>JASTWQ010000098.1:0-658668 GCA_035220615.1 Leptothorax acervorum | reverse complement strand
CCTAAATTTAGCAAAGTAGATTAAATTTACGAGATAATATCCATACGATCATGTTTTAAACATAGATAGTTCCAAATAAAGAAAGAAAACTTTTACGTTCACAAATTAATACAGTTACAAACGCATGCATAAATTATATATATGTTGATGGTCATACGTGGTCAATCCAATCTTCCAAGATACGACTAATATAGCTTTGATGACAATATCCACTGGTACTATATCTTCAATAACATTTTTATTACCATAACCAATTTGTATTATTCCTTTTGCCCCACCAATAGAAAGTCCTATTGGACCATAAATATTATCTATCCATCCTGGAAATGGTTCTTCTATTGATGGCAACACTAAAATACGAAATACATTTGTGTATTATTGTTAGATCATTACTTAAATCTTGTAATATTATTAAACTATTTTATGCACATACATTATCAACCAAAATAAAGAAAGGGGAAAAGGCTGTAAAACCCTATTGAGTATAGACATATTTTTAAATGCTATCTAATCTATATCTAATCCTATTTAATCTAATTTTTTATTTAAAAATGTCAGCAAATTTACTTATTTATTACAAGTAATAATGTGGCTTAGCAATATATTTGACTAACTATTACATAAATACACAAGTTGAAAGGTAAATACGTTTCTAGTATGTTAAAAATATGCATATATCCATTCTTTGCTATATACGTCCAGTGTTCTTATTATCACAATAAATTATACAGGATCAGGGTTAGAAACGTTACTTTTTAAAAGTATCTCGTTACCGTTACTCGTTACCGCTTCAAAAAAGTAACTCGTTCCCGTTACCGTTACTAATTTTAAAAAGTAACTCGTTATCGTTATAACCGTCACTCACAAAGTAACGAATCGTTACTATTTTCGTTACTTTACTTAATTTAAACAGAAAAATTTAATAAATCCAACTATACGTCTATCTATCAAAGATAAATTTGTTAAAAATAAGTTAAAGATAAAAGCTACGATTTTAATAGGTTTGTTAAATAAATAATAAATAAACTCGTTAAATTTCACCAAAATGAAAATTCTTTATTAACTTTTAATAGGAGCTGATGCTCCATTGTATCAAAACGGCCTTTTGCTAGACGTAAGACCGCAAAGAACTTAAAAAAAATCATAGTTTTCATATTTTATAATTCTATAAATAAGTAATACTCATATTCACGTGTTTCTTTAAGTTAGACACCGAGATTTTATCAGCAAGTGGCGAGCCATATTGGGTTTGTACAAAAGACGAAAAGACTTAGCTATCTGACCATTCTGACCGTGGTGGCTTGTGTAATTGACATAATTGTGTTTGTTTGTGCATATTTCTACGGCGTGTTGTATGTTGTATCTATTGGAATTGGAATACAGAATAGGTAAATATGCATAAAAAAGGTCACACCTCACTGATTTTATCCTCACTTAAATATGTTATAGGGGAGGTCTTTCTGAGTAATTTTGCGCAAGAAAAAAGTAGGAGTTGGCATTGGTTTAGAAGATATAGCAAATTGAATTTTTACAATTTTAATGCGTTTTGTTAATAATTTGTTAAAGAAGAGAATAGTTGGTACATTTTATTTACATATCAATTATGGTTAAAGCAGAGAATACTTTATATTTATGGTTTCTAACATATAAAATTGTATAGAAAAGTATAGAATATATACAATTTTATATGTTAGAAACCATAAATATAAAGTATTCTCTGCTTTAAGCATAATTAATAATATGTAAATAAAATGTACCAACTATTCTCTGCTTTTAAAAATTATTAACATAACGCATTAAAATTGTAAAAATTCAATTTGCTATATCTTCTAAACTAATACCGTCCCCCACTTTTTTCTTGCGTAGAATTACTCAGAAAGACCTCCCCTACAACATATTTAAGTGGCGATAAAATCGGTAAGGTGTGACCCTTTATGAATATTTATACCTATTCTGTATTCCAATTCCAATAGATACAACGGGGGGGGGGGGGGGCCGTTTGCCTACAATCCTGATTGCCAACAGCTTCGTTTGCCCACAACATTTTGCCTACAGCTTCGTTTGCCGACATTTCCGATTGCCTACAGAGCGATTGCCTACAAGCATTATTGCGCATATGTAATAGTTAAAAATACGAACGTACGTTTGCGCACATGCCGGTCTTTTGCGAAAGCATTTGATCGTATCTTTAATAAGACTAACGTATTTTTGCAAAGTGCCTAGCCTAGCACCAGCCCATGTGTGCCAGAAAGCCTAAAGTGCGTTCAGTCTTATTGGGAAACGATCAGTGCTTCGCAAAAAGCCGGCCTTTCGCAAAGAGGCTAGTCTTTTTGCAAAAGGGCTGATTTTGCAGTAAGCCTGCGACATATGTGGGCAATATAACATGTATGTGCGCAATAAAGTCATGTGTGCAATGTGTATGTGCGCAATAATGTCATATGTGCAATCTGCTTGTGTGCAATAAAGTTATGTGTGCAATGTGTTTAGCCATGTGCGCAAACGTACGTTCGTATTTTTAACTATTACATGTGCGCAATAATGCTTGTAGGCAATCGCTCTGTAGGCAATCGGAAATGTCGGCAAACGAAGCTGTAGGCAAAATGTTGTGGGCAAACGAAGCTGTTGGCAATCAGGATTGTAGGCAAACGGAGCCCCCCCGATACAACATACAACACGCCGTAGCAATATGCACAAACAAACACAATTATGTCAATTACACAAGCCACCACGATCAGATAGCTAAGTCTTTTCGTCTTTTGTACGAACCCAATAATTTGGCTCGCTACTCGCTTATTCAAACTCAACACACGAGTCACGACTCACGACATACAAACAACGCTGCTACCACCCGCATTACTGCCATTACTTTTTTAAGAATGTTGTCGTCTTGTCGTTTGTATACCATAAACTAAAAAGAGAACTTAATAGACCCGGCCTAAAGTAACAATAAAAGTAACTGTTAAATTCATTACCGTTACTGAAAAAATGTAACTGCGTTACCGTTACAGTTACTATTGAAAAAAAATAACGCCGTTACCACATCGTTACTGGAAAAAAGTAACGGTAACGCGTTACTTGTAACGCGTTACTTCCCAACCCAGGATATACAGCAATTTTTGACAAAATCAAAATGTAAAGGTAGATTAGTTTAAACTGAAAAGAAAAGTCATGTAAGGTAGCCCGAATTTCGTCTAGGCGCCCAATTTCGCCCACTCAAGTTTCTCGGTCCTGTCGCTGCGGGTGCCATCGGCGCCGGCACGTGTGTATATGTCGCAGGCTTATTGCAAAATCAGCCCTTTTGCAAAAAGACTAGTCTCTTTGCAAAAGGCCGGCCTTTTGCGAAGCACTGATCGTTTCCCAATAAGACTGAACGCACTTTAGGCTTTTTGGCACACATGGGCTGGTGCTAGGCTAGGCACTTTGCAAGAAGTCTAAAATACGTTAGTCTTATTAAAGAAACGATCAAATGCTTTCGCAAAAGGCCGGCATTTCGCAAAAAGGCTAGCCTTTTTGCAAAAAGGCTGATTTTGCAATAAGCCTGCGACATATAGACTATAGAGGAAGATAAACAGAGCCACTTGTAAAAGTTAAGCGATCCAGAAAGCTCTTGTTTTGATTTTACGACGATTTTTAGTTTTCTTGATAAGGTGAGTACATGCAATGTCATGATTATTAATCCTTTACGCCTAGTGTAAGAGTTGTTTTTTATATTCTCTGCATGTAGTTGGTTTAGGTATGTGGTCAATATAGAAGGGTATGTGAGTTGTGTGCCGTTAGGTTAACTTGTTAAAAAGATAGGAACCGCGATGTTGATTTGAGGGTTTTTTATTATTTCGTCCCCCCTTCATGTTCTGAAATTTGCCCAGGGGACGAAATTAGAAACTCAATTTTTTTTTCAAATAAACTTAATAAGTATTCTTTTTGAATTTTTTTGAAATTTTTTGCTAATTTCATGTTTTTTAATTTTATATAAGCATAAAGTTTTGCATTAATTTACTACAATCGACTAATTATGTTCACTTTTGTAATGACTTTTACTAAATAATATAAATAAAGTTAAAAATTAAAAAAACAAATTTAAAAAATCATTATTACCTTATTTTTTCCGGTATTTAGTATATGGACGAAATTAAGACCACTCTTTTTGAATTCGCCGAAAATCCGTACTTTGAAAAATAATTTTTTTGGGTACTAACAATTGATTATACAGGCGATTTGGCTTGGTTTCCAGATAAAGGGATGTTCAACGAAGGTAATGTATAAATTTGGAGTTCTTATGTCATTTAATACGGTTTCCAGGTACGAAAATGTGACTTGTGGGTGAAATATGGGCCCCTACCTTACCATTTTGCAAAATTTGCAATAGTTATTGAGTAATTAATTAAACTGTGCTAATATGTGCGCGTGGAAAGCAATAGGCCGAACTCGCGAGGTACGTAAAATGGCTTACCACTTTCCACAGGCACATTATTTTAGACAGTTTAATTAATTATTTAGTAACTATTGCAAATTTTGCAAAATGGCACATTTCATTTTAGTTTGAGCCAATCTACCTTTTACCCTTTGGCTGTATCAAAAATTTCCGGACGCCCTGTATTCTATCAAATATTTTATTTTGAGATATTGTAACACAAAATAACGGACAAATATCTAGCATACACAATAACGCGTTAAAACAAAAATTTAGTTCTAATACTTATTGTTAGAAAAAAGGCTACGTACCCATGGAAGGTCTCACAATCGCGCAAGGTAAGAAGAAAGAATATTCATGTATTACACTCTCCGCTAAGTTTTTTGAAAAAACATACGTGTTGGGAGCGTAATCCAAGCATCTGTATTTCAAGTGTACACAGAATTGAAAATTTGAATATTATTAGAAGTACAATAAGAATAAAAGAATAGTTCTTAAAAGATAAATAAGTAACTGTACACATAATAAGTAAATACCACAATAATATAATATAATAACAAATATATAATATAATAATACAATAATATAATAATATAATAAAATAATAAGATGATAGTTTAAAGAGAAAACACATCTAATTATATAAAATTTATAAACATGATTACCATTTATAACTTACTTAGCTGTAAAAATGTTTAAAGTATGCTCATCCAATGATTCCGCTATATCTATCATTTTCCGCCACTCAGATATAGGTGGGTACACTATTTCTTCAATGTATGGTTTATTCACGTGTGCGAATGCTGTACTGACATACACTAGTGCCTTTAACAGAAAAAAGAAATTTTTTTAAATTTTTTGCAGTACCTACATAAAAGTTTGTATAACAATATATATTTTATTTATACTATAGATACATTATGATATTTCAATTTATGTCTACATTCTTCCAAATTTATTTTATTTAAACTGCTGTTAAACTTAAAAATACGCCATAATAAATATTTGGTAGAAAATTTATGATTGAGATGACGTTGCATAAAACATTAAGTACATAAAATGTATCACGTGTAATGCAATGAATTATTCATGAATACAAATGCACAACCTCTGTTACTCTGTTTGTATAAAAATAACTTACTTTTAAATTCTTCATACTTTGAGCTAAAATGCAAATATCTCTTGTTGCTCTAGTATTGGAAAATATAGAATATTTTAAACTGTCGCTGAATCTCACACTCGCAGCTGCATGGATTATTATAGTCACTCTTTCAACTAGAATTTGTGCGTCTGCAGCCGACAAACCTAATCCTTTCTCACTGACATCACCAGAAATCGGAATTAACTTCTCGAAATTAGAAGCTTGCTCATTGCGCACTTTTTCATATAACTGAAAGAGAATTATGTTGTAAATTATAAAAACCTTTTGTTAAAATAATTACAGTAATTTCTAATTCTAAATTTTGAATAAATTTACAATAAAAGGATAAAATATGTAATAACATTCACTACAAAATTTTACTCTAAATGCATTCCAATATTTTATTACATACTACTCACAAAATGTTAATGTCCAAAATAGCTTTATTTAATAATGACGTTCTCTAGTCTTTAGAGAAAAATTCACTTCACTATACAGGGTGTGACATAAATATGAACCGCTATTTCAAGGGTGCATTCTACTCGTTAAAATTGTTGAGGTAATAATAAAGAAGACTCAACGTGAGTCGAGATGAGCGACGATGTTCACGACCAAGTTTTGCCAAACAATTGACTGGTCACGAGAAAATCAACGAGCGGTATTTTATGTAGACTCGGCGATGCTGTCGTAACTTGGCAAAGTAAGAAACAACAGTGCGTTGCACAGTCCACTACAAAGGCGGAGTATATTAGTGCCGCCAATGCAGCAAAAAAAATAGTGTAGCTTACTTATAATAAAGTTCCTTTTTTTACTTCATCTACGACCTCAGTCATTTCCCATAACAAAAATAAGCAAAAAAGGTCATATAAATGTCCAAAAATGTATCATTTTCACGTTACAGTCATGTTTAAAAGAACGAAGGATGGTTCACCAGTGATTTCTTGATGGCCTCATGTTTTTGGGGATATCTAACCAAACAAATTGTTTACTCCCGGCTTGTTGACAACATTAATAATTTTCATCAATGCATTGAAACCGGGTTGAATAAAATACGCAACACGTCGGGTGTTTGTGAAAGAGTGAGAAGATCGCTACGAAGACGGGCGGAGCAGTGTATTTTGGCTGGAGGCTGTCACTTTAAGCATTTGCTTTAAGATTTGTTTTATTCCACATTTATTTTTTACTATTTTACATTGTTAGAAATAAAATACCTAATACGCATTGTAATTGTCTTAAGGCTCCTGGATCGTCGTCGCTTCTATCCTTGTTTGATGACGTCAGAAGCGAGAAATGAGTGGAAATGACACGCTGAGAAATTGTGCATGGTATATCCAAATAAAAAGGTACGTGCATAAAATAACACTACAGATCACTTCCAGGCGCATAAGCCTGCATGGTTAGGCTTCGTATTACATTCATTTTACGACTGTTTATTAACTGTCAAGGGAAATTGATAGCATTCGGTCAATTTTTGAAATGTGCTGAAGTGATCTGTAGTGTTATTTTGTGCACGTACCTTTTTATTTGGATATACCATGCACAATTTCTCAGTGTGTCATTTCCACTCATTTCTCGCTTCTAACGTCATCAAACAAGGATAGAAGCGACGACGATCCAGGAGCCTTAAGTTTCAACTCAAACATGACTGTAACGTGAAAACGATACATTTTTAGACATACGTTTATATATGAACTTTTTGGGGATTATTTTGACGAGTAGAATACATCCCTAAAGTAACGGCCCACATTTATGTTACACCCTGTATATTAAAGTGCTATGCAATATAACATCTTAAAAAATCTAAAAATTTTTAAAAAATGCGTTGTTACAAAAATTTTCTCTTTTCATGTCTAACTTACCGGTGAGTTTAATATTTCTTTGAGCCTTTCCTTAATATTGAATCCTTTTTTTGGACGCATGAGTAAGAATATTTCACGAACATCTGGACAAGATCGCAATATCTTTTCAATAAACACTTTACCCAGAAATCCTGTCGCACCTGTCAACAATATACTTTGTCCAGCGTAAAATGCAGGAATTGACTTGGCCGGATCAATTATCATCTCTATTATTTTTAAAACAAAATTAATATGAGCAATAAGAACTTTAATTAGCAACGCAACGCAAAACGAAGATATTGAAACACTTCGAACGCGTTATCGCTTTTATTATGCCGACAGAAAAATGCAGGTAAAATTTAAATAAATGCTTATAACTATTTATACGATATATTAGAAGCAGGAAATGATGCACGGGCAGTGTAAAGTTGAAAGAGCAAAGATATAAAATATTTGCACTTGTTTCATAATATATTATGAAAAATGCAGGTAAATTTTAAATAAATGCTTATAACTATTTATACGATATATTAGAAGCAGGAAATGATGCACGGGCAGTGTAAAGTTGAAAGAGCAAAGATATAAAATATTTGCACTTGTTTCATAATATATTATGAAAAATGCAGGTAAAATTTAAATAAATGCTTATAACTATTTATACAATATATTAGAAGCAGGAAATGATGCACGGGCAGTGTAAAGTTGAAAGAGCAAAGATATAAAATATTTGCACTTGTTTCATAATATATTATGAAACAAGTGCAAATATTTCATAATATATTATAAAACAAGTGCAAATATTTTATATCTTTGCTCTTTCAACTTTACACTGCCCGTGCATCATTTCCTGCTTCTAATATATCGTATAAATAGTTATAAGCATTTATTTAAATTTTACCTGCATTTTTCTGTCGGCATAATAAAAGCGATAACGCGTTCGAAGTGTTTTAATATCTTCGTTTTGCGTTGCGTTGCTAAGTTCTTATTGCTTATATTAATTTTGTTTTAAAAATAATAGAGATGATAATTGATCCGGCCAAGTCAATTCCTGCATTTTACGCTGGACAAAGTATATTGTTGACAGGTGCGACAGGATTTCTGGGTAAAGTGTTTATTGAAAAGATATTGCAATCTTGTCCAGATGTTCGTGAAATATTCTTACTCATGCGTCCAAAAAAAGGATTCAATATTAAGGAAAGGCTCAAAGAAATATTAAACTCACCGGTAAGTTAGACATGGAAAGAGAAAATTTTTGTAACAACGCATTTTTTAAAAATTTTTAGATTTTTTAAGATGTTATATTGCATAGCACTTTAATATACAGGGTGTAACATAAATGTGGGCCGCTACTTTAGGGATGTATTCTACTCGTCAAAATAATCCCCAAAAAGTTCATATATAAACGTATGTCTAAAAATGTATCGTTTTCACGTTACAGTCATGTTTGAGTTGAAACTTAAGGCTCCTGGATCGTCGTCGCTTCTATCCATGTTTGATGACGTCAGAAGCGAGAAATGAGTGGAAATGACACACTGAGAAATTGTGCATGGTATATCCAAATAAAAAGGTACGTGCACAAAATAACACTATACATTTATTATTTTATATCTTTATGTCACTATATTTAATTATATTTAGTTGCAGATTGTTTATGAAAATTTGGATATAGTTAGATTTAAATATAATAAAATTAGATATAGGGAGAGAGATGCAGAGAGAGAGAGAGAGAGAGAGAGAGAGAGAGGGATCTACAACTAAAATAGATAAAATTTAATTTAATAATCAAATTATGTAACATATTCAAAGACGAATAATTGAGCGAAAATGATAAAAAAAATCGATAAATAATTTAAGCTATTTATGCAATGTTTAATATTAATTGCATCGATTTTTTCGCAATTCACGTAGGGAAAAGGTGTCCAAAATTATCCCTCGAGGTAAAATGATCCCCACCGATTTTAACGAAAATAATAGCGCCATTGCGCGGACATATTAAAAGACTTCTTCGGAGGAATCAGTATGTCAATCGAGTGTAATGGCGGGTCGCGTTGAACATTTTAAATTTAATTTTGTGTTTAAATTTTAATTACAATATGTTTCTTTTAATGTACTGACCTATTTTTGTGTAATAATCCCCAGGGATCATTTTGTCCATACCCCAGGGATTGTTTTGGACACCCCTGGTACCAAATAATCCCTTTACAAGATTTTAGTAAAATAACAAGTAACTATAACGTATCTAGCAGCATTAATTCGAAACTCTATTTAATTAATTGTAGTTAAACAACCACTAAACCAAAAACCATTAATGATTTAAACAGAGACACATTATTTCATGCCATTTATTGATTTCTGCCTTAAGGGGATCATTTTGGACACCTTTCCCCTACCTATAAGTTATTGCGCAAAGACGTTACCTAAAATATATAATGTAATGCAGTGTATTATTTATGAATACAAATCTCTGTTATTCTTTTTGAGTAAAAATTACTTACTTTTATATTCTCCATACTTTGAGCTAAAATACAGATCTCTCTCGTTGCTCTAAGTATTCGCAAATATGGCGTATTTTAAAGTGTCATTAAGGGGATCCTGCAGTGACAGGCGAACTCCAACGTGACAGCGCCACGATCTAGCACGGAACTAAAAATAATCGATAATTTCGATCGTTTACTATGTTTTCTGTGTTACCGTGCTATACCTGTCCTTGTCTAACGGATACCTCTACGATATATCTGTCCTTGTCAGATTGCAGCAGCGCCATCTCTGACAAGATCCGGCAAATACTGTTGCACTCAACACTGCTCTTCTTGTCATTCTGCATCCGTATTTGCATTACTAAAATAATTTTTCAATGGATCTTTTTTTGTACGCATTGAATCTTGCTTCTACTTGCACGATATTATTCCTACATGTTTTCGCAAAGTTACATGACAAACATTATGTATGTATAAAGTGCAGAATTTTGTTTTAAGCAAATATTGTCGTCAGGTGACAGCTGCAGTATGTGCCCAAATAAGTAATATTTCTAATTTTTTGGTGTTTTTGATATAAAATCGCGGTTGTGTAACATAGATTTTTGTGCGTACTTTAATTCTGTAAAAGATTTTTGAAATTCTATAAAGCCAATTAAAAGATCCATTGAAAAACGATAATGTCGGTAAATCATACGACTGCAGAATCCCCTTAACTTCACTATGAAATTCTACAAACAAAATACAATTAACTACAAAAAAGCTTTCTTATTTTATAATACATTTGATGTATCATAATATCACCGCTCCGGAAGAACAATGACACAACTGCAAAAAATGTAATTTTACGCAGGAGAACGAAAAAACAAATATTACTTACATAAAAATTAGATTAAATAAAGAATAAGTGTACCTACAATTAGATTGGTACTAAAGCAATTGTTAGCGTACTAAGGTTTTAAGTAGTAGTAGTAATTAAGAAAGGGATTTATATGTAAAAATTTACCATGAATTACCCCTCTACCTTCAATTACGTCATTGTTCTTCTGAAATGGATAATTGGCATTCAACATTTTGTTCAATTAAATTTTTTGTGAATTGCATCGACATTAAATAATTAAAATTTGATTTGTGAATTAAACAGGCTTTAATTCGTGAATTCTTATTTGTGAATTGCATCGGCTTTAATTTATAATTAAAATTTGATTTCTGAATTACATAGGCTTTAATTCAGATACTATAAACGAGATACTATCCTATTCCTCACAGCCAGAAAGTTTTACTTCTGCCGCGCGTGGAACCCACACGCATATTTTTTTTAAAATATCTTTTATATTTAAATCACATTCATGTAATACATTATTTACGAAAAGAATATATGATAAAAAAATAAATGCTATTATATCCAGTATTGTTATAGAATTTACAATGTATATAGACTATATATAGACATATGTATATTAATATTCTTCTCTGTGAAAAATGTGAAATTGATTTTTGTTACCAAAAATGTTATTAACCAAAATAAAGTTGGAATATGCAAATAAATCGTGGAACATTATTTGTTGTCTAACTTCATAAAGTGGGTTTTATCTAGGTTTAATATTAATTTGAGGCTTACTTGCCAATATAGTAAAAATATAATAAAAAATTATTGAAAAATTATGACGGCAAATCTCAACCTCTTTGTTAGGAATTTTTTTAAATTCATAAAGAATAACGCTGTATATTTACTTTTCGTCCATTCTGAAATATTTTCTATGTTTATATCGATATATTTATACATATTTTTAATATGTTCTATTCTTTTTTTTCTTCAAGATTTTTGTCAAATTTAAAAGTGCAGATTTCGACTAACTGTTATGCAAATTTCAATTCTATGTGTGGTTAATAAAAAGAATTCATCTTTTCTTTAATTATATTTGTACAACTCTGTGAGTTATTGATTTACATTTATAGTGCATCGGGGAGCATTTCTTCATATTCCTTGCATATCTTAAGATAGCAAGACGCATATAATAAAATAGATAATGCAAGTTTGCTTACGTGCACATTACGTAAAATATTAATCATCATCATAGACTATAAATAAAACTTTATCTTATCGAAATACTCGGTTTTAAATTTTTAATCTCACTTGTCTCTTGAAATTATTGATATTTTTCTTTGAGTTCACATACACATCTATGCAATATAGATCAATATATACGCTGTTCGTCAGTTTGCTCGTCAGTCTTTCAGAGTATCCAACATGGACAACAGCAGAGTTGAAATATGCGTGCACAAAGGGAAGTTAATTGGTATCGTAGAGAAAGGTGTCTACGGTGACAACTACATCGCCTTTAAAGGAATACCATATGCAAAACCACCAATTGGAGAACTTAGATTTAAAGTACGTAAAGTTCTATTATTATGAATAGCTACATTACATTTTCAGACCGAGATAAATTAATTTTATTTTGACTGATCGCTTTACGAGAAGTTAATTAACTGTTTGAGAGAAAATTACGATTAAACGATACTGATAAAATTGTTTATCAGTTATAATTACGTAATTATTATATAATCTGCTTTCTTTTATTATTATTAATCTTATTATATATAATCTGTGTTTTTCTTTATCTATACATATATGTATATAAAAATAAAATAATAATATAAAATATATTAATTAACTTTAGTTTTGGTTTAATTAATTGTTTATCACGCCTTAAGGAGATTAGAAAAATACAAAAAATCAACTCTTCGAAAAAATTCCGATTAAACGATACTGACGTGATAAGATTATTTATCAGTTATATTACGTAATTATTATATATTTTTATCATATAACCAGTTTTTCTTTATCTATACATATCGCATCTTGAGAAAAATACTGTCAACTCAAAAAATTTGATTTAGAATGAAACCCATAAAAAATAGGTTAAAATGTTACCTGTGCTATAAATGTACTATATGTATAGTATCAATAGTGAAGTCTATATGCAAAATCCGCTGCACGAATTCAGAGAAATAACTAGTTTAAATGATTTATTTTTAACATAAAATTAATTTTTTAATTTGTTAAATAATTTGTTGATAATATAAATTAGTAATTATCTAAATTGAAAAATATTGGTCACAAAAAAGAAATAATAAAATAGCATGAACGTCCAACGCACACCGTTCCTGGTTTATGTAAAACTTATTGTTAGAGCGCTCATTCGTTAGCTTCAAAATTACTCTTATTTAATCGGTGGTTTCCCAGCATAGATTAAACGGCCATGATTTCGACTGGGAAAACGTCAGAATTTTAGACCGCGAAAAATCCTATTCCAAACGCATCACTTCAGAGATGTTCCACATTAAACGGCAAATAAAGGGTATAAATTTACAGGAGGACACGTTAGGTTTCAGCAGGGAATATGTGCCAATTATTGAGAGACTTCCATATAGCTAGTTTTTAATTGTATACGGTTTACGTCTACATGTATATTGTTCATTGGCTGTGAGATGCCTCACAACAATTGTCAGCGGACACTTCTTTCTTTCCTTTGTGAGCGCTCGTACCGATAGGATGCCTGTGGCATACCTGCTAACTAACTTTCGAAGCCACGCCGATCAGACGGATTTGACTGACAGGTATGGAAAAAATCAAATGGGCACAGTAACAATTACTGTGCCGCAATCAACAACGTAGAACTACGTCAACTGTCACTACTTAAGGGGAGGTTACCGTTCAGAGGCCCAAAAAATGCCTCAATTTCAGGAATTTTTTTTTGATATAAAATAAATACATTTGGAAAAAACTTTTCGCGGCTTTTGTTTGTACACAAATGAAGACTAATTTAGAATTTTTTTGGAAGAAAATAATTAAAAATAGCGGCTCCAGCTCTCAGTCCACGAAGCCGCACACGGCGTGGTTCTATGTGCGCGGAGCATTCCACAGCCTTTCCAGTTGATGTGAAACAAAAAAAACATAAGAATTATTAAAATAGATTAAATTTGGGGGGCCTTATCGTTTTCCGATTTTTAAAAAACCCCCGCATAACAAAATGGTGGCCGTTTGAAAAAAAACCCTCTTTTTTCCCTGTTTTCTTTTTGCTTCAACGTTCGAAAAGAATTATTTGCAATCAATTTTTTGAAAAAAACGCTTCGTGAAGGCCCCCTAAATTAAATTTCCTTTCTTTTGCACCGTCATTTATTAAAATCGGTTCATCCGTTGAAGCTGTAGAGCGCTCCGCGCGCATAAACTCGCGGCTTCGTGTCATGGGAGCTGGAGCCGCCATTTTGAATTATTTTTGTTTGAAAAAAATATGAACTACTCTTCATTTGTATTCAAATAAAAGCCGCAAAAAGTTTTTTTCAAATGTGTTTACTTTATATTAAAAAAAAAATTCCTAAAATTTATGCATTTTTTGGGCCTCTGAACGGTAACCTCCTCTTAATGTTAAAGTATACAGCGGAGAACAGTTGACGTAGGGCTACGTTTTTGGCAAACAGGACAGACGTAGCCCTACGTCAACTGTTCTCCGCTGTATACTTTAACATTAAGTAGTGACAGTTGACGTAGTTCTACGTTGTTGATTGCGGCACAGTAATTGTTACTGTGCCCATTTGATTTTTTATTATATTAGCAATTTTTTTATAATTCTATTATATTTTTTAGTCTTTTCTACCCCTATTTCATATATAATTCTTTAAAATTTGATTGATTAGTCCTTGAATTACATACGTTAGAATTTACGAAGAATACATAAGAGCCTAATAAAGCTGAGTCTAATCAACCAAATCTTAAAACATTGTATATGAAATAAGGGTAGAAAAGACTGAAGAATATAATGGAATTAGAAAATTTGCTAATAATTAATAATTTGCGAGGAATACGTATATACATAAAAGCCTAATAAAGCTGAGTCTAATGAACCAAATATTAAAGCATTGTATATGAAATAGGGGTAGAAAAGACTGAAGAATATAATAGAATTAGAAAAGTTGCTAATAATTAATATTAAATTGCCAAAATTGAAAGTGGTTGAGACTTGAGCATAATTATTTGCTTATAATTGTTTGGCTTCCTTATTAAGGAAGCTTTTTAAGACTTTTGAGACTTTCAAGAAAAAATGGGACTATATAAGCTATCTAATGACGCATTAATCATTACTCTACGATTATTAGTTTCGAAGATATAAACGTTCAAAGTGTGACATGTTTTCGTTGCATTCTTTGCATCTGTGCTCCCAATATTACCCCCTACTTACTGTTGACAAAGACGTAGTTCTACGTCAATTATGGCAACGGTAGCGCAGTAGCAACGGACAGGTGACTCCGCATTCGTACAACCGTATTCGTTTTATTTCTACAGTCTCTTTTGTAACAACGGAATGCGTATTTATTGTTAACAACGGAGTAACGACTTCCGCGAAATGAACAGTGTTTCTGTAATCAATTTTCGTTTGCGACTTATTGTAACAATGGAGCAACGACTCCCGCTTAACAAACAGCCTCATTTTCTTTGTTTTTAATTTCTTTGCGATTTGTCTGGGGGGGTTTTCGACACTGAAGAAGGTCCAATACCGGGACCGAAACGTTTGTCTTGTAAATTTGAATCTCAAATATATGTTTTTACATCGCTAAACCACCGGCGTTTGCTCTCAATTGCCTTTGTCTAGTTTTGATTGTATATCTTGAGAGCTATAAGAATTTTATTTATATCTTATTTAAGAACTATTACAACGCAATTTTGCATAAAGAAAAAATTGTTTCTTCTGACACAGAGACTCGCAATATGCACAAATTTTGGAAAAAATCCTATATATTAACAGATTTAACATATTTAGGATCCGGTACCAGCGGAACCATGGTCCGGTGATAGAGACGCTTCAAAGCACGGAAACATCGCCGTTCAATTAAATGAGTTTACACGCGAAATTGAGGGCGATGAAGATTGTCTCTATTTAAATGTGTACACCACGAAAATTGAACCCTCGAAAAAACGTACGGTTATGGTGTACATACACGGCGGTGCTTTTTATATCGGTTCCGGTGATGCATTCTTCTATGGCCCCGATTACATAGTGCAGAAAGACGTAGTTTTGGTTACCTTGAATTATAGACTAGGCGTTCTAGGTACGTTTCAGTATACAATAATTGTATGTTGTTTGTGGCATTTAACTTTTTGTTAGTAGGTGTTTATATTAAATCTATTTCAACATGCAATTATTTCACTTGGAGACGTTAATTTTTTACAGACCTTTCATTCTTAACCCTCGGTTGTTACACCTCTTTTTTCGAACACGTTTGTCACACTGGGGTTAAGCAGCATGCTGTTCAAAAACTAATTACAGTTTAAGTAAATTGCAAAAAATTTTAGAATTAAGTTTAAACATTGTAAAATGTCTTATTATAAAAAATTAACTTTTTAAGTGGCATCATGTTCAAAAAAATCCTAAAAGAAATGTAAGTTCTGGAAAAAAATGGGGTCACTTCGACCCCGTGTGACAACCGAGGGTTGAAGTTAAATATTTCAAAAATATATAGACTCACACATAAAAGAAAGACAGTTAAATCCACATCTGTTTATACTACATTTACAATTACGTTTTTTTTTACATTTTGCGTATAAGATTATTTATATTTTACTACTCATACGATCAGCGTATTAGAAACAAATTATGGGGCAATTTACTTGGAATATAAAGTAACCATCTACTTGAAACTTAAACGAATCGACTTATGTGAAAAAAATACATTAATAACTTCAGGTTTTCTAAATCTTAACGACAAAGTGGCAACGGGCAATCAAGGTCTGAAAGATATAATCACGGCGTTACAATGGGTCCAGAAAAATATATCAAAGTTCGGTGGAGATCCAGAAAATGTCACCATCTTCGGTGAAAGTGCTGGTGGAGTCCTCGTACATTGTCTAACTCTGTCTCCATTAGCTAAAGGTACAATATATTTTGTCGATATAGACTTATCGATACACTCACAATAATTTAGAATCCTCAAACCTCACCCCATTTAATTATTTTATTTATTTATAATTTATTTATAATTCGACAGCAATTTTTCATCAACAAAAACATTCAAACACTAATACGTTTAGATATAAAAAATAAAAACTCTATGAATCTATTAAATAGATAGTAAATTTATTTTCTTTTCTTTCTCAGTTAATTTTATATATTTTAAAAAAATTTTAGTTGTAGTTTTTAAATAATTAATTCGAATTTTAATTATAAAGTCATATTAGTGAAATGTTAAAATTAATAAAACAACTAACAAGTTTCTGAGAGAGAGAGAGAGATTTTTAGTAAGTTAAAATCAATCACAATGTGATCAAGGAACCAATGATTACAAGAACCTAAATTGATTCTACAATAATTTGTACATTACGAAAAAGAAAGAAAAAAGATTTTATGATAACAAGATGTATGGAACTAATTTGTTGCGACTGTTTTACAGATTTATTTCATAAAGCGATATCGCAAAGCGGCGTTCTAAGGTGTCCTTGGGCTTTTACCGAACGACAACTACATTCGGACAAAGGTTTTCGGCTCGCCGAGAAACTTGGAAAAGCGACCGCAGATCCGAAAGTCGCTTACGAGTTTCTCAAAACAATCGATGCGAAAAAGCTTATAGAGATTGAACGGAAGTTTCTCTTGACGGAATCAGTAATTATCTGAACATTTAATCGTAATTATACGAGTGCGATAAATTATATAGTATGCACGCTACTATTTTTAGTCTATGCGAATATAATACTTTCTTTGATAATATTTTCTTCGCAGGAGCGTAAACAATATAGCTTGATATTTACACCCTCTTTGGATCACGAATCGTCGAATCCATTTTTCCCGGAGGATCCAGAGACATTTATGTGCCGCGAGGTTAAAGTACCATTTCTTTTAGGTTTTACCAGTTGCGAAGGATCTTTTGTTGTATGCAGTAGCTTTAATGGCCGTGAGTTTTATTTTTATTTCTATAAAGTATATTTTTAATCGCTTCGAATTTTCATACAATGTGTTCTGTTCAAAATAACATTACATTAGTATTAGGTGATTTAGCAAATATACACTGTCAACGCTTACAATTAAATCAAATTTTCACGAATAATATTGTACCTACATATACATATCTATATAGAGTTAATAAATTTTATTAATTCGTGATTTTGGAATGCATATATAAGAATCATAATTAGTCGCCAGAACAACATTTTTGTTCCAAGATAACTTTATTGTACGCTTTGTACGTTTGTCTATACTTATATAGTTAAGTTTATTGTACAATGTGTTAAAATAAATGTATATTTTCATATGCAGAGAGAGTATTACCTATATATGTACATACCTATATGTATATGTATCATACCGCACTCTTTTTATCAGATACTATATGAAAAATTTTAAATAATTTTAAATAATAAGGATTTTATTTTAAATAATGTTTTGACAACATATTTTTTGGCAAATGTGCTTAAATTAATTATTTCTTAGCTTGAAAAAAAGATTTGTTAAAATATTCATTACTTATCATGCAACAATCTGTGTATAGATAATAATACTAAAATGTTTTTAAAATTATTTCAGTCATAAGCAAAGAGGATCTTAAAACAATCAATTCCGATTTCAAGAAAACCATATTGCCCAGATGTTTATCTACATTATCAAAAATATCAGTCACAGTCGAGGAATTGAAATCTTTATATTTTGGTGACAAAGCAGTGTCAGAGAAAACTCTAATGAATTACGTTGATTTTATCAGCGACGAAAACTTTTGTCGTGGTATAATGGAAGTAGTGGATATTCAGACAAAGTTGAATAATAATGATAACAAAGCGACGTATCTGTATCAATTTTCATACGAGAATGAAAATAATCCCTTGAGAAAAATATATAAGGTTCAGGTTCCAGGTATTATCATTAATTGATTTAAAACTACCTAACAACTTGTAATTACTTCAAAACTATCTAACGACTTTTAATTTTAGAGAGTATGTATATCATTTTATGTTGTAATTACACATATCGTAATTACAACATAAAATAACTCCAAATATTTCTAAATTTCTTGGTTTCTAAATCTATATGATTTTAAGGAAATAGAAACGTTTTATTTTAAATTATTTAATTTAAAAAGTAATCTATCTTTTAAAGTATTTAGATGATTAATTTATAGATTTAATTAACGGTTAAATGATAATATTTTATAGGCGTGACTCATGCCGAGGAACTGGCGTACCTATTTCATCCTAATATGATAAAAGATTTGGGCTTGTCACCACCTGCAGTTGATTCGGAAGACTATAAAATGATAAATTTTTTAACGCAAATGTGGACAGATTTTGCTAAAACAGGGTACGAGAATCTCTGTTTCCGAATTTTAGCCGTATCTTTTTAATCAAAATGTTTCAATTTTATTACGTATTATGTATATTAATGATTAACTCTCAATCTGATTTAGGAATCCAACGCCCACTACAAATTTGTGGCTGTCGGTGACCGGTTCACAAAGCGGAAAATACAATTATCTAAATATCGATACAAACTCGCAAATGAAAGTCTTCCGTAAAGGAGAAGAAAGATGGGATTGGGAAGAAAAGAAAAATAAGTTACGGCGCTAAAATTTTATCTACGTTAAAATTGGGTTTCTCCGGATACCGTTTAATAATAAATATTTTCTCGTTATTTTTTAAAGATATTTTTAAATTAACGGAATGTGGGCACTATTGTTATTCCCCTTAAGTACAGGATCAATTTTAGTTAGTAGAAATAAGGAGACTAATGTTTTTCGAACTACGACTTATTAAAAACAAGAAGTTTTTCACAAATTAAACTTAAAAAGTACTAGTAAATAATGCAACACTATTATAGTCGTTGAATTTCAAGTATTTTAACTAAATACTGACTGAGGATTTCTCAAGATAAAATTAACTATAAAATCGTAGCGAAAACAAAAATTAGAAAAAATAATAAAATATATTGTTATATTTAGTATTGTATTAAATTTTGCACGTTTTTGTATCATTATTATGGCATATATATATATATATGTATATCGTTTCCATATATTCTCTCTTATATTTATTTTGTATATCTTACACAGATCATGCAGCTTATTCAGTTATTTTTTTGTTTTATAATATATACACATATTCAACTCTTTTAAATTTAGAAGCAATTTTTTGATTAATTGTTACATAAAATTGTCTTCCTCGTCCAATATGGTTATAAAATAAGAGTTTGAATAGGAGATTATAACGGAATGGTAGACCAATATGACCTCGTAAAACGCATTTGCTACGTTTGACAGCGCGCCGAGATTAAATCTCAATATATAAAAAATTGCGTAACAATATAATGACATCGTAAGAAAAATATCATAATATAGCGCCGCGTTAATTGACTACAGCAAATTGGATAAATTTTCTCATGCGATATAAGACGGTCGTAAAAAAAGACATTTCGTAACATATTACTCATGATTACTAAAAAAAGAGATATATCCTGAAGCACGCAAAAGACACATTCCCTACATATACGAGATCCGCAAGAGCCTCATAAAATCTTCTCGTTTAGGAGTATAAAGCAAATTCGAAGCCAATCGCTGCACTGATACAAAAGTATTGCAGGCGCACATAAAATTTGATCGATTTATATATTCCATGATATCCCGTATATTATAAAATATATAGCATACCCTATATTACATATTTTCATAATTGATATGGAATATCAAGACACATGATATATGAAAATATCATGTCTTAATATATAATATCTTATATAATCTTATAGGTTTCTTTTATTGTCATTTGTATCTTAATACATTTTCTTCGCGTATACGTATAAACTATTCATTAATGCATAAAAAAGTACAAGAATCCATGTAGAAAAGGTAAACTAACTTTACTCTGTATTAATGTAAAATCACGTTTAAGGGATTCTATCGTGGTTACAAGCTCGAGAAAGTTCGCATTTGCTCACAAGATTCAAGTTTCGAAGAAACGCTGATAACATGAATTTCATCCAAGATCTCTTGCGATTCCGTACTAACTTTTATTGAAAATAAATCACTTTCTTCTTTCTCTCGTATGACTAGTCGGAGAGAATGGCGACATACGCGATCGTACAGAAAGAATGACTGAAAAACCCATATGGAACATTTTCCCTTCGAATTCTACGAAGCCAGATAACCGCACATTTTGTAAAGTTAATATTACGGAAATAGAGAGAACAAATTTTTCAGGATTAATGTTTGCGTCCGTTTAAATTACAAAAATTTTGTTTATTTGTTCTGTCACACAAATATAATAGAAATGATAATAAGCAAGGTTATAGGTTATATAATCTTTTGAGCAGCACATCTTTTTTGTTACGTGTTTGAGCCTAATTCTAACTACGGTATGTTATTTCTTCATGTTATCCGTTGTCAAGGCTGGTCTCATTTTGTAACAACAAATTGTAGAATGTTTATATGAAGAAAAGGTGTTGTCATGACTTGACGTGAGAGTAAAGTAACGAAAATCTGCATTTCTAAAATTATTTTTGTTCTCGGCATAAAATCGACCAGCGTTGACATCATTAGTGCATAATATACTTTAACTTCTGAAAAGGATTTTTCATTCTGTAAAGCCAATAAAAAGATATGTTACTCAAAAGAAAATCGGTAATATAGAAATGACAGGCGGGTTTAGGATCCCTTAAAAATATTTTTAAATAAAGTGGTTAATTAGCCGTAACAGTTTTTTATTAAAACAAAAGATTAGATCGCGCGTCAGTTTTTTATTAAAAAAAAGATTAGATAAATTGTGTGTAATATTTATGACTAGTTGTCAGTACTCCACTTTTATATTGATATCAATTGATAAATATGATCTATATATGTAATTATGCACGAGAGAAGTCAAAAGCCAAATACTGTTAGATGATAAAAATATAGATTTTACGCGAGTTATGAAAATCAATGGCGGATGACAAATCACTTGGCGCGTAATTGCAATTATGAATGCATATAACGCGGTATATGTCATCTAATTTTTAGAACTATATTCACACAAATAATATTAATTTTTAGCCTATCTGATTTAATCTATTTATTTTAGGGCAATGAATCTGTGAGAAATCGCATTTATCTACATGATTAGATAGGAACAATACATAAATATACATCTAAAATATTCACAGATTCATTACCCTATTATAAAAAATTCGTCACTCACCGACCGATGCGCAACGGGCCGAGTTATTCGCTGTATACGGAATATACGGAATCACTGTAGCTACTATGATTCTTTAACACAAAAACGGAAGATTCAAATTAAAGAGACGCTGAAAATGATCAACGTTTCAAAAAATAATTCTTACGCGCGTCTAATTAGATTTTCAGCTAATTTATTTTATCTATTTTCCGGAGAAATCTTTACGAGAACAAACTTTTATAAAATTTTAAATGATTTTTCTTTCTCTAATTATTTCTAATTATTTTAGATAAAACGGCCCGAATAAATAAGAAAGAACAATTAATTTTAAGATAAGAAATGATACTTACCCAAGGTTGCTTCGCGCGCCGCGCCGCCGGTGCCCGCGATGCGCCCCTGCCAGGCTTCGTACTCCTCTCAGAATGTCCGGGCTGAAGCCTTCCTTCTCCTCCTTCCGTTGCACAGGACACTCACAAAACTACTGTCCAATATTCCGCGATCAAGAGCGAAGTAACTGTCATAGTCATAATACGATAGGTATACATAATCGCGACTCGCCGAGATAAAAAAATCGGCGTTTTACGGTCGCACTTTAACTATTTAAATACCGACCACGACGCCGCGCCGCGCAGATATAACGCGAGTCGAGGTCGAGTTAACAGCCGAATTGAAATTCGAACAAACCGCAGATATAAGTAGGTAAGCTTGAGACACGCCTTGCGATACAGCTCGAACGCGTAAATTCCGCGAGATGCGAATGCAATTAAACGGTCTACACATCACACATCATATCCCCGCGCCTCGTTATTTTAATAAATCACGCGTATCGCGTACTCCGTCACATTAAATCTCACGATAATCCGACGATTCGCGTATCACGCCGCGTTCTCGAAACACGAAAGCGGCGACCAATTATTGTTTTCAAATCAATGAAACTTTCGAGAGACAATTATCATCCGTAAAATAAATCACGACGAAACGTTAGTCCAGCGGCCTCCGATCGTCTTCTCACTCCCGTGTGCGCGATAATATAGTTAATTCATCGAAATATTTGTACAAGAAACGGAATATTTGGCGTATATTAATTCTGTATTAATCTCACTCGATTTCTGTGAACCGCGGCGAGGCGTACGTGCTGCGCAACGATTAGCGTTTCGGCGCTTTCATTAGCCGGCCCACGAACGGCGAAAATCAGTTGATCGCGCAAACGGAGTAATCCAATAGTTAATCGAGAATGCTGCATCTATTAAGGTATACCCAGACAAATTTGCATAGCGCATAAACATGAGCATAAGAAAGTTGATTGGTCCATATACGAGTGCATGATAAGTCTATACATATACGAGTGCCGGACCAATCCATTTCCTTATGCATATGCTTTATGCGCCTATACAAGTTTGTCTGGGTATACCTTTAGTACGTGCGGTATTATCGTAATAGTTATCGCGGCATATCTCGCGATGTAATATAACGTTACGCACGGAACGGCTCGCTCGGCTACCTGTCGGGTCGAGTGTTGGGACGTGAATGAATGAATGATAGCGCGGCGCGCGACCGTTGACCCCCGCGGAGCGACCGTTTTTGTAAACACCGCATACGTACTACCCCCGCCGCGCCGCGCCGCGCCGGCTCCTCACGCGTATGCGAATACGAAAAACAATGTCGTCACCCGCGTGCCAAAAGTCTCGCCGCCGGCAATATTCACTTAACGATAACGTTTAATATATATACATATATTGTAATTATGTATCTAGTCTAGCGGGATAGAATAAAATAAATAACGTACACCGAATATTCCGTTTCTTGATGAATGGGCTGTTATCGCATATCTTTCGTGTTGTTTCGTGGACCCGTGTATATTAGCGCATTACTCGATAATTTCCTTCTCAATAATATTTCGATCTAATTGTAAGTAAGAAACAATGTTGAGTAATAAAACAATTCAAAATGAAGAAGAGTAACGCGAACTATCGCGCGGTCGGCTCTTTGCTCGCGTGGTTTCGTTATTTCGCGCATGTACTTATTACGAAACTGTTCAAAATGGATTTCGATCGGAGTTTTTTCGTTTTTCCTAGAAAATACAATAAAAATCTAGAGAATGCACCCAACTCTCTTTTTACGTTCTCTCCACGTTTTTTTTAATACGATTCTTTTTAAGCAATTTTTCTAAATAACGCGTTTTTTTCGAGAAATTGTATGTAATTTTTCGTGTGCAGACTTTAATTTTTAATTTCTATAATAATACATTAATAAAAATTTTTAATTCGACGCATGACCATATAATAGGATACCCTAGGATTAGAAATGTACCCTAGTGACAAGTCCACTTACTTAATTAGTACAATAAAATAAATATTTTTACGTAAAAGAGCGTTAAAAATTTGATAAAATCTATATAATATAAAATTTTCTTCACATTTCTTCTTGGAGACATAATTGCCGTTATGCCATAGGTATTATTTCTTTCAAAAAATCAATTACATTCAGTATTTACACAAAAAAAATTTTTCCTGCTTCCATAACGGGTTAAAACATGTTCTGTGGATGCTCTGAAGAGACTGTGAAGTTATTATAAAATTTTAAAAGCATTACAAGTGGCCCGTTTAGCGTGGAATGCTCCAAATACGTACCTGATCGTTCAATTATCCACCGATAGCGAAAAGTTGTCTGATTAGCTACATGCAACACTCAATTTGTCTGATATTAATGTTCTTGACATTTGTGCATCTCATTTTATCATGTACACCACTTTTCAGACATATTGTTATAACTTAAGCGCCTCCAAAATCCCTACATTTTATATATGCAGTCAAAATTCAAGGTCACGTGACATTCGTCTGAAAATGTGTCTTTTGGCATCAACCTAATTAACGTAATTAAGGTGGTTCATGCAGTACTTGCAAGTCAAATAGGCAACTATTTTTATTAGTGATAAATAAATGTGATTTTTGTCCGTAAAAATCAGCATATAATTAGATTTATTATTTATGACATCTTTAATGTTATACGACCTCTACGTAATTAAAATATTGAGACAAAAGTCACTTCTTTTACTAGAGTTATGAGCATGGTCGGTATACACGATCAGTCAGCAGCACGCGTTTTAAGCAGTCTTTGTCGCCGCGATCTATATAACCTTTACGTAAAATTGTCAAATATGAGCGAGCAGCCTCGACGTAAGGGAAGTTTCGAGACAAACGTGCACAAACGTGGTAAACCTTGAAAGTTTTGAGATAAGTATGCGCCTTACGCATCAGCTGACACGTGCGACGTTGTGAAGCTGCCGCTAGTGCCGCTCGAGTCCAGCCATCAGTTCCGTGTTGTCGATTTAGTCAATCGAAAATTACGTTTTATTATTATATGGATCGGTCAATGAACTCGGGCTTTCGTCCAGTATCTTACAAAATGTTTATTGCATCGTTTCGTCAGTTTTTGGTTCGTTCAAGTACATTTGAAGTATTGCAATTTTTGCAGCATAAGCGCTTTTGCCTCGTTTTTCGCATAGGGTCTACCCCCACCGCGTAAAATTGGCAAAGTTTACGGACATATATCTCCGGAACCAATCGGTTAAAAAATCCGAAATTTTACAGACACACTCTAGGAACGTTAACCTTTCATTTCATATCACATTTTCCGGGCTAACTACATATGACCTAAATGCATAAACCACCTTAAATGATTTTCAGACGGATAGCAAAGTCATTTTTTTTACGGCCTCAGTACAAGGAACGCGATCGCCGTCTGATATTCATGTTTTCCGTATCTCATCACTATAAATTAACTATATCCCGAAGATCAAACAGATTGCCATAAATTCGTTGGGTCCTATTTCTCAACAACTTCACACATGGCCTCAGAAAAGAAAGAACGCTCAAAGTGTCTGAAATTCGTGTTTTTAGGCTCAAGTAAGTGTAATTAACAAAATCCACAAGGACTTTTGCGGGAAGCGATGACTTAAAAATGTTGGTCGTGGGCTCCCGTACTATATTGCTTATACTAAAATAAAAACTACAAATTTTAATAAAAGTAAACATTTGTTCACATCAACAATCATATAGTTACTATATTTCATAAATATACATTATTGCCTTTGTCATTTCTTATTTCATTCTTAATAACAGAAGAGCAATAGAATATGCTCTATTTAAAATCTGAAAAGATATTTGAAAATTATACAAAACTATCTCTATTGTACAAAACTTTCTCCATTAAAACTATTTTTTTAAATACTGATAAAATAAGCTACTAATTATTATAACACATATTATAGGTATGTAATCATATATCTTACCGACATGAATGAAGGTAAAGATAGGTTGAAGTTTTCCAATAATGAAATTCTAAGATCCATATTATGACTAGCCAATATCACCATCATAAATATACGTTTTACGGATAAATTGAATCGATTCCAGTCTTCGTGGAATGCTTTATCTGTTATTTCTGAAGTCTAAATTTGATGCAAACAAAATAATACATTTTATAATTTTTAACTGTACAATATGTTTAATTTAATAATTTTATGTTTATAATTGTACATATTTTTCATTTATATAAAATATTTTTGTAACATTTCTAATCCAACGTGGACTACGTTTATACATATAGTAGCGTATAGTCCGATTTAATAACTATACCCTGTATTACTATCCGTCCAAAGTTATTCTTCTTTTGATTATAACAATAAACATTTAAAATATAAACCTATTTTGATAACATTTGAATCAATCTTTGATATATATACATATACTAAAAGTTGTAGCTTAAGTATAGAAAAAAAATTATATCAAAAAATAATCAAAAAAAGAAAAATTTTAGATTGGATAGTATACGGTAGTTGTTAAACCGGATTATAAGCCGCTGTGCAAACATAGTCAGACGCGGTTAAAAAGATTAATAGCTGTTTTACGTATAAATATTGTATATAGATACGTAAATATATATACGTATAAATATTATACTTATAATTATAGCGAACATAAGTCGTTTAACAAAAAAGATAATTAAATTTTGTCACCGATTTAAAAATTATTAAGAGACTTTTACTCTTAAATAATAAATAATAATATTATATATATTAAAATAAATCTTACAGCATCTGCTAACTTCTGGAAACAATTGCACAATATATAGAACTGCACTATTGAACCGAATCCGTACAAAAAGGCCATAAAACCTTCCACGAAAGACGTCGACATCTGAGATTTGACAAACATTGCTGCTATAGTATAACTCATAGTAATTTGTAATAATTCAATAGCATTACTCGTTACTTATATCTAAATAATTGGAAACACATTTTTAAAGTAGCTGATGTCACAAATTATTACCCACACTGCTCAACGTGAATATACCAATAGCGCAGAACCGAATAACATTATTCAAGTACATAATAACGATATTTAAAGATAGTAATTTCTTTAGCATTAACGTTATGCTGAAACAGAATGAATCTATATCCATTATATTATAAATAAAATGTTAATACACATATAATATTAATATATATTATAGTATGTTATATTACATTACTTATAATGAAATAAATTCTATATTACGTTACTTGTGTAGGTATAGCAAATCAAATTAAGCGATTTGCAATTTTATTAAACAGTTTTAAAAAATTCACTTACTACACAATATTGTTGTGTTGTCGACACAAGTTCTTTATCTCCCTCTCTATAGACGAATCTACCCTAAAATTGCTTTCTAAAAAACTGCAGTGATTCTGTTGGCTACAATTTTGAAATATCAATACAAATTTCGAGGCAATGTATTGATACTGCGCCGTTATCAATGTTATCAAGTTTGTAATATAAACATCCACGCTGACCTTCTTTACAAAAATGATAATGTTGACGAACCAGGGTGTTATGGTACCCAGCAGATAAATACTGGTGGAAAATGGCTCCTTGGAATAAATGCCCGGTGAATGAAAATCCGAGTAGTAAAATGTATTTTTTTCAAATATCAACGAAATCGGCACGCAGTACCAGAGGGAAATGGAAAATGTGCCAATCACCAAGTAAAATTTGAATGGATTTTCCATAGGTTTTATATTCGTTATTACGATATTCCTTATGTTCTCGTCTTCAATGTTCAGGATATCATTCAGTTTTCGTATCAGTTTTTGTATTAGTGCTGTTTGTGTGTGTATTCGCATAATTGTAGAGCTTGCTTCCACTATGATGACCAAGACAACTAGTCCTTTGAATATTGCTTTCTGTAGTGGTACGAAGAAGCAACCGGCAATTAATGTGACTGTGTAATATAGTTCGATTAACCACAAGCAAATGCTGTATATCTTCCAGAATGTTGAAAACGACGAATTGTTGGTCATCGGTAACAGATTTCCCGAAAGCAAGTTTAACCGAACATTGAAGGGATTTATGCTTTGGAAGTCCATTACTGCAGCATTAACTCGGTATCGCGAGCACTTTATAACGCGTATAAATTGTTCTGTAAAGTAAAAGGCATAATAATTGTGAGGTTTAGACTGATCTATTTTATTGTATTTCTTATTTATGCATTTTTATCGCGTTTATGCATCAAATAAAACTCACTGAAAGTGGCCATATTAATTAAGATTTAATTTAGATTTCGTAATATTTTAGTGTTACAAAAGGTATTTTACTTAAAACTACCAAAAAACTTGTTAAGTTAATTAGCATGCAATGTTTCTTCTTATACTAAAGTTATTCAAAGTAAAGAAAAATAGTTTATTTAATTACAATTGTTCTCAATATACCGTCTCATGGTTAAACATCGGACAATGAATACATGAACTCGTGACTGCAAAATGTGATCTTACTACCTTCAGCATAAGTTAGAGAAATATTTATAGTGCACGTACCTTATACCCTTGTTTCACATTGATGCACATACTCCTTTCTGGCTAGAAGAATAGGTAGCGAAGCATTTCTGTCGATGTTTGAAAATTATATACTAATGCAATTCGAGCAATTTCGTAACCCTCTTGTATTATTTCTATCATTTATCTATATATATTATTCATTGTCATGTGACGGTGTCAGCACTTAAAGCAGAAACAATTTCCTTTCCTTGTAATCAGAGTTGTCAGAATTTGTCCTATGATTAGGAGGGGTGGATCACGCATGAATTATCGATAATAACGTAGGAGTTTACTGCACGTAGCCGTTTATTTGGAAAGGCGATGTCTATAATTATGTACGAAAAGTATTGTATAAAAATTTATGATGAAACATTATGCAATGTGAACCTGACAATTTACAGAGAAAATAGCTTCGATTACATATATTCACTGTCGAATGCGACGTACTGTGATCTTACGTAACAATTATCTCAATGCGCTATAAAGCAACGATTATCTTATGGAATATTGTCAGTCCAAGAATATTGCGATCCTCACGGAGCCACAAAATCTAAAATACGCACACAATGATGTTTCCTGACATCCGCAAAGTACTTCGACCAGTCTGCGCATTTAACGTTTCTATCTAGCTATTGCAAACCGATCCTTAATGTGTGTAAGTTGTTATTTTTATTTGATTATTATTGAATGTTCTATCAATAGGTAATAATTTTAAGATGTTAATTTTTAAGAAGTATTAAAGACAAGTATTTAAAAATTCTCTTTTTTGTTGACATTAATAATTATAATTAATTAAAAATATACAGGGTATTTCCTAAGTAAGTACACAAACTTGAAGAGGATATTCCTTGGCAAGAAAAGGTTCCATAAACATGAGTCCTAAACTACTTTGTTTACAAAATACAGGGAGTCGAAAATTCACGCCCCTGGTGAATCTAAAAATGTTTTATCGGTACTAGAAAATGGTTCATAATAAATAATACGTTACATGTACGCATACCAAATTCGAATAAAATATCGTTAAACCTTTTCCAGATTTTTCGTCATTTTAATTTTTTTTCACAACTTTGACCCTGTATTTTGAAAACAAAGCAGTTTAGGACACATGTTTATAGGGCCCTTTCTTCTTAGAATAAACTAAGAAATATCCCCTTCAAGTTTGTGTACTTACTTAGAAAACATCCTGTATAATTAATTGCTGCTTTAAAATATGAGATATAAGAATGTTGCAAATTTTACATTTTATATTTTGTTATAAAAACTTCATACTTTTATTTCTACTTAATTCCCTACTATAGCAAAATTTACATTTTATACTAATAATCGCTTACAGTATAGGTACTTAAATCTTTTAAATTACTGAGCTAAATAGATTATACAACTCCGCTTCCATGGAAGCCTCGTGGGAGATTCACGGAGCCGGTCCCAAGTCCGGATAAAGGAGGAGGGTTGAGCGTGGGGCTGACAACCCCCACCCCGTAAAAAGACCCACAGTCGAGAAACCTCAACCGAAGCCTCGGATATGAGACGGACCTAAAGGTGAAGCACATGGCAAACGGAACAAGGACATGATTATTTTGGCACATGGAACACGAGGAGTCTATACAGAGCGAGGGCCCTGAAGGAATTGACCAAAGTAATATCGGGCTACAATATTGACATCCTAGCGGTGCAGGAAACAAGGTGGACGGGGTCAGGGGCCTCAGTAACTAATGGCGTTTTCGATTTGCGACTCAAACCGACTCGGGTCGCATCATGTATACAGGACTCTAGCATCATTGACGTGGAATACATACATATCTATGTATGTATTCCACGTCCATTGATGCGACCCGAGTCGGGTCGAGTAGCAAATCGAAAACGCCATAAGACGCACACGATTCTACGTAGCGGTAACGAGAATAGAGCTAGGAGCTGCATTCATAGTCAGTAACAAGATAAAGGAAAACATCGTAGACTTTAGACCAATAAACGAAAGACTATGCATGCTGAGAATAAAGACACGGTTCTTCAACTTGATACTCATTAATGCGCACGCAGAGACGGAAGAAAAGGATGAGATAATTAAAGAGAGTTTCTACCAAAAACTAGAACAGGCACACAATGGAGCCCCGTCCAACGACATAAAGATATAGTCTTAGGCGATTTCATGTTCTTTCAAGACGGCTAGGGCTTAAATCAACGGTTACGGCCATGGACTACGGTTTTCATCATAAACCAGAACGTCAAAAATTTCATAAGTTAACGGCCTTAAGTTACCGGCATACGGTTAGGGCCATTATAAGTCAGTATTATGTCGAAAGAAATACCGGACAAACGGACTTCTTCCAAGCGTTGACAGGAGAGAAATAATTTGAACACGTCATCAAAATTATTGATTGAAATTGTGTTTGTGCCCAGTCTGTAACAAAATCATAATTATTATTTTATATATAGTACTTTAATCGCAAATAGAAAATCAATGTAACATTTTAAAGATGCTTGCAACAAAAGCAAACATACAAATTTCAACAAAGAATACAGTAATATTTTAAAAGAAAATGTAACATTATAAACTTACCGAAGATTCACTTTTCTTAAATTCTTACAGTCAGCAAGCATATTAATACTTCGCAATGTAACATTACGTGCGCTTGCTAAATTTATTATTTCTAAGTCTCGACATGATCTTTTCAACTCTAATGCAACTGCTTCGAAATTCATATCGGGATTTTCCAAAATTTCAGATGAAAATGTAGGTTCACATCCAAACTGTTCCAAATTTAATTCACGGATCCGTTGATTTTTTCGCAGGATTTTACAAAGAGTGCGAACCATTATTTTTGTAAAACCAAGTCTTAAATGTTCCAGGCCCTCTAGATTCTCAAGATACAAAAATCCTTCGTTTTCAATGCCTTTGCAATACCTTAGATCTAATTCTAAAAAAATATGTATGAGTCATACGCAATTTATCTGTAATCTTGATAATTATATATATATACCTATAATGTATACATACCTTTCAAATTTGTGCACATCTGTGAGATTTTGAGTAGGGCATCATTGTTAACAACTTCGCATTTACATAATCGTAAATGCGTTAAATGCCTGCCGCAATTTTCAAGAAGTTCTTTGAAATGCGAAATAGAAAAATCGCTATATGTGAGATCTAATTGCTGCAAAAGTTTACATCTAGGTGTAAGATAAGAAAATATATTATTAATATACGTAGGATCCATATTGCGAGTATTTCGCACGTTCAAACGTCTGTAGAGTCGAGGGTCCAGTGTTAAATTTTTGAAGCGTTTATTTACCCAGCTCATGCTGCATAACGTCATAAAATCTAAGTTCTTTAATATTTTTAATATCATTTCATCCTGCAAAAATAAAATATAAAACTTTAATACACGAGATAGCATTGCAATATATTATTATAAATAAAAACTTCTTAGAATACTTTACAGGGAGCGCAGATAAACTGCAACGTGATAGCTTCTTGGACTCATCCAAAGAAAGTTTCATACGCTTTGTAGGACTCGGATAATCTAATAAAGACACGGGCGGTCTCGCGCTGCGCTTGTACTTGGCGCAAGGCACTACCGTGTCTCTTGATAATTTCGGATGTTTTGGACATAATATTTCCAAAACATAATCAGGGATTTCTTCCAAAGATACTTCTGTATGCTCTGTATAATTATACTCATCCAAAACCTCATCACTGCAAATAAAGTCGGAACAAATTAATTCTCATTATTAAGAAAATAAAAAATAATCAATATTATTACTTAATGTTGACAATTGTAATACCTTTCATGAATAATACAATATTTAGAAACATTCTTTCGAAGTTTGCATATATCCAAGTGTGCATTTTCATAATCTGCTGTCAAATTATAAACATCCTCATGACGAAGAGTTGCGCGGTTTATTCTTTTTAGCACATCAGTTAAACTGATATATTTTAAAGGTTTTTTGGGAAGAATCAGTTTTGACGTCCCGATAAGCATCACAGCATCTATCGATGTAAAATACTCCAATATGGTGTTTTTAAATACCAGTCTGAACTTTTTGGTTTTGAAGTTACACGTTTGTAAGGGTGGGGAAAATAGTCTTGATGTCGGGGGCACAATCTGAGGCGATCCCTTCCATAACAGAAACCACTCATCTTTAGGATTTTGAGCCCAAATTTCAATTATATTTCCACCATTACATATTTCATATATAGAAACTCTGATTGGATATACAGTTTCTTCAAACTCTAAATCTTTAAAATAGAAAATATATAATTATAATTTATTTGCAACAGAAGCGTATCTTCTTTAATAATAACTGATTTATCAATTCAAATATTACATTACCAATATAATTAAGGATCTTCTTGTTTTTACTATCCTGTGGTGTATAATCAATTTTTGCTTCGTCTTGCCATGGAGATATTGAGATATCCAAACCATAAGTTCTCTGTATTAAAGAGTAAGCCAGTGTCAAAATGTCACAAAATTTTGTAACATAAAATTAGATTGCGATTACTTTGTACAGGACAATTAAACAGATAATATAAGGAAATACACATACCATAACAAATGTTTCTGGAAAATCTCCATAGTTTGGAAAATTTTTAGGTATTCCACATATATATTCGGCATAACTAGATACGTTAACATTTTTGTCGAACTTGCCATCAAGACTGCAACCAGATTCCTTCACAAATTGATACATGAAGTTAATATGATCCCCTCTTGCGGCGTATCTGCCGACATACGGATACTTAGTACAATTTTTAGGATAACGTAGTGGTGTCATATCCTCATCATCGTGTATCATCTCTGAAAGAAGATGAAAGAATATAAAGAATAATAACTTTTGAGCTTTCTTTTATAGCATATGCTAAAATACTGCATAATAATATCTATTATATCTATTATAATTATGTTGTAAAAATTAATAATCTAAATTTATATATATCAATTGCTTGCTGTTACATTGTTACTGACAATCAATTAAAAATAACACTTTTGTCCGTTCATTAAAATACAGCATATAAACGCTATTTGTTAGCCGAACGGTAAATAAGTGCGTCTAGTGTGATCACAATTAATTTTACAAAATGACTGTATTTAATTTTTTTTAATAATAATTCTTGATATTAGTAATAAATAAATTTCGTATATTTATATTTTTATTGAGACAAAAGTAAAGATAATTTCGAATTATATTGTTATACTGATTTAAGAAAGTAATCTTAAAAAATTAAGCATTAAAAATAAATCTATTTATTTAATAGAAATATGAAAATATTGAGCTGGGCTATTTAAAAGTAATAAAAATCAGTAAAAAATAAAAATTAAATTTTGACGCGTATACCTATATTATTTTTAACATTTTTAAATAATTAAAATTCAGTCTTTAATAGTTTTTAAAATTTTTTTACAAAATAAAAAAAATATTTTTTTGTAAATTCGAAATATTGCAAGCACGTGTTCTTATGATATAAAAAATATACATTCTTCAAAATATTAGTTGCTTATTAGAAAAGTTAAACGTAAATGCGAAGCAAACATGAACAATTTTTCTCATTTTTTCTTTGGTGCTCACGATAAAAAAACATGCTCATGATTCACAGATTTACAAAGAAATATTTCTATACCTATATATTATCTTGCTTTTAAAAATTTTAAGAAACTGTTTTTTCTTTAAAATATTTTCTTATTTAAATTAATAGATAATGATATACATGCATATATGCTGTTTGAAAAGAATTATTTTCAAAGCAAAATTAAATTTTAACTGTATATATATGTATATCATTATCTATTAAATAATTAAATATTTTAAAGAAAAAACAGTTTCTTAAAATTTTTAAAATAAAATATATGGAAATATTTCTTTTAAATCTGGGAATCGCGTGAGCACGTGTTTTTTATCCCCACGTGAGCACCAAAGAAAAAACGAGAAAAATTGCAAAAATTGCTCATGTTTGTTCCGCATTTACGTTTAACTTTTCTAAGTAACTAATTTTTTTTTTTCTTTGTTCTTGTTATGGGCCGATCTTCGTTTTGAACGAACCTTGGACTTCCTGTATAAATGTAGATATTATACTCTTTGGAAATTAATATGAGAAATTGGTATGGTATATGATATATGAGAAAATCCCATAGTATAATTTACTTACCGTGATTTTCCATTTTCTTTGATTAATTTGCAACGGCAAACACTTCACTTCACTTCGAGAGCTTTCCACCAAGGGCCAAGCCAAGGACAGTCGAATACAGCTGTAGAGCAATATAGTCGAACCAGAGAGGAACCTGAGCCTGAGAGCGGCCACGTCGGCGTTTTGCTTGACGCAGTGCTTGACATTGTGACATTGACAGTTTTGAACAGTTTTGAATCAAAACTATCAACTCAAGTGTTGCCAGGTCTAAAATATTTTTATCCCCTGCAATTATCTTATTAAAACCGTGCCAACCAAGCTTGTCTAAATAATCCCCAACTTAAAATTGATTCAAATATTAACGTATAGGGTGCGATCCAGGGGTCTTAATTATTTTTGAAAAATATCGCATACGATATTTTATGAATGCATCAGAATATTATATTTAATATTCTACATTCATGAAATATTGGCTGCGGTCCACTTGACTCTACAAATGCTTTGAATTATTCTTCTTCTCCTTCTTTCTTCATTGAATTTAAGGAGAAGAGGAATGCTTCAGAGCATTTGTAGCGTCAAGTGGACCACAGCCATTGTATACGATATTTTTCGAGAATAAGGCCCCACAGAGGATCGATCATGTATCTTTTTCCCTAGGATAGAAACATGAAAAATGAAAAGTTATCTCTTTCTATTCAACACCAATAGAAAGAGATAGCCACGTTAAATTTTTCACTTTTCACGTTTCTGCTTTAAGGGAAAAGATACACATGATCGATCCCCAGTTCACGCTTCAATGTTTGCTGCCAATGTTACGTTAATAATAATTATAATATGTAAATGTAAAATTCGTACAAATAATAAACTTTTTATTACAAAACATAGTGAAATGTAACTAAAAATACAATATTCTCAAGTAATATAAAAATAAAGTTTTTCGCCTCAGGCCATCAATTTTGAGCGTTGCTGGAAAATTTCAGATATACGAGATGTATTTTCCTTCGTTGAGTTATAAGTACATTAATATATTATCTTATAGGCATATGTTCGAAAATAAAATTTAACTTTTTAGAAATTTATTTATTACATTTTATGAAATTAATACAGCAGGTATTTCTCAAAATTTTTAAATTTAAAATATACATAGAAAATGTAAACGTGTTTGAATAGAATTAAAAAATGCATCTGTTCTGTTCGTTGTAAAACTGTCTTGCTAAAATCAATCATATCACTGATTTCATAAAGTTTTGTACAGGAAGAATTCTTCAAATACAAAAAATATCGATATAGGTAAGCAATATCCTTATTATGTAGATTTTATTTGTTCCAATTCGTTTGTTATAGTCGCTAAGTACTTTTCAACTTTCATTAATTGGCTCATAATATCCGTATTATCCCATTCTTGTTCCTTAGTCTTTTTCACGACTCCTTGTAGCGATAATTTAGCGCTTCCTAACATCTTCCTTTTCTTGACGACCGCGATGTCAGTGGCACAACGTAAATATGCTTGCGCCAAGTTACAACATAATTCCAGCACGTTTAGAGTTGTATCTTCGTTGCGACACCATTTTGGATTTGAAGTGATAAAACGATACGCTTGTTGGAGATACTGTGCCGCTCTCTCGTCGTCAATATCCGTTTTTCTCAATGCAACAAGTTCAGCGTACATCCTCCAGATATCTGGATTATTAACTGTATTAGATGTGATTCTTCCAAATAATTCCAAAGTGTTTTGAAGCAAACGAGATGCTGGATTTCCGTCCGCGTCATTAACATTATTTATTATAGCATTTGTTAATATTTGAAGAACTTGGATATCCGAATGGCTGTTTTTCAAGTCCAAGATACGATGATAACATCGAATAACCTGTGAATAAATCAAAATTGTTTGAAGACATTGATAAGATATTTAATATAAAGAGATTTGGATATATCTAATATATATAACTAATGTTATAATTGATTTAAGAATGTGTTAGCACTCTTAAAATCAGTTTAACAAAGAATTTTTGTAAAAAAAATTGTCATATGTGGCTACTTACTTCAGAAAAATATCCCAAATCAATGCTTACGACCATCAAATTGTCCCACACTTCCCAACAATCGTAATTAAATTTTATGGCATCCTGTAGAGACTTCCAAGCTCTTGGTTTATCTCCCAATTTTATGTACGCTTTTGCTAAATTGTTCCATGCTTCAAAAGTCTAAAATTTTTATATAAGAATAAGAATTTTATTTAATTCGTATATCAACTGTAAAAATAGCAATACCAGAAATATATCTATACGTACGGATTGTTCTAAAGCACAGTAACGTCTATATGCCATAGCGGCTAACTTCCAATCTTCGATCTGCAACGCTGCATAACCCAGTCTGAACCATACATGTTCTTGAATATTATTTAATTCAACTGACAGTTTTAAATGTGGTACAGCCTCAACATACTAAAAAGTAGATATTACATTTAAAATATTCGAATAAAAGTTTTACATAGCGATCAGTGTTTTAAATACTAACATCTTTCTTTGCAAAATAATAAAATCCCCAATGTTTTTGTGCTCTACTGCTTTTTTCTTCAGATAATCTCCATGCCGTTTCATAATGACTCACATCTCCAGTTGCATCTCCTAACAGGCACCACAATTTTACCGTTGGCTTTTTAGATATTTCTTGCTCAATAATCTCAGCTGCCTGAAAACGTTTGCAAGTTAATTATGCAATTTTTTGTCACATTTATACTTAGGTAATGTAAAATATACATCACCTTGTGCTTCAAATTTAACATGTTGTAACAGGCAATCACTTCTTCCCATAATCCTAGTTTTATAAAAACTTCCAGAGCTCCCTTTACCAAGCCAAGACTAAACATTACGTTAGCCCATTTCTCCTCTAATGTCCAAACAGGTTTCATACCGCTCGCGAAAAATAGATCCATTCTTCTGGCTACAGGTGCTTTTGCATCGTTGTAATCTTTCAGAAGAGACTCTGCTTGCATCATGGATCGCTCGACAGTTCTCTTATCATCGGACTCCAGTGAGCAACGGTAGCACAAAGAAGTCATCTTTAACGACCAATTTTTTGTACTATCCACAACTTTCTATAAGAAATGTTTCTTAATATTATTATTTGTTAATAACAAAACAAAATGCAATGATAACATTGTAGCTTACAGTCAGGTAGGGTCTAATTTCCTCGTCAGTGAGTTTGTGCTTAGGTTGACATAGCTGCAACTGAACACTATTAACTATTAAAATCTCTCTACGTTGCAATGCTATAATTTGTATAAATACAGATATACGGGCTATTATACTTACTATTTTGCCAAAATTATCGCTTCTTCCATCATACCCAGTTTAATCTCTTCTTTATGTTCCGAAAACTCAATGCGCTCCAATCTCAATTCGTCATTTAAGTTCAAAGATTTTGGTATATCTTCGCAATCTATTGAAGGAAAGTTATCTTTGTCCATCTCTATTTTGAGGTACAACTGCGCCTTTTCCTCTCGCTGATACTTGGTACGCTTTCCCATTGCACCCTCCAAATTTAATCTTAAGCCTGCAATTCTCTGCGCACGTTCAAGATGCTTCTCAGAGCTCTGTGTTCTTCTATAGTGCAAATAAAATCTAGCAGCTTCCAGATTGAATAAAAGCTCGAGAAGGGAATCTTCTAATATATTTAGATTATTAATTTTCGTTATTAAATTCTCAATTTCTTCGAATAGCACCCCTGAGTTTTCGTCTAACGCATGCTGATGCAAGAGAGTAGCTCTAAACAGCCACCAAACGCAGCTTCTATACTTAAGCTGCAGATCCACATTGGAGAATATCTTCTTAGCCAGGTAGAGAAGCTCTGGTTTCTGTACATTTATATTACATCCGTCATGCAGAGACAAGTGTTTCAGTGCCTCATCTCTTCTGGTTTTCAACCAATCAATATCTTTGTCGGTGCAAGGACCCGTCCAATTGCATTGGACAAAGTACAATAACGAAGCTATTCCTGTACAGAGCCATGGCAGATGTGCATGCGTGTTGGATAAACCATTATGTATAATCTCTTCTAAGCTATCACCATTCCTTACTGCCTCGATAAACATAGAAAGTTCGTTATTTATTGTATCTTCGTACTGGCCGTTTAATATACTGCGTACATTGTGTGGCAAATCTGAAACTGAAATTAGAAATAACTGTTGAGATAGAACATTTAATTTATTAGCAAATATATACAGTTAATGAATTTTACGATTTTATTGTAAGTATTGTAACGTATATAATCAGCCTTACATACCTTTACTTATGGAGAAATTAAGTAAAAGTTTAATTTCTATGTTGTCATCTATTTGGCTTGTACATAGAGCCATAGTTTATAATATAATTATAAACACGTGAGAAAAAATTACATTTATTTTATGCTGGGCTGGAACTTTAATCTCACACGCTAACACGTGAGTAGAACTGGAGTAGAACACCTGCGACCACACGCGACTGTTGAGGTTAGATTGACCGTATGATGTTAGGTTTGGATTTTGTTTTGGACCGAGCCACCGAGCTAGAGAGGGTTTCTCTCTGACCGAGCAATACGAGCATCGCAAAGGTGGGTGCATCTATTTTGAAAACCACTGTTCTAAATAAGAAAATAGAAGTAAAAAGATGGATTAAGAATTGACTGTTCATTATTGTTTGTCTCTCTTGTCTTTTATACAATTCAATTTTTACGATGAACAAATCAAAATTTTAAAAAAAGAATGAATTCTTTATTCTTATTTCTTATTTAAGAAAAATAAGGGTACCTTATTTCTTATCCTAATTCTTTCTTGTTACTATGAATAATACATAAATTATCCTTATTTTTTTTCTCATATAATTGATTAAATTTTAATAAATATATTTAATATATAATGTTCTTCTTGTGAACGTTCGCTTCTATAAATCACTCAGTCAGCGAGAGGATTGTATCTAATTCTTTTTAGATCCTATTTATTATACATATCCAAAAATTATTTTATATAGCTCAAAACGTGCAGAAAACAATTTACGTTTTTTAATTAAAAATTAATATTTTCATCATTTTCAAGTACATCCTTTGCTTTAAAAGATATATTATAACAGTACAATTCTTATTTTTACATTCAATATTTCCTCTTGTTAGTTACACTTTTAATTATATTTTTCTATTCAGTCTGGATCAATATGTATTAATTAATTCATATTTATTAATAAATTGCAATCAACGTATTCTCATAGTCATAATCAAAATACCCATCATCTCGAATTTTGGAAAAATTTGCACTAACGGCAAATCTATATTAGAATAAGAAGCTAAATCAATATAAATCATGATAAAATATATAATGTATCGTGCCGTTGACATTTACACATGTTGGAAAACGTAACAACTGCAAATTATAAAATAAAGATTGCGTTGTAGAGACTAATTAAAATGTCTAATTTAATATGCATTTAATATGCATGATCAAAAACCAATATATGCCTAATTTTCAGTTTAGTCCAGAACTGTCTGTCTAATAATCTCGCGCATTATAATATTCTCAGTAAGTAATAGGTAACAATTGTTATTTGATATTGTTATTATATAATTGGAATTTTTCAAGTTTTCAGGTATATATATCCATCGAATACATCTCAACTACATATCTTTTACAACTAATTAATATTTAATACAGATATATGTAATATACTATACATGCGCTGATAAATTGAAGTGAGCTAACAATCGTTATAATTAATAAGCACTTTACACTCGCAAAGTTACGTTAAACGACAAACGTACGAGAACTTCTTCACTCGCTCGCGAGTGAGAATATTTTACATATTGTATTTTGTATTCATATTACCCAATCCATCGAATCGGAAACAAAGTGTGCCCTACTTTCTTAAAAAAATCCTTCAATTTCATAAGCAGTTGCGTTTTAGTAACATTTAAATCAGCACAATTCTTAATACTGAAAACACACGCAGCGACGACGTGGTATATTCTAATTAACGCTGGAGCGCATAAATAAACACAAGAAGAAAATTGTTCATTCCTAAATAAACTATATACTTAAAACAAGATAAAAAAAACAAGAAGATATCCATGCATTTAAGATCAAAACAAAAGCGAATACAAACGGTTGTTCGCTGTAATATTAATAAGTATTACTGATTTACGATCGATAATTTAGGTAGAACGGAATAACGATAGGATAAAGATAAAGATGATGTTGCAAACAGATACGTGAGGCTGTAGAACTTTTAAAAGTAGCTGTCCTTTTCGTTGTTATTCTCGATAGACTCTCTCTTGGCGGCTATCAAATTTTCCCATTGCGCGATGAGCGTGTTACGACGTCGTGGATTAGGCTGTAAATGAAAAGAGATCTTTTATCACTTTGTTGACAAACGCGTTCCAAATAATTGTCTTCGTCACAAATTAACGCATTTGTTTCGACGATTGATTCCAATCAGTAATATTAATTAACTAGAACTACCGGAGATTAATCTATATTTATTTCTACCGAAGAAATCTTAGAAAAGAAAAGAGAAAACAAATTAATAAAATTAATCGTGTATGTAATTTCAATAAATATCAGGCAAAATTTCAGAAAATAAGATGTTTTAAAAATGAGTAATAAATTATTTAAAAATGTCAAACGGGTTATTTTGACCCCCTTGTTAGTTCTAGTGTTAATTATAAATCATATCGATTATAATAGTGTGAAAATATTGCTAACCTTGTGTTTTCCTTTATGGTCTCTCTCATTTTCATCCTCGTTCAAAGTGTTAGTGGAAGCACCGCTTCTGAGAGAACCGGAGCCGTCATAAATATCGGAATCGTTATCATTTCCTATGTCAAGTAGATTCGGCTGAGACTTTGCCAACATCTGCGATCTCATCAGTCTGGAAAATAAACGAGATTTACGTGAATCAGTTTGAGTTTGCAAATGTAATAATTAACTGAAAGGATCCCTAAAATTTTTATTACAACGTGCAACAATTTTCCTTGACAATATAACGTTTCTTTATTGCAAACAAAATCAGATGTTAAATAAATCGTCTATGTTAATCATTATTTAATTTGTATTAGTGATTATTGTCTCAGGATTGGAAATATAATAATAGTTTAAATTATTTTTTTGAGACTTTTCAAAAATTATTCTTAAAAAATTGAAAAGTTAATCTCAGATCTCTCCGTCTTTAATTTATTATTTTAAAAACGGTTTGGACCACCTTTCTCTCTCTCTCTCTCTCTCTCTCTCTCGCATAAAATTCTTTGATCTAAAAATTTCAACACCTCAATTCGTTCTCTCGTTCTCTCATGTCATGTAGCTCCTTTTGAATCTTCTGCTCGACGGGAACGTATCCCTTCCTCGTTAATGGTTTCTTTGGCTCGTCGTCCGGCTCCAATGGTATCTCCAACGTTCTATTAAACGCCTTGATGCTCAGAGGATTAAGCGCGATGGTGGGCGTTATGGGAGGACTCAAGCTGTCACTGTTCGGCGATTTGTTCCTGTAGAGCTTTCCCCGGGTAGCCAGGAACCTGTGCATCAGACCCTTCTGGCTCGGCGAAGTCGCGAAACGCAGCGGTGTCGGCGTGGTGCGCGTAGATATCACGCCGTTCGTCATCTTTGGCGTCAAGTTTGGCGAGAGCGGCGTCAGGCTGACTGCCTCCAGTATCTGCGGCGTGGACGTTGTCCTTTTCAGCTTGCCCGAGCCCGAGACCAGAGCCTGCGGCATACGACGCACCTACGCAGTAAAATCGCTAGTTAAATATTATTTCAAGATACAAACGGATCTTTCGCGCTCAAGAATGATTTCACGATCTTCAAGCGTATTTGAAACTCAAAAAAACTCTGCTATTTTTATTTTTACAAATAAAAAGGAACGTTAAATACGCGTGGGTCGCTTATATAGATGGAGAAAAGCACAGACGCTAAACCGTGTTATTTGGAGCATGCGTTTCGAAGATACCTTGCAGTCCACTGTCTCGTGGGATGTGGTTTTAATGCTACCCACGTTCCGCAGTTCGTGTTCCCTCTCGGTGACTTCTTCGATTTCCCTTTGTATTCTGTCCGTCGCCCTCTTCAACTGCTCCAGTCTACGCTCCGCCTGTGTGCGCATACCAAAAATCTCTCATATAACGTTGCGTGCGTTTTTATTTTCACCACACATTTAACTCTTAACTTTTTTCAAGAGATGTACGAGAACTCTGATTAGAGAAACATTACATTATTTATTATTATTATTATTATTTTATATATTTATATATATTAATTCGATTTTCGATCGAATATCGGATGTAGAGCTAATACTCCGTTTTTTAAATGCAATATGTTAATGTCTTATGTCCATTTTCTACCACTGTAGATTAACTTTAATCTCGGTTTAACTTATCTATTGCACAACATAAGAATTTATAGTGCTCCTAATCAGAGTTCTAATCTCTTCACGAGAAATTCAGAAACTAACGACCGTTTCTACCAACGTAGATTAATTTTAATCTGAGTTTAACTTTTTAGCTTTTTCTAGTTTTCTAATAATTAGAAAAAGATGAAAGGTAAGTTAAACCGAGATTAAAGTTAATCTATAGTGGTAGAAAATGGACATAAGATTGCATTAACATTGCATTTAAAAAACGGAATATTAGCTCTACATCCGATATTTGATCGAAAATCGAATTAATATATAAAATAATAATAATTAATATAATGTTTCTAATTAGAGTTCTAATTTCTTCACGAGAAACTCGGAAACTTTAAGACATTAAAATTGCATTTAAAAAAACGGAGTATTAGCTACATCGGATATTCGATCGAAAATCGAATTAATATATAAAATAATAATAATAATTAATATAATGTTTCTAATCAGAGTTCTGATTTCTTCACGAGGAACTCATAAACTTTGAGACATTAACAATTGCATTTAAGAAACGGAGTAATAACTCCGCATCCAGCCGATATATCCGATCAAAGATCGAATAGGTCTGAAGAATTTATCTGATTTCTTTTAACGAGTATTAGAGTTCCCGATAACTGATCCGCAGATACAAAGAACGGCGTGCGGTCTTTTTTATGTTCACCGTTTTCCGTATATGTGTGTATGTATCTCTCTCGATATCTCTCTCATCGCATTTATATATCTCGTTATTCAACGCCGATTAATGGATCGATTGCAAACTATAGATAAACAGATACGCCGTTCCATTCGAATGATATTACCACTCTGTGGAGAACGAGACCGCTTTCAAAGAATTACGTGTATTACGTGCGGGTAGGAAGGTGAAAGGGTTTTTCAGCGGTGCAACAAATCGCACGTTGCAACAATAACCGTCATCCTCGCTCGCCTCTATCGATCGCGTATCGAGGCGTTATCAGTATTATCTCTAGAAGAAATTATATCGCGCGCCTCTCTCTGCGACCCGCGCCCGACACGTCATTCGTAAAGTCACGAAGCGGACAAGTAGAATGACACACAATTCCCGAAAAGGGTACGGGCGAAATATTGCGATCGAACGATGACCTTCGGTCAAAAAAAAAAAAATCAAGCGCTATCATCGAGCGCTTCTTTCTCTTTTCGTACTTATCAGCGAACACGTCTATCGGCGCTTTTGTCACGATAAAATCTTTTCTCCCTCTTCTCTACCACTTTTCTCTTTCTTTGACTCACTTCTGTTTTGAATGTTTACACCGAAGTCTCAAAATTAAGCCTGTGCCCTATCTCTATTTATATATATATATTATCTCCGATTATTCATTGATTCATAAACCTTCACATTCACTCGGGTATCATTAAAGATCTCGCTCGGATAAGTTTTCGCGATGATTAATATTTGCATGCCTGAAAGGACGCCCAAGGCCAGCTTGAATAATACCTCGTCTCGATATGTCTCTCCGGGCAAGAGAGGTGCCGTAAAAGGGTTGTCGTGGTAACGTAAACGTGGTATACGCGAAAGGCGAGGCGAGGACAGAGAGCCGCTACCGCAGCCGAGATATACCGTGGATTTCTCACGAGGATTTCCAAGCTGTGACGCGACGCCGCGCCGGTCGCAGGAATGCCGTCCGCACAGAAAACTGAGCGAGCACTGACGGAGGAGGTAACGGCTTAACTGTAATCATCTCGTTTCCCTTCTAAAAGAAATGGGCCACGACTCTTCCTACCGCTCTTTCGTCTCTCTTCTCGGCCGTGCACCATCTTCGCTACCTTCGAGAGTGCCCGTGGACGACCGACTTAAGGTCGAGCAAATATTTGGACTGTCAAATCCATTCTCCTCCAAGCATATTATAAATTATAAAATTTAAGACAAATACTCTTAAAAGGAAAGAATATCGAAGAATATTGGGACTCATTAGCCTCGTCATATATGTGTGGAGTAATATTTGAGAATTAAAGTCTTGAGAGAGTTAACGGTCATATAAAGCTTCAGTCAAATCGACTTTCTATTGAGATTTTCTTTATCCTTATCATAAATAAAACCGTCACGTAAAAAATGACGGCACACCTAACTAGATTTTGCTGCCTTGACTTTAATTGTAGTTCGTATAGTCATTTTGTTTTCTTCCAGAGACAGAGATTCATATTTTTACATCGTATCTAGCGTTAAATATAATTTCCCTCCTCCCATTCCGATCATGAGCTTACAATTAGTATAATTCTGTACGAACATCGCGTACTATATTACATACGTCAACTGTGAGCAATAGTTGAAGTCAATCGAATTCGGAAGGATCGGCTTCCAAGGTCTGTCATCGGTGCCGGTTTCAACTTGTGACATACATTCGTCTAAAAATGCTAATTAATGAAATAGCTAAACTAGATTGCTGCCATGACTTTAATTGTAATTCGTATAGTCATTTTGTTTTCTTCCAGAGACAGAGATCGCATACTTTTACATCGTATCTAGCGTTAATTATAATTGCCTTCCTCCCATTCCGATCACGAGCTTACAATTAGTATATGATTCTGTATGAACATCGCGTACGATATTACGTCAACTGTGAGTAATAGTTGAAGTCAATTTGACTTCGGAATGATCGGCTTCCAAGGTCTGTCATCGGTGCCGGTTTCAACTTGTCACATACATTCATCTAAAAATAAAAATGCTAATTAATGAAATCGAAAATGTCATGACTATACGCATGGATGACAAGCTACTGTATTTTTTTGCAAATAGAGATGATTCATTCATTTCTTTCAATTTTTTAATGAAATTGGTGTCTGTAACTTTCGTAAAACATTTTGTTTGAAACTCAGAAAGTAAGTGGAAATAATATTCTAAATAAAACGTTTCTCGTCAATGACCGCTTTAATTATATTTTCTAATGCAAATAAGCAAAGAACCAGCAGTTGAAATCGTTGGCACTATCTGACCGAAAGGCACATTTTATACCATATTGTTATAATATAACTACGTTGTATCTCAATATCGTATAGTTTGTGCTTTTTTACGAATGCAAAACGACGCGTCGCAGGGGGAAAAATAAAAAATACATAGCCAAAACTATAATATCGTAATAAGTACATTAAATAATGTCAAAAGTACTTAAGAATTCCGTGCTAAAAATTTGTTTAGAATTTTTAAAAATCAAACGAAAATTTTCCGCAAACGTGTGACAGGAAAATCGCGATGACTTTGCAAATCATTCATTGACTGTTCTAGATACCAAACGGTAATATTAATACGCAACATATGTCGCATCATCGGTCTAATTGTAAATTGTTGTAGATAACGACGAATGATTATAAGCACGCGCTTATTTTAATTCCTTCAGTTTCCGGCCAGGAATTTTTATCGTTTCTACTTTCTGTATTTGTGCGTCGCGTTGGCGCCGTTCTTGCAGTTAAAGCGCGAAATTAATAAACGTTACGAAGAGGCAGTAAATAAAGCGAGAGATATGATATCAACGTTGCATAGGCGACTCATTGAAAAATGTCACTGTAATACTGCAAACATAGATCGCAATGTCATGAGCGCAATAAGCGCTCACGAGCTCAAATCTTTTCTTTCTACGGATCGCTATATAAGTATCAATCACGCGAATTGCAAAGTAAATTGTAACGAAATAATTACATCTTAAAGATACTTTTTTTCCAAGCTCTTCATTTCCTCATCCAATAATCGTATACTTGTTCATTATTTTTCTTGTCTCTATTATATGTCCGCATTTAGTTTTATTTTATTAATCCTTCGAGAGAAAGAGGTAAGGAAAGAAATATGCAATAAAATCAAAGTATAATAAAGCAGGTTCTTTTTACTTTGGAGCAAATACGAAGAGATATCTCACGGATCCTAGATTCGCGTTTTGCGTAACTGTCAAAGTCCTCTCGCTTGAAGAAGTTACTGCAGGTAAATAAGATCGTGTCATCGCTTATATGACAGCAGATTTATTCCGTTTAGTTACACTTTCCCGATTTGCTGATATTTGCTTTCAAATTGCTTCTCCGCCAAACTTTCCTCGGTCTAACGTCTATTTCAATGCAGATTAACTTCAATTTCGCTTACTTTGTATCTTTTTATCCGGTTCTAAAAATTAAAAAAAAGAAATAAAAAGTAAGTTAAACCGAGATTAAAATTAATCCATATAGCATTAGTAGGGATGAACATAAATGTATACGGATTTTATTTTAAATCGCAAGAGGCGTAAGAGACACCTGGGAAAAGATCAGTTACTTGAACATCACGGAGATAACACAGCGAGCGTCTGAAAGCTCCGGAGCTTTCTTATAAAGGTCGTCCAAATACTCCAAATGAAACATAGACTACAAGCTGTTTGAACAGGGTGTAATTTAAGACAGCGTAAGAAAATACGCACACAGGTAAACAAACATATATCACATACTGTCGCTGATAGTGCTATATATAGGCACCCCTATAACATTTAGGCAGGTGCGGACAGGTGTCCCATCTCTACTGACGTCAACTATATTCAGACAGCAACCCGACTCCACGTCTCACTTGCGGGATTTCTCATCGACCCTTGGATTTCTCGTCCAGAGGACAGGTGAGAGAAAAGTGAGAAAGAGAGCGCAGAGAAGTGAGGGACTCACCTCCATTTCGCGCGTTTACCGCCAGCGGGAATTCGGGGAATGCGGCGACGACGCGGCTCACGGCAGACCGGCAGCGTCGACGGATCCGGACTGAATCTTTTTATTATCGGGCTGCTCCTCCGCGACGGATACGCGCGAGCAGGCGGTGCGTCGACCTCGGAGCGGGGAACAATTTCGTGCGCTTTATCTGATCGCGAGGCGCGCCGACGGGCAACGACGACGTGTCCCCGCGCTTATTATCATGCCTCGCGCGCAAACTGATATTACGTCACGCGTTGTTCAATATTTACGCCGACGGCGCGTGTCCGCGCCGCGGGAACGATACGTCGTCGTCGTCGTCGAGTCGTTTTCGAGCCTCCGGAGTGACGGGTCCCCTCGCGCGCGCATGGTACACACGCGGCCGACGCGACGCGACGCTCGTTTCCCTCCTCGTCCCACCTGGCAGAGGAACGTCCGGAGCGCGTCCGCTGCGACCGTGCAGCGAGTTCCGGTGCGTGTCGCGCACCAACGAGCGCCGCCGCTGCCACCAGGTAGTCCAGGTGCGATGAAACTCCTCTCAGCTCGTTTTTAACTTCTCAACTCTTTAAAACTCTTCAACTCCGGAGTACCGGACGCGTCCGCTTGATTCCTATCACCAGTATCGCACCGTTCGAGCGCTCGTGGAATCTTGAACACCTTATTTCGGCCGTGACACGCACACGCGGCGCGCGACTAATTCCACTCGGTATCGGGCCGCTGAAAGCGCGAAGAGACCTCGACAATTCGCGGATAATGGGACGCACAGCGGGGGCACGGACTACGGACTCGAGGTACCCCGCGGTATATCGCGAACAGTTGGTCTCTCCTGTCGCGCTCCGTTTTTGTTCGGCTTCGGAGCCGCGATCAGCCGCGCTACTCCGCGAGATCGTACTCGGAGAGAGCGTCGCCGACCTCCGTCCCCGCTCGTCTCGTCTCGGGAGAGCGACGCGACGCGACGCGACGGCGAGATTGCCACCGGTGCACCTGTTGCTATCGAGTCCTCGCCGTTCGCGATACTGGCCAGGCAGGTATACGCGTATACCTGGTATACCAGGTAATGTATACAGCTATATAACACGCGCCGCGTCGTCGCGTCGTCCTGCTAACAGTAAACACGCCGAGCGGAATCGCGCCGGGTTGCGCTGCCGCCCGGCGATCCGCCGCTCGCTACACGTATGTACGGCCCCATTTTATCCTGACCCCCGAGCGGGGTCCGCTGTCCGCTCACCAATCTCGCCATTTTACCCGCGACCTTGTTCCCCGACCGTTCTCCAACGAGAGCAACAGGACGCACGTCGCGCCCGACGTAGTTTAAGTAATTGTTTGCCGATCCGCGCGGGCGTTTGTTGTCATCGCCGGGCACGAACCGTCGTCGTGAATGTTTCGGCATTCACGACGAATCCGAGATTCCGTAAATATTTGGACGGCTCGCCCCAGGTTGTTTTCGGTTCAACGAGGTGTCGGAGTAAAATCGCAAACAATTAAGGCGTACTTGTCGTGGCTTAGAAATAATTTTTGCCGATCAATTAATTAATTTCTTTTGCACGAGAACAGAATTTTAAACGATCTTTCACGGTGAAAAAATTTCTCAATTTTCTCAGAAATTTATTCGAAGAATTTCTCATATTTTAGATTTATGAAAAATATGTAAAACTTTTCAGATACATTTATAGAAATTAGAAATAATTTAATGAGGATTTTTGGAATATTTCTGAAATATTCTAATTCAGTATATGAAAATTTCTGACAAATTACGATTTTCTCGTATTTATTCAGATTTCTAACATGTGTTGGCGGGAGAGATCTGAAATACTTCATTATTTTTTTCTGAAAAACGTCTCAATTCGTATAAAGAGAGTTCTGAGAAAGTCTTAAAATTTTCACAGAAATTCTGATTAATATAAAAATTGAAAAATTCTGACATTCCTGCACCAGGATCCCGAAGAATTTGAATCGGTAATTTTCTTTAGACAAAGTAGACAAGGACCTAATTAGAGAGCTAATGAAGAGGTTTTACAATTAGTATAAATGTTTCAAACAGTCTTTGATTCTAGGGTCTAGACAATTGACTTGGTCTGATTCGCTTTTATTTTTCCACTCATTGCAACCGTTTCCGAGCTCTCTTGCGCGTCCCGATTTCGCAGTTCCGGGCGAAAAGTTCTGAAAGATTTCACAAGAGAAAGCCGACGATTCCAAAATAATATCACTGTAATCTGAACCGAATCGACACCTCAATCAAAAGGACAGGTGTTTTACAAATATTCAAGTTTTATAAGTACCATATTATTTACTTACTGATACTAATTGTAAGTAATATTATCGTGTACTAAAACATCCTAAGTAGCGCACGAGTGATAATTACAAGTAAAGAGAAAGTAATTTTATACTTTTATATAAAATAATCAATGAAAAATCATAATATAAGCAATGTAAGATAATCAATAAAAAATCATAACGCTCCAAATGTTACAAACTGTCATTATTTGTTATTTGGAACATATACTATAATTTGTCATTTCCACAAAACAATTAAAACTCGCACGTTAACCCTCTCGTATTCATAAAGGATATTCGCATCCGTAGAAAACTTTAATGTCACTTATATGCCAACTCTCGACTTGACTTAAACTAACTAGCAGGTAATCGGAATGACCAAGCAGAATATTTTTAAAAATTTATTCGTAAGTACAAAATATGCGTAGAAAAATACATTATTCTAGTAAGCAAAGTTATTGTTCTTTACATAGCCGATATAACTTGCGAATTAGGCTTGCGATTTCAAAGCGCGCTGTTAATTATGTATGTATGTGTAATCATGATCGAGACGCGAAACTGTACAACGCGAAACTTCTGCGAGAACGAACGTTCTTGAGTAAATTTGCATCACATGCTCCTTTCGCCTGTCTAAATTTCTACAATGTTATATTTTTGCAACCATCAGGCTGGTTATAATTAATGCAAATAATTTTATAGAAGATTATATAAAGATTATTTGTTTTTTTATCCTCTATCATTACGATATACAATATCGTAACTCGTAAATATTTAATGTTATTTATAGCTACCGTACTTTTATAATCTGATATCTTATTTCTAATTTATCAAAAGGCACCCTTTATAATAATAATGTTTTTAGATATTTTGTATAGTGTAATATGATCTAGTTTGTTAATTATTACCTTGACTATTGCAATTATTAGACATCGGATTTTTTATATGCAGATTGGTGGAAAAGAGCAAATAATAACCAAGACTTATGTTATTTATAATATCAAACATATTCATACCGTAACATATGTTACAGTATAAATGTTGGATATTATAAATAACATAAATCTTATAGTTATTAATTGTTCTTTTCCACCAATCTGCATAAAAAATCCGATGTCTAGTAATTATATTCGTCAAATTCACTACCTTATATATGGTATTAGAAGTTATCTGGTTATTGTATGTAAATGCATTATTTGTTAGTATTACTGATATGTTTGTTAAAGAATTGAATCTGCGAGTTATCAAGACTGAGAAATTGTGAAAACAATTCCAGGATAGCGTGTAATATAATGTAATTGTAAGAAACTATACAGACTGCAACAGACTTCAAATCGATTTTCTCGTAAAGCGTAGCTTCGTACGAAAGAGACTTTTCCTATAGTTTCGATTCTATTTCTTTACACGAGCAATTATTTCAGTTATACTATCGTTATTACCGTATTCTATATATACATTAATCACATATTGGTACATTAATGATCTTTATTATACCTGCATAAAAAAAGTGAAATTATTCGAATCGATCACTTGTACTATTTATATCGAGAAAGTTCCGAGTTTAAATTTACTCCAGATAAATTAAGGGTATCCGGTTAGTTTCGTTTTTGGAAACTTTGTCGTCAGTTAACAGTTGACAAGCTAGCACACATAAACATAACGCTGTACAATAATCCCAAATGTTACTTTTGTGATTACAGAACCGAGCCTAAGGAGTAAACCTGAGAGAAAACTATCGCCCAAAACTATCGTTGTTAATAACAAAGTTAAAATGCCAGTATAAAGTCTATCAAACCATACAAACATCACATCTGTTTCATTAACGTTGTCTTAGTTAAGCTGTGCGATGCAACACTGTCTAATTAGCTATGTTTTATTCCTATGAAAACAAAAATCGATCGGGGATATATTTTTTTAATTGGACTGCAATCAATTAAATCTCAGAACTTTATGGACATAAACTTTATGTAGATAAATAAAATAGATTTATATGTTATTTAACAGAAAAAAATTTTGGAAATTCGTAAATTAGATGGAAATCGTGAACAGTTACTTAAACTTTAATTTGTAGACACATAGTTATTGATACTTAATATGTGAATTCTCGAGTATTTGTAACTTAATAACTTACTGCGAATATCTTGAAAGATAATTTTTTCAGAAAAAAGATGTACTGCAAAAAAACCGTTGACAAAAAGAAATGCGAGAAGCTGCGGTATTCAAAGTGCGTTACAGCGCACATTACACAGTTCACAAATGGAAAAATGTATTTAACATAGATAACTGAACTTCGTTTTTAAATCGCACGGAAATTTATAAACGCGTTTATATAATTTGCCCATTTACAGATAGTATAAAATATAATTGCTCACAAAGTCATAAATGTGTTATTACTTTTATGCACTCTGTAAAAAAAATATCTTCTAAAATAATATAATTCAAGACAGCAGATATAAACATTAAAAAGCTTCAATAGAATTGTTATAAAAATAAATTATATTGCAATACATTTACGACCCTCCACAATCTTAAAAAACTGGAAAATTTTATATGAAACTATATCAAGATTATATAACTATAACTACTTTCTTACATTTGGCACTTCACCATATTTTCATATTTTTTTTATGATTGCTAAACAAGCATAAATTTATTTTCTGTACATGTCAAGAATGAAATTGAAGATTGTAAAATTTAATTTTGAATATCAATTTGATATTAAATATGGAAACTTAATAAATGCAGGTAAGTATTGCAATCAATACAAGCTTAGAACACCACAGTTTATAATAACATTATTATGATTATTCACACATTTCATAATAACATTATTCTAAGATTAATTTTTTAAAAACTTATAAAAATAATCTCTTAAACTGTAAAACAAATAAATGCCAGCACTATTAACTCGCATTGCTTACAACAAAAATACCATGCATCATCTATCAAATCTACAAGGATATTTTCATTAGTCCGTCACTTCTTTTTCTTAAGTTAATTATATCGTAGTTAATTATATCGCATAAAATAAAAATGAGAAACACGATTACGTCTATTTGGTTTTGCTTTCTAAATATTTATACAAGCAAAAAGTTGTAGCATTATGTTGTGTTTCCTTCCAAGATTATTATATGTTACAACGATTATTGCATATGTACTTCAATCAATCGATTGTGTCTATTAGCGCATTGCTGTTACAAAATATATTTTGAATATGATCCAACGTTAAACTTTACATATCTTATTATACAAATATTATTATTACTTTGCACATTAATCTATCTCTTTTCTCAGAGCTTTGACAATAATACTATTCTTGTCAATTTGAAAAATGCTATTCTTGAAGCTATCGTTAGATAAAACTAAAATCGTATTCTGTTTCTCAGATTGCTTTATAATTGTTCGTATATCTTCATTTATGATATATATCGACCTCTGGTTGTCCACCTTCGCTTGCAATCCATGATCGCGACACAACTTGATCTGATGTAGAGGTATGGTTACGTATTTATGCTGAGCGATTAATTTACTTAACTGTTCGGAACGGACGTATAAATACTGATGACTTTGTCGTTGATCGGTTTCCTGATTCGCCTCGACAGCTTTCGGAGAAACATTTAAGATTTCTACCACATCTGTCGCAACAGACTGAGTTATACATTCGCTTTCTTGCAATATATTATTTTGATTTTCTGGAATAATATCTGGAATATTCTCTTCGCTAACTTCATTGAACGTCTGCAAAATATTAATATTTGCATATATAATCTGCGCGCAGAAGATGTTATTTCCCGGATATTCTTTATTTTCAATACCGAAATTATTCGCAGATTTTGTAGATCTTTCATTCGTGACATCGTTCTGCGCAATGACATGTACATCATATTTTTGATCATTTTTATTGGAACTTGTAGCTTCTGTTTGCTCTGTTCTCAAATTCCTGTATATTGTGTTTCTCTCTTCTGTATTATTGTTGCACATTTCCTTATGATAATCATGAGTAGATTTTTGCAACACTTGTAAATCTCCATCTTGTTCTTCTGGAAAATCTGTGTTTACCTCCATTATATCTTCTTTTTCTTCATTTAATGTCTCGTTTCTACAATTCACTTCGCATCTCATTTCATTACTACACTCGTAAATTTTATTCTGATCTTCGATATTATGTGGATAGACAACATGATTTTCCTCATTATTAGTTACTCTTAAGTTATCGTAAAAAGAATCTTTTAATTGCAGTAAACCATCCTCTATACCGTTAATGCATTCCACATTGACATTACTGTTCTCCTTGTCGGGGTATTTACAATCTACAGCTATTTCAGTCTCTATACCATCAGTCTTATTCAATTGAGATTCTGAGCAAATCTCAAAATTCCCAAATTTATCAATTTGTATTATATTGTTTGTCTCCCAATTTCTGTTACTATCAATATCCTCTTTCAGAACATACTCTTCTACTGTATTTGTAATAACTTGCGTTTCGTCATGGTTTCCGAACTTTACGATTGCATCGGACGTGATGTCATCGACACTCATCGTAACTTCTAGAGCGCAATCTTTCCTTTTTCGATTAGTCCGAACTTTTTGAACGTCTTCTTCCGGATGCAAAACTTCACCAAATGTAGTGAGAATTTTATTGTGTCGTGTTTTCAAATGACGTTTATAAGTGTTCCTGGTTTTGAACCTAACACAAAAAAGAATATTAATGTTATATATAATCGAAACTATCAATGTCAATCGATTCTTTGTCGGGAAATAGAATTTCTCTCTCTTTCTCTGGAGATAGAATTAGAAAGACAGAGAATTTGTAATTGAAATTAATTAATTTGAAAATCCTATTTGGCTTGAACTTATTTATAAAAATAGAATGTGAACATCTGTATAAAATATATTACTATTTATATAATTCATACATATACTGTCTAAATATACTCCTAAACAATAATTTTACTAACCGCTGCCCACAGTCATCGCACCCGAACGGTGCTTCTCCAGTGTGCCTACGTTGATGTTCTCTAAAGTGAGACGGATGCCTGAACTTTTTGCCACAATCCTTGCACGTAAAGCGCGTTTCATTTTGATGAATCAACATATGGTACTTCTGGCTGTGTCTTCTTGTAAAAACTGCTTTGCAGATCGGACACTCATACGGTTTTATTCCAGCGTGACTCCGATAATGCGACACTAAAGTTGTAGGCGCTGTGAAACTACGAGGTGGGTCGCAGATGCGACATTGAAGATTGTTCCCTGTAGGATTACCCTTCTTTTTAATACGTTCTATATATGCTAGTGCCATTTCCCTTTCTTCCTTGCTCGTGCCAATAAACTTTGCTTTTCCTTTAGGCTTGGTAGTCGTAGATACCTCTATATTTGATTCCGTGCTGATTTGAGTTTTATCTGCACATGAGTTTGTACATACATAAATATAATAAACATATGTTATACAATTATACTTTAACATAATAATATTCGTCTCTATAGCATTAATCATAAGACAGAGTTGTATTTTATTCTATAAAAGTTATGAAACACACCTGGTGAATAAACAATATTAGAATCTTTAGAATTTTCAGCTAATTTCTGATGAACCTGAGAATATTCTTTCATATGTACACTATCAGTACCAACGACCATCAACACAATCTGGAACAATATATATACATATATATATTTGTAAAATACATAGTATATATATCAAATGTAGTGTATATTTCACAATTATATACTGTTTTAGATTGTAGACTACGTTAAACATTTAAGTAATTAACAGATTGCTCACTAACATTTTCTTCTGTTGTATTATCAGGGACATTATTAAAAGACGTATCTCTCCTATTAGGCATCTTGTCATCTAGTCGTTCAGAATAACTATGATCGCCGAGAACCTTAATATCTATTTGTTCAGAATTCTTTAATTCAGAATCATGCGATTCCTCTCCTTCCGATTTCTGGAAACATTTTTGCTTCTCATTCTCTTTAATATTAATATCGTTTAAAAGTATTTTACGTAAATAATTGGTGGATTTTTCCAATATCACATCTTTGTTCTCCTTATTTAACGTTTCTTGAGGTTTCTTTATCTGTTGTATCCGACTTTTCTTACTTTGTAGATTATTAGTCTTGAAATTCTTATGGTTTATACTTTTCGCTGTAAACGTATCATCTGTAACATAAAAAAATCCTTTTAACAATACTAAGCTTCTCCGGGTTGAGCATCTACATGTCATTTAGATAATTTTCATGAAGTTAGAATTTAATATGCAAAATTAAATAATCGTAAAAAGATATCATCAAAGATTTCTCTTAATATAATACTATAGATTTGTAAAAATACAATGAGACAATAAGCTTACTAGTACATACAAGTCTCTTTATCTGCTTTCAGCTGTTCTAAATGCTCTTCTAGGTGATTTTTAATGCACACTCTAGCTTTCTCCTCGCTAGCAAAACTGGTATATGTCTGGTGGCAACCAGGCACTAACGCACAGGCGTAAGAATATTGTCTTTTGAGCTCGTCGCTTGTAAAAACGGCAAATTGCTTAACAAGATGTGAAACAGGCATGGACGTAAGCTGAGATACGGTAAAGCATGATTCCTTCCGTTTCATACTCGCTGTTTTCGGTTTGAATTGCAGTGTCAGCATTGAATTAATATGTTTCTTTTCCGAGTGCAATGTTTGCGATGCAACCTCTGCAAGTACCTCCAACAATGCCGACGGACTGTCTCTTCCTATAGTACCTGTAACAGTTTTTACAATTATTATTCTCAATTATATATTACCTATATATTAATCCTGTTAAACTAAATATATATTTTCAACTAAAAAAAAGTTAAATTCTCTGAAGAAAAAACAAATTCTTTCGAGATGTAGTTTCAGAAAACTTTTATCGTGTTACGCAGCTTTAATGAAAGATAAACTGGAATTACAAATTACAATATTTTGTTTGGTGATAACAGATCTTGTTTCACATATGCATATATTCTGTATTATTAATTTCCATTTCTATCAATACAGGTTAATTTTACTCTCGGTTCAACTTCTTATCTTCTTCTCGTAGAACTAGAAAACGATAAAGAGTAAGTAAAAGTTAATCACATTGGTAGAAATGGATATAAAACGGAAAGATACGTAAAATAAGAAGTGTAGAAATTTTCTATTTGATAAAACGCGCTATTATCAACGTGTTTTTTTTCAAACCAGTAATTAAAATAGTTTTTTAATTAAAGATCACACCTGAAAAACATTTCAATAATTAAAAAAAATTAAAAAAAAACTAAAATCCGCGTCGGATGACGTTGTGTGTGTGATACATCATCTTAAATAAAGCAATATCGCTGGACCGCTTCCATATATACACTGAGCAAAAGTTGTTTTCGTGTAATAGCAGACGCCATAAGGACGCCCAGCAGACGGTTTTTCAGTTTACTATCTACGGTTGTATCCCGTATACGCGCGCGTTTTTTTCCGATCAGCACGCGCGGGCGTTCGCTAGCGCGACTCGACAACATCGCGGAAACGAAGCATGAGCGTAGCGGGATTACCTCCATTATACGAATCTGACACATGCTGCAGATTTCTCTTGGCGTTCATGATGGCATTCACGTTCACGGCGTGCCTACATTCCCTGACTACTCGTTCGCGAACAACAGGTTCTCTCCGTTTGTTGGCCAGCTCCTCCTTCCTCCCCCTTCTGTCAATCGTCCACAGTGTCGACACTGTCGACAGTCGACACTGCTGCCAACGCGCGAAACTGCAAGCAATGCGAGCGCGGATCACGGACATTCATTTGAACTACAACCACTGAATTTATAATGTTTACGGTCGGTTCGGAAGTTTTTGTCAAGGGGATGCTGGAGTTGTCTGTTTTACAACAAAATATAAAGACTGCATGTATGTCAAACAACTCAAAATTTTTTATATGTTAGAAAGGATTACCGTTAACAGTTTGAGTATGTTTTTTTAACATAATTAGTATTGTATTGAACAATTAAAAAAAAAATTTTTTTCCAAAAATTTTTGAAACTTAAAATACAATATCAATGATGTATGTTTTACACAAAAAAATAGTTTTAGAAATATCTTACTTTTTAATTTATATTTACAGCAAAAAATGTCGATTCTCCATAAGGGATAATGTTAATTTTATCAGCGTACGGATTAGAAAAAAAGGTGTGGAGCATATTTTTGAAAAATATTTTCGTTACAAGTTATACATTACTTAAAAGACTAAATTTATTAATTTTTCTCTGCAGTAACACATAAAAAACAAGAAATATTTATGCAAAGTGTAGATATTAACAATACATAAAACTTCCAATTTAACAATAATTTGGAAAGTATGCATATATATGTATAGGTAATTCATGTGGATTTTTTGTATACTTTATTTACTTCAATAAGGATTATCGATGAACACATGTGGATATTTTTCTTGCAATTTATGTCTCAAGTAGGGGCTATAGCAGTATACGAGATACAACTCTTGCAATTTAGGACATTGCTCCAAAATAACCGAAAATGTATAATCATGTGTCAGAACATTTTTTACGTCATAAAAATGCAACTGTTTTAAGTTTTTGCACTGCGTTAATGATCTCATCAAATCACGATTGGTGAGAACAGTATCACCAGCCAAATGGATTTCTTCCAAGCGTTGACAGGAAGCAAATAATCTGCTCAAGCTATCAATAACTGCAGCGTCTCTGTATCTGAATCTGTAATTTTAACAAAAACCACATAATTATTACAGTACTTTAATCGAAAATAGAAAATCAATGTAACGTTTTCAAGATGCTTGTAAGAAAAGCAAACACACTGCAAATTTCAATTCCATAACATATATTTAAAAAAAATGTAGCACATAATATATACGTACTGAAAGTTCACTTTTCGTAAATTCTTACAGTCAGCGAGGGCATTAATACCCTGCGATGTAATATGACTTGATTGACTTGATGAGGATAAAGTTATTATTTCCAAGTCTCGACACGATTTTTTCAACTCTATTGCAACTGCGTCTAAGTCATCTATATATGTACCATCCAAATTTAACTCACAAATCCCTTTATTTTTTTGTAGTATTTTGCAAAGAGGTTGAGGTCTTATTTGTGTCCAACCAAGATTTAAATGTTCCAGATTCTCTAGATTTTCAAGATATGAAAATGCTTTGTCCCTTATGCATCGATAATAGCTTAGATCCAAATCTAGAAAAAATATGTATTTGCCATATGCAATTTATCTATAATCTTGACACACACACACACACACATACCTTTCAAATTTTTGCATGTCTTTGAAATTTTGAGTAGGACATCATTGTTGACAACTTTGCATTTACTTAATCGTAAGTGCGTTAAACGCTTGCCACAATTCTCAAGAAATTCTTCAAAATCAGAAGCAAAAAAGTCGCTATATGTAAGATCTAATTGTTGTAAATATTCACATCTAGATGTAAAGTAACGAAACATATTATCAATATACGTTGGACAGCGGATATTTTGCATGTATATACTCGTATCATCAATCGTTGGACAGCGGATATTTCGCATATTTAAACGTGTATAGAGCCAAGGGTCACGTGCTAAATTATTGAAGTGCTTATTTACTTGTGTCATGCGGCATAACGTCTTCAAATCTAAGTTCTTTAATATTTTTAGTATTATTTCATCCTGCAAAGAGATAAAATGTAAAACTTTAATACACACAAGATAGCATTGCAATAAATATTATTATATATGAGCAATAGACTTCTTAGAATACTTTACAGGAAACGCGGATAAACTGCAACGTGATAACTCTCCTGTTTCATCCGAAGAGAGTTTCATATGCTTCGCATAACTCGGATTTCTAATAATTTTTAATAATTTTTGACTAATAGATAATATTTCCCACACATAATCAGGGATTACCTCCCTCTTAAAAAAACTGTTTTCTGTTTTGCTGCAAATAACGTCGAATCAAATTTATTTTCATTATTAAGAGAGATTGAAATATTACTTAATGTCTCCAATTGTAATACCATATCAAAAATAATACAATATTCAGAAAAATTCTTTTGAAGATGGTCTATATCCAAGTGTGCATTTTCGTAATCAGCTGTTAAATTATGAACATCTTCTTGGTGAAGATGCATGCAGTTAATTCCTCTTAACAGATCAGTTAAGCTCTCTTTAGGATTTTTCGGAAGAATCAGTCTTGATGTACCGATAAACATAACAGCATCTATATTTGTGCGATAGTCGAATACGCTGTGCTTAAGTTTTAATCGGAGCTGATTGGTTTTGAAGTCACACGACTTTAAGGGTGGGGAAAATAGTCTTGATGTCGGGGGCACAATCTGAGGCGGTCCATCCCACAATAGAAACCACGTCATAGAATAATTCTGATAAGGTCCTCGAGCCCAAATTTCAATTATGTTCCCAGGATTATATATTTCGTATATAGAAACTCTTATTGGATATACAGCTTCGTGAAACCCGATATCTTTAAAATATAAAATTTAGTTATAATTTCTTCTCAACAAAAAAATATGTTTTTTAACAATATCTCATTTATAAATTCAAATATTACATACCAATAAATTTATTGGTCTCTTTGAACCTACTATTATTCTGCGGTAAGTACCGTACACATTCATGTTGTGTATCGTTTTGCCATGGAGATATTGAGATATCGAAACCATAAGTTTTCTATATCAAGAAATCAGTAAGTGTCAAATATCACAATATCTTGTAGCATAAAATTAGATTGCAATTGTTTTCTACAGTGCAATAACAAATAATACCAGAAGAGATATACGTACCATAACGAATGTTTTTGGAAAATCTCCATAGTCTGGAAATTTAATAGGTGCCCCAGGTATGTAATGTCTAGTATGATGTGTGAATAAAGTACCCGTACCACCCTCGAACTGAGGGTAACAATACTGCACAAATTGATAAATAAAGTCAACACGATCTGCATCTTCTTCTACAGAGTTTTTGCTGACATAGGGATATCGTCTAGCACTCTCGCAATATGAAGTAATAAAATGGGATGTCATATTCTCTCTCTCTCTCTCTCTCTCTCTCTCTTTCCCTGTGAAAAAAGATAAAAGATATAGAAAATATTAATCTTGGAGCTTTTTTTGGCATGTGCTAAAATGCTGCACTAATATCATAAATATATCTATAATTATAATTATATTGATATTGATTTAAGTAATGGATCATTTAAAAAATAAACCTATAATTTATTTGATTAAAATATGAAAATATGAATAATGTAATATAGTAATAATTTTTGAAAAATTTTATAAATTAAAGAGGATTTATATCACATTAAAAATATGGAGGGCGTCTTAAACCTATTGTGATATTCGTTAATGCCATCAGATTTCTGAGATTAATTTGAAATGAGAATTTTAGATAAATAACGTCGAGACTCTTATAATTATTATATATAAAGTGTTTAGAAATAACCGACCCAATTATTCAAAATTCACGCACTTAAAAATTTGCAAAAATAATGGGTGGGCAGTGGGATAAATTAAAAAATTTGACATTTTCGAGAAACGCAAATACGCATTGTAAAGAGAATAAAATACCATAAAACTTTTGTATAAAACATTTTTTCATGTATCTTATATTATTCAAAGATATTTGTTAAATATGAAAAAATTAAAAATCGGTCAGGGACACTTTCTAACCGTTCTTTTGTAAGTTGAACAGAAAAATACAGTAAATAAAGGAAAGAGAAATTATTGAAAATATAACGGGAGCTAAATAAAAAATTAATCGAAAAAACTAATCAATTTTGATACTTACTGTTTATTAGCAAAGTAGGTGGATTTTTTTCGTATAAAATAAAAAATCAAGAAAGAGAGAAAATGCGGAAACACGTAGGGTTGATGAGCATTTACAGTAGACTTCTATATAACATATACTAGACTGCGAGGTTCTTTTTAATAAAACAAAATAAAAAGAATAAAATACCATAAAACTTTTGTATAAAACATTTTTTCATATATCTTATATTTTCGAAGATATTTGTTAAATATGAAAAAATTAAAAATCTGTGAGGGATACTTCTAACCGTTCTTTTGTAAGTTGAACAAAGAAATACAGTGAATGAAGGAAATCATTGAAAATTTGACGGAAGCTGAATAAAAAATTAATCGGAAAAACTAATCAATTTTGATACTCACTCTCTGTTTATCAGCAAAGTAGGTGGATTTTCGTTTAAAATAAAAAATCAAGAAAGAGAAAAAATGCGGGAACACGTGGTTGATGAGCACTACAGACTTCTATACAGCATACTAGACTACGAGGTTCTTTATTACCTACTGGTCCGCGCATATTGTATAGCGAGGAGCACAGACGCCTGCATAACACATAAGGCATAAGGGAATGAACCAATCAGAATTCACTTCCATCGTGGAGATAAGGCCATCACACACAAAATGCATAGCGTAGCATAAGCATAGCATAAGACCGCTGGACCAATGAGCATCCAGCATAAAGTCGCCATATTAATTTACATAAGATGCTCATTGGTCCAGCGGTCTTATGCTATGCTTATGCGACGTTATGCATTTTGTGTGTGATGGCCTATAGAAGTCAATTCCTTAATGCGTTATGCATTATGCGTGTAGAAGTCTGTGCTCCCCCCGCTTACGAAGAATGTATGTATGTATGTATGTAATGTATAGAAGACTAACAAATTTAAAATATTCAGTAATTAGGCGTGAAAAAACTCGTATAGAGGATATAATATTTTTTTAAAGGGATGGTAATTATGCATTTTAGGAGATTCACCTCCGATAACCTTGACCTTGACATATGTTGTCAAGATTACCCTACTGAGTGACCTTCAGAAGGTTTTAGCCATCGCTTATTAAAAATTTATTAACAAAAAAAGTTTGAAAAATATAGCAGTTATTCTGAGTATATAGAAAGGCATAAACGACTAAATGTATGTGGAAATAGTATATGTATGAACGAAGGAAAGTCATTTAAAGTAGTGAATTGTTATAATATATTGAACAGTATATCTTTGTTAAAGCAGAGAATAGTTGGTATAAAACTGTACAATTAAAGATAGCTTTTACAATTATAATCATAAATTATGGTTAAAGCAGAGAATACTTTATATTTATGCTTTCTAAGACATAAAATTGTATATATACTTTTCTATACCAACTATTCTCTGCTTTAACAAAAAGACTGTTCAATATATCAGCGATTCACTGCTTTAAATAAAGCAGATAACAGTTTATGCTTTTGATTAAATTAAAGCAGAAAATTATACATTATATTTATGCTTTCTTACATATAAAATTGTATATACATATATGAGAGACTAATTAACATACAAAAAGTGCATGCGTCGACAGAAAAGCGTGTTCCACAGGGGTCTGGGTGGGTGGACCTCGCTTTACACTTACAAGTATGTGCTTTGTATGTGCTTCAACTTACAAAGCGCATACTTATATAAAACGCGCTACTAACCTATAGGTTATCCTTTGTTCATACATGTGCGATTTTCACATACATAGTCCGTATGCCTTTCAATATACTCAAAATAACTGCTATATTTTTCAAACTTTTTTTGTTAATAACTTTTTAATAAACAATGACCGCCAACTAAAACCTCCTGAAGGTCACTCAGGAGGGTGACCTTGACAACATATGTCAAGGTCAAGGTCATCGATGAGGTTTGACCTTTTATGCATATTTACCATTTTTTCCTCTAATACTTTACAATCTTTACATTGGTTATTAATTAATTACAGAAATTATGGGGGATTTATAATTATACAAATACAATATTTTTCAGATGTTCCGTTTTGATTCCTACGCCCTTATAAATTCAACACTTGCATTACAACAATATTATAGAAAGTATCGCTATATCGCGAATCTACCTCCTCGATACGGTACCCCAAGGGGTTGAACGAAAGTGTACCGTGGCAAATCCATAGCATTTTTAATAAACGTCGATGCGGAGAGGAGGATCGCCGGTGCGATCGTACGCGGGGGGTCCGCACCCCAGAGCACCCCCGAGTGGCAACGTGGGAGGGAGGCGACGAGGTAAGGAAAACGGCGCGTGCACCATCGACGAATGCATCGGCCGCGGCGCGGCGGCGAGCGCATCGCGGGGTAGTTCGTGGGGGGGTAGATCTGCCGCATAGCGTGCGGATATAGAGTACCGAGGGAAACTCGGTGACTCGGTCGCGTAACGCGCGTCAGTCGGTTGCTATGCGTCCGGGTGAGGTGGCGAACGCGGCGCGCGACCCGGATCACCGTCCCTGAAGAGGGAACGAGAGAGTCCGTGCTCTCATCCCGGCCCGGCCGCGACGTGGGAGGCGGCGACGGCGGCAACGACGACGTGGACGACGAGGACGGCGACGACGACGACGGCGAGAGGCGAACGCGTACACTCGCACGCTTTCCAATCCTTTCCCCGGCGACGGCGACGACGGCGACGGCGACGGGAGCACCTATCGTGCGACGCGATCAGACATCCCCCGGGCACCAGCCACGAGCACATGGTCCGGCGATCGCGACGATCATGATCGCGAACCGAGCCGCGCCGATCATCGGCCTCGTCTTCGTCGTCCTGGCGGCCACTTTCGATCGCGGTGAGTGACGATCGAAACTTCGGCAATCGTCCGGCAGTTCGTTCGCGGAAAGAGAGGTTTTCCCCGGAACAGCGATCGATCTCCCGTTCGCGGAGCACGCTCGATTGAAGCGACGAGTATTTAGGCCTCGATCCCGCGACGATCAAAAGATTGAAATTTCCCGCGATTACGAGAGAGATCCTTCTCATTTTTATTTTTTTTCACGCCCGATTCTTTTTATGTTTTACGACAAATATGAGATATTAATTGAGTAAAGCAACACGAGTAATGATTTCTTATTTGAGACTGGGAAAAGAGCAAACTTTTTGAGAGATAGAAACTCCACTTTGAAATGCATTTAATATATTTTTACATGCTTTTATTTTGTTTTACAAAATATTGATAGCTGTTATAATAAATATTATATATTTAAAAGTTATTATAATTGCATTAGCAGTCGATACAGCTTTAAATACTGATTGTGAGTAAAATAAATGAGTGCCTTAAGCGCATTCCTTTAAAGACAGTTCGCCTCTCTTGTAGTCATCTCATTTACAGAAAGATTCTCGAATTTTTCACAGAGGTTGAATTTCACTTTCCTGAATAATGCTGAAAGAAGTTTGAAAGGCATTTAAAAACGCTTATATATATATATGTGATAGAATGACGTCCTTACGATTCTATATCGTCTAACTCGCGTTAGTTTTCATCGATGTAGTACTTCCCGGGAAAACATAGGAGATTGTTCGACAAACGTATAGAGAGAAGTTTATAACGGCAATGTTTCCCATCAGGAGAATGTACACGATTTCGACAGGCACTTCGAACTTTCAGGAAAATTGAACGAGAGGCTCGAGTATAGAAGCCTTCTCGCGTCCTTCTCGCGCACGAACTTAATATACAGAGAGTTCAACATAAGTACTTGATATAAATCGGACTCAATTGCCACTTTTGAACATTGCCTCGTCCGAAAGCGTAGGAACGATCGATAATACGACCTCGTGCACTTTATTCACGAAAGGAGTGAGGAAAGGAGTCGTATACATCACGGGCGCAATGCGGAGGCGATGGCAGGGAAAGTTACCGCCGTAAATGAGCCGCCCAGACGGAGACGTCGCCGAGGGGGTTGTAAAAGACCAGACAAGCACAGAAAGTTTAGAAGATGTTTAACCCTTCGTGATCCAAATTAATCTCGAGTCAACATTAAATCTTTTTTTTCCTTAAATTTCATGCAATCCGAGAAACCACATCTCGTTTTGTGGATTTGTTCAATATTCTATAGGAATATATGCGCGTGAAGGTAAAAACGTGTTACATAAGTAACATATGTAAGGTTGAGGAAGTTCCAATCTTCGAATTTCTGATAGAAAAATTCTAATCTTTTATTCTTGAAATTCAAATCTTATAAAACTCTCGCAGAATTTCTGTGTCTTTTTACTAGTATTTTAGAGGAACTCGATGTAACGACTTGTATTTGCGATATTTTATCCAAATTTTGTTACGTTTGTCTCGAGCAAGTAAGAGTTATACTATATTTTTAGTTAAATATCTTTGCTTGTATGTAAATTAAATTATTTATTAACTGTGCAGATTTTAGTTGTTGCAACTTGCAGACAATTTCTCATGAATGAAATTACATAATATATGCGTACCTTGAGAACAATACTGTTACAACTAAAAAAAATTCATAATTTTCAGGAGAGAGAAAAAACAAATTTAATTCAATTTTTTAAATTGTGATAATAATTAACGCAATTACATTTACGATATTTTGTTATAATGAAACTTATACTGTTTCTTGGCAAGGTCTGCTGTGGTTTTATCAATAAACTATGATATATTATCGTTCAGGAAACCGCAATGTAACCGGTTTAGAAAAATAACGGCACTTCCGCCGCGTGTAACCGATTTAGACTTGTGATACTATTATAGCACGTAGGTAACATTTTAGGTATACTTTTTATGCGCTTAACTCAAAATAAAAATTTTTTGAGTTGTGACAGTATTCTTCTCGGCGTGCATGGAGATACACTGCTATAAGTGCACGGATAAAAGAATTAGGTCATTTAAAATGAACTTGTCGCGACGTTCTAAATTCTTAATGTTCGAAATTTGAGATTGGTTTCAATTTCTTTTTATATCTTTTCATCCGCTTATATTAACTTTTACAAGGAGCAATCGGGAATCAAGAAAAGACTCTTACATCATTGATAAATCCCTTAAAATTTAGATACTTCGAGACACTTTCTCTCGTTCAATTTTAGAGAAATAACTCTCAAGCCATTTTAATTCATCTATCTTTCAGGGCGGATTGGAAGGAAATAACTTGTTTCCTCCTTATTCAGCTCTTTTTTGCACCTTCTATACGGATTTCGCAACAACAAAAAAATATTTAGTATTGTTGGCGGTCATACGCGGTATTATCGTTAGCAAGATACTGATCGGCGAATTCCTACAACGGTAGCACTTGTGGTTCTTCGGGCCGCGAAGATGAGCGTACGCGATTTGTCAAATCGAATCCTATTATACCGTGCTAGAAAAATATCGCGATGATTCCGCACGTCGTGAATGTCGAATTTATCCATGGTATTCTAGCTGGAAATTGAGGCGGCAGTGTGGTCCAGTGGTAGAGCGCCAGACTCGCAATCCGGGAAACCGGGTTCGAGTCCACTTGAGTACACTGGAATTTATTTCAAGAAACTTGCGCCCCCCATGCGAAGAAAAATTCTCAAATGGGAAAAACTGGGCTCCGTCTTTCGGAAGAGACGTTAAACCGTTGGTCCATATACTATATAGGCAATATCCACCATGCCAGGGTGCTGTGGGCTAATCACCCGCACATCTGAATTTAAAGCGATTACTGAAACCTCCTTGGAGGCCCTAATGCTCCATGAGGAGTGAAAGGATCTATACATACATACATTCTAGCTGGAACCGCCGGAATGATTCTCTCAATCGTTCAAGGACGAATTAAGGAAGAAATTGTCTCTTTGTCGCGACATTAGCGAGATTATAAAGCAATCTCGTTAAATCTTAATTGATCATATAGCCACAATTTCATTAAAAATAACAGATTATTATTGGGATAATATAGAACTGCAAAATTGCTTGTGCAAAATTATAAAAAATGGTTACGACAAAACGACACGTCGCGTATCTCTTGCGCTGATTATAAGTATTATACTTCTGATAATTTTGCTTATGCATCTCTAGTAGAATACTGTAAGTGATTATTTGGCTAGTAATTAATTACTAATTATTTTATTAACAGTGCTTTTAATACTCAAAATAAGTAATTAATCACTATAATAGCCAAATTATCACTTATAGTATTAAATTTCTGTGAGTGATATTTTTATTCCAATTATTTGCGTAATTATTTAATTGAGAATAAGACGGTCTTTTTTTCAGAATTAAGTCTCGTCAGGCGCGGCCTGGTTTCGCGTTAAATTCGCGTCGCCGATCGTGTGAATCGGCGAGCTTCGGACGAGCTTTTCCCTCCGTCGACGTTGTCGATACACATCCGGCGACGCTTCGACGGCGGAAAAGTCGAATCCGGGAAACGACCACAATAGATATTCGTTTCCCTTCGCGTCAGACAGCACGATCGGAGACGCGATGTCGTTATCTTCCTACGTCGGGATCGTCTGCATGCCGTATGACGTAACTTTCAGCGGCGCAAAGGTGAAAGGTGAAAGTATTCGGACGAAATTGTGTAACTTGATCACGATGACGTAATATGTTTCGACCCGCACGGAATTTCGCCGGTCGTCGCTTCCGATTCGAGTTGCATCGCTTCCGATTTCTTCAGCGATCGCGCTATGATAGATCCCAGATGTGTGATCGTTCACATATCAAGTTAGAGAATCGATCGTCGACGTACTCGGCGAGTTATTCGGTCTCCCTCCGATCGAATTATAATTGCCGATACGAAGTTAACGATGGCATCGGCAATCCGCGTTGCTCGAGATATAATTAATCGCGGATGAATGCACTATATCCGACAATTTGTTGAAATTTAGGGTAGCACCTACGACAGCCAGACCGCGTCGCGAGGGCTATCGAGCGACCCACTTTCGCCTTCTCCGACCCCTTTCCTCTCACTTACCGCCCCGCCCCCCCCCCCCCCCCCCTCTGCTTTGCCCTGTGTACTCTCAATACAGTTTTTGTTTATCTTGCTTTTCTTATCGCGATGACATTATTCTTTTTTGCTATTTCTCCCCTCCATTTTCCCCTTCATATTCTTTCTCTTTTCTTTTTAACATATATTTTATTTCTCTAAAATTATACGGCGTTATCTATTTCTATGTCGGGGGATCTAAAAATAACTTTAGATCCAGAAAATTGAAATGTTTCTTTAATTGTTCCTAAAGAATTAATTTGTTCACCTCGAAAAAATAATGGCAAATTTATTTTAATTAGCGGACGTAGACTTTTACTTATTTATCTACCCAGCATCTTTATTGATATTTATCCTATTTCGTGCGCGCGTTTCTATATATTTTGTAATAATGCATGTATAGGTGACGTCTGTCCAGTTCGTCAACGAGTAATAAACCTTTGCTCGTTGAATAATGACCATTTAGCCGAATTTTGCCCTTATCTCGCGGACAGATGCAATTTGCATCATGCAAAACGAAATAAATCATATAGATTTCTCGCAAATTCGTTATCGATGAAATCCGTAAAATAATCCAATTGTGAATTCGGTTTGAATAAAATTCGGTTCTCTTCTAAGTTTGATAAGATACTGCTTTCATACATATATTTAAGCATTAGAATTGTAGTCACCTGCATAATGAAACTTTCCGACACGCACGCGTTTAATCTTATAATTTATAAGAGTATTTAGAAAATATAAGAAAATTTCTTTTACGTAAGTTTTATCTAGATGAGCACAAAATAGGTTGAAATAAACAGAAAGTTAATTAAGTAGTAATACATAAATCTAAAAAAGGTGTAATATGGAAATAGCACAATACGTATACCTATATGTATATATAATATAGTAAAATAAAAAAAAAAGATGATGTATAAAGAAAGAGGGAGGATAGCTCGAACGACAAGGTCGTGTGCGAAGCGAATTGATTAGAGAGCTCACGTCGCTCAATATTAATCGCGGTGGTGAAGTGGTATGAATTCGTTATAGGTACTTAGGTATGTATATTCGTTCCCAATCGCCTGATTCTGTATCCGGTTGCAAGAATTCGGATTCTTCGTATCGATCCGCGAGAGACAGCTGAGTGGTAGGTCTTCACGTGCGTCTTGCCCCGCTGTTCGATATCAGCTGGCGCCGTATCAGCCTGGTTCCGGTGGCCGTGGGATATGCGCACCGGGCGTGCGTGCCAATGTTACGTCACAGAAGAGGGCAAGACGACGTGAACCCCGTGAACCAGACCTTTTCCTCAGAATTTGATCCACATCGCGGCTGACGTCCGTTGAATTTGTCGGCTAGACCGCGGCTAGATCTCTGCTCTTTAAAATACGAGCCCTTAAAATATTCATGAAGAACAAAGAGAGATGATTTTAGCTGGTTGCACGTAATCTTCACGTTGTAATCTTTCATATAACCGTGTAAGATCGAGTCGTCTCCGTTTAAATCGCGTTGCACGATGAAGTGTCACAGAAACCCTCAAAAACCCCTAGAGCCAGTTTTTCAATAGTCGCTTAACTTTAATCTTAGCTTAGCTCACTTCTTCGTCTCTTTCTAACTATCCCTTTTAGAAAAAAAAACGAAGAGTAAGTGTAGCTAAACTTCAGTTTAAACGATTATTGAAAAACTGGCCTTCATATTAGAGATAATTTAGGGAAGACGATTTTATTCGATCTTAATTCGAATCCGAAGCGAATGCAAATGGTGATCGATTTCTTTTCCCTTTATAATTTCAGGTGAAGCGATAATATGTTATCAATGCAACAGCGAGTACGACCCCAGATGTGGCGACCCGTTCGATTCGTACAGTTTGGGGACTGTGAACTGCAGCTTTCAGCCTCGTCTGGAGCATCTCAGCCACTTAGAGCCTACTATTTGCCGAAAAATCAGCCAAAAAGGTGAGGCCGCTTGTCTCTACATTTTACTTGTTTCACAAATTAAGCTTCAACAGAAATTTCGAATGTTTCATATTTGTCAAAGTATTCCACGCTCATCAGGTCTCCGTTTAATTTAATTCCATATTTAATTAATTTAAAATTATTAATTTTCCGAATTACGGCTAGCTCGTAACCGTGATGATTCGCCGCATTTTTAAAAATTCGAATCGTCGAGTTATTTAATTGAATCCCATTTATATTAGTTGCGATAATATCAAGTTAGACGTGCTTTCATCCGCAGTTCATGAACTTGTGACGTCCTACGCTCATATTGCGTTTTATAAATAATACATAATAGCGTTGCAATAATATCTCTCCGACGTTATAACTCCAAGTCAATTGGATTAATGCAATTTGACGGAAATTATCCATTATTTATACATGAGCATTTTCATCCGGAATTTAGTCGACTCTAAATCAACCAAAGAATCTATCATTAAGCGTCAAACTGGCAAAGGACCAGTTTAAACACAATCGGCCGCATATTTAGGACCAGTTTTTCAATAGTCGTTTAAACTGAAGTTTAGCTAAACTCACTTTTCATCTTTTTCTAAAAGGGATAGTTAGAATAAAGAGATGAAGAGTGAGTTAAGCTAAGATTAAAGTTAAGCGACTATTGAAAAACTGGCCCTTAAAGTTTAGCTTAGATTTAAAGTTTAATTGTAAGTTTATCTTAAATTTCTAAACAATTCTAAATCCCTAATGTCCATTTCTACCAATGTAGATGAACTTTAACTCGCAAGGAGACCCACGGAACCGGTCCCCCTTCGATTTTGATGAGCTTTTAATATGTTGTTTTCTAGGCAAAAATAAGGGACACGTATTTTTTTTTATACGTGCTCATACGCATGTTTAGGGGGTAAAACATCCCTTCGGAAAAATCGGTTTTTCTCTTTCGGACCGAATATCTCCGAAGATAAATTTCTTGTACCTATTATTAAATGTTGGACTTGACGTACATACATTCCCCCGACATCGAACTATACTGATTCGACCGAGCGGCTTTTTCGGACGAATTCAAAGAGCGCGAATCATCACAAATTGCGCAATCTGGCACTACTTTTAATCGTATGAGCAATCGAAGTGTCGAGAGACTTCTCGCTGAAGGAGCAGATCAGCCGGCTGACCAAACGCAATATCGCTACGGGATATTTCGCTTATTCGCCATATTAGCGCCGTCGATTGAGTTTCAGATCATATTATAAAGAATTATAATAACGCACAAAGTTGCGATTAAAGGATTTATTTCTTTCTTATGTCCGGGAAACAATTCAACGCTGATAAAAGGACGACCAACCTATGACCCCTTGAATTTTTAATACGTTACATTGCACCCCATTCACTAATATAGAATATATCAGTAACTCTGTCTAATGCGCGATAATTTGTGAAATATTAAAGTTTAAAATTTTTCGTGTCTGTAATTATTTACACATCCAACAACAAAAATACATTCCCTGACAATTAATCTTCGGGACTTTCAATTTTTGTACACTATCAATATTAATATGATCACAATCTGTACACGTTCTTGGATGACACCTCTTATGGATATATTTAAGGCACGTCACTAATTTGCACCAAGCGCATTTTATAATATAAATGCAACTTCTTTGCATTAAGCATGGTCTATTCGCTCTAAAGTAGAATCAGTATATTGTCACTGAAATCATAGTGATAAGAGTATAGCACTGAATTGATTCAGCGTTATACTTATCACTGATTTCAGTAACAATACACTGATTTACTTTAGAGTTTATTATTGATATCCGAAGACATTTTAAACATTAAAATTTCAGAAACTATTGCGCATTGGACAGAGTTACTGTGCCTTGTATTAGTGAATGGAGTATACTGTAACATATATATTAAAACTTTAGTAAAATTCAAGGGCTCAAGATTTTGTCTCTTTCTAATTGTCGGTTTAACTTACTTTTTATCAAATTAAATTAGAATATAATCACCACAACGGTCCAAGCTTGGATCTTAATAGCTTAATATTATTTTTATTGTGTGATACACATATTATCTCCTCCTTCCCTTTAGTTAAATCAATTCTTACCTCCAACCCTTGAAAACTGTGCGCCGACTAGATTTGTCAGACTTAAAAACACAGCCCCCGTTGGAATAGCGAAACAATTCAACTTTAATAATGTTTACTTTTTATCTTTTTCTAACTTTTAGAACTAGGAAAAGATGAAGAGTAAGTTGAACCAAGATTAAAATTAATCTGCATTGGTAGAAAAATAGACATAAACAGCGATGGGGTTCAAGTAGAGTTAGTAGAGGGTCCAGGTCGATACTGATTCCCATTACTGTTGCAGTGTACGGCAAGGTGAGGGTCGTTCGCAGTTGCGGCTACATCACGGACGAGAAAGACAACGGCGAGTGCCTTAAGAGGAGCGGCACCCACGATGTGCGCGCGATATATTGCTCGTGCACCGGTGATCTGTGCAACTCCGTCGAGAGTCTCCGCACGCCGTCCCTACTGCCACTGGCGTCTCTCCTGACTGCCGTGCTGGCGATACCGAGCCTGCTCCTATCGTGCCCGACCGCGCCGCCCCGTATCTCCATCTCGACGACCTAATTCTGCCTAGTCTCGTTCGAGTCGCACCCCGAGAATCTCCATGTGAATCCACCCCTACCTCCTCTCTCCGACCCGTCGTCGCGCCGCCACGGACCGTTCGTACCCCAGGACTCGCAACCGACCCTCCCCGTCGACCGTTATCGTCAATTTCCCTTTATGGTTTCCCCGATCGCAAAAAGAGATCGCGAGAAGATCGCGAAAGGGGGGAAAAACGCCGGTTCCGACTTTCAGCCTATCGTAATTACCGGCTTTTGGCCTAATTAAACCGCGCCGGGACAATGATAGAGACACGCGTCAATCATCTCCACGCCGCCAACGAAAAGAAAACCTCGCACCCCGATCGATCGAATTTTTTCCCCTCTTCTTGTCCCGAAGTAGCCGGATATCCGATATTGTACAACGAATCTGACTCGAAATTGTATTGGTTTCGCGACGTGAGTTTCGAAGATCTCCCCGGATTTCTCGCGCGTTCGTACCCTGCATGATTACAGAAATTTAATACTGTAGGTAAGTGATTATTTTTTTGGCTAGTGATTAATTATTTATTTTGTGTATTAAAAGTACTGTCAAGAGTGCTTTTAATACTCAAAATAAGTAATTAATTATTGGCTAAATAATCACTTACAGTATTAAATTTCTACTAGGGGAAGGCCTTGATGACGCGCCGAGGGATGAAAGACGACCGCACGCTCCGACGAATTTCTCGTAAGATAGTTAGGAATTTCCATCGTTAATTTTTAAATTAAAGATTTTAGATTTAGATCGACTCTCCCCGACGGTGTCTTTGGCTGCGAACGGTCCGTAACATATAGCCAGATTAATTAACGTAGCGTAACGGTGATAACTGCCAGATGCGCGAGGGCGACACTTCAGTAGTATACATATCTCTGCGAAGAAAAGGGAAAAAATAGGAGAAAACGCAAAAAAGATACGACGGCCTCTGCGTAAAAGAAAGAAATAAAAATTTTCGAAATCAATCACCTCTCGTGTTACGCCGGTATCGCGATCGTCGCGCGATTTTCATTCGGATTTAAAATCGGCTGCGCCGATTCGGCCGTCGCAGACAGAGAATTTCCGGATATTTTTTGCACAGATAGATTAAGAGGAGTCGATTAAGAATTCTTTCTGCAATCAATTTACCGATCCCCCTCTAATTGTTCTAAATCTCTCAAATTATTCTCTCAATATAGGTGCATTGAAAAATTAATAATTTGTTCTCGAGCAACGTTATGGTAACGTGGTCTCCTAAAGTCTTAAATCTGCGGAGTTTCGTAGTTCTTTCGCGAGAAGAAGATTGAGGAAATCGTAAATCTCTGCAGAACGCATTCCCATCGATTCCTGTCGATTCGCCTACTTTCGTAAACGGGAACGAGCCGAATCTCTTATCGCGCGACGAGCGTGAATATCGAGGGTGAAAAGGGCGCAGCAGGGGAGGCAGATATCTCACGAGAATTTATGATTAGTAAAGAAAAAAAAAAAAAACAAGAGAGTCTCACACGGTAACAAGTAAAATGCAAAGTAGCGGCATCGCGATAACACATTTTCGCACCCCGCCTGCTACCCGCTGAACACACTGATTTGCGTGTCTGTGCCTGCCTCGTATGTGTGTGTACGCATTAATTACGACGTACGTATACGCACGCGAAGAGTAAAAAGTAAACATAAATAATATATTTTGTTGTCGGAGTAAAAGCCTAAATGGAATTGCACGCGAGATCGACGGGTATATCCTTATTTCTAGAGGTGCAACGACACACATATAGCGTTCGCGAAACGGAACGGGATATGACACTAGACGCATCCACGTCGTATTCGTTCGGTCTACTTCAGTATTTTTTTATCGCGCAATTCAATCGTGATACAATTACTTATGTAACACAATTTTTTTGGCATGTATAACATTCGTAAAACGCCCGATTAATTAATTAATATCAATTTATACTCAGAATTACAATTTAAATATATATAATAATAATAATAATTAATGTACATACAAATTGCATAATTAGATATTATAATTTATTCGAGTGACAAAATTATTGATTATTTTAAATTTAGTAAGAGACAGAGACAAAGAAAGAAATTACGAAGATGTTTAACATCGTCGACAAACAATTGTTTACCGAAAGATTATGATCGCTAAAATTTATCTTTGGAAAGTCGTTAGGTTTATCTGGAGCTCCCGATTCACTTGATATCTCCGCTCAATTGATCACTCCATTTCATATCAAAGTTTTCCGAACTAAACTGACGTAATCTGAACGGATACGACGTACCGCCTCTTTAAACGATTCTATGTAAAACGGGCTATGTAAAGAACGGGGATAGGTATAATATATCGACGATATGCCGGGAGAGACCTCGCAATATTTAGATGCTGTAAGAATCGAAGGTCCGCCGTCGCGTCCACGATTATTCCGTGTTTCGCAGAACCTTGCAATAAATGCAGTCTAAGCCTGACAATGAGTCACCTGAGCGTACAATAATCGCCGTTCGGTATGCGTTTTTTTTTCTCGAATGCTTGGTATGTTTGCGCGTCTGTCTGTGCAATAATTAATTGAGCGTAACGCTAAACTCGATAGCTCAATTAGGGTCGGTTGTTTGCACCTTCGAGTGTCCGATAAATTTATCAACCAAAGTCTTCTCTGTCTCGTTTTAGAACGCGTGCATGTTTCGCCGCCGATATAGATGAAAAGATCAGTTGACCGATGCGTTGGAAAAAAACCGGCCCTCAATAATTCATTGTTGCTCTTTTTGCCTTGTGGCTGATAGGAGGGAGAGGCGTTTGGTGATAAGTTCGGTAAATATAGGATGTTCGGTAATAAACGCGTCGTGGTGAACGGCGGTCCAGATCGAGAACTGAGGCTCCTCTTTCGTTGCCGAAATTTAACGAGGTGTTACGTTTTTCTCATGAATGTTGGAAACTTATGTTAAGTATCATTAAGTCGAGATAATCCTGGTGAAAATTTCGTTGCCGAAATTTAACGAGGTGTTACGTTTTTCTCATGAATGTTGGAAACTTATGTTAAGTATCATTAAGTCGAGATAATCCTGGTGAAAATTTCGTTGCCGAAATTTAACGAGGTGTTACGTTTTTCTCATGAATGTTGGAAACTTATGTTAAGTATCATTAAGTCGAGATAATCCTGGTGAAAATTTTTCTTGGAATTCCTCATATACAGTTTTTCAGGACTTCTACACCAAATTTGTAACTTTTAAAAAAATTTCTCAGGTTTTTAAAACAAATTGGCACCCTTTTTGAAAACATTGAAAAAGTCTACATCTTTTCTACTATTTTTCTACGTGAATTATGTGAATTCTGAAATATTTCCAAGACTTCTCGTTCTATAATTTCCAAAGATAATTTCTAAAATCTGAAAGATTCAGATTTTTTTTTCAGAAATCGTCATAAAATTAAAATATGAAAAATTCTTTAAAATATTATGAGGATTTTTTCACCAGGGAAATTCGTCGAAAGCCATTTCTTTTCACAACTCAGAAACTACTCATGATATTTTTAAGAAGACAAAACGTTTTTACAGCGACTGCCATGTGTATGCGCCTAAACTGCAATAATCGAACATCCTCTATAATACTGATGCTAATAATAATAGTAATAATGATGGCAACATACAGCAACGTGCCGGCAAATGTGACGAACGAGCAATAACATATAATGACAGAGTAGATGGTTTATTGACAAAAGAAAGAGGAGAGAAATTAGATGAAGTAATAGGAGCGCTTCATCAATATCAATTATGTCACTCTAGCAGCCCCGCAAAGTGATCGTTTCTAATGCTGCTGTTACCACCTGTCGTTGCCGTTAATATCGCCATCGATATGCTCGCTATACTAACTACCCCAGTCAGCCAAGTCTGTCAAGGACGGATTTTGCAAAGTTCTCTAATCTCTAGCTACAAATTTTGAAATTTTGTCGGCAAAAAGGTTACAGATTCGATACAGCATTTGGCGTACACAACGTTCGTTGGCAGAATGTTGAAAGAATTATAGCGATATTTGTCAATAAAATGACGGCAGATAATTGAAATCAAGCGGCTGTTGACACGCTTTCTGCACAGCTTGATGCAGACGGAACAGAAAATCTGCGTTCGACAGATTCCGCTTGGTTTCTGTCATCGAATTATGTCAGCAGGCTTATGTCAATTTCAACCAATGTAGATTAAATTTAATCTCGGTTTAACATATTTTATTTATCTTCTAGTTCTAAAAATTAGAAAAAGATAAGAAGTAAATTAAACCGAGATCAGAATTAATTTACATTGGTAGAATGGACATAAGTCTGCTCGGTTTAACTTACTCGTTATCTTTTTCTAGTTCTAAAAATTAGAAAAAAAATTAAACCGAAATCAAAGTTAATCTACATTGATTGAAATGGACATTATAGTCGGCAAAATACGAGCTTAATGCAGACGCGGGTGATGCCAATTTGCCAGCAATTTCTGATCGAGTTTTGCTACCAATCTGCTACCACACTGCGGACAGTTTGCGCTTACTGGGATACTATTACCATCACTACTATTACTATTATTATTATAGTTATTGTTAGTACGTACATTACCGACCCGTTGTTAAAAATAATACCGCTAATAATTATTATTAGAGCGCAAATATAACAACCGTGACGGGCGTGATGGTACTGATAAGATTGGAAACGAGGGGGAATAAAGTAGGGAAGAAAGGGAGAAATCAGCGTGGACATAGAGGGACGAGACGATTTCAATTCTTGCAATTGTCATCGATTATAAATCAATACAAATCACAGTGTTCTCCAGTGTTAATTCTGCGATATAATTAACACTGAAATCACGTGTGATCTTCGTTAATTTACAATCTTTAAACCTGACACCAAAGAAATCGTTCCGCGATTGTCCGTTGACTCCCTTCTTCCCTGTTATAGAATAATTAGGACAAGATAAACTTTTTGTTATCAGATTTGCATGAAAAGTCGGTTGCGTTAATTGGGAAAAAACGTCGAGTCCGTATCGCTTAAAATTAATATCTTCTCATCGTGGAAAGAACTTTATTATGAAGATGTGATTTTATCTTTCTTAGACAGATACTTGCGTATAGGAAGGACAGTAATAGAATAAGATCTCGATTGAAATATCCTTACAGTTGCATTGATGCTGTTTTGCGTTTTCTAATCATTCTACAACGACGGATGCGTTTATTTACGCGCTTTCGCAACTGATTTCATATGTAAATCCGATAGTGAGAGATTTACTTCCAAGAAGAGCTCTCTTTCGTCTCCTTCGTCGTTTCGAGATTGATTTTTATTCGATCTCTCGTCCGGGACAGCCCGGACAATCGGAAGAAACGTGGAGTTCTTGTTGTTGAGACGATTCACCTCGTACTTCTTTGATATATGTCGCAAATAACAGTTGGTTGTAAACGGTTGGAAACGTCGTCGTTACACGACGATTGCGATTCATTATATTTTCGAGGTAACTACGACGATCGTGTATTGCAATAAAAATATGAATTAATTCCGCAATTACTTATGTATATCGCATTAAAAACTGTACCTATATAGAACATGCGATAATTTCGCGCTCTTCTCAAGCGAAAAAAAAATACTGCAGTTACCGAATGATCGGATAAAACTTTACTGCTCTTAAAAAAAAAGAAAGTAAAAATTATAGAGTAGGAAATGTCAGTCTACAGTTAATACAAAAAAAAAATAGCTGCCGTATCTTGAAAGTAGCGACACATAGCTATCACACTAATATAATATTGTAAAGTATTGCGTATAATAAATTGTTATATAAAAGTTTTTTAATTATAGGTCGCTGTTTTCAAGCTGGAGCAATATATCTCTCCGTCGAAACGTCATACTTTAAATTACGAAAATTAATGACACGATGCATCAATTGAAACCGACTTCAATGGCCTCGTTATCTTCCGAAAAATGTGAAATTTACGAATTTTCTCCGATCTTTCGTACGACTGCCGTTACCTGCGACACGTATCGAGAGAATGCGATGTATCTGAAGCCTCATTGAACATGTTCGTAATGCTCATCTCGTTGAGTGACATTACAACATCATTATATCATGTACAGAGAGAAAGAGAAAAAGTATTCTGCCAATAATAAAGTGTTGAACGATTAATAAAAGTGGCATGTGTTACTTGCATAAATTTTCACGTGACAAGCACTCTCCTCCAGTAGTTGAATGTCGCAAAGCTTCTGTTAAAAGCAGTAAAAAAGATTGAGGCTGTGCGACATTCACAATTCCAAAATATATATGCAGCAATAATAATAAAATATAAACCTATACACAAAAAAATATTACTAATCGATACGATTACAATAAATTGTAACTTCCAGCATCGGAAAGATCGTTTTCTAAAGGTAGGTGACATGGGAAATCGCATAAACTGCGTGTTTACATTTTTATTATAATTTCACCGAACAGCTGTCGTAGTAAGAAAATCTTTTACAAAAGAAAATGCTACATACAAAATTTATTATCTTATACGTATTATGAAAGTTAGTTCGCTTATACACATTAGTTTCGCCCTTTTTAGTAGATATTAAAAAGGCACCAGAATCGAAGAAAAACTCTTTGCTGACAGGAAGACGGAGGAGCGTTCGACCATTTCCCTAAATAACACGTTTAAATTAGATATTAAAGTTTTCTGTCTCTCAATTGTTTTCTTACGAATAGAGGATACAAACGTAAAAAAAAATGTGAAATTATTTTCAAGTTCTTCAGCTGTTTTTATAAAACTTTGGCTGCGGTCCACTTGACGCTCCAAATGCTTCGAAGCATTCCTCTTCTCCTTTCTTTCAATGAAGAAAGAAAGAGAAGAAGAACGCTTCAAAGCATTTGTAGCGTCAAGTGGACCGCAGCCTTTGAATAACAAAAATTTAATACTGCAATGATGTACGAGATGCGAACAGTCTTGCAAATAAAATGGTACGATCATTATCGAAGTGTAAACTATTGCGAACTAAAGCGTGTGCAAACATGTAACTTTATTTGCTCGTAACCTTCGAACTCGATAAACGTTGAAAGTCTTCTTTTCTTCGATATCAATTAACTTTAATTATGGGTTCTCCGTTTCTTGCTACTCGACTACGGGCAAAGATAGGGAGATTGTGCAATTATAAAATCAAAGTCAATGGACATCGAAAAAAAAATCAGTCCTCGTCCAATAATATTCTAATAGAACTATTTGGCATTGCAAAGTTGCATACAAACCAATTACAAAAAAAAAAATCAAGATACTAAAAAGATAGCGGAATTTTGATTGGTTGCATTGTATATCCAACTTACAAGACCGATGCAATTTTAATCAGTCAAAACGTGTTTAGGAACAACCACATTAAAACATCTTTTAATAGCGTTATTATACACCGCGATATCTCTCAGTATACAAAAAAATATTAAATTCTATCTAGTGACTAAAGCTTGTTGGAATGACTGCTATAATTAATGTGAACCACATCAAATGCATCAACCGTATCAAATGCATTAATGTACACCGATGTACACTGATATACAAGTATATGTTGAAAGTTCCATTCTTACTGTCTTATTTTTTAATGGCCGACTCTTTAGCCAATTTGGAGATGGTTTTTTCTTATTAAAAATATTGAATTGCATATTTATGATTTTCCAAAATTTTCCAATATTATACGTACATAACAAAATTAAACAATTTTACTAAAATCTACTTGAAATTATTGTAAAAGTCTATTTAGATGATATAAATTTAACTGTTATTTGTCGTTAACTTAAAAATTAGAACATTTTCATTGAAAGGTCAACTCCAAATTGACTAAAAAAAAACTTGTTAAAAATAAATACTGTAAGAATAAATTCTGTGTATCTCCATAAAGAAAAAGTTTCTACTGGAGATCCATGTCTCTTTCTATTTAAGTGTTGTGCCAAATAGTAACGTGTGCCTACGAACTTCATCTAACATTCGTAATTAAACAGAATATGTTACAAAGCGTCAATTGGATCCCATAGCCTTTATCTTTACATGTTCATAGAGCATTACATTCTCGAAATGCTAAGTATCCGAAAGTATATCGGTCGATGTGTCTTCTTCTCCCAATGTGAGTGGAGTGACTAGTTGCATGTTAACCGATATGTACAAAGGATAACATAACTGTTTGTCCAGAGTCATTATTTCGTGCTGAAAATATTATTACGTAACGTAATGTACATCACATAAATTATATAAGAACACACGTCATCGTTCTCAACGCTAACTTACTTCTGTGTTCCTCCTCAAACGTAATCTTAGAATACGTGAGTCCTGGACATGTTTCACTTGACGTTGTTCATTCAGTGAAAATAGACATACTCTAAAAAAAATTTCATATTTCTGTTATTAACTTTGATCTAATCTAAAGTTAATAAAAAGCATTAAATAAACCAATTGATAATCTAAAGCTTACTTTATCAGTATTTTATGTTCTTTGTGATTTGCCTTGATATGCTCACAGTCTATTCTGTGGTTTCTTTCAATCCGCAGGCTAGTTGTGTCTAAAGTCATTAGTAAATCTAGTCCATAGTGGAATGCCTTCCATCTCCAAATGTGCTCGCCTGGCTTCTCGACACATCTGCCGCACCGAAAGCACTCCTTTGAAAATTCCTCTTCCGTCATTTGCGCCGGACTGCACGTGGAGCAGAAAATAGGTAGTTCCGTCTATATTGATTCTATTAAAAAAGAAAAATTCAATTGGAGCATTCGTAGCCTACCCTCTGTCTTTATTTCCATCCACTCTCAACAAGTGAAGCCACTGTTCTCTGTAAGCACCATGCAGCCAGTCTGGTGGTATTAAATTATCACTGTATAAGATCTTGTCGTCTTGTTCGTGTAACAGCAGATATTTCATCCTCAGTGCTTTGAAAGGCGCTGCGTATTCCTTGCCCTCTTCAGTCGTCAAAAACGGTTCAGTCCACTTGTGATTTTTAAAATATTCATCAATTTTTAGCGTCTCCTCGTAATTATACAGCGTGCATAAGTGTGTAAATAACCTGGCAATATAGAGCACTCACATATTACACAAGAAACACAGGGATTCCGTCGCTTGTTAATCTAAGAAATCAAATATGAATATCTGTATCACATTTCTAAACATACCACAAGCGTAACATCATGTATATGCAAAACTCTGTTTGCAAAACAACCAAATCAGGACTGGCAACCAATTCCGTCATCAAGTCTGGCGAAATTTCCTTCAGAAAGGACGGATGTCGCCATCCGTAACCCAATAGATTGACTTCCAGCCATCGTTTCGCAGCTGCTTTCACAGTAGGCACACCATACGACACAGCTGCGTTATAATATGACACAACAGTCTCACTATTTGTAGTCTCCACCATTATGTCTATACACTCGTCTATTAAGCCTTGCAATTGAAACAGCGTAGACGTTGCCAGGATAGAAACCACGTCTTTCGGCTCCAAACTGACCTCGTCTTGATACAACGAACCCAACACCACAGACAATGCTGGAACAATTTTTGTATATCATTTCTGAATAACACGGTATACTTCCTTATATATTATTTTTAGTTCTTTTTATACAGAGTAATTTCAATGTTTAATGCCACGATGTGCTCTTACAATTTATCGTAATATTAGGATCTGTGATTTCGACAGTTATAACTTTTTCGTTAGCCTCTCTCCAAGAACCGGAAAACATACTAGCAAAATATGGGCTCTGAAAAAAAATTAATGTTATTTTTCTTCGCATGTCCTAAACTTACATATTATTACATGTTATATGTACATATATGACTAAAATCATGCAATTTAATGACTAATTTGGAACCAACATTATGAACATCTTATTAAAAATATTAGAACTCAACATTATAAATATCTTAATAAAAATAATAAAACGGCAGCATCAGTTTTTAATATTATAAGCTGTTAAAATGATTACAATATAATTACAATATAAACTAAGAAAGCTTTATTTCCCCTTTAATCTCAAATAAATTTTATTTTAACCAAGTTTAAGATGTTAACGACGTTTACATCCAAGACTTGTTTCCAACAAAATGTAATATTAAAAAATAAAGAGCTGTGACAGGTGACAGAGCACTGTCAAAAATTTAATGAAATAATAATTCATACTGAAGGATCTGTTGCTGAAATTTGGTGTCTCCTAAGGAAGACAACGCGAGAGGGGGCACACGTAGGGATGAGTCATACCTGACTAATATAAACTTTATGCAATCTCCATGCGCGTCCAAGTATGAGGACAGTTATGTCACTGCCTTTCTCCTCTTGGAACAGGGTCTTGTATATGTACTGCGCCGTTGTCAGCAATTTTCTCCTGTGAAACAGAAACACACGGAAGGTGTGAACGCGGAAAAGCTCTCACGCGACGCAACGCACCGCGATGGTTGTCGTCAATTCCGCGGCGAAAGAGAGAACGTAGAGAAATAAAATCGCCCGGGACGGGGATCGACCGCGAGAGCGATCTTACTTTTTCGGCGTGTGCAGCGTCCGCTCGATGTAATCGGACTCCGAGTCGCAGTCGTACTCCTCGATGTACTTGCGCTTGCAACCCCGGTACACATTGTGCACGGCCAGGTTCGACATCGACGCGATCCTGCTAGCGTAGCTACCCATCGTTCACGGCGACCGCGATCGCGCGACGCTACGGTGAATTTGTTTTTGTTTTCCTACTCTTTCCTTTTTCTCTTTCACGTTTCCACGACGCCGCGCGCGTTACGAAGATCACGCGCGTCCTCACTCGATTCCCGTTGACGTCGTCGTCGTTGTCTTCGCTCCCGAGGAGCCAAAAACCGAACCTGTACAAGCGGCACAAGCGCGTAGGTGTACTGGCGGTCGCGGATGGGCATTGGGCGGAAGCAAGCCGCGGTCCGCGGACGGCGCGTGTAAACACTCGACATATGTTGCGGCCAGGGCCGGCCACTGGCGACCCTGGCGAGGGCCCCGAAAGGGGCGGGAGGGCCGAAAAGCGTCTAGAATTGACGAAAATTTTTCACATGGCTGATCACTGATAAATCGATAATATCTATAAACTTATATGTCTAATTATATGTGTAATAGATAATTACCTTAATGGCATAAAAACGCGGGTTCGTGTGTCCGTCGTCCGAGGGTTTCAGGGATCAATAGCGATAAGATAGTCAAGGATAGTGAATAGAAAATTATGCTCGCCTCGTGTAGTACACGACCGTATAACCTCTCGTAAAATTGTCACATTGTGCCAAACAGAAACTGGAGCAGCCAGTTGGTGACACGGTGAGATGGAAGTAATCATGTCCAAAACACGTTTAAAAAAATAGAATTATATTGTGCCAATTGATCCGATTGCTAAAACTGATGATATCAACGCTCACATATATCGATGAACGAACTCAAGACTGCGTCATTGAGTTTACCCAGCGTTGTATCCTATAAATCACAGAGATGTTACGACGAAATAGGTAATTCACGCAACATTTATAGTCCTGCAAAAACACTACAATCGTTTCCAAATTAAGAATTATTTTGTTTTTACAAAACGGAGAATGAAAATCTGATCCGACAAGTGTTTTATATGAAATGAGAAGCTTGGCAGTAAAATGACAAACTGATTGATAATGAAGAGATATTGAACGAAATAAACTGTATTTTATTTACATTATTTAAACATTTTTTAAGATTGTCGATTAATGTTTTAAAGTAGTTTAAAGCGATTAGCAATGACTGTTGTCTTTATTTTGCAACAATTAAGAACTAAAAAAAGAGTTACTTTTCAATGCGACATATTATGGAAAAATAATAAATAAAGTAATTTATGTTGAACAGGTTGAAGCACAGAGTCATATCCATTAGTGTCATTATTCTCGCGACAATATTTTACAATGAATTTCTCGTATACGAAGTACAAAAGCTCAAGTGGACCATGCGCGAATGCTCCGAGTGCGTCAAGATTCTTCTTGTCGCGGATCCGCAAATACTCGGAGAAAAGTATGAGAATTACTTTGGCTCATGGATAGCGAGATGGGACAGCGATAGGTAGGACCAGCAAACATCTGTTAACTTTACTGTAATCAAGTGCTACATGAGTCACTTGTATTTTGTCAAGATAGATCTCTAGTTCTATCTCATAGCGCTGCTTTCTTTTTCACAGGTACTTAGAGAAAACTTTCTCGAGGGCGATGAAGTTTTCTCAGCCGCACGTAATTGCCTTCTTAGGTGATCTTATGGACGAGGGTCATGTATCTAATGCAGAAGCTTTCGAAAGGTACAAGAGGAGACTGGATTCAATATTTTCGATGCCAGATGACATAATGGTATTTACTTTGGTCACATAATATCCTTTCTTTCTTCCTTCTCGCAGAAAGTCTGCGTTTCATCGCTGATCTTGTTTCCTTTTAGAAAATTTACTTGCCAGGCGACAATGACATCGGAGGTGAAGATGATCGGGTTTCTGCCAACATACACAAGAGATTCAATTTTGCATATACTCAGCCAGACACGTTAGTGTACAAGACCGTCACCTTTTTCAAAGTAAACATAAATCTTATAGTTATACGATCTTCGCGTGTTTAAGAGATAAATACATGAATATTTCGTTTTAGGTAAACAGATTAACGCGCACGATGCCGGAAGCACCGAAGGATGCATTTCTCAATGATTACGCAGAAAGGAATACGACCAATGTTATTCTCAGCCATATGCCTTTGCTGTTTACGCCCGGGAGCTTCGTGCAAAATGTACTCAAAGAGTTGTCGCCGCAGGTCATTTTTACCGCTCACGAACACAAGGCGATGCACATAAGTCTGGACACAGCGACGGATCAGCTGAGCGACGTTTGGATTCTGCCGCCGTACGAAACGCCTCTGTACCAGTTAAGAATGGACGTAGGGGACATTCACGAAGTACAAATACCGACCTGTTCCTACAGAATGGGTACACCACACATGGGTTATGGGCTTGCCTACATAGGTATGGATCTTTCAATATATCGATCTTTTGAGATCTCTCGTCAGTAAACACACGATGTGTACGTTTGTTGCAGATACTCAAGAGAAGACTGTGGAATTCACGATTCTGTGGTTACCAGGAAGATTCCCGCAGCTACGTGCTTACGTATATGTCGTTATATTGGTCATCGTACTTGCCATTTGCTCTTTCCTCTCAGGCTGCTGCGTAAAGAGTTACGCAACTTACAACCGTATACCTTCCGTATAGGATTAGCGTTCAATCAAAAGTACTTACGCGCGTTTAAACGGTGAATTAACTTGGCGTTGTGAATTAGGTACAAAGATCCGTCCAGATTACATATGGTTCTCCAACCGTCTGTCTTAAATCCCGCGGGAAACAATAGCTGTTTACTAGCTGACCATGTTGAGACACTGGTTACAATGAGACTTATTTGTTAGCTCTAAAAAATGTTAGATCTCCGAGGTAGGGCGGTTTTAAGAAACCTGTTTCCCTCTCTATGAAGTTACTTACGACGAATATATTTATTTGCCTTAATTATCGTCAGACAAGACTTAATGCAATGCCAAATATTCTATCAAACAATAGCGCTGGCTTAAGCCTTGTGTCCACGATGCTAGAACTGCGTCCGAGTTTCGGTTTAAGCCAATCAACTTGCAGCTCTTACAGAAAAGTAGCAGTTTTATTGGCTTAAACCGAAACTCGGACACAGTTCTAGCATCGTGGACACAAGGCTTTAGGCTCTATATACCTTGACTGCTATCTGAATTATAATTCGAGTGATTTGCAATCTAAACAAGATTTAGCTTTATCGTAAACGGCAGTGAATTCTCGTAAGAACGTTTAAGTTATTACTACTGAAATGCAGTCTGCATTTTCTTCAGCGTTCTAAATGACTGTTTCTTTCAGTCTTAAGGCCGGCGCGGCGTAAAAATATTATTATATATATAGCGATATTTATTATAAATCTCGATGTTTTGTTGTGAAATCTTTGTATCTCAAGAGACACGGGAGTGTCTCGCCCCTAATGTAAGCGTCCGCGACACGGGCAGCGAGACGGAAAGTGTCTATATGTATATCTCAAGCATCGAATTGAGCAGAGATACGATAGATATCTTAAAAAAGGGCCAAGTGAATGAAACTTTTAATAGGCTCAATCGATTACTTGGGGTCATATTATATATATATATATATATGTGTGAACGTTTGGAATTTCACGTTTACATGTGTGTATATATATTGTATATATACATATATATATATACACACACACATGTAACGTGAAATGCCAAACGTTCACATATCACTGTTACTCAAACGATCTCTCCCACATTGGGTAGCACGAAGAGGAAATTCACTTGAAATCTACATCACTGTGCAATGTCAATAAGATAATAGAAGAAATTATACTCTGTCAGTTGACAAGATGAGAGAGTTTATTGTATCGCGTTACAAAGTACAAAAATATAAAGAAAAATTGTTGAGCAAGAGAGCGCGTTTTATTATTTCTCCGTGGACCTACATACACAATATTTATCTGAAATAAAGTGTCAAGCGTTGAGACATGAGTCCAGTGAATCTGTTCTATAAGGCCTTTATAAAATATCTTATTTTTTATGTTTATATCTTATTTCGTTAATTAGTATTAACGAAATGATAATCTTTTGACGATCTTTCGAGGGATCTCGAAGACGATATGCATTGCATAGTTTATTGCGAGTTTAACTTTTTCCGCACGGCAAAAGATTTGGTTGGCTGTGGCACCAACTTCCGCCGCGCGGCAAGCGCTGCCTAGGGACCCTCTAGTCAGGGATGAGCAAACAGGTCAACTGGCTGCGGATTGGTCGCCGCCATTCGAGGGTCACTTCCGTGTTTCAAAACGGGCGCGCTAAGCTTTTGTATGTATATAAGATCTGACTATGAATACCGGCCCCAGCTTTGACAGTTGCGTTCAGCTGCGAGCGCTTAATGAGTTATTTTGTTAATTATTGAATGCATCCAATGTGTAAGTCAAAAAATATATAAGACAAAAAATTCATAAAAGTAAGTATTATATATATATATATATATGAAATAGAAGAAATTAATGCTAACCTCTTGCGACAATTTATAGTTTGCAAAATCATTATTTTGAGGTAAAAATCAAATGAAAGTCTATCAATATATCGTTCTTATTGAATTCCTTTATTCTTTATTTGTAGGTAGTTATTGTTTTCATAGTACTTATTGCTGCGATATTATGTATTATTTTAATGTATGTATACAACTAAATATAGTGCATAAAACATACATATATATATATATATATATATACAGGGTGAGTCATTTTAATCAATACAGGCAAATATCTCGAAAAATATGGGTCACATAAAGGTTGAAACATTTAATTTTTGGATGGGTGATTTGTTTTGATAGTGGTTTGTAGTCTCGAAATATTTGTGCATTTCAAAACCAATCCATAAATTAAGTGTTGCAACCTTTATGTGACCCACCTTACATGCTCGAAATAAAACGAAACAATTGCGAACAAAGAGCCGACCGCGCGATAGCTCATCGCGTTAATCTTCTTTATTTTGAATTATTTTATTACTCTAAAATCGTTTCTTACTTACAATTAGATCGAAATATTATTGAGAGAGAAATTATCGGGTAATGCGCTATCGAGTAATATACGGGTCCACGAAACAACGCGAAAGATATGCGATAACAGCCCATTCGCGCGCCGCGCTATCATTCATCGAGATACGAGAAACAGAATATTCGGCGTACGCTTATTCTATCCCGATTCCCGCTAGATACATAATTAATTAATGTATAAGTATTATATATCGTCAAGTGAATATTGACGATAGTGAGAATATTACCGTTGGCACGCGGCACGCAGATGTTCGACATTGTTTTTCCGTTTTCGTATTCGCGTGCAGGCGAGTGGGGCCGGCGCGACGAGGGTTGTACGTACGCCGCGTGGCGCTATCATTCATCATTGACGTCTGTTCACGTCCCGACACTCGACGCGACAGGTAGCCGAGCGAGCCGCTCCGTATGTAACGTTATATTACATCGCGAGATGTGCCGCGATAAGCGTTACGGTAATATCGCACGTACTAAATAGATGCGGCGTTGTCTATTAACTATCGGATTACTCTGTTTGCGCTTTGAGATTAATTAATAAAAAATTTGTACGCCGAATATTCCATTTTTTGTATACATGCAATATTTCGATAAATGAAATATTATCGCACACGGGAGTGAGGAGACGATCGAAGTGCTGGACTAACATTTCATCGCGATTTATTTTACGGACGACGATTGTCTCGCGAAGAATTTATTGATTTGAGAATGTGTAATTCGACCGCCGCTTTCGTGAGATTTAATGTGACAGAGTGCGCGGATCGTGTGATTTCGATCAGTAACGTCCGAGACGCGGTGATGTGTGATGTGTCGACCGTTTAATTGCATTCGCATCGAGCGGAATTTATGTACTTACGCGTTTGAGCTGTATCGCTGCAGTGTGTCTCGAGCGTATGGCGTTCTTCGAAAGATTCACTTTCAGTGGAAATAAGAGAAGCTCGGTGAACTGTCGGATTTAAATGTCAAAAGTGCGCCGTGAGCCGTGATACATTTCATATATCTCGGGAGTGTCTCGTAAAGTATCGCGATCGTATATTATGACAGTTACTTTACTTCGCTCTCGATCGCGGAATATTGAACAGTGGTTTTGTGAGTGTCCTGTGTGGTCCTGTGCAACGGAAGGAGGAAAAGGAGGCTTTAACCCAACATTCTGAGAGGAGGAGGAGGCCTAGCAGAGGCATATCGGGCACCGGCCGGGCAACCTTGGGGTAAGTATCATTTCTTATCTTAAAATTAATTGCTTTTAAACATTTCTTGAGAAGGGCTAGCGAACAAAGCTCGTTGGTAATGCTTGAGTCATATATTAAAAATAATATATTAAATAACAAACGTATCGACCCTGAACGTGGTCTTCCTCAGTATGTGAAAAACAATCATTTAAAATTAACCGAAACTTTACATGTACATTAAAATTAATGTCAGTTTGATAGACCTCGCATGTCGCTCTCTTCGTACCTGATATTCGCATACGTTGCGAATTTAGGTACGAAGAGAGCGGCATGCGAGGTCTATTTAAATGCGAAGGTATCAACTCTGATTTAATACGAGATCTAATAAACCTAATTTTGATTCGTAATGATATGTTTGTTATTTAATGTATTATTTTTAATATATGACTCAAGCATTACTAACGAGCATTGTTTGCTAGCCCTTCTCAAGAAATGTTTATTATTATGCGAACGTGTTAACGATCAATATTTCGTTTAATTGTTCCTTCTCATTTATTCGTTTTACTTAAAATAATTAGAAATAATTAGAGAAAGAAAAACCATTTAAAGTTTCATTAAAGTTTTTTCTCGTAAATATTTTTCCGGAATAAATAGATAATTAAGTTAGTAAATTTAATTAAAAATTGAATTAGACGCGCGTAAGAATTATTTTTGAAACGTTGATCATTTTCAGCGTCTTTTTAATTTGGATCTTTTATTTTTGTGTTACAAAATCATCACGTGATTCTGTATACCTACTCCGTATACGAAATAACTGTCCGTTGCGCATCGGCTAGTGAAGAATTATTTTTTATTATAGGGTAACGAATCTGTGATTATTAGATTGTATATATTTATGTATTATTCCTATCTAATAATATTATCAGATAAATGCGACTTGTCACAGATCCGGTGCCTCAAAATGGATAGACTAAATCAGACTAGGCTGAAAATAATTAATCTTGGAACACCATTATTTATCAATTTGTTCAAATTTGTTGTGCTTACGGGAGATTGCTGTCGCGTTAGCACGCATTGAGTTCACAATAGAACTCGTTATGTCGACGCATCATTTATTTGTTGCGTTTAATGTTTATTGCATAGAACACTAACCGCGAAGTAGTATATATCAATCGCTTGATAGGCGATTTATTGAAATTTTTTTAATTTTTATATATTTTACATTATCAAGTATTAAATTAATTCCATTTTGAAATTTGTTAAATTTGACGTATATTTTTTGAGCAATAAGGTTTTAAAAATATTTCTAAATATTTTTTTAGACATACAATATAATAATAAGTAAAAACAATTTTCTATACATATAGGCAGTAGATAGCGATTTTCTTGTAATTAAAAAATAAAGAATAATAAAAAAATTTGTAGATAAAGAATAGATTCAATAAAATAAAATAAAATAAAACAAACCATTATATAGAAGAAGAAGTTTGTTACAACAATTAGAACATTTTTATTTTTCTTTCTTCCCTTTTCATATTCTTTCCTATCCAGGATTAAATATTACAGAAAATTATGCAAGAAAGCAAAATGCATCTTAAATGCATGTTAAACAAATTTAACATGCATGTATCACAAATGAATGAAAAGATCAAAAGATATTTTGGTTCACGTTGCACATATTCTTCATGAATCTTATATTATATACGTACTTATAAATCACATTGATAATTGTTAATTGCATATTTATTTTTATTATACATACATATATATAAAACCCATCAATTTTATCTTAATCTTTTATAGTCTATCCATTTAATAGCTTGATTTTGTATCAATAAATGAAATATAATAAAACGACGGGAGATCCAGCGAATACTTTGTCTCGTGACAGAGTAATTTTATATATATATATAAAAATATCTCAAAGTTGATACATATTAGATATGTCATATTAAACAAAATTTTAATAACGTTTGGCAGAGAAATAACGGGACGTTTATATATGAATATACATATAATATACCTGAAAATTTATAAAGAGAAGTGTCACATTCGCAAGAATACGATAAATTCATTATATTGATTACGATACTTATTGCGTGAATATATTTGCTTCGTAAATTCTTGTCTCTTTTGGATCTCACGTCATTCATTCTGTATATCTCGACACTCGTTCGTATTATAAGTACTATAGGGGTTCACGCGCGGAAAGAAGTACACCGCGGTATGGCTCCGAAGGCCGATACTCATTCGTATTATAAATATTATAGGAGTTTACGCGCGGGGAGAAGTACACGGTGCATGGTGGTTTTGTGCATCAAATATTTTTAACCACACCAGGTATACTGTAAAAGTATTCCTGACAGTCCGCAGTCTGTAAGTGGGACGGAAAAAATTTGATGCACCATTTTCATTTAAAATAATGTTACTTGTCTGAAAAGCGACACCGCGCCTGTAAAAGACGAGCGTGTATCCGCAGGGGGAATTGATCCGCGCAATTCCTTGGGTTTAACGCACCCACGGACCCGAGTACGCGACACGCGGACCGCGGATATGTAAGAGACTAGCGCCTGTGCTTGTCTCATCCGCGCGTTGCGAGCGAAGCGAGACCCGCGCGCGGACACGTAAAGACGAGCACCTGAGCTCGTCTCGTTCGCGCGCTGCGAGCGAACATATTTTGTAATAATTAATGTATGCATGTATGGCGTAATTTATAATGCGTATGTGTGAGAGGGAGAGACTTTAGCGGCTCGTTCGCTAACTTATATAAGCGTGTATCCGCAGGGGGAATTGATCCGCGCAATTCCTTGGGCTTAACGCACCCACGGACCCGAGTTCGCGACACGCGGACCGCGGACATGTAAGAGACTAGCGCCTGTGCTTGTCTCATCCGCGCGTTGCGAGCGAAGCGAGACCCGCGCGCGGACACGTAAAGACGAGCACCTGAGCTCGTCTCGTTCGCGCGCTGCGAGCGAACATATTTTGTAATAATTAATGTATGCATGTATGGCGTAATTTATAATGCGTATGTGTGAGAGGGAGAGACTTTAGCGGCTCGTTCGCTAACTTATATAAGCGTGTATCCGCAGGGGGAATTGATCCGCGCAATTCCTTGGGCTTAACGCACCCACGGACCCGAGTTCGCGACACGCGGACCGCGGACATGTAAGAGACTAGCGCCTGTGCCTGGCTCATCCGCGCGTTGCGAGCGAAGCGAGACCCGCGCGCGGACACGTAAAGACGAGCACCTGAGCTCGTCTCGTTCGCGCGCTGCGAGCGAACATATTTTGTAATAATTAATGTATGCATGTATGGCGTAATTTATAATGCGTATGTGTGAGAGGGAGAGACTTTAGCGACTCGTTCGCTAACTTATATAAGCGTGTATCCGCAGGGGAAATTGATCCGCGCAATTCCTTGGGCTTAACGCACCCACGGACCCGAGTTCGCGACACGCGGACCGCGGACATGTAAGAGACTAGCGCCTGTGCTTGGCTCATCCGCGCGTTGCGAGCGAAGCGAGACCCGCGCGCGGACACGTAAAGACGAGCACCTGAGCTCATCTCGTTCGCGCGCTGCGAGCGAACATATTTTGTAATAATTAATGTATGCATGTATGGCGTAATTTATAATGCGTATGTGTGAGAGGGAGAGACTTTAACGGCTCGTTCGCCAACTTATACTAAATTTATACTTTAATATTGTGCGCAAAACAGTCTTTGTATCTTTATGTAGTGTGGATGGATGGATGTGCATGATGCATGGTGGTTTTGTGCATCAAATATTTTTAACCACACCAGGTATACTGTCATAGTATTCCTGACAGTCCGCAGTCTGTAAGTGGGACGGAAAAAATTTGATGCACCTTTTTTATTTTTAATAATGTTACTTGTCTGAAAAGCGACACCGCGCCTGTAAAAGACGAGCGTGTATCCGCAGGGGGAATTGATCCGCGCAATTCCTTGGGCTTAACGCACCCACGGACCCGAGTTCGCGACACGCGGACCGCGGACATGTAAGAGACTAGCGCCTGTGCTTGTCTCATCCGCGCGTTGCGAGCGAAGCGAGACCCGCGCGCGGACACGTAAAGACGAGCACCTGAGCTCGTCTCGTTCGCGCGCTGCGAGCGAACATATTTTGTAATAATTAATGTATGCATGTATGGCGTAATTTATAATGCGTATGTGTGAGAGGGAGAGACTTTAGCGACTCGTTCGCTAACTTATATAAGCGTGTATCCGCAGGGGAAATTGATCCGCGCAATTCCTTGGGCTTAACGCACCCACGGACCCGAGTTCGCGACACGCGGACCGCGGACATGTAAGAGACTAGCGCCTGTGCTTGGCTCATCCGCGCGTTGCGAGCGAAGCGAGACCCGCGCGCGGACACGTAAAGACGAGCACCTGAGCTCATCTCGTTCGCGCGCTGCGAGCGAACATATTTTGTAATAATTAATGTATGCATGTATGGCGTAATTTATAATGCGTATGTGTGAGAGGGAGAGACTTTAACGGCTCGTTCGCCAACTTATACTAAATTTATACTTTAATATTGTGCGCAAAACAGTCTTTGTATCTTTATGTAGTGTGGATGGATGGATGTGCATGATGCATGGTGGTTTTGTGCATCAAATATTTTTAACCACACCAGGTATACTGTCATAGTATTCCTGACAGTCCGCAGTCTGTAAGTGGGACGGAAAAAATTTGATGCACCTTTTTTATTTTAAATAATGTTACTTGTCTGAAAAGCGACACCGCGCCTGTAAAAGACGAGCGTGTATCCGCAGGGGGAATTGATCCGCGCAATTCCTTGGGCTTAACGCACCCACGGACCCGAGTTCGCGACACGCGGACCGCGGACATGTAAGAGACTAGCGCCTGTGCTTGGCTCATCCGCGCGTTGCGAGCGAAGCGAGACCCGCGCGCGGACACGTAAAGACGAGCACCTGAGCTCGTCTCGTTCGCGCGCTGCGAGCGAACATATTTTGTAATAATTAATGTATGCATGTATGGCGTAATTTATAATGCGTATGTGTGAGAGGGAGAGACTTTAGCGGCTCGTTCGCTAACTTATATAAGCGTGTATCCGCAGGGGGAATTGATCCGCGCAATTCCTTGGGCTTAACGCACCCACGGACCCGAGTTCGCGACACGCGGACCGCGGACATGTAAGAGACTAGCGCCTGTGCCTGGCTCATCCGCGCGTTGCGAGCGAAGCGAGACCCGCGCGCGGACACGTAAAGACGAGCACCTGAGCTCGTCTCGTTCGCGCGCTGCGAGCGAACATATTTTGTAATAATTAATGTATGCATGTATGGCGTAATTTATAATGCGTATGTGTGAGAGGGAGAGACTTTAGCGACTCGTTCGCTAACTTATATAAGCGTGTATCCGCAGGGGAAATTGATCCGCGCAATTCCTTGGGCTTAACGCACCCACGGACCCGAGTTCGCGACACGCGGACCGCGGACATGTAAGAGACTAGCGCCTGTGCTTGGCTCATCCGCGCGTTGCGAGCGAAGCGAGACCCGCGCGCGGACACGTAAAGACGAGCACCTGAGCTCATCTCGTTCGCGCGCTGCGAGCGAACATATTTTGTAATAATTAATGTATGCATGTATGGAGTAATTTATAATGCGTATGTGTGAGAGGGAGAGACTTTAACGGCTCGTTCGCCAACTTATACTAAATTTATACTTTAATATTGTGCGCAAAAACAGTCTTTGTATCTTTATGTAGTGTGGATGGATGGATGTGCATGATGCATGGTGGTTTTGTGCATCAAATATTTTTAACCACACCAGGTATACTGTCATAGTATTCCTGACAGTCCGCAGTCTGTAAGTGGGACGGAAAAAATTTGATGCACCTTTTTTATTTTAAATAATGTTACTTGTCTGAAAAGCGACACCGCGCCTGTAAAAGACGAGCGTGTATCCGCAGGGGGAATTGATCCGCGCAATTCCTTGGGCTTAACGCACCCACGGACCCGAGTTCGCGACACGCGGACCGCGGACATGTAAGAGACTAGCGCCTGTGCTTGTCTCATCCGCGCGTTGCGAGCGAAGCGAGACCCGCGCGCGGACACGTAAAGACGAGCACCTGAGCTCGTCTCGTTCGCGCGCTGCGAGCGAACATATTTTGTAATAATTAATGTATGCATGTATGGCGTAATTTATAATGCGTATGTGTGAGAGGGAGAGACTTTAGCGACTCGTTCGCTAACTTATATAAGCGTGTATCCGCAGGGGAAATTGATCCGCGCAATTCCTTGGGCTTAACGCACCCACGGACCCGAGTTCGCGACACGCGGACCGCGGACATGTAAGAGACTAGCGCCTGTGCTTGTCTCATCCGCGCGTTGCGAGCGAAGCGAGACCCGCGCGCGGACACGTAAAGACGAGCACCTGAGCTCGTCTCGTTCGCGCGCTGCGAGCGAACATATTTTGTAATAATTAATGTATGCATGTATGGCGTAATTTATAATGCGTACGTGTGAGAGGGAGAGACTTTAGCGGCTCGTTCGCCAACTTATACTAAATTTATACTTTAATATTGTGCGCAAAACAGTCTTTGTATCTTTATGTAGTGTGGATGGATGGATGTGCATGATGCATGGTGGTTTTGTGCATCAAATATTTTTAACCACACCAGGTATACTGTCATAGTATTCCTGACAGTCCGCAGTCTGTAAGTGGGACGGAAAAAATTTGATGCACCTTTTTTATTTTAAATGTTACTTGTCTGAAAAGCGACACCGCGCCTGTAAATTACGAGCGTGTATCCGCAGGGGGAATTGATCCGCGCAATTCCTTGGGCTTAACGCACCCACGGACCCGAGTTCGCGACACGCGGACCGCGGACATGTAAGAGACTAGCGCCTGAGCTTGTCTCATCCGCGCGTTGCGAGCGAAGCGAGACCCGCGCGCGGACACGTAAAGACGAGCACCTGAGCTCGTCTCGTTCGCGCGCTGCGAGCGAACATATTTTATAATAATTAATGTATGCATGTATGGCGTAATTTATAATGCGTATGTGTGAGAGGGAGAGACTTTAGCGGCTCGTTCGCTAACTTATATAAGCGTGTATCCGCAGGGGGAATTGATCCGCGCAATTCCTTGGGCTTAACGCACCCACGGACCCGAGTTCGCGACACGCGGACCGCGGACATGTAAGAGACTAGCGCCTGTGCCTGGCTCATCCGCGCGTTGCGAGCGAAGCGAGACCCGCGCGCGGACACGTAAAGACGAGCACCTGAGCTCGTCTCGTTCGCGCGCTGCGAGCGAACATATTTTGTAATAATTAATGTATGCATGTATGGCGTAATTTATAATGCGTATGTGTGAGAGGGAGAGACTTTAGCGACTCGTTCGCTAACTTATATAAGCGTGTATCCGCAGGGGAAATTGATCCGCGCAATTCCTTGGGCTTAACGCACCCACGGACCCGAGTTCGCGACACGCGGACCGCGGACATGTAAGAGACTAGCGCCTGTGCCTGGCTCATCCGCGCGTTGCGAGCGAAGCGAGACCCGCGCGCGGACACGTAAAGACGAGCACCTGAGCTCGTCTCGTTCGCGCGCTGCGAGCGAACATATTTTGTAATAATTAATGTATGCATGTATGGCGTAATTTATAATGCGTATGTGTGAGAGGGAGAGACTTTAGCGGCTCGTTCGCCAACTTATACTAAATTTATACTTTAATATTGTGCGCAAAACAGTCTTTGTATCTTTATGTAGTGTGGATGGATGGATGTGCATGATGCATGGTGGTTTTGTGCATCAAATATTTTTAACCACACCAGGTATACTGTCATAGTATTCCTGACAGTCCGCAGTCTGTAAGTGGGACGGAAAAAATTTGATGCACCTTTTTTATTTTAAATAATGTTACTTGTCTGAAAAGCGACACCGCGCCTGTAAAAGACGAGCGTGTATCCGCAGGGGGAATTGATCCGCGCAATTCCTTGGGCTTAACGCACCCACGGACCCGAGTTCGCGACACGCGGACCGCGGACATGTAAGAGACTAGCGCCTGTGCTTGTCTCATCCGCGCGTTGCGAGCGAAGCGAGACCCGCGCGCGGACACGTAAAGACGAGCACCTGAGCTCGTCTCGTTCGCGCGCTGCGAGCGAACATATTTTGTAATAATTAATGTATGCATGTATGGCGTAATTTATAATGCGTATGTGTGAGAGGGAGAGACTTTAGCGACTCGTTCGCTAACTTATATAAGCGTGTATCCGCAGGGGAAATTGATCCGCGCAATTCCTTGGGCTTAACGCACCCACGGACCCGAGTTCGCGACACGCGGACCGCGGACATGTAAGAGACTAGCGCCTGTGCTTGGCTCATCCGCGCGTTGCGAGCGAAGCGAGACCCGCGCGCGGACACGTAAAGACGAGCACCTGAGCTCGTCTCGTTCGCGCGCTGCGAGCGAACATATTTTGTAATAATTAATGTATGCATGTATGGCGTAATTTATAATGCGTATGTGTGAGAGGGAGAGACTTTAGCGGCTCGTTCGCCAACTTATACTAAATTTATACTTTAATATTGTGCGCAAAACAGTCTTTGTATCTTTATGTAGTGTGGATGGATGGATGTGCATGATGCATGGTGGTTTTGTGCATCAAATATTTTTAACCACACCAGGTATACTGTCATAGTATTCCTGACAGTCTGCAGTCTGTAAGTGGGACGGAAAAAATTTGATGCACCTTTTTTATTTTAAATAATGTTACTTGTCTGAAAAGCGACACCGCGCCTGTAAAAGACGAGCGTGTATCCGCAGGGGGAATTGATCCGCGCAATTCCTTGGGCTTAACGCACCCACGGACCCGAGTTCGCGACACGCGGACCGCGGACATGTAAGAGACTAGCGCCTGTGCTTGGCTCATCCGCGCGTTGCGAGCGAAGCGAGACCCGCGCGCGGACACGTAAAGACGAGCACCTGAGCTCGTCTCGTTCGCGCGCTGCGAGCGAACATATTTTGTAATAATTAATGTATGCATGTATGGCGTAATTTATAATGCGTATGTGTGAGAGGGAGAGACTTTAGCGGCTCGTTCGCTAACTTATATAAGCGTGTATCCGCAGGGGGAATTGATCCGCGCAATTCCTTGGGCTTAACGCACCCACGGACCCGAGTTCGCGACACGCGGACCGCGGACATGTAAGAGACTAGCGCCTGTGCCTGGCTCATCCGCGCGTTGCGAGCGAAGCGAGACCCGCGCGCGGACACGTAAAGACGAGCACCTGAGCTCGTCTCGTTCGCGCGCTGCGAGCGAACATATTTTGTAATAATTAATGTATGCATGTATGGCGTAATTTATAATGCGTATGTGTGAGAGGGAGAGACTTTAGCGACTCGTTCGCTAACTTATATAAGCGTGTATCCGCAGGGGAAATTGATCCGCGCAATTCCTTGGGCTTAACGCACCCACGGACCCGAGTTCGCGACACGCGGACCGCGGACATGTAAGAGACTAGCGCCTGTGCTTGGCTCATCCGCGCGTTGCGAGCGAAGCGAGACCCGCGCGCGGACACGTAAAGACGAGCACCTGAGCTCATCTCGTTCGCGCGCTGCGAGCGAACATATTTCGTAATAATTAATGTATGCATGTATGGCGTAATTTATAATGCGTATGTGTGAGAGGGAGAGACTTTAGCGGCTCGTTCGCCAACTTATACTAAATTTATACTTTAATATTGTGCGCAAAACAGTCTTTGTATCTTTATGTAGTGTGGATGGATGGATGTGCATGATGCATGGTGGTTTTGTGCATCAAATATTTTTAACCACACCAGGTATACTGTCATAGTATTCCTGACAGTCCGCAGTCTGTAAGTGGGACGGAAAAAATTTGATGCACCTTTTTTATTTTAAATAATGTTACTTGTCTGAAAAGCGACACCGCGCCTGTAAAAGACGAGCGTGTATCCGCAGGGGGAATTGATCCGCGCAATTCCTTGGGCTTAACGCACCCACGGACCCGAGTTCGCGACACGCGGACCGCGGACATGTAAGAGACTAGCGCCTGTGCTTGGCTCATCCGCGCGTTGCGAGCGAAGCGAGACCCGCGCGCGGACACGTAAAGACGAGCACCTGAGCTCGTCTCGTTCGCGCGCTGCGAGCGAACATATTTTATAATAATTAATGTATGCATGTATGGCGTAATTTATAATGCGTATGTGTGAGAGGGAGAGACTTTAGCGGCTCGTTCGCTAACTTATATAAGCGTGTATCCGCAGGGGGAATTGATCCGCGCAATTCCTTGGGCTTAACGCACCCACGGATCCGAGTTCGCGATACGCGGACCGCGGACATGTAAGAGACTAGCGCCTGTGCTTGTCTCATCCGCGCGTTGCGAGCGAAGCGAGACCCGCGCGCGGACACGTAAAGACGAGCACCTGAGCTTGTCTCGTTCGCGCGCTGCGAGCGAACATATTTTGTAATAATTAATGTATGCATGTATGGCGTAATTTATAATGCGTATGTGTGAGAGGGAGAGACTTTAGCGGCTCGTTCGCCAACTTATACTAAATTTATACTTTAATATTGTGCGCAAAACAGTCTTTGTATCTTTATGTAGTGTGGATGGATGGATGTGCATGATGCATGGTGGTTTTGTGCATCAAATATTTTTAACCACACCAGGTATACTGTCATAGTATTCCTGACAGTCCGCAGTCTGTAAGTGGGACGGAAAAAATTTGATGCACCTTTTTTATTTTAAATAATGTTACTTGTCTGAAAAGCGACACCGCGCCTGTAAAAGACGAGCGTGTATCCGCAGGGGGAATTGATCCGCGCAATTCCTTGGGCTTAACGCACCCACGGACCCGAGTTCGCGACACGCGGACCGCGGACATGTAAGAGACTAGCGCCTGTGCTTGTCTCATCCGCGCGTTGCGAGCGAAGCGAGACCCGCGCGCGGACACGTAAAGACGAGCACCTGAGCTCGTCTCGTTCGCGCGCTGCGAGCGAACATATTTTGTAATAATTAATGTATGCATGTATGGCGTAATTTATAATGCGTATGTGTGAGAGGGAGAGACTTTAGCGACTCGTTCGCTAACTTATATAAGCGTGTATCCGCAGGGGAAATTGATCCGCGCAATTCCTTGGGCTTAACGCACCCACGGACCCGAGTTCGCGACACGCGGACCGCGGACATGTAAGAGACTAGCGCCTGTGCTTGGCTCATCCGCGCGTTGCGAGCGAAGCGAGACCCGCGCGCGGACACGTAAAGACGAGCACCTGAGCTCGTCTCGTTCGCGCGCTGCGAGCGAACATATTTTGTAATAATTAATGTATGCATGTATGGCGTAATTTATAATGCGTACGTGTGAGAGGGAGAGACTTTAGCGGCTCGTTCGCCAACTTATACTAAATTTATACTTTAATATTGTGCGCAAAACAGTCTTTGTATCTTTATGTAGTGTGGATGGATGGATGTGCATGATGCATGGTGGTTTTGTGCATCAAATATTTTTAACCACACCAGGTATACTGTCATAGTATTCCTGACAGTCCGCAGTCTGTAAGTGGGACGGAAAAAATTTGATGCACCTTTTTTATTTTAAATAATGTTACTTGTCTGAAAAGCGACACCGCGCCTGTAAAAGACGAGCGTGTATCCGCAGGGGGAATTGATCCGCGCAATTCCTTGGGCTTAACGCACCCACGGACCCGAGTTCGCGACACGCGGACCGCGGACATGTAAGAGACTAGCGCCTGTGCTTGGCTCATCCGCGCGTTGCGAGCGAAGCGAGACCCGCGCGCGGACACGTAAAGACGAGCACCTGAGCTCGTCTCGTTCGCGCGCTGCGAGCGAACATATTTTATAATAATTAATGTATGCATGTATGGCGTAATTTATAATGCGTATGTGTGAGAGGGAGAGACTTTAGCGGCTCGTTCGCTAACTTATATAAGCGTGTATCCGCAGGGGGAATTGATCCGCGCAATTCCTTGGGCTTAACGCACCCACGGATCCGAGTTCGCGATACGCGGACCGCGGACATGTAAGAGACTAGCGCCTGTGCTTGTCTCATCCGCGCGTTGCGAGCGAAGCGAGACCCGCGCGCGGACACGTAAAGACGAGCACCTGAGCTTGTCTCGTTCGCGCGCTGCGAGCGAACATATTTTGTAGTAATTAATGTATGCATGTATGGCGTAATTTATAATGCGTATGTGTGAGAGGGAGAAACTTTAGCGGCTCGTTCGCTAACTTATATGCGTATGTGTGAGAGGGAGAGACTTTAGCGGCTCGTTCGCTAACTTATACTAAATTCATACTTTAATATTGTGCACAAAATATTCTTTGTATATTTATGTAGTGTGGATGGATGGATGTGCATGATGCATGGTGGATTTGTGCATCAAACATTTTTAACCACACCAGGTATACTGTAAAAGTATTCCTGACAGTCCGCAGTCTGTAAGTGGGACGGGAAAAATTTGATGCACCATTTTCATTTAAAATAATGTTACTTTAATTTTGTCATTCAATTTTTAATATAAAATATGAAATATCTCGTAAAGTATTCACTTTTCGATGACTTTACCTTAATACTTTTATACGTACAATAATGAAAGGAGTTATTTAGGGTCAAAAATTGACTTTTTCAAACTTTGACTTTAAATAACTATCGAACGGATCAACGTATCGACCTCTGGTTTGCGCCAAAATTTTTCTTTTTTTATGCCCTTTCAAACGATATACTACAATATAGGGGGTTCCGTTTAAGAAATTAAAGGTGACGTTCACGTGAGCTTCAAACGACCATCCAAAATCAAATCATTGCCACCATCTTATGTCCCCCTTTAGACCATACAACTTTTGTCTGAAACATTTTTCCGTATCTTCCATATTTTCCGAGATATTTGCCTGTATTGATTAAAATGACTCACCCTATATATATATATGTATATGTATGTATGTATATAAATGTATATATATGCTATTAAAAACAGATTACTTATCAATTCTCATTTCAGGTAATATCTTCTGATCGCCTTACATCACACATGAAATTGTTCAATAAAAACTGGTCGCCGTAATTGATGCACTAAAATGGGTATTATATTAGAATATGATTATAATGTCATTTATATTAATATTAATTACTAATAATAATAAATACTGATCTGATTTATATTTTATAATTGTTTATATTTCAAATTAAATCCGAATAAAATTATTTTTACCATTATTATTATTTGTTAAAAATTTATTTCAATAAATCTGAGATGAAAAACCCTATATCATATATTTATTACATGTAACATGTGTTAAATAAATATAATGATACAAACATATTTACAAAAATAATATACATAATTATTACAATCATTTAAGTTATTTCCGAATATACGATATATATACCTATTATTTAAGGTTAAATATTTATAATAAACATTTAAATGTCACTTTTGTATTGTATTGTATCTGTTTAAAACAAATATATGTTTTGTTCTCATTGAATTCCTTTATTCTTTATTTGTAGTTATTGTTTTCCATTGTTTTCAAAGTACTTATTGCTGCGAACACAGTTTGAAACATCGCGCGGCGATTGCTTCTGACCCTCGAATGGCGGCGTATCCGGCGTGTTTGCTCATCCCTGACTAGAGGGTCCCTAGCGCTGCCGCGTCCTGTGTGCAGGAGCCATAACTGACCGGTATTCATAATCGGAGCTTTAAGACCGTCTTAAGTACAATCTTAAGATGTCATGAGCCAATCACAAGAGCCGTATTAGCGTCTTAAGACATTACTTAAGACGGTCTTGAAATAAGATCCGACTGAATACCGGCATTACCGGCCATTCGCGAGTGTGATTTCTATTTACAAAACAAACCTTGAACGCTCCACGCTCCACCGGTCGTTTCATAGTAAATAGTCTAAATATACTAAAATAAATAATCATTCGTGGTACGAAATTAAGAAGTGACGAACTATATCGATTTCCTCGAAATCTGCATCGTGTTTTCTTGTGCGTAATGGGTAAGAGGAAGGCCACGGGAAACGCGAACAATCCAAATCAGGACCTGTGTGATTTTCTGTTGGGTAAGTGACGTCCTTCTTGCACGTTGTAAAATGACCTCTCCATTGAGGGAGCGTGATTCCGTACAGATTCGGATATTATAAGTATGCGCGATAGGTACACAATGAGATCTATTTGCAGAACTGGCAGATTATGAGCGTAATGTCAGTAAGAACGTCTACAAGTACAATGCGTATCGCAAGGCGGCTGGGACATTGAGCGCCCTGACGGAGAGGGTCAAGAGCGGCGAGGAGGCGAAGAAGTTACCTGGAATAGGAGTAAAAATCGCGAAGAAGATAGACGAATTTTTGCAAACTGGGAAACTGCAGAAATTGGAAGATGTACGGTCTTGCTAACGGGAATGAGAACTCAGTACAAATCGCTATACACGTTTTTCTTTTTAGATTAAGAAAGATGATACTAACGTCGCCATTAGTCTGTTAGCCCGGGTGTCTGGCATAGGTCCTGCCAAAGCGAAGGAACTGGTGGACGCTGGTATCAAGACTTTGGAGGATCTCAAGAAGCATCAGGACAAGCTCACGCATCATCAGAAACTGGGATTGAAGTATGAAATTGATTCTCCGGCGCCAGAGACACTTCAACTAATATGACGAATTCTTTCAGGTACTTCGATGACTTTGAGAAGAAAATACCTAGAGCAGAAATTGAGCAGATAGAGAAGATACTGAAAAATGCCATCAAACAGCTAGACAGTGCTTACCTCGTGACCATCTGTGGAAGTTACAGACGCGGCAAAGAGGAAAGCGGCGATATCGATGTTCTTGTGACACATCCTAATTATACATCGAAAGCGAAAGATGAGAAGAAGAAGGCCATATCATTAAAAGCAATTGTTGAATGTCTTGAAAAGAAACGACTGATTACAGATACGATATCTCTTGGGTCTACTAAATTTATGGTAATAAAATAAGATAATCTCCTCCTTAAAAAGCGAAAGACATTTTTAATTAATTGTATATTGTTTTTATATAGGGAGTGTGTCGGTTACCAGAGGATAAAAGCAAGCCTTTCAGACGATTGGACATACGTCTCACGTTTCACGATCAATATTATTGCGCCATACTCTATTTCACAGGAAGCGATCTGTTTAACAAGGACATGAGAGCGCATGCATTGGAAAAGAAATACACTCTGAATGAATACGCACTGAAGCGTCTCACAGCCGAAGGTAGAGCGTGAACGAGAAACAATATGTAAATAATACGGACATGTAGAAATTCAGGGATTTCATAAGGAAGCTTATTTTCAGGTTGTCCGGGAGAAGCTCAGAAAATTACATCTGAAGAAGATGTCTTCAAATTCCTAGGTTTACCCTACAAAGAACCAAAAGACAGAAATATTTAAACGATAAGATATTCATTTTTATTTATAATAATTTATTGTTGCACACAAATATGTTTTATATATTATTATTTATATTGTAATATATTTATTATCAAAAAGAAAAATTACCTCTGTCAAAATTAATGTTAGAAATATAAAATAATTCGATAAATCTTATAAAAATTTTATTTAAAAAACTTAATACATGGTAATGATTGAGATGAAAATTGTATTGTTTGTATAATAATTTTAGATTTGTCAATGATCGATGATACGTAAGAACAACCGTAACTACCTTCTCTTTCTGTTTCGTCATTTCTCTTATCACATTATTTTCGAAATATTCGACTTTCTAATCGCACATAGTTCCATAATTAAGCGCGTGTATCGCAAGCGTAACAATCTGTAATGATTTACATAATCCCTTGGCTACAGGATTATAACGCATTATGACGAAATAATGTCTTTGACAATTTTAAATAGATATAATAATATCTTTTAAATACAACCAATATGCGATAACACCCCATAAAGTTGTGGTCCACAAATTCATAGTAAGGTCTGACCAGTGCGTAGCATGCGTCAGTGTCCAAGCCCATGGAAATAAGCCCATGGTAAGAGTATGCCCAACATAGAGAGTAATTGGATTCAAACCTACAACAAATATAAAATGATAAATATGTGAAGTTCATTTCAGTACTTGACGCATAAAAAAAAACGAAACGATGCACATTTGAGCACTGTAGGGGAAAAAAAGCAAAAGACAAAGTTTAATAAAACAAAGAATAAAGTTTTTAAAAAATGAATAAAGTTGCAAATTGTAAAGAACAAATTTGCAAATTGTGCATATGTATTGTTAGAAAATATTACCTGCGTAGATGAATGGTGCACCGCTCCAATATTGTTTGTAATCGACAAAGAAATGTAAGATTGCATATAATAAAAATGCAAAGCAGGATACCGTTAAAATAAACGAGAGCGACATCATTTTCTTATTGACTGGTATCACTCCGGACTCTTTGTCAAAGTAACATAATGATCCAGCAATAATACCCTGAATATCAATATCAATTATTATTAATCGTAAAAATTGTATATTTTCTTTCTGTTGCCTCCATGTTAAATAGAAAAAGATTGGAGCTTACAGTGATGGATGACCACAGCAGCCAACGTACCACTCTAGCATTGCATTGGTAGTAGAGCAATAAAATCTTTCCGGCATGGACACCCATGTACACAACAAGTATCATAGACATAGTGTTCATTAGGCCTGTAAACCGTTAGTTATAAATGTAGTATTACGAAAAATTTATCAAACTTTTATTGGAAAGAATAAAAGTTATCGTGCATATACCTTCAGGATCGTGAGGCAAGATGGTACCGTACACGGGATTTTGTGTTTTGGAGTACATATGACTGCCAAACACGAGTCTGTCTATGTAACCGGCTGCGCCTCCAGTGCAATTGGAGAATTTTCCGAACTGATGATAACCACCGGGTCCCAAATATCCTGTTGGACAATTTGGGACGGGCAGGAAAAACGTGATTAGGATATGCGTCACCGTAATCACTAAAATGATCAACCACTGCGTCCAATTGTTCAAGATATCTCGAACGATTGAAAATCGACCGAACTGTAACACGTCGTCCTAAGAGATTATTAATTATCACAGATTGGTCCATCACAGATACGCGCAACACGCTGTCACAAAGAAGGGAAAATGTAATTCAAACCTGAGAATGCGTCCTCATAAATATCGTCTCGATAGTGGCGCATACGAAGTACGAAACGGCCAGCAACTGAAGAATACCCGGAAACCGCAGCTCTTTCAGCGACTTCGCGTGAATCGAGTTTACCATCAATCCGAGAAGCACGAGGATAACCGCGCGCTGCAGACAACGCAAAATAATCTTCCCGCGTGAGCTCGACACACGAAGCTCCGATCGTTTCGATATAGTGATCGAGAATCCCATGATCCATGCAAACCTGAAATCGTAGCGTAAGAATATGAGCAGCAGAACGAAACGTATGTAAAGCACGAAAAAGTACAGATAACTTACCAAGGAAACACCAAATCGGCCACCGTCAAACCATTCCATGCGCTATGATTGAAAAACACATATTCGCCACCGCCGTTATTGACAAATATCATCAATAATATAGCAATCCTGAAATGATTTTTACCATGTTTAGCATTAAGTCAATCTGCGTTACATCATTTTATATAGACGAAAGGTACCCTCGGAACGTATCAATCGAACGAATCCTAGTGCTAGATCTGTTTGTCCTGACTACCGGATTTGGCGTTTCCACTTCTTGAAGCTCATCCAGATCCTGAAAGTACGCATAGTATCCAGCATGGCGCATGTGATTGCACGATTATATACATTTGTGCAGAGACACTTACGTCGCGTACATAATCCGGAGTTAATTTTCCCTTTGCCACACGCGCAATAACTTTGACGCAGGCAATTAAAATCGACAACAGAATATACACCATAAAAGCTGCAAATATCGCTGCAACAGGAATAATCATCGATTAACACACCAGCCCCGTAAATCAAGACTGTAAAAAAGATTGTTATAAATTCTTTCGGCTTACGAAGATAACTGTTTATTGGCTCATGAATCGTATAAATTTCCGAGCACACTCCTTGCTCCTTGGTAATATTCCATCCGTAACTTCCATGCTCTTTAAAATCGTACACTGTGCTGTAAGACAATCACATGCTTTTGTTATCTCGACAAAAGATGTAACAAGTAAGACGATCATAGGCCTAGTTTACACCGATCTCTTGATACGCGTATCAAATATAGTATATTTGAGCTGATCAGCCAATAATTAAATTAATTTACCAGTTATTTACTATTTAAAACGCGTATCAAGTGATTGGTGTAAACTAGACTATAGGACTCGTACGTTCTTGAGTTACTTACTGACAAGATCTGTTCTTGCCCTGGTCCTCGTAAAATATGTGCAAAGGATATTTCGTAGGTACAACCAACGTGGTGTTTTTTCCCCCTGGCAAGGTAGCTCGTGGTACATCTTCGCACTGCAATAGCAAAGGCCATTATTTAACAGCCGAACACAGTAAAAAATTCCGTGTGTCAAATACGTACCAGATGGCATTCCAAGAATTGAGAATACAATGTGACAGATCTACCATACTCGTTGAGAATGCTGAAACAGGCTTCATCTATTCCGAGCGACGCATTAGCATCCAGACAAGGATTGGCCGCAGCGTGTTGGTTTGTAAGAGGCATTTTGCTTCAACTGCAGTTGCCTCGTCAAAATTAAGAGACCCTCTTCTAGTATAAACGTCACTGAAAAATAAATATGCATGTAAAACTCCAGAAAAAAGGAAGAAAAGAAGAGGAAGACATTATTGCAACACTGACAGGACAAAAAAAAAACCGCGAAGAGAAACACAGCCTAGCAAGAGTTGACGCCAACTGTCATCACGCAATCAAGAGAGCAACGACAGTTTATTAACTGGAAACGCAAAACAATTTTATCGGTTGATCTCTCACATTGACGTTTCATCCGTCACGCGAGACGAGTTTCTCAGCATTGGTCGGCTTAGTCGGCTATTGCACGAGGAAAAGTTCGCCTTTCCCTTTTCTCCGATAGTAAAGCCCCTTGCACAATGCTATAAGGCAACAGGCAATAGGAACATGGAACAGAAATCAGAAACCTTGTATTTATGCAGAATAGACGATGACACAGGCAATAGACACAGAATATCCGTCACGTTGGAAATTCTGTGCCTATTGCCTGTTGCCAACGAATCATATCGTTCGAATTTTTTAGGTTTGTATTGACGAATTTGAGATTATTTCCTGTTCCTATTATCTGTTGGCCCTGTTGCCTAGAATTGTGCAAGAGCCTTAATATTTCCGACACAAAGTAGCAGGCTTGTGAGTTGTGCGCAGTTTACAGGCAGCCTTTAAAATAAGTCACTGTGACGAGTGTGACGTTCTTCGCCTACCTGCTTCACGCACATGACCGACAGCACAATGGAACAGCAAGACGCTTTTGGGCGATCAGCAGATCAGCTAACGAGGCAGAAGGTTAAGGATTTCTATTTCGGGACGACTGGAGTTGGAGTCCGGACTCCGGACACGGTCGAGCGACGAGCATTCGACGTTCACAAATTGCTCATCTCTTTTCCTGTTCCGGTATGCGTACTGCGATAGTGCTGCATGGATACTCTGGATAGTGCGATGCTTCAGCGATGCTTTTGCCCGCAGCCAGCGCGTGGAGGGGATAGCGCGCCCGCCGGGCTACCCCCTCCAAATAAATAATATTATTTGTAGAGATATCTATCTCTTTCTCGCATTACTAAAATATCATAACAAACGTGTTTTTTCACATTTTATGATATTCTAGTAGTGCGAGAAAGAGTATAGAATTCTCTACAAATATATTATAAATTATTATACCTTTAAATTGCCCCTAATCAAAATTACAAAGGGAGAGGGGATACGTAATTATTAATTTTTTACTGTAGGGAAGTTCTTCCCCACTTGACAATTAAATGAGGCAAAAGATTAGATTAAGGAGGGTAAATTATAGTTAGAAATTTTGCTGACACCAGTTCTTTCGGTTAAATCAATAAATTTTGTCATTGAAATGAAAGCAGCGGTTAATTGATCAACCGGCAGAATCACTTAATTTTTTGATAACTGTATATATTCTTGATCTCCTTCTTACCGTCAGATCTAACAACAAAAGATTAATGTAAAAATTCTAAGAATATTGCATATATGTACTAACAAAATGGTTATAGCTGTTATACAATATAATATATGTATATTATCGTTACTTAATATTTATAGCGAAGGTTCGCTTACCATCTAAGAATCATCGTGACGAACGTTAACCGTCTAATATCCGTTGAGATAATTGCGTATTTACTTTCGCTTCGCGACTGCACTTATTATGATAATAATAAATAATATTATCTCGCTGCATAAAGTCAAGTGTAAGACGATCATGCGACTGGAGACTGGAGCGTGTCATCATGCGGATATCGACCACCACCTTCTCACGACTCTGTTCCTGTTAAGCAACAATATAAATATAATAAAATAAATTAAATAAGAGGAAAAGTTTTTTAAAGTAAAAAACTTTTCCTCTTATTTAATTTATTTGATTATATTTATATTTAATGTATAAAAATTCACTCTTGCGGTCAATATATACACATATATATATATTGACCGCAAGAGTGAATTTTTATACATTAAATTTTCAAATTTTAATAAATCTGCAGTATAACGGCACTCTCTCAGATTCTTTTGAAATTTTCATATCTTTTGTGTATATTGGATCGTGAAAAAGATTTTCGGAGAAGGAAAATCGTCGCTCATGTTCCGTTTGATGTCTAATATGACTGGCCTAATATGTATATTATATAAATTATATATAGGTATATCGCGATGTCGGTATGTAAGAAAGTAATAATTTATTATAAATATATATACAATATTATCCGTTTTATATTAATGCGCATGCGCAATAGTCTATAGCGCCTTATTTCAATTAAGTCATTTAATTGCACTTTACTTGAAAAAATCATTGTATTAATTATAATCTTATAATCTTCATTAACTTATTAATATTAGCTGCTTGTATAATGTATACAAGTAATATTTATGCGATAGTTCGAGCAGAGAGATCAGGTTCGAGAGAGGAGACAGCAGATCGAGATCATATGTCGTGTCCTTTTCCACCGCTCGACAGCGGTGACGACGGCGCGCGCGCGCGCGCTCAAAGCCTCGAAACTTGCCGACGCGGTCGAGCGGACGTCGAGCAGGCCTAGCCTAACGGGAGCAAATTATTTGCAACTGTGAACTGCGTCTTTCTCTTTGCAATTCCGCGAAGTGGGAACGGGAAGCGTAGTGCATGCGGAGCCGCGCTGCCGCGCTACAAGTAAATATATGCATTGCGATAGATCGCAATTTACGCCGGCCAACCAATCGCACCAAAATTTTGAAGGCGCGACTCCTCGAGAAAAAGTGCGCGTAAAAACAGCTTGGCAGAATTAATATTATTAATTCGAATCGACGTTTAAGAAAAGCTACGATTGAATTATATAATGTTCTATATAATCATACATGTAATTATATTTCATATACAATTATTACACACTTATATATGATTACATATGGGCAACTTTTCTCATTTCTTAAAACTTCATTTTTTGTAAAAAAAAAAAAAAACAACAATGCGAAAATTGTCCTTTTAATTATCTTTTGATAGATTCCTCTTCTTAATTCTTATTATTTTTCTTGTAAATACGAATAGAGATTATTGAAGAGAAAGAAAACATATATAACATATTTATTATATCCCGGCCTTATTGCAATTTCATCATAATTAATATTATAGTTGCAATGCTATTTCATCGCAGTTTTCCACAGTGGCTGGTTTTTTTTTAAATATAGGTATATAGGTAATGCATCTCTGCGATCACGCAAAGTGAACAAAAATTTCTTAATTATATAAGTTATTATTAAATTCTATTATTTATGCTCTTATTGTAATATTTCTGGCGTCTACTTAAATTCCAAAAAATAAAAGATAACTACTAAAACTGTATATTTTATACAAGCTAAGTTGTACATCATAAAGCGTTAATAAAGATGACAAAATGTCAATATATAAGAATGATAAGAGATCCATATACATACGTGGCGCGTGAAATTATAAATGAAATCCTAACCCAGATATACTTTCCTTAAGAAATTGTAGATAACAGTTCTATGTACTGTTTACGGTGTGGTGACCTTTCCAAGGTAGGTACTCGATTATCACGCCGGCCGTTACCGCGAACATCCTCAGCGACGTCACAAGGTTCCTGCGGTTTTACGAATAAACACACGTTTCTACTGGCCGCTCGCGACGGATAGCGGACGCGATAGCGATCAGACGTGATAAGGCGCCCGATAAGTCCGACCGCCTGGTAGGAATTCGACAATTATACGGACGGTATCTGAGATTGACTCATCAGTCGAGATTGACCCTTTTCACAGTTGTCTCTTATTGCGAACGCGATATATCCGGACGCAGCGGTATTAAGTACACCTCTTCGTAAAATCGTAGAAAAACTCTCAACGACGCGAGGACCAGCGCATACAGTGACTTCTCGGGGTGTAATTTCTCTTCCATGCGAAATGGAGCCCTCGCGGGCGATCGGCGAAGCCGAGGCGCAACAGGTAAATTTTGCACGTGAAAGGAAAAAGCGAAATCGATAAAAATCTCAACGTTCGATACATATGTTGCAAACGCGACGGAACGAGACGTGTTGTAGTGAATACGATTTAATTCCGAGTACTACTAACGCAAAAAAGTCTAATAATAAGTATTGCATCAGTCAGAGACACACAGTTTCCTTTGTGTGGATAAACATAAGGATCGCTTTCGCATTGAAATCTAAACTTAGATTTAGAAGAATCATATTAAAAGTATTAGGGAACACTTTTTTGTGCCGCCTCAATTGATTTCAAACAAAAGGTTTTTTTTAGGAAAATTATGTTGTGTAGGATTCCTATTGACAATTTTATATATGTATATATATATATACATACATACATATAATCGCCAGTAGGGATCCTACACAACAATTCGATAAGGATCCTATATACAATATATATAATATATGTATATAGGATTCTTATCGATAATTATATATCTATATATATAATTGTGTTTTATTGTAAAAACGCGATATAAGTTTAATTAGAAGATAAGACAGCTTTGTTAATGAAAACTGAAGTAAACAACAGATATTCGTGTTGTGAATTGTATAGGCGTATGTGGAATCGAGACCGCCGAGACTTTTAAATCTGATCTCGTCTTCCAATTTTGCACAAAATAATATATTACGTTAATACGCAGCCAAGAACGATCAATTTTGAAACATAACGGGTCAATAGTACACTTATTGTTAATAATAATAATAATATTCAAATTTTTTTTGCGCTCCGCTTTTGTTGCGCTAAATTTTCAATATAGTTTATATTAATTGAAAGCTCTCAATTGGAATAAAATACATACGATATTTCTGTTAATAAAAATTTTATAATATTACTCCTCAATATTAATTATTTGAAATCATCAGCAATCGAAGAAATAGTTTAGTGATTCATCAGCCTTTACAAAATGCTGAATTTGGCGTGTTTGCATTATCTCGATTAAAAATCAATATATAACGACAATGCGGTATTGCGTAAAAATCACTTTCTTGCGCGCCTATAGTGTATTTACATAATTTCTAGCATAGGAAACCTTTCTTTCGCTTCTTCTACGAAGCACAAAAAGGCCTATTCATCCCTTTGTTCACATTCCCTTTGTTCGCCTCTTACGTCAAGCCTCAAAAACAAAGCAACAAAATGTACAGCTAAATCAAATTCATCAGTAAACTCTCCCACAACGTTCTCACGCGAAGAAAAATTCATACTAATTAAAAAAATTCTATCATTAGAAGACAATGAAAGATGTGTGAGTCATAAATTAATTTAAATAAGTGTCGGCACTCGTGCCAATGATGATCTGAATCATTGATCTGATAAAGAACGTTCGTTTCACTATCGCTTTGGCGAAACTTTTTTTTTTCTCCATAATCTGTGAAAGGATGACTAACTTAGTAGCTCAAACATACCGCGATATTTTCGTTGCAACACACTTGTGAACTTTGTTGCATTGATAGCTTCCGTTGGCTCGAATATATTTCATCATCGATCGCTACTTTCTTTCTAGATTGCGACGATAGACAGATAAAAGAGATTAATTGAATCAGCATTAATACTAATAGCTGCCGACGTGAAAGCTTCTGATAAAACAGACGTGCGGTACTCGATCCTTAGTATTTTCCAGATATATTATTAGGTATTAATATATAAACTCAATATCTCTTGACGTAGCTCCATACATTAAATTAGATTCCGAGTTGATTTCATTACAATATCGTTATTAAAACTAACGATAAATATATTTATTGACCTTAAAATAGGGGTATTGACTTTAAACAGTTTTAATTGAATATTAATTAATTCTTATAAGCCGAATGACACGAGGAATCAATTTATGTAAAAATATTACATAATATAGTTTTTAAACAAAGATGACCCCTCAAAATGTCTTTAACGTTTTCGCTCACAGAAAGAAATCGCAATTTCAATAATTTTTTTTAAATCTAAATTTTTATATATTTCTAAACTTTGCAAACAGTCACCTTGCGCGTAAATAAAGATAATAATGAAAATAAAAATAATTACCTATATGTCTTAATTAATTCAAGGTATTTATATATGCATACACACACACGCGCGCGCGGAGAGACTAACAAAAAAACAAGGAAAGACTGAATAGCCGATGCGTAAATAATTTTACAGGCTGTGTACCTATTAAGCGTCGTCTACAATAGCCGTAAGCGTATGGAGTAAGATGTAAGCAGTAAACTGTTGACTAATGGGATTTTTACAATTCAAAAATAATCGACTGAATAATGTGGTTGATCAATAGCTTACTGCTTACATCTTATTACATACGCTTACAGCTATTATAGACGACGCTTTAAATGTACATTACCTACACTAAAATTTAAACTTCTGAGCAACGGAAAGTTTTCCGAAGGGTTGCCTGTTAAAATCTCCTTGCGATTGGCTGTCCTAATGGTATGACTTGCGATTTTGAGGAAAAACATCCCCTCCACTTCCTAGATCAAAACTACCTGCTTCAGCAACTTCGTCCTCTCCTAATGCAAAATACGACGCATTTCAAGAACGTCCGGGGAAGAATTCAGTGTTTGTTGAACGTTTAGGACCGAATGTTACAGATTCGCGATAAGCCAAGAAGTTATCATACAGCAATCGTTGTGACACGTGTTTAATTTAAGCTGCAAGTTGATTAACCGCTCGACCATCTATTTTAAAGCGTGTTTAGAAGCGATCCCGGAGAAATCATGTCGGATAAATTTAAGCAACGCATCAATCTCGAGTTTTTAGCCAATTTAGGAAAAAGCGAACACGAAGCTTTTCAGTTGCTGAAAAAGGGACATGGGGACAATTGTATGTCCCGTCATCTCGTGCACTTGCATTTTGACGAGTTCAGTAGTAGAAACCGAAACTTGGAACAGCAACGCAAAGTGGCAGACACTAATAACGTTAGTACGAAAGCATGAGAACAGTATTCTTTTTTCGTTTTTTTATTTGGAGATTTTCGTTCTCCGAAGGAGGGCCCGGTATTAACAACCCAAACAACACGATTTTAGACATTCGTGTTATTTGGAAAATTGGCAAATTGCATGCCTTGGATTGGTTCTTGTCCTTGGTTCTTTTTTCTGGGAAAGTGGAATCATATCTTTTCTACTCAATAATACTTCCAGTTAAACGGATTATCAAGATTCAAACTACTTTAATTGTCATTTATAAGATCCAGCATCCCGATATAATAACAAACAAAGTAATAGACAAATAACGGATGGTATTCTGTGTCTTTCTTTTATTCCTTACCGAGGTAGTAAGCTGACGTTATTTGTCGTCAAAATGACAATAAATAATGTTCAATTTATTACTTGGGTGACGGATATTCGTTCGTCGTGATAACATCGTATTCTGCGTCAAGACAACGTACCTTTTTAAATTTTTCCGTTAAATCCTCAATCCTTGGGTCAACAAAACTAGACGAACTATTAGAATATGCCTGCGATTTCTTTATTCCCTAAAATAGAAAGCCTTAAAAGGAAGCCCTTTCAGGGTTACGTTCTTTCGCAGGTAAGAAAATCTGAGAACGAAGGTCAGCAGTTACAATAGCAGAAAAGGAGCAACTGCGCACATAGCGGAATATATGGACCGAGCTAGAAATGAAAGTCATATTCTTCGCATGTTATTATTTTCTAATAATACAAATAACGAGGCAATTTTCTAATAATACACAACTATCTCCGAGAAACTGTAATACGTTTGGAGATTTAATACCGAAAAGCTCAGAAAAAAATTATTTTATTTATATATTGAAATTATTTCGCTCGTAATGAAATTTTTGTAGCAGAACATTCGTCATTAACGGAAAAAATAAACTGTTATATAGAATTTCGTTAGTTTTAATTGTTTTCGATTTTCAATCTGGTTGAATTATCGTCATTTAATGGCAAGACGATAGGCGCGTTCAAGAATCTATCTTTAGGCCTGTTTTTTTTACCTGAATTTCTTGCACGGTTCATCTTTCTTCTTTTTCTTTTCACGATGGAAAGAAAAAGAGAAAAGCTGAATTGTGCAAGAAGTTCAGTTAAATAGAATAGACCCTCTGTCTGGTCAAAAGCAGTCTTAAAACTCCATATATCCAGCGAATGAAATGACCGCGGTATGGTACCTCGAGACGATCTCAAATATAAGATTAAACTATAAATACTTACCGGCCTATGATATTCTCTAAACATTTCACATAAGTATTATGCGGTTATTATCAGTTATTATCGCACTGGACAAGTCCATTACATTCCTCTTATGGTCCAACAAAATTTAGTTATTTGTTTATATAAATAATAAAAGAGTTAAAATAATAATCAGGGTATTGTCTATTATATAAATGTCTTTTATACAAATTTCTAATGAGCGCATTTACTCTCTATTTTTGAACATTTTTAAAACGTTTTATAATTTTCACATTCTTGTTAAGTTGCTTATAAAAAAGTTGAGGAACTGTATGATACTTTTTGTGGAAAATTTGAATGTACTCGTATATTAATCACTTCGGTCATCTTTGGTAATGTTACTCGCATAAGTATTTGATATAATTTGCATGTGCTTCTTTCTCTTCATTTCTTTTTCTTTCTTCTCGTTATCTATATATATATATACATATACGTGTTCGCGTTATCTATACAAGTCTTTGTTTTTTAAATTTTCTGGTGTTTTTATTTTTATAGTACTTTAAAGGAATTGTTCAACAGATAATAAGATAAATAAACATAATTAACGTCAATATTTATATTTTCAGGCGGCAAGGGACAATGTAGAAAATACAGCACCATCTTCTGATACGTCAAGGGGTAGATCCAATTCGGTGGTTGATTCTAGCGGCTTTAGAAAATACACTGCGGTTCTTAAAGCTAGGGCAATGCGGAATCGAAGCAGATCTTTTTCGTTATCTACTACGGATTACTTTGTATGTAAACTTAATGTTGCGAGGCTTTCGTAACGTTATACCGGCTGAAGTCGAATAGATGAAAATTATATATAAGGATTTTGTCACACACAAGTTAAGATATAATAATGGTGTTTTTAGATGTATTAGGACTGATGTAGAATGTGTTTGATTAAGTTCAAATAATTTCTCAGTTAAATCTTATCTTTCTCACTCAGTTATCTCGTGAAATAATAATTTGATTAATATTCTCGTTACACGATAACCACTTTTCCCAAAAAAGTATTTTACATAACAATATTTTCAATAACTATCAGAATAGCATATAATACAAAACTATTTGTTAAGTAGTTTTTTCCGAGTAACAAATCAGAACAAAATTTATTTAACTAAATGCCTGACAAAGTGTGTGTGGTACAAGAATTGCATTGTTATATACACATTTTGATTTTTTATCCAAATAAAGTGAAATTTTCCTCTTCTCTTCTCCTCTCGGAATATTACCAGAATTGGCAGTTTTAATTTTACAGATTTTTCGATAAAATTGAAAATTTGAACTAATTTTTCTCTATGAAAACATCTCGAATTTACCTCACGTATCTTTCTTAAAATTAATATAATAAAATTATGAATTGCAGAATAACTTGAATTCTTTTCCGATGCATGTCATTTATTTTCTCAGACGCAAACGGATCACCAACACACAGAAAATATGTGTATTGCGGGACCGTCCGGATCCAACGAGACGAAGAAATCGGACACAACCGACGCTAAAGCCAATAACATCCCACTTAAAAAAATCATTGACTCTGCTAGGTAAGGAAAGGGATTATTAACTTACAGGGGTTATTAGTTCTGAAGCTAAGCGGTGCGATTCGATGATTTTATGACGATATTAAATCGAGAAATAATTACGCAAAGCGTAACCAAGTAAAAATATTGCTACGAAAATAAAAAATTAACTCTTAATAAACGCATTATTCTAAACATATACATAAGTACTTCTTTAAAGTTATTACTAAAAAAAGTTAAATATTCACAAATAAACTATTTAATTTCACTAATTACTTACATGATGGTTACAGTTTTTCCACAAATATTTTTAATTGCCTTTTATTCATTAACATTCGAACGTAAATTTTTAAGGATTAGATTTTATATTTGAATTGGTGGAGCGTTTGATTACGCTGTTTCTTTCCGTATTTCCTTATTCAGCGTCTTCAAAGAACCCATTGCATACGCGTCAGTAGCAAAAGACGCAGAGTGCTACAACATGAATCACAAAAATCGCGGCAAGTGCATAATCTTCAATCACGAGAAATTTGACACGAGCCGCGATTATCGAGAGGGCTCGGCATTAGACGCGAAGAGGTTGGAGCTAACTTTTGGGAATCTTGGATTCGACGTTGAACTTTACAACGACTTCACGCATAAGGAAATTATAGATAAGATAGATACAGGTAAGAAACGATATCACATTTTGCATCGACTCGTTTATGTCCGTTTCCCCCTTTAAGACTCGATTGTGCGCGGAAAGAAAATAAAGTTACTTCAATTAAATGTCGACGTCACGGACTGCCACAAACATAAACAGTTAACCCTTAACTAGCACACGTCCGCGATCGAACGTTATCTGCATACGGGGTGTTGTACACCCCACACATTTGAACGTTGGGTACGGCGAAATGGAGGCTCCAATAGGCTTGAAAAAAATCAAGTACATACATTAAACACTGAAAAATGATACCCATTAGCCTAAAGTATGAAATTTTTAGTTTTAAGGCTTCAAAAAAATTCTTGAAATAAATGCACTTGGGGTATTCAATGACCCCAGCAATTCTATACGTCTGATTCGAATTGTGTTTGGAAGGGCACTGACGATTTTTGCCAGGTGGAACGTATTGGAATGTGTCATTGGTGACTCGAACTAACAACAGATGCACTGCGATCGCACTGCGATGCGAAATTCATAGATTAACCGACCGAGAAAATGCCTAAACTTGACGAAATTTGTTTTGGGGTGTTTGACACCCCAGGTGCTAGTTAAGGGTTAATATTTAATTGGATATTATTGAATCCAAATATTTGGATCATTAAGGGCCAGTTTTTCAATAGTCGTTTAAACTGAAGTTTAGCTAAACTCACTCTTCGTGTTTTTTCCAAGGGGGATAGTTAGAAAGTGACAAAGAGTGAGTTAAGCTAAGATTAAAGTTAAGCGACCAAAAACTGGCCCTTAAACAACCATCTGATGTTTTTGTTCATTAAAATTGATGTTGCATCAATAGATTCTATTTCAATTACACTGATGCTGTTGATACAACATTAATTTTTTTCCGTGTGCATTTTCCTTGCACTCTGGCGCAAGGCATGAATTACATATGTTTATTTAATTAAATTTCGATGTTCTTCAATTGTGCATGTTACAGTGAGCCAGCTCGACCATTCGGATAGTGACTGCCTCTGCGTCATTACGCTAACCCACGGGGTCTCGAACGACCTGATATCCGCGAAGGACGCCATTTATCCGTCCGAGATCCTTTGGAAGCCTTTCGCCGCTGATAAATGTAAAACGCTCGCGGGCAAGCCTAAGCTGTTCTTCATCCAGGTGAAACTACTAACATTTTCGAGAGTTCCTGTTCTATTTTGTAATTGTCGGCATATCTCGATATATTTCCGCTTGTGGTTTTATTTTATCCACGCGGCTAGCTCACCCTGTGTCTCTGGCATTTTGTTTAGGCTTGCAGAGGCAACGAATCCGATAGCGGTATTATGCTTTCCCCTCGCACTTTAGTAAAGGCCGTAAAGACGGAAACGGACACGGCAGTTAATTCTTATGCTATTCCGAATCACGCAGATTTTCTGATAGCTCACAGCTCGATTGAAGGTAAGTGCCTAATACCTTCTATGATGTAAAGAAATTGTGCCATTTTGTAAAGGCATATTCCAACTAATAAAAGGGCTAAGAACCAGTATATAGCTATATTCCTTTAAACGTGATATGCAAAAACGCATTTTTTTTTTTAGCTGTACAATATGTAAATTCAAATAGGTGCAAAGAAAACCGAACACACTTTAATAACTATCTAATGAAATATTAATTATGTAATATTACATAATTAAATAACAATTTTTTTTTAATTATAAATATTGAAACATAATATATGTATTGTATATATTATATCTATATATAAATGTTTCTTTCTTGTTTTAAGAAAGCTTACTTAATTCTCATATTAACTCAAGCGTTATATTAAATCGAATATTATAACATGGGCGTTTTATACGATTAAATTCGTTGGAATCCAACGTAGTGTTATAACTCCTGTATTTAAGAGAATGATTTTTATTATATCAATTATTGAGTTTATGCTATTAAAGATGTTATTAAAGATGCAAAGTTTATTATCAGTTTTTATAATAATTCAATCTATTAGAGATGAATCTTTCTTGGATTTGCGAGATTCAATCATTTTTTTTACTAAAAAAAAATAGACTTTTAATATAGCCAAAAGTAGTCCCTGTACAAAAGCCGGGTATTGATAAATCGATAAATTAATACAAATGAATATAATTTACAATATAATTCTTATTTCGTAATCATCAAGGCTTCTTGACCTGGAGGAATCCCTCAGAAGGCACATGGTATATACAATGCTTGTGCGATATCCTGGATCAATACGGAACAACGATGGATTTGTTGAGCATATTGACACTGACAGCGCGAAAGGTCGCCACGGAGTTCTCATCCGTTAATACCGAAATTTTAAGCTTGCACAATAAGAGGCAAGTACCGTCGGTGACGTCGATGCTGATCAGAACCGTTTACTTTCCACCAAAATTGAATAATGAGTGATCTCGTAGGGCAAGTTGCGAAAAAATTTTTGGAAGGCTAAAAAACTGATAAAAATGTAGGGGTTTTTAAAATTACTTAATTATTGAATAATTAAGTAATTGTAATTATCCTGTTATATATAAATATATAAATATACAAATATATTTATATATTTATATAATTAACGATACGGAATAAAGAAGATCCGGATACTTTGCACTAAAAAGTTAGAAATAAGTGCAGAAATATCTTCTGAAAGACCGAAGAAAAAGAAAATTTCTTTTCCGGCTTTGAAGATGTTAATATCTTTATTCTTTTTGTATTCGAAAAAATATTCTGATAATGTCACGACGTTTGCTCATTGTATGAAATTAAAAACTACCATGCTTTCTAGAATAGATCAATCTATTTACCGCTATCTATTTTACGGATTATTTCATGATATTGTTTCTATTTTATACGCTAAATATACTATTTTTATTTTATAAAAAATTTCAATTTATAAGTATCGAAATACTTAAGTATATACACGAGTGTATACTTAAGAGTAAATTTGACAATGTGAAATTATTAATGTAATATTTTATATATAATATCTAATTTTAAGTTCGATCTTATTTCACAGTATTGTTCTCATTTTATTTACGGAAACATTATTTTTATGTTTCATACAAAAAATTGTATACATAGATACACAAATACACATATTATGTATGAAGATACATATTATATACATATACATATGTCTCGTGGAATTTCGTGTAATTCGTTTTTTTTTTTTAAATTCTTAGGGAATCCACAAAAAACCGGGATATTGTGGAATAAATAAAAATTATAAATATAAATATAAATATAAATTCACATAATTACATATATGTTTATCCATAAATAGATATAATTTATAAATATAAATATAAATTTATACAATTATACAAGATTTATAAATATAAATTAATAAAAATTTTAATTCACAATTTCACTGACAAGTTTCTGTAAAATTACTAGAAAGATTGTGTAATTTTTATTCCATACATGCCGGTTTTTTGTGGATTCTCTAGAATTCTCTAAAATTATCTAAAATTCCTGCGACATATACATAATAACTACATAGAATAAGTTGAATGCGCTTATATCGTAACGATCATATTCTAGATTTGCTATAAATTAGTAGATAATTAATTTGTAATTTGATAACCATTTCTTACGACGACCTTACGAAGATTTTTATGTTTTAATAAAGGCAAGAGTTTAAAACGATTTTTATCGCAATTCATTAATGATGTAATCTTTATACAACATCTTACTTGTTGTCACGTAACGTCTTTTAATCCGTCACAAGAATTGTATGACCCGCCTGCAAAATCCCAGAAAGAGAGCATTTCCACGATTGCGCGGTTTTTGATCTCCTTGGGCGATCATTCTTTTTCCCTTTATTAGCATGTTTAACAGTTATTGAGGAATACCGTACGCTAAAGACTTATTATCGATGGAATGTAAAAAATGCTGTAGAAGAGATTGCCAAGTGAACCATCAGACGTAGATATCATAGCTCTCTTTCGCTTTCGTCTGCATTTGTTTTATCGACACTGTCTCACTAATTATCTTGCAGCATTCTAAATAAAGTACATCGAAGCAAAGAGCGAGCAATATTGTAATCAATGAAGAAGAAGAAAGCGTTAGAGATAATGCAGCGGCAATAAGATTGTCGCAGACAGTTCAAGTAGATAAAAGCAATAACTGTGAAGAATGTTGCGAGGATTGCGAGTCTGAAAGAGTACCTCGAGTTCATCGTCTCCGAAACCTCTCTATTTTCAACCCCGTTCAATTTGTCACTTCTCATTCTTCCTTGAAATTGTTCGCGTTTGCTGCACTGATCGCAATGTTCATCTGACCCCCCCCCCCCCCTTCGCCGTTTTCTCCATCTTCCTTTTTCGTGTCTTTCCTCTTCCTCCGTTCGACCAAATACCCATCCCGTTGGGCCGCTCGACGCCCTCCAACATTTAATTAAACGTCGGCCGCCTACGGTCGAAAACGATACAGCTTGTTCAACACACGAAAACGACATTGTTCCCCATCCGTCGATCACACGCCTGCACCGCAACATCGTTAACGCGCTCGTCGTTGACACAAAACCGCTATCATTGCCCATGTAATTATTCCCCCCCTCTTGTAAAAAGTAGATAAACAAAACGAAATTGAATATTGTTTTACGAATTCGTAATTTATAAATTTTCAATCGTCGAAAAGTCAGAGAGATTAATTTATTAACTGTCAACAAATTATAAGGATAGATCCAGGACATGATCTCGCGCGTTTTGGTGATGTTTCGTTATATATACAATGTATTGTTAATCTTGTTACCTGAATCTCTCACTGTATATGTATTACTTATCCAAGTTGTAAAATAAATTATTTATAAAATTGATAATGCGTAAAAATGATAATATCGTATAACACATAAAATTCCAAAATTGGGCTAAATAAATACGCAACAGTACCACAGACACTAAGTCAATAGCTGAGGGACATCGCAATCCTCTACTAGACTATAACCCGAATAGATTACAACAGAAAAATCCTGATTTTTACCTATTTTTGGAGAGATCTCACATGTAGCATCTTCTGCCGCCGGACAAATAAAACACACCACACTCGCCATGCTTGATTCTTGCACTTTTCATCCATATCTCTTTTTTTCTTAAGTTTAAAGACTAATGTAAGTTTAATTTAAATTGGTTTCCTGATATCAACTTCAGTATGGGGTGGGTCTCATAAATAATTTAATTTTAATTACTATTGTTCTAAATGAATCCATTCAACTTGCCTTTGCCCTTCTAAAGTCGTTATCTTCGTCGTTCTTAGATCCTTTCCATTCCTCTCTCGAACTATCCATGCATTTACTCATCCTCCTCATGTTCTTTCCCCTCGTTACGGCTTGCATTCTCTCTCCATCATCCCCATCCTTTTGAGTCAGGAACGTATGCAGAAAGGCAATTTATTATATCTAAAATCGAATCCTGGCAATAATATCCATTATTAAAAACTTACTATTAATATTTGTAAAAATAATGTAACTCTTTTTCAAACTGGTCAAGTAAATTTTAATATAAAACATTGTGAAAGTCTACATTAAAATCGGGAAATTAGAGTAAAAATTTTAATACGTTTTCTAAAATAATCTCACCCTCTTTCGAAGTTCCTATATGCGCTATTGCTTTAAACTCGATCCTCGTCACATTGGGGTGTCCATCCTCTTCCCGTTCTCGTTGCACCGCGCCCTCTTCTCATACCTTGATTCTCACTACACAATTGCGCATGTGCGCCACTCGCAGGGTGTGCAAGCAACACCCTGAAAGGGGTAGAAGCTCACCTCGGTATTCTGCATCTAGCCAGCACGGTTAATTCCAGATCAAGTATAATAGCAAATTTATACAGACATGGAGAGCAATTGATCATTTTTGCGATTATTTTAGCAACCAATCGATGAAATCAAATTTTCATATTAATGAAATTTATTATTAGTCGTACATTTTTTACGTTTGTAATTTTTATTTAATAATCATAAAATAAAAGATTATTGTTTTTATTAAATATCTTTATTGCAGATTTTTAAAAATAAAAACGTTTTTATTTTATGTAATGTACTATTATCATTACCAGCTTCTACTGAAAAGAAATTCTTTTAGAATTATGAAGAATTCAACTAAATTGTATAAATTACTAGCGAAATATTAAACTGTATGAAAATAAATTAAATATCACTCGGCAAAATTTATACAATTAATTATATATTTTTTATTTGATCCTTAATTAATAAATGCGAATCTCATAAAGATTATCTTTTTGATCGATTTAATAATGTATGTAATTAAAATTACATTTGCGGAATTTGCAATCACTTTACGATTAATAATTAACGATTTTATCATGACTAGACATCACAGACGCGCGCTTTGCGTGCGCTATTTAGCTTTAATATTATAAAAAAAATATTTTTTGTTAGTAAAATATGATAATAATAGTAACAGTAATAATGATAGCCATTAAAAGACATTTTTTAAAGTCTTTTTTTAACATTAATTTAATTACAATTCATGAATTAATCGTGCAAATGTTTTATCAAAACATTTTAATAAAATATATATTTAATTTAACAATATTACATTTAATTTAAAAATGTTAGTTTAAATATCCTATAATAGGTGGCCTGTTTTTATCTGATTTCACCCTATCCTATAGAAACAGGTCAACCTATAGAGGCCCTCCACCGCCCCCGCCGATTCCGATCGGCGGTCCTCTTTTCTTTACAATACGTTCTTTTTACATTTTTATCATTTATTTTATTTTTCTTAAAATTTATTTTACAATATACATATACATTATACAAGAGTTACAACATTATAAAAAACAGTTACATTATAAAATTAAAAATATAATATACTTGCAATAACAAAAATTATATATTTTCTTTTTAACATAAAATTACATGTGCAACATTCGGTATGCGGACAATAATACGAAATTCTCATAATGTAAAATATGTGGCTTTTATGTAACATTCTTAATTAATTATTGAATAACGTTAAAGTAAAATAAACTTTAAACTAACAGTTTCAAAGTTTATTTTACTTCACTTAATTTACGCTAGCAACTATGACCAAAAAGATCGTTAATATTATTTATGTAGGTGTCTCAATCAAGAAGAATGTCAATTATTGACATATACTAGGTATATACTAAATTTTGCGAGACTCAAAGGAAATATCCAGTACACAAAAAAAATAGACAAAGAGCTTCGATGTAAAGTAATGCTCAAGCTGAAAAATATGCCACAAATGAAACAATCCCGAGCCAATTCTAATATATGTAATTTTTATAGTACCTGTTACAACGCGCGCGCGAGTCCCTCAAAATTATTATTTCTCTACGTGATTATAAATGTCACGATAATTTAAAATCCAGAATTTCATAAAAATAAATAAAATTTACTTATTATTTCATAATATCTGTAAAACACGGATACCTATCGACTTTCGTGAGCAAAAATTTTATACGTAAATGATCCTCATCTTATTGTTAGTGTCGAACTTCTTCACACTTTTATTCAATAAATTACAATATATTACTCGTCATAACAATAATTTTTAACATGGAATTTTGTGAATAAAAGATCTCCCGAATTTATTAACAATCTTTTAGTAACTAAAAAGTACTATACAGTTTTAAAATAAAAGTCCACCAAACACGTCATGATTTCCGTCTTATTATACGCATCCGATTACATAATTAATATTACATCTTCATATTTTTGATATATACGATTATCAATTGAATTATTGATATATGTATACAATATATACAATTTAATTACATAATATACAAAATATATACATAATATTCACAATAAAATACGATGTAACACATGTCTGTAAAAATAATGTTTATAATAATGTCTGTAAAAATTGGTTTAGTGTTACTTAATACAGTTTTTAAAAGTTGTTATTACTAAAAACATAATAGTAATAAATAAAATTATATTTATTATTATATATTTTTAGTCTCTCTCTCATAACAACTTATAATTATAATTATAATAAATATAATTAAACAATTATTTATTTATTATTAGGTATTATATTAAAGTTATTGCGTTTATTTTGTTAGAAATCTCCAACTATCGAATTATATCCTTGTCCCTGCCCACCCGAATCCCGACCTACTCGTATCCCGATCTATAGTCCATACCTATCCATTTTCCTACTTACCCGTATAACAATCTATTATACAAATCTTTAATTATTTAAGATCGCGACACGATTTATAAGGAGCCTGATTTGCTGGTTAATCCAGCGGGACACTTGAACGGGAATATTGTAAAGTGACACGATCACTCTATATGTGGGAAATGTGGGAATTGGGGGTCTTAACACGCGCGCGATTAAGATTTAATTGGAGTCTTTTTAATCTCGCACATACGCAAGAAAATATAGAGAAAATAGCCTCTTTGGGTAAATAAACAAATATATTAAACGACCTTGTACTTCACCTTACTCCACTATTGTGGTCAATCAATGTTGACCACTTACCTCATTATATCCCAGTCTTCTTTCTTCAGGCCAGATCGGACCTACCTTTTGTCCTGGCCATATAAAATCTGATCGCATTTCGATCAGAAATCAATAGGAAGGAAAAATACTCCTTCCATTGTCGAATCATTATCATCGCCGACAAATAACATTACGTTCGATTCGAATTAGACGCGAACATTGATTGTATCGAAAAATGCACGACGCAACGATAAGTTAATTAAGGGAAAAAATTTTAATCCATAAAAATTGACTGCACAACATTAAACAAAAATATTTTCACTAATTCCGTTATTTGCTTGAAAATTATACTAATTGATCATTTCTCTTTTTTTATAAGCCGTTCTTTTAATTTGAAATAAAACATAGAAAAAAATTTTACTTTGCGTTATATGAAAGGTGATCTCAATTATAACCCGCAAAAAATTGAAATTTATAATGTAAACGAAATAATTAAAAGATTAATAATGAGAAATCTCTCGATGCAAAAATGAGACCGTAAAAACCGATCGCGAAAACCGACCGCGAAAATATATGAAGATGCGTGATTGAGCATGTTATTCATGCGGTACGCAACTTGAAAGTGTATCAAATAATATATACTGATATACAAAATAAATGACGTGAGATCCGAGAAAAAAGAAACATCCCGCACGATTGGTATTATAATTGTAAATTATAATTAATCAATAACCGCGCTGTCATAATTGAATAATATATGCAAATCTTTATAAACTTAAACTTACACATCGATATAAATATATATTGTTATATTTTTCATTTTCTACTAAAATTATTTTTTATATAATATATTCGTATGTATCAAGTACTGTAAAATTGAATATATTATTATACAATACGATCAATTCTAAAATAATTTAAAAGATTTCAGCGTTTCTCAACGGTTTAGAATCTCACGTCATATACTACTTGACTAACATAAAGTCAATTTCTCAGTAAAAAATAAATGGATAGGCTACAAAAAATTAAGGTAAAATCGATGCGTTAAAATAAATTTTAGTAATTAATAACCACGTTAATTATCACGTCTTAAGACTTTTAGAGAAATCTCTAAAATAAATTGCACAATAAGACCAAAATATTTCTTATCCTTTTTATTTATGTGTACTTATGCATACTGCATGCTTGTATTTATAGGTAATGAAATTCTAAATATATCTATATATTGCTTCCTTGCATCGATTTATATAATATTTAATCTTGGAAAGAAATAAACGGATATAAATGACACACATCCTAGCTAATTCATAATTTTTCCCTGTCTAGAGATACTTTTTTTATAATATCTAACACAATATCTTACTTATACTTATCTCTTTTATTCAAAAAATGTAATGTTATAAAAATAATTTTTTATAAAGAAATCTAAACAAAAATTTTGTATTTAAAAAATCATTACTCTAATGGTAAGTATAATTAATCTACGTAACAAAATTTCAAAAATTTAATTTATAATTTACTTTACTAATTCAGATTCGCGAAATAGAATTCTGGTATATCTCAATTAAATATTTTGTTACATATTTATTTTATTCAAAATTTAAAATTTTACTTAAAAATTATTATTTACAAAAATTATATAGAACGCGGCGGTTTGTCAATATAATCCAATATAGATAAACACTTTGCGTGCTCGGTGCGTGCGAAGTGTGCGAGTATTTCCTCAAGCACAGTCGCACAATATCGATAAACAAGTAACTCCAAGATTAAATATTTCTCATAATCAATTTTACCCCATCCATTTTAAGGCAACGGATCTACGAGATGTATTATAATATTTTTGTACTATAATTTTTATTGTCATAATTCGACATGTACCGAGACACATTTGCTTTATATTTAATTAATCGTAGATTCGTTACCTCAATAAAAACAAATTTTGACTCACCAACCAGATGTGGGCGGAGTTATTTGATGATGATACTGTAACATATAAACATAAGATTCAAATTAAAAAAGCGCTCAAAATGATAAAAATTTCAAAAGATAATTCTTACGCGCCTCTAATTCGTCTTTCAATAAAATATTTAGTAATATCTACAATTATCTATTTTCCGAAAAAGATTTTTCGAGAAATTTTTACAAGAAAAAAATTTTATAAAATTTTAAATAAAATTTCTCTTTCTTTAATTATTTCTAACTCATCGAGATAAGATAATCCGAATAAATGGAAAAGAATTATTATGTAGATAAGAGATGATATAATATACTCACCCTAAAGTTGCTCCGGCCGATGCCCCTTCCAGACCTCCTCCTCTCAGGACGTCAGGCCTCCTCCTAGCGCTCCTGCCTCCTGCTTCTCCTCCACCCGCCGCGACCGCCGACCGCACAGGACACTCGCGAAAAACACTCGCGGATAATAAACTAGAATCGCGCGCGGATTAATTATAGTATATTCCAAAATTTAACGGCACTCCCGAAACAAACGCGACGAACCGGCTGCGATTCGTTTATTCAGTTAAGTCGGCGACAAAACGGTTCGTGCGAAAATACGAGATGCGAAATAATCCAAGTTTTTGGCACTCCCATTCCGCGTCGCGCGTCTCATCGTTTCGATTCCCGCGAGCGAATAGATCGCGCCAACAGTCGCGAGCAACTCCCGAATCCCGATAACACTTCCCCGAAATACCTTAACGCTTATTCCATCGCAGATTCTTTCGAAATTTATTGAGAGAGGATCGCGAAATTGTCGGGACCAATTGTCCCGATGCGGTCCAGGCGTCCCAGGTTCTCAATATGGCGACGAAATGTTCGAGACGACGCGCGGCAACTTCGCGCGATACCTATACTTACGCGAGATAGTAAAGACACGCCCGCGCCGCGCCGTATGATTAATCAAAAATACAATTAAAATTACTTATATGTCACACGCGCAATACGCATCGAACTTAATTGTAAATCTCGTGAATGTAAAACTGTATTATTAACACTATTCATGACAAAGAATCGCGACTGCCGGCAGCTAAATAAACTTACACGCGACGCGAAATATATACGAAATTATTATATAAAGCATTCACCAACGGGCGATGTATCACAATTAACGTTCCCTTACTATAAAATCACTCGATGCGCAAATATCACTCGGCTCTCATATTATATCTCTCTCTATCTTCGAAGAGAATCGGATATTAATTATGTTTCAACCGGCATACCGTTGAAAACGCGATCGACGCGAGATAGTCACGAGATGAATGCTCATACGTGTATAATACATACGTTTTAATCCATATGTGGCGGGGCAAGTGATTATCGTCCGCGAATATCACAATGAAATAATGTGCGTAAATCACAAATTGCCGTACCTTTGCTTCGACGTCTACGTCTCCGACTCGAGCGAGCGATTTGCACGACACGTCCTTCCGACAAACACTTAGCGAATTGTTGATCGCGTACTCGCGTATACTCCATAATTAACTCGTCGATACTCGATTATTCCCGCGGAAGCCGCGGAACGAGGAGCAGGAGTGCCAATCGTGAAAACGAGCGCGTTTCGATCAGCACATAGTACAGCACTGCACGGCGACGGGCGCGCGGAACGCGAAAACACTTCTGAACAATCTGAACCACTTGTGCGAGGTTAATCAAAAGAATGACGACCTATGACCGAGTGATTTTCGTAGGCAACGGTACGCCGAGCGTAGTTGCCGAGAACAAATAGCAAGACCGCGAGCCGATAAGAGCAATCGCCCGCACGCCGACTTCGTTCGAAGGTCAATGATTCATTGAAAACGGTCGCTCCGGTCGCCGCGTCGCCTGGTATATGTGTATTTACGCCGCGGCCTCTTGCCCCTTCGCGTCGGTATAGAGCGGCTCGGGGGGGCTCGACTCGGGATCGGGAGTCATCGGGACTCGGGTCACTCGTGGTTACTCGGGAGCACTCGGGAGCCAAGCGGCGCCGGCCGCCGGCCGCGGCGGCGCGACGGCCGACGCGCGCAACTTAATACGTCATAATTCATGATACGCAACACGGTCAACTCACAAGTCGGTGCGGTGCGAGATCGTTGGAGATCGTATAATTTCTCTTTCGTGAATGAAAAGTAATAATCCGGTTGTGCAGTGTTGCAAGCAGAATGCACGCCGAATATTCCCGTTCCTTTTGTGTCGTGTGCAACGAGTGGGGTGCAGTCGCTGAACGAAATAAAACGCCGAATGCGCCGTGCCTGGACGTCGTATGTCGTATCACCTTCCCGCGGCTGTGATTTGGCGGGTCTCCTGCATAGCAGTGCTCCGTGATCGGTGAGTAAATAATTGTGCATGAAAAACAAATTATTCGAAGCGAGATACATCCGAATCGTAAAATAGAATCGTTGTTCCGCGTGTCGCAACAAGACGAAAACCTCAATTAGCGTTTTCTGCCTCCGTTTCGATCATTCGATTCTTACTCCGAACCGAATTACTTAGTGAATCGCGCGGGAAGACGCTTAGATAAATATATAGTGAACCTCTCGTTACGCGCGGAAATTAATAATCAATTGTTTTAATTATTGAAGAGAAAAAACGGTGGCGTGTTTGGCGCGTTCTCATTTTGCTTGTCGCGATCGTGAACGAGTCGTTGAACGCGAACGAGGGAGCTCGAGCTTTCAATAATTAAGCGTGTGAATTTAATATATCGGAAGTACGAATAAGTGATATGTGGCGTCCACGAATAAATTCCGTCTTTCGTTCAAGAACGGGCTCGTTAACGTAATTTATAAATGTTTTAAGTTTATTTGTGCGTGTGCTTCTTTATTTTTTATAATCTCTACTTTACAGAAAATTAACGTTAAACTGTATCATTTATAAAAATTTCTTCGCGATTGTCCCCGCAGCGCGGTGATCGCGCATACCATAAAAAAACAAAATGAACCGTCTTTGCCAAGATACTTTTAAAAATTATAAAACACTCGTCTGCTGCTTGTGCTTCAAATATTATTCGTTTTGCTTCCAAAATTTTTTATAAACGAGCCAATATTGCCGCGCATTTTGCGCTCGTGTCTTGCGGATTTATTAGCAAGAGAAAAAAAGAGAACGTTGTCAATTTGATCACGGCGCTTTAAAATGAAATTATTGCTACGAAATTTTTTTCTGTAGCTAATACACTTGACAGTACGTTATAAAATCGTAGCTGATACAATTTAACATTAATTTTCTGTAAAGTCGAGATTATAGATATGTTTACGCGAGCGTTACTTCTGTAGTAAACTTACTCAAATTATCGTAACTTACGATAATTCACTCCGCGTAAACGAGGATCTTTAACACAAAGCGCGCGCCATTTATTCTCGATTATTATATGTATATTTTTAATAACATATATTAAATTTAGGTAATCTTTACATTTATTTGACATCACGCATCAATATAACTTTAATAAAATCAATTATAATTATAATAACCTGTCATTTATGAGTTGTCGAAACACGATTCTCGCGCTGACAGTTATACCTTCTCGTTAAAACATAACAGCCTGTATCGCATATACGGTGTAGTATAATAATATGTTATGAATAGATATAATTCAAAGTGTGATATATGTTCGTTTACGATGCATAATATACGCTATAATCGCCCAGACGGTTACCACCCAAATTGATTCAATTAAACACAAAGCACGACTGTACATGGCGCCGATCCTCCAATGGAACGGGAAAATTTGATAACACATGCTGTGACCCACATATAATACCAGTGCATTCATACCTAAATTCATATTCGGGTTATATTAAAAGATTAATACAAATGCTATTCAAGTTATTTACTGTACAAAAATGGCAAAAATTCAAACATGTTCACATCTTTCTTTATAATGTGTACTTTATATTTATTTTTATATTTAAATTTTATATTTAATTTGCCATTAATATGATTTAAAGTTTAATTTTTATTTTATAATTAAATAAAATTAGATTTTTATTTTGATTAACATATTATAGAGAGAGAATTTTTGTCTTTATCTAATGGATCTTCAAATCTTTATTTCATAGTTTCGTGTCTTTTTGGACATTATTTCTAACTGTATCAATATTTAATGGCAAATTTTTAGGGTAAATTAAATAAAATGCTTTTCTACTCACCAGGAATTCTGAAAGGACCACCTCGCCAAACTTTGATAACGTCAATTAGCAAGTAACAACCAGAAAAGAAAGCCAGAGCAAAAGAAGTTGAAACAAATACGAATGACAAAGACCTGCGTGAGTAATTAATTAAAATATTAATTTACAGAGGAATTATCATTATGACGATTATTTTTATAATTCTGTATTAAAATAAAATTATGCAAACTAATATATATTTACAACAATAAGTAATAGAAATAAACTTTATTAATACTTTACCACAAATTTTTATTGACGGGTATAATGTTCGTGAAATGAAAGGCGCAACCCAGACAACCGTAAAACATTGCCCACAAAAGCCATCTAATAACACGTTCTTTCCAATCTTTATATATCATCAGAATTACACCAGTATGTACACCTAGATATACTTGAAATATCGCTGTGAGACATCCTACAGAAATATATAATATATATTTATTAAGTAATTCTAATTTAAATTAAAATAGTTTAAACTAATATTTATTTCCTTTTTGTACATATTTATAATATATTTCAAGATTGAGCGCACCAATTTTGTTTGAATCGAGTGCAATGAAAAGCTTACATTGGCATTATATGAGAAAAGTACACTTAAATTTCCGATTTTCGTTTTAGTTATTAAAATATTTTAATTAAAAGCACGTTTGATATAAGAATTTTTATCAAGCTGTTCCATCGCTTAATTTCCGAATTAATGTAGACAATTGCGAACAAGAAGTTTTCGCGAATTAAATTTTAAAAAGTTTAATGGATGTAAGAAAATATTATATTCTTTAGTTAATTTTATATTGAATTCACATTACAATAGAATTTTAATTGGGACTTAATTACAAATAAGGTATCTGATAGATAAAATACAAAGCTACAATAAATTGTGATTTTCTTTGACATTTTTGCTACAAAAAAAATTGATTTTGTATTTGCTAAAGTATCATTAAAAGAATATTCAGTGGCTTTATGAGACGATCTACATATGTTTTAAACGCATAAGATATAAAGTCGAATATTTTAATAATTATATGTATATTATAACTGTAATAATAAAGCAACAAAAGTTACCTAAAATTCCTTCGGGATCAAAAGGGCCGGATCCATAAACGGATTTGATAGTTGGATTTTGATAAATATGATTTATAGTTAGTATAGTTTTATCAATATATCCAGCCGCACCTCCAGTACAATTAAAATATTCACCATCTTCGTGTCTTCCGCCTGGTCCAAGATATCCGCTGTAACATACGTACATTCCTTTTTATTTATTGACAATAAATCGTAGCATTAAGAAAATAGAACTTGAAAACAAGATTGATGTACATACGTGGGACATCCGGGAACTGGAAGACCAAACGTTAGAGCGCAATGTACAAATACTAGGCACAACATTACGAAAAAATGTGGCAAAAGGGTTAATATGTCTTGCATTTCACGTATTATCCAAGTCGATGATGAGTTCTATAAGTATGCGAAGAATTTATGTTACTAACTGTAATTTATGCATTATTAAATATTAGGTAATGTTTAATATTTTTATACTTGAAGAGTTTTTGATTGTTGAGGTGGAAAACAAAGATACACCAGGCCAACGACTAGATACGTAACTCCGAATCGTTGAAGAACTCCGAATATGCGTATGTTTTCCAATTGTGCGTTTGTTCCTAATGTATTCAGCGCAACACCTATCAGAAATAGAAGAAAACTTCTCTGCGAAAAAAGCAGATATAATATTAAGATGTAATATATGAATATTGACACTTATTTGTCCATAGAACATTTAAAATTACCCTTTATATGTTAACGTTAGTGACAGGACTTGAGTACGAATATATTATATAATCTTAATTAGAGCAAATATATTTCCGTTTATTCCCGTTCTCCGCTAACGGGACTTACGAAATTCATCTTTTCTACATTTCTACAAATATATGTTAGACATCGCGTAGAAATATTATTTTTGTGTTAATAAATTTTTTTTTCAAAAATTTTACATAAAAATTAAATATGAACAGATTTTTTGTAGAAATACTATTAAGATTAAGATGAAATATATACTTAGCACTTGCATTTTCAATGTCTTTTTTTAGGCGGATTTACAATATGTTTTAACGTATGTAGATCGTTTTTATCTTTTTCTTTAACCAATTACCTTTAAAATGGAATAACTGATTTGAAGTTTGGAAAGTCCACGTTTTAACTGCACCGACAAAGCTATAGGAATGCAAACACCCATGATCCATATAAAACAAGGAAATACTAGATCTCCCAGTAACATGCCATTCCAAGTTGTGTGTCCCAATATGGTATAACTACCGGAGCCGTCATTAACAAAAATCATGAAAAGAGTACTGACCCTGCATCATATGAGCAATTCTGTTAATATCGTAAGAAATTCGTAGAAATATTGGTTTCTGAATAGACCTTTGCATTTACTTAATCTCTTCGTATGGATTGAGTAACAAAGTTTGACGGTCTTTCACCATAAGAAAATTAACCATACACTTTGTGTTCAAAAAATTCACTACATAAAAATCAATTAATTGTATATTTAAAAGATATAATGTTTGAAAAAATATTGTTATTTATGAGTAATATCATTATTGAAACATCGCTATAACTTTTCAACTTGTTTAATAATATTATGCATACCCTCTGAATGCGTCTATAGCTTTTACACGACGTTTTGTCGGTTTATTATTTGATTCATCACTGACGTTTTTTACGTATCGTTTTTTAAAGATGTACCATAAAGATCTTCCAGCAGATATACCACATAAGATAAATACAATTACTCCCAAAATAATGAAGAGTTCTGTAAACAATGTGCTTTAAAGAATATTTTGCAATGTATAAAACTATACAAATTTCTTGTTTACCAAAAGTTATATTTTCTTTTACTAGTCAATTAAATAAAAAAATATTTTGAATAACGACAATTGTTTTGTCGACCAAAAATAATTTACAAAATTGGCAGTTACTTTGTTCAATTCTGTTTTTTAAAAAACTAGAATGAATAAAAGATCGTACACAACTGTCTGTCACGTATAAAGATTATATAATTTTTTTTCGTAGATAACTTTTCATGTTTCAAAATTTATATTTGGAAAGTGATATATAGTACGAGAATTAAAATTAATATTAACTAAAATGGCATAAATATCGTAAAATTTGTTCCATTTTATATTTTCGCAAATAATTGTAGAACAAGAACAATGTAACTTTCAAAGCTTAGAATATTATAATATCTAAAACGATTTTTTAATTGATCATTATAATCCTACGATAATTCTCTTTTCGATATTATTGATATATCGTAATATCAATCTCTTGCCAATCTCTTATCGAGTTCAATGGATAAATAAAATGATAAAGCCACTAATATACGATGCTTATCAATTGATATACGTTCATATTGTATAATTCTAACAATAAGGTTGTATAAGGTGGCCACGTGATATTTTTGTAGTCATTTATATCACAAATATTTATACGAAAACACGAGAATATTTAAAAATATACCTGTGTATGGATATGTTGGATTCTTCACAGTTCTAAAGTTACAAGTATTATTTTGTATTGCCAATTCGTATAAACCATATTGCCCGAGATTTGGCGAAAGTTCGCAAACAATATTGCTAAAAGACAAGATGTGAAAAACATATTGAAATAAAATAAAACAATGCGTTAGCAGAATAAATGGGTTCGCAAAATTTGACGTAATTATCTTTTTTCATTATATGATTTATCTTATTATTCTGTGTAAAAATATTAATATAAATTCATTAAAAATTAAATATTTTACGAGATATTTCATATCTTTGTATCAATATATGTTAAAATAAAATGTAAAATATTTCGTAAGCTATCGATACTTATTTATAATCTTACTCAAATATTTTTATATGTAGAACGATTAGAAGAATTGAAATATGTAAAAAAATCATGACGTTGCATGAATCATATTTCACTTTGAAACTAAACTGTCTAAAACTTTTTTTTTAATATAAGGAAAGACATTGTAAATTATTACCCGAAGTAATACGTTAAAATCAGGCACACGCGTGTTATATGTAGGTACACATACATGCATATATCTTTTATTAGTATATAATTATTTGAAAAAATCAATATATAAGAAATAATGTTAAATAACAAATATACCTTGTAATTTTGGCAGATACATATTCGTCGCTTCCGCTATTGTTTAATACTCTCCATTTTATCGTTTTAATCGTGCTGAATTTCAAGCTGACATTGTTCGAAATCTGCGCTATTCGTTTATATGGACACTAATAGAAATATATAACAGAAAGTTAGAAATATATTGATCATTACATGCTTTCATAAAACGTCATGTCCAAAAGAATTTCTATTAAACGTGAAATCTATCTATTAATTAATCTACTCTGCTTTCCTCTTTGAAAATCTATTTTATCGTATTCTCGCGATTGATAATAATATTCTGTTTAAAAAATCCGTATTGCTGAAGTTTACTTGTCAGATATTCTCCAGTACGTACATATCGTGGTTTATTAATCAGAACCGTTTAAACTTTCCTTTTTGTTTTATATCGCATAATTTTTTTACCGTTATAAATTACTACAAAAAATTTAGCGTTAATCAAGATAATACGATTATTTATTATATTATACAAATTGGATTTTAAAAATTATGCATATCACGATTGTACTTACTGATAAGCAATCCGTAGAGAGCGAATAGAGCCACTTATCAAAGTTTCCATTGTCAGATATTACACTTACGCAGGCTTTGTCAAACTTTGAACGATCGTAAGAGCAATTAAATTCGTTCATTGTTAATATCTTTATAAAATAAGATTGTATTTCGATTGCAATAACGCATGTATTCTTAATTAACAGTTATAGAACACGTTTGAGCAATTGACATATGTAAAATTCGTGTATTGAAGTTCCCCGAAGTGTCATCGGTGTCTATTTCCTCACAACATGATTGATCTCAGATCTCAGATAAATATTACCACTTTTGAAAAATCTTTCGAGATCAGTATTGTTCCGTACATTTGTGCAGTAGTCGATAAAACTTAGGTTTACACGATGATAACAGCGACGCCTGACTGAAGTAACAAAACGGCTTTTCTTAATATCGCAAAATATCGGAATGCGATTACATCAAGTGCTAAACACGAATGGCTGAAGAGTGAAAGTGAAGACCTACATTGATCACTCACACCGTTGCATCTGAGCGTATATCCTTTTGGCAAAGGTGAGAAAATATATTGAGGAAAAATCAATTATATAAATTAATTAAAAAAACACGTTCCCTTATATAATTTGTTCATTTATTTCAGAGACAGCTTGTACAATATACTGCATGTTTTTTTTTACCAAAATTTTTTAATATTAAAAGATTTATTAAAATTATGTTAGTTTGAATATTTATGCAAATTGTCATGAAGAATTAAATCTATTCTTCCTTTCGCATGTGTGCGTGTGCGCGCGCGTACAATATAATCGTTTTTACAGAATTTAATTTTTAAGCTCAAAATTTAATCACTTCGGCTGTGTTCCAAAATTCACTGCCAGCGCTGGAAATCTACAGTACACACGTAACGTATACTATAGATCTTCAGCGCTGGCAATGAATTTTGGAACACAGTCTTGGTACATAAATCTTGTGTTCTAACGATACTGTTATGCTATAATATATCCTGTGCATTTTGTGTCTATAATATACATATAATTAAAACCAAAACTTCATTGAGAAAATACAAATATACAATTATTTTACTTTTACGTATCGAGAAAATTTCTCTTGTAGTAATATTATTTTGACAATTTATAAATTCAATCACTACAAATTATTTTCAATTGCTTTATCTATTTCGTTATAATGATTACAATTCATTTCATCCACATTTTTTGTTCACTTAGCGTATAGTTAAAAACAAAGATCCAACGTCTCGTAAATACAATTTAATCTGAAATAATATTAATATATAACTATCCAGTTGCGGTATTATTAACAAAACTAACACAAATATTAATTGACATATGAATTTATATGATTTAATATACTTTATTAACGTAATACGGTAATAATATTAATGGTCTAAAATATAAAGTAATACAATTTTATAGATATTCTTGTGTTTTCTATACGACTGAAAAATGTAAATGTAGCTATTCTTTCGTACGTATCGGTATCTGTCGGAATGATTAGTTGTGTGTGTGTGTTTCTTCACATCTGTGTCCGTTTAAGGTGGAACAAGCTTAAAACGAGATTGAAAAGTACATATGTATTCGTTCCAGTTTTAAATCAAGTTCTCTTTATTCTAAATTGATAAATGGAGACTTAATTATCAAGCAATCTTTTATATCAAAAGTTTATGATGATGATAGTCGATCTGCAGCTTAACGGCTACTTAAACGACTACTCAAGTGTATAAAGACATAACTTTATTATATAAACAAATATTAACTTTTGTGATCATAATTTATTGAAATAATTTATTCTATACCGATATTACTTGGTAATTCAATTTGTCTTCAAAAAAAGACGGATTACATATTTATTGGAGAATACATTTGTACTTTTGAGTCTCCCTTATCCAAATCCACGAACACACATTACATATATACACACGCGCCGTCGTGCGCACGTGAGTACACATACATATATATGTATATACTATGTTATAAATTAATATAATAATAATTAACATAAATAATTTTCTTTGATAAAAATAACAACGTTCTGCTAAAGATAAATTATGAAAAAACCAAAAAAATAATTTGGTTGCGTTAACCCTTAACGGTCACACTGGGTCCAGTAGACCCAAGCGTTTTTTTGACTTCGAAAACGACCCAGTAAACCAATAGAAATGGGCCTTGTGCCGCCATGTACAGGTAGTTGGGACCTTCAAGTATCGATCCCCGTCGGTGGTATATTTTTCGGCTCGTTAGTTCTCTCTCGGCAGTCGTTCAAAGTGGGCGTGTCGGAATTGTGGGGTGTATTTCACCCAGTGTGACCTTTACGTAATAATTTGAGTTTTTCGAGTATTTTTTTTTTTTCGTTTCTCGTTGTTCCAAAGTGAAGAGGCAAGTACACAGTTGTGTTTTTCGTTGCTTAGAATTTTTTAAAAAATTTTACTGTGTAATTATTCATGAAAAGTAGATGGCTTATAACATGCGCTCCCGTACAATTCGCGAGGAATTGCTTGAGAAATCCGAAGAACAGCCAATTCTTGGCGGCGATGACACTGATGGAACCGAAGACCACGTGTCCGAGCAATATATATATTATATATATAATATATATGTAATGTAATATAATAATACATATATATATATTATTATATTATTATATTATTATATTATTATATATTATTATGTATATATATTGTGTATCGTTCTTGCAGGTGTGCCTTGACCAAATGTAAATATATATTTACATTTGGTCAAGGCACACCTGCAAGAACGATACACAATACCAACAATTCGCAAGGACATCAAATGCGGTATTGCGAATATCCTGCACCTCCAGGACAGGCCTGCATTTGGAGAGAACCGCCCAAAATTGGATAGGAAACAAAGATGTCAAGTTTGCCCGTCAGGAACTGATAGAAAGACGAGATTCATGTGTCCCACTTGCCTTCGACCGATGTGCGACAAGCATCGCGCATATTTATGCGTTGAATGTGCCTATGGCATCGAATAAAAAATTGTAACCGTTTTATTTACTTGAAGTATGTCATTTGCAACGTAAATATATTTTTTTCATATTTTTTAAACCATTTTTTTTAAATATATTGCTATTTTTTCCATACAAATGTCCTTTTCACTTTTCCGCAAAAAATCGCACCTTCATACCTCAAAATAAATATACTTTTCGGAACGGCCGCATAAACTGCAATAATCAGTGAAAAGTGCATCATCTGAGGATGAAAAAACCGTTTGAAAAATTAAGATATCTTAAAAATTGAAAAAATTACATTAGTTTTTGTGAAAAATGTCACTTTTCCGACTTTTTTTTTTCAACAATTTCTTTACATATGTTAAATTAATTTTTTGGAAATCAAACCTATACAGTCTTTTTAAGGAAGACTTAAAGTACAACAGGATATTTTTTTTTTTTTTTAAAGGTCACCTACAATTTTTTATACACGTGCAAACACGCTTGGGTCTATTGGACCCAGTGTGACCGTTACGGGATTCTAGCGAGGTGTGACCGTTAAGGGTTAATGTATGCAAATTTTTGAATTTTGCTCTCTCTACAATACATTTGATCAGCACAAGTAAAACATTTCATATCGTCAACCAAAATATGTGTACCAAATAATTTGGTTGCAGTTACACAAATAATTTTTTCAGTGTATACAACTTCGAATAATTTCTGTCGACTTTTTCATCTACCTATTTTTTTTTTACAATTTAAGTTTCAGCTAAAGCCGCAAAAGTTCATAGCTACATATTAATTATTGATGGAAGCACGTAGAAGTTGATATCGACGTTGACGCAGGCCGTGACAAACGCATCGGTCGCACCCTCTGTAGTGACAACCCTCTCCGTCAAGCTGTGACCCGAGGAGCAGGGTCACGGTGCGTCTTCAAGGTGGCCTGGTAATTGCATCAATTAGCTGTGCGAGTACGCATTTAAGCACGATGGAGCATTACCGCGCGCGGAGCTTCGCGTGAAACGCGCGTTAATTCTACCGTGGGGCGATTGAGAATTAGCGCGTAGCAGAAGCGTCTGATTTCACCGTGACTTTCAATACATCCTTCAACGTCTGCGAGACGCGTAATTACACGTTACCGTCGATTATCTCCCGTTCTGAAAGTCGAGAGACATCAAAACTGTCGCAAGGTTGTAATAAAAATCTTATAGAAAGGTCCGTAGGCAATCCAGAAGCTGTAAATGGTTACAGGGGGAGAAAGAGATAGTAATTAGCGTTGAATTAGCATTTCTCGAGATAATGATCGAAGTCATAAATGCCGGAAATATGACGATTTTCAGAAGACCTTCAGCGACGATATGTATTCGGAATCGAACACTGTTAATTGTAGTGTGAAATTATACTTAATTTGACTCATTTTAAGTCGCCACTGCTCCTACTCAATATATCGTTAATTTAACTTAAAAAAAAATATTAATTTAACTAAACCAATGGAGTTAAAATAAAATTCGAGACACATGGGAGTTAAAAATAACATGTTACATTTATCTCAAGGTATTGGTTTAAATTCCATCCTTTGATATTCAACAGTGAACAAGACAACAACAAAGTGTCATTGTATGTCAATTGGGATTTCAAATAAACGGCGGAGACAACGGGATCATAGCTGAACCTCCAGAGGACTCTGGACCGTGCATTCGGAAGCTACGAATGAAACAGGACGAGGGTGGCGACAAGCGGGGGGGGGGGGGGGCGAGAGTCGGTCGCGGAGGGAGCCTAAGGACCAGGAGTTTGCGCGAACAGATCAATACGGGGGCTGCCCCCGCACATGAACATGTCTCCTTCCCACTCTATCTCTCTCTCTCTCTCTTTCTCTTTGTTTTCATCTCCTCGCGCCGCTCTTTCTTTCTCTCTTTCTACCCTATCTGGTGCATTTTTGTATTTTTATCTCTGCTTTCCTCTCACATGAGTTGCTTGATGTAAGATTGTATTTTAATTCTCGATTATACTTCCATTACGCCGCACCCGTCATCCTTTTTCCACCCTTTTACGTTTGCTTTCTAATAAACCCTTTCTCTCTTTCTCGACTCTCTTTCCTTTTCTTTCTCTTTCTGACGTAATAATAATATAAGAAGGATGTCTTATGTAATAGGTGCTCCAAGGTTTTTTAAATAAATTTCTTTACATTTAAAATTATTTATCTGTCGTATATTTAAGCCAATCGATCCATCCACGTCTTTCCCTCTCCCCTAATTTGCGATCCTTACAATCCTCACCTTTTTACTCTAACCCATATTCCCCGTGTCTTCTATTAATATTCTCGCTCGATTGAATCTCTCGAAGACCTCTGCCTTAAGCTCAAGATATCCAATTCGTTCTTGATATATTCTTGGATTCATCCCTCGCGCTCGGATATATCTTTCCCTGCCCTCGTCTCATGATGTAAAATTTCTTTTGGGCGTCTCTAAAGTCTATCCAATCGCTGCTCCGCTGCTCTATGATATCTACGGCCTCGTAGCATTGACACTGTATCGTTTATCACGCTGAAACATTGACCCGCTCCGCGTAACTGTCCTTCTCTACTTTTACCAATTTTTCCTCCATCGCATCTCGTCCTTACATCGCCTCTCGCCACCTCTCCTTACACAGATCTATCTCCTACTCCGTCGCGAGCTTGTACTTCTCTCTTGTTCGTCTCTACCCCTCTATCATGGCCCCTAGTTGGATCAGTCCTACCTCTCTTTCGCTCGCTCGCTCGCTCTTTATTCATATATAAGGTGTCCGGGAATTATCATTATTACTCTCGATCACCTCGACGAGCTTCGAGTCGGCGAAAATTGCACATCGTCCATCGTGCTCGTTTTTCCTTTATATTCGTTAAATTTATTTTTCAATCAGACCTGTCAAAGTTTCGTCAATCCAAATAATTTGGTAAGGTGATTTTGCAAACATTGATCGGGGAAAAATCTGGGATTGTCAGTTTATTCGCTGATCGCTTTCTTCGGATGCTGTCAAGTGAAGGAAGTCACCCCATATCTCTGACGTGTCTCCTCATCGCTGGATCATCCACTTTCCGGTCGGTGCCACCCTGTACATCTGCATTATACGAGCCCGCGCGCGCGCGCGTGACCGGCGCTCCGTCCTTGTCCGTGACGCGCGCGCGGCGCTACCCCCAGCGAGGTGGTGGCGGTCCAGCGTGTTAGCCGTGCGGGATGCTGAATCCGTGTAGAAGAGTCTCAGTCGTATTGCCTCTCTGTCGCACGGCTAACGCCCGATCGGCGAGAGATCGTGCCGAAGCTGCGTATCCGCGTGCCGCGAGGAGGAGCCGATTTCCTCCCTTGGGCGACAGGCAATTTTTCGTCGCGACGGAAAGGAGATCGAGACGCACGGCGGTATGGATACGTCCGCGTGAGAGGGATGCGCTGCGCGATTTCACTGGGGTAGCCGGCGGTAAGTAGTACGACTCGGAATTTTTTCGACCTCTCCCCCTCTTTCTCCCTCTCACTCTCTCTCTCTCTCTCTCTTCTTTTCGCGTTTGCTCAACATTTTTTTGAGCACCCTGCCCGGTACTGCGCCTCATTGTGAGCTTCAATCAGGCATGCACTCTCATATAATTTCGATACGGGATGTACAGACAATTTTCCGATTTTGGACGCCACACATATGGAACAATCGAACAATGCAGCTTCTGTCAATATTCGCACTTCATAAATATTTTCATTATTGCGAAGCAACGTCGAGACTTGTGCATTCATGACATATCGATAATATATGGAATATATATTGCAATATTATATCTCTTCCTGCAAAAGTTGCGAATAAAAGTAATAACGTCCCAAATTAAAAATTAATGAAACTCATGGCGTGAGTTTTATGTATTTTTCAATGACAAGCTATTAATATAAACAACTTCATCTTTTTACCTTTTATTTTACGTTGCTGCAATTTCACGAAAATTGCCGAAATTGGGAGTAGACTGCTTTAAATAATACAAAACTCTGATGAAGCTGATTCGTCCGCTTATATGGTTATTACATTAAAAATAATTATATAGAAATAAATTCTTTAATCTCATACCTCGTCTATTGTATTGTTTTATGGGAATACTCCCTGAACTATCACTATACTGTTAAATAAACTTCCGACGCACTCATACTATTGTACACTGTCTTGTGTCCATTTCTATCAATGTAGATTAACTTTATAAATCTCAGTTTAATTTACTTCTTCTAATTCTTAGAATTAAAGAAAGATAAAAAGCAATAAAACTGATATTACAGTTAATCTGCATTAAAAAGAAGATAGAAACGGACATTATTTAAATAGATCGTTCGAAAGGAGCACAAGACGGCACAATCAAGTGTCTTCCTCTTTCTCGCTTATCTCAGAGGACAGGATCGAAGTGAAGCGCAGATCGATTCGGTGCTATCTTGGCGTTCGCGACGGAAAGATGTTGTTGACTGGCACGAAAAGTTGGCAGCGTACGACCCGGTTTTCGTGTTCAAAGATAAACCGCGTGCGCTGATTTTACTCACGCCGAGGCAAGGGCGAGCCAAGCGAGCCTCATCGGCCTCATCTCTCTAGGCGAATCATCGCTGGTCCTCGCCTTTTCGCGGAAGCTTCACGGAATCTCGCCAGCGATTTACGAGCGATCAATTTCTCGAAGCCGGTACAACGTGCTTGCTCCTAACGCAGCTTCTTTTTCAGCCTCGCCAGAAACTTCGCTTTTAATTTCATAACGTGCGTTTTGCTAACGGCAATAATACGTGGAATTTTTGCACAGTTCGACAATCATACTGTCGCACGCTCTTGTACTCAATATTATTGTATTCACCGAATAACATAATTAATAATTAATGCCATTAAAACTTAACGCTAAAACGACGCGTTTAACATATAATTTTGAGACTTGAGGCTATAATCAATGTACGTTGAAGAGTATACGATGCCTCGAGCCTCGAGAATTGCTGGCAAGTGTGATAAAATTAGATAATTGACAAAATTTGACTGAATCTTCAATCGCCGTCTCCACCTTCGCGAAATCGAGTTAACACGGTTAGAAATATGTATTTATATCTCTTGTATTGTTGGAGAGATGGCAACCACAGCTGCCATTCAAATGCAGATGTATTTTGTGTTTTGACGAATATGTTAAAACTGAGATGTTACTTGAAGACAATGATGGATAAGCTACATTTTTGTGACATTTATAATGTCTGTAAATTTTCAGCTGTCGTAATACTTGTGAACATATTTTCGTTCCAATCAGAGCAGAGCAGAAGAATAAGCAATTCACACATTTCAATGCTTTAAAAACCAATGTTGTTTCATCCTTCAGTAGCCATAAAAGTTCTATCAGAAATTAGAAAAACGATTGTTAAGAAAGAGAAAAGAGACAGAAAGATTATCTGAGTAAATTGTTTCTCTTTCTTGATCTTTAACGTAACAGTAAATCGAATTATTGCACAATCACTTAATATAAATACAATAATAATCTCTTGTTCGCTATTTTTATGCATCTATCGCGCCAAAATCGATATATGATAGTTCGTGCTTCATTTTTGTCTCGTTTATATTTTCATCCGGTTACATCGACGAGCTTTATATCCCTTTCAAGAGGTTCTTCTCCAACGGTACAGCAAATATAATCTCTCTCTCTCTCTCTCTCTCTCTCTCTCTCTCTCTCTCTCTCTCTCTCTCTCCTCACTCTTCTTTTCCTCTCTCCCTTCCTCTATTCTTTCCCTTTATAACCGGCCGTGATATTCTCAATTGGGAATATCCTGTTGAAAAATTCTTCCACGATTGTTCAGCCTTGAAAGATGCTTTAAAATTAACAACGGTCGCCTCTCGCATCTTTTTCTTCGCTTTCCCTCACCCTTTGAGGGCTGCTTACCCTTCATCACGACCAAGCATATATTAGCTTGTTCTTCTATTTTTGCGTTGGTGAGATAATGAGATCATAAGCGTGAGCACATTATCGACAAAAGATTACTTCCTACCTCAAAGAAATAAATTTACTCGTTACCAGCATCGAGTTTTTAAAGCGAGATATCTGCACACTTGTTGGTAAATAAAGGAGTTCAAATTTAATCTAGCGTTGGTTGTTCTTACCGAAAAATTTTATTGAAGGCCATTTATTGGGTGAATCCTTACGTTCAATTAAATTAAATTAAATTACTTTTATAACTTAATTAACTTATAACTTAATTAACTTAGTGTGCCACGCAGCACGATTATGCTGCTCACTTTTGATGTACCAAATCACGCCGCGGCACAAACGCTGATAGATACGCTCTACCGCAATTCCTAGAACTTGATTAGGCTCTGTAATCAATAAGTGCTTTCTTTCAATAAAAAAAAAAAGGGATAAAAATGTACATATAGTAAATTTTATTTTTGCTTATCATAGCGTTATTCGACATGGAACAGGAGAAAGGCAAACGCGCTGCTTGGCATTTCTCGTATAAATTTTTACGTTTACCCTCGGCAAATCAAACGATTGAAGGCTTCATTAAAGTCACGTAAAAACAAGCCAAAAATAGGCGGCTTCTTCACAACTCACTTTATTATCAATTCGAGGCTTAATTCGCAGACTCCGTCTTGCTTTTTATTTTATTACAATCAATAGACTTTTTATTTTATTATTATTTGTAACGCACAAGAATGATTAAAGGTCCAATATATTTTTATTATACGTGAAATATGAATTCTAAATTGAGGTAAAGGACACGCCCTTGAATTCGAGACCCTTTTTCTCGCTAATTTCTTTTTCTTTTTTATTATATTCTTACCGTCAGACATTACAATTTTGGAGTGAAAATGTCGCTGCGATCAGGCGTGTTTATCGATTATTGAAGTTTAAGTATATAACCGTGGTATGTGTCTCTATATAGCGCGGATGTTAAATAGATCATCAATTGACGCGGTTGTATTCTAAAACTGTCCACGTGCGAGGCGCATAGGTAGAAGCTCACTTTAAAGGCGCGTTTTAAAAGAGAACGTGCCGATAGTTTTCGAACTGCGAGAAACGAGGAACAAACGCGTCTCGTACGAGCGGGCATATGCGCGGCAACTTTAATAATTTAATCTCCAAACGGTTTTTATATTTGCGCCGGAATTGTAAGAGCATCTGACGCGGCGCGTTCCAATTTAGTTCGGTTCAAACGTTCGCGACGATGTACCGTCTGAATTTTGCCGTGAAAATTTTGCGCCGAGAGAGAAACATCGCAAACATCCGGCACGTACTTAGGGCTTGACATCGATCCCACGACATCTCGTACTTTGAAATTCGCATACCTCGCCGAAGATAGCTCCCGCGAATATCGCGAACAGAAATATATATTTTACATTTTAATGCATATATATTTATACATTAATGTATACATATTGTATACATAATGTATATATATATATTAAAGTAAATATATATTTTATATTTACATTTTAATGTTCCAATAATAACTGTGTTTCAAAAGTCCGACAAGTAATCGGCGCGCAGCGATTATTTGTCGCCTGTCGAACTTAAAACACAGTTATTATATATATTAATAAGTTGAAAAATACGCGTATAAAATACATATAAAAATATTATTAAGCTACCAAAGAGAGAGAGAGAGAGAGATCCAAGCTTGGACCGTAAATTGCATATTTAAAAATATACCAATATCTTTCGCTCGCTCTTTCTCGCTTTCTTTCATCTCTCATTGAGCAGCCCGCTTATTTTCGCGTGCGTGCGAATAAATTCTGTGCACGTGTGCGCGCACTTGAGCCGTCCGTCAACGTCAGCTTCTCGCTCCGGAGAGCGCCGTCTCTAAGCGCAAGAGTTAATAATGCAGGACCGTCACGGAATTCGGCTGAACTTTATACGTAACTTCGGTGAGCCGCGTTCAGCCCGGGTCACGACCCTACACGACCCATCCAGTCCGATATCTGGGGCACACTTGAATTTTAAACCGCGTTATACGATTGCCGTCGCGCTCGATTATAGTTTCTCTACGCGACGGGCTGCCCCTCGGCGCGCAGACTCCCACGAAATGTGCTCAATAGTAAATGTCAACCTGTATGTCATCGGTCATAGAGAGATGCCGTGCGCGGCTAAAAGAGCTCTCGACATCGGCGGATACGTGTAACTCGGCTTCGCGTAACTTTTCATGCAATTTTTTCTTGGAAAGAGTTCATAGATATTATAAATTAACCATATATACCTATCCCGTAAAATTGGCCCTTTAAAAAATTGATTAAATTCCCTGCGTTTCAAGTAGCGAGGTGACATTAAAAGACATAGTGACGTCTAGTAAACGTCTTTGTCATTTTTGACGTCATTCTGACGGCGAGTTTTATATATTATATCTGTACCTTAGAGATAAAGAATCGTATCTCCATTACTTATTAGAAATTTAGGGAAAACAGGATTTGAAGCTTATTATCTCTATACAAATTTCTAATATGACTTTTTCTAAACATTGTATCTTAGGAACTAGCAATAATAGAATATAAAAAAGACCCTTTACTATTATACAATTTAAACTCTTGGTATATTGGAAAAAGTATATTAACTCTATATTCTGACAAACTGGAGATACGATTCTTTACCTCTAGCCTACAGATATGTATAATATACTACATATTATATATTATATTATATGTATATTATATATTATACATACATACATATACATATATAAATATTACAGAAGACAAATATATTGGAATATTGTATATGCTCTACATGCATCTACATGAAATCGAATCTCTTTTGGCGGCTTTACGCGGTTGGAACAGTCTGCTAACGTAACGTGATACGACATGTAAATTAATATATTTCCGATAATATTAATGATCTCTTCTCTCGGGACGCGTTGCCTTTCTGTCGCAAGCCCACGGCGTATATCAACTTTTAAATATCAAAGGCCAGAAGCTCCTTGTATCGACTAACGAGCGGAGACGGTACCTTATATGCGGGCTTATTTGTACGGCAAATGTTAATCAAGGAGACGGAATAATTAACGCGGTATTGATCGTGAGAGCGCGGCTTTACATCCGATTAATCCGTGTGTACCTTCGTGCTTCTAAATTGCCCGACAAATGTAATAGTCCTATTATTAGACTTGTTAAACATATATACAACGTTAAAGGAAGCACTTGTGGAGATGTGCAATAATAAAATATATTCATTCGCACGGCGTGTTTCGCGAAACGCGCGCCAAACTTATCACATATAATCTCGTGTGACGAATACTATTAACAACGTACATCCGGTTGTTAACCATTACAGCGCTGTTATTGAATTATATAGCTCTATGTTGTGATCAATGACAAGGAACATCGTGAATGCTTCTTTAACGAAATTGCTCATAAAGAGCTATTATAAAAGAAATAAAAGAATCTAGCGTCAAACGATCCCCATTAAGAGATATTATCGTAAATTTCACGATAAGAAAATAATTCTAACGAGCAGTTTTAAAAAGCAACAGTATAATAATCAGGAAGCTCGAGAGGAGCCTCTAATTAGCAAAGCGAATCGTATCAAAAGTGTCGAACGCGCAAAACTAGGTACTATAATAAATTGTTATTTCTCGATATAGCCGGTATCGGTTGAGTTTAATTTAAAATACGTTATTGTCGATAGTGATCCCGTAATACCTCTTCTAGAAATGGGACCATCGATAATTTAATCAGCAATCAAATTAAGTCAATATACGTACGAGGGGGGAATTCGACTTTTGCGACTCTCTGTAGACGCTTTAGCGACCCTAGTTATTACGCTGCTTTTACTATCAATCATTCAGTTGCAGAGCTCACATCCGGAAGCGGACGAGAACACGTACGGTGAGGCGAGGAGGATGGGGGTGTACGTGACAGGCGTAATCGGCGTGATTGTGTTTTACATCGCGGTGCTGGCGGTCGGCATATGGGCCGCGGCGTTCAAGAGAAGGCAGGCCGCGCAGGGCCACCTGCAGGATGACATGATGCTGGCGAACCGACGCCTCGGCCCCCTGCTCGGCGTCCTCACCCTTATCGGTAATTGTCACCCAAGGATCTTCACCACAAATAGGTAGCAGGGGGAAAAAAATGAATTTTGTAAGACCGTTTCAATGATAATTCCGCTACTGCAGCATTCGGATATTGCGGTAAAACCTGCTTTGAGTTAAAGTATTAGAAAAATTTTCCTGCAGCCTAAATATTTTTGCGAAAGCTTAATTCTTTCACCCAAATATAAGAATCAATCTACGTGATATCGGGAATTATTAGAGAATGATAAAAAATTATGCCTACAAGCTCTACCTATAAATTCCTCTACGACTGACGCGAAGTTAATTTTTCCCCTCAATGAGAATTTGATTGCATGCTATTATTCTTTACATTTTCTTAATTTTCGATATTTAATATGTCGTTGCATCTTTTTGTAGCGCTTCAAAAAGATGCATAGAGATATTCCTGAGAATTAATTCCCGATTGCGTGAATTGGAAATCTATAATATTAAAAAAATTGCTGCGGCGCAGACGCCAGCCTCTGCAGGCATTGAACTCACTCACGCTCACGAAGCTGATAATCTGTCGCGAGTTGCCGCGCCCGAAGCCGCTTCTTTTCAAAGTTCGTTATATCCTCCGTCAGACTTTACGAAATTACCTCGCAAAAAGCACGCCTCGACCTTATTTTTTCCCCTGATATCGACACACGTCAACCGCCTTGCATTGTAAGGGGTAACGCCGTAAAAGGGAACGTTGGTTGCACCTTCGCGTCGGTTGTCTTATCTAAAATTAATTTTCGCTCCGCGCTCTCTTCGATGTATTTCCGGTTTGCACTATTTTCAATCATAGCCCCGATTTTCGAGGCGAAAGACGTCTTAATTATACGTATAACTTTGCGAAGTGGATTTATCTCATTTTCTTCTGATCCACTTTGCTTTTTGCGGGCTACTCGCGCACCTGATAAACTCGTTTTAACTCAACCGTTTCTAAATTTTCTCATTAGTCTCCCCTGCACTGAATATCTCTTTGCATTCTCCATTACCGTAATGACCGCTCCGCGATATGCATCCGTAGCTAGAAAAACGCGATGTCAAGTACACCCCCAACCCTTCTCCTCTGCATGTCCCTCCCTCACCTGCAATTCGTTTACCTTTCCCATTTCCCTCCCGTTTTTCGTATAAACGCACAACGAGATAGGAATAATTTACCATGCATTCGCCTCGCTATTTATACGTGTGCAGCTTACGCGGAAAAGATTCTACCGACACGACGTACCTACTTTACCGTGATGTAACAAATCCCGACGGTTGTTGCAATACATGAGAATAATGATAAGGTTTAATTAATGCAACCAACGTATATTCTTATCGATAAAAATTCCGTATTTTTTCTTTAAAAAATATCAACTTAAAGTCAATAATTGAAGGGATATGAATACTCATGCGACTCACCGTATATATGTGCAGCGACATGGGTCGGAGGAGCTTTCGTAAACGGGACCGCCGAGGCCATGTTCACGAGGGGTCTGGCCTGGTGTCAAGTACCTATAGGGTACAGCCTTAGCCTGATTTTCGGTACGTCGCACGTAGCATATAATCTCCTGATTTGATCTCCGTAAATCCAATTCGCTGGAAATGTCAAAAGATATACAGAGAAAGAGAAATATTCTTGATTTGAAAATATCTTTAGTTTTAACGTGGAAATCTTGAAATAAGATTATATTGCGTTAAAGAAAGAAATATTGCGTTATAAACGACAAAAACTTGCTTAAATGAATTTATATAATTCAACCAAGAAAAAAATGTTGAAATAACACGTTGAAATTCTTATAAGAAGATTATAGTGATCTTGCGTATTTATGAAACAATATAATCTTCTTATAAAAATTTCAACATTTTTTTCTTGATCAAACTGTACAAATGACTTCATTCAAGCAAGTTTCCTCGTTTAACGCAATATTTCTTTCTTTAACGCAATATAATCTTATTCCAAGATTTCCACGTTAAAACTACAGATATTTTCAAATCAAGAATATATTTTTTTCCTGTGTATACTTATAAAACAAAAAATATCGTGATGATTGCAATGATATTAGAACTGGTTCTTGAATAATAAAATCGCAAACAAACCCTTGCTCTTAATTTTTCACATCTTCTTCGCTATAGAGTTCGATTTTGCTTTTCGTGCTAATCAACGTCGCCTTCGAACGACGAATTATCGTAGGTGCCCTGCTCTTCGTGCGCCCGATGAGGAAGGCCGAGTACGTGACGATGCTGGATCCCTTTCAAGAACGATACGGCGCGGGCGTCGGAGGCTTGCTCTTCCTTCCGGCGCTCTGCGGCGATTTATTCTGGTGCGGCGCCGTCCTGAGAGCCCTGGGAAGCTCGCTGGCGGTCGTCGCCGGCGTAGATCCGAACATCAGCGTTTGCGCGTCCGCGCTCTTAGCGGCCATGTAAGGATACATAACGCTAATAAAGACAGGGTCCCATAGCCGTTTGTTCTTATTTCCGTCTTAAGTAATGTCTTAAGATGCTAGTATGGCTCCGTAATTGATTTTTAATATCTTAAGATTGTACTTAAGATGGTCTTAAATATAAGAACTACACCGTTAAATTCGCAGTGTCAAATTATACTCAATTTGGAGTCATTTACTCCTACTCAATATATCGTTAATTTAACTGAACCAAAATGGAGTTAAAATAATACTGTTTTGTTAAAATAACAAATTTTTACACACATGGTAGTTAAAAATAACAAAATGTTACTTAACTTAAAAAGTATTGGTTTAAATTTTATCCTTTAAATGTTTAACAGTGTTACAGGAATACCGACCAGGGTCACGCTCGATATAGCTTGCGAGGCCGTGTTACAAGCGAAGCGAAAAATGCAAAATATGCTTTCAGATACACAGTCTTCGGCGGGCTGTATTCCGTGGCGTGCACCGACGCGTTACAACTGCTATGCATCCTGGTGGGTTTAGCGATAGCGGCGCCGTTCTCCATGGTGCATCCCGCGGTGTCGTTCGAGCACAATCTGACCACGAAGGATTGGCTGGGACACGTGAAGAATGAGGACCTGGGCGAGTGGGTGGACGGTATGCTGCTGCTGGTGTTCGGCGGTATACCTTGGCAGGTGACTCCATCCTTCAAGTGACTTTTTTAAACGACGATAAAGCTCAAATTGTACACCCGAAAGATTATCCGTTTGAGAGATTTGAAACGGAACGAAGTGCAGCTTGGAGCCTACAATTCCATTGCAAGAAAGCATCGTGTCATTTTAAGAAAAAAAAGTTGCTATATAAATAATTATAGTTAATCTTATTTGTTTATTTTACTTATTTGTTGGAAGGTAGTTTAGTGTCGTAGCAAGTTTGACACGCACTTCACACACTCTTCTTCTTCCTCTTCTTCAGGGTTACTTTCAACGAATCCTAAGTATCAAGAGCACTTCCGTTGCAACGACTCTATCAATCGTCTCGATGTTCGGTTGCCTGATACTCGCGGTACCATCGGCCGCAATCGGGGTGGTCGCACGCGCCACCGACTGGTCCCAGGTCCCAGGCTACAACGGAACGTTCACCACGGACGACGGAAACGCCGCGTTGCCGATGGTGCTGCGATACCTCACGCCCCAATGGGTGTCTTTCGTTGGTAGGTGTCTTTCGTTCGTATACCATCCTCAAATTATTTCTCGCTTATGTTCATAAGAGGAACGTTCGAATTCACTATTCGCAAATGCGTTAATCTCGGTAGGTCTCGGTGCAATCTCGGCAGCAGTAATGTCCTCGGCGGACTCCAGTATACTCGCCAGCAGCTCCATGTTCACCAGGAACGTCTACAAACTCACGATACGGCCGAAAGTAAGCGTAACTTGCGCTGATTAACCGACGGCGCCAACAGACGTCATTGAAGTCTCTCCTTCGTTACAGGCGTCCGAACGTGAGCTAAACTGGGTCCTGAGAATTTCCGTAATCGCGGTTTCTGTTCTGTCCACTCTCGTCGCCCTCACGGTCAGCAGCGTTTACTACCTTTCGTAAGTAAACACGTTCTTCCTCATTCTTTTATGGCAATTTTTGGGGTGTATCTATGATTTGAAAAAAAAATTAAATTATTTTTAAGACGTGATAATGATCGGTAGAAAAGTTTCAGCTGCATCTTTTTCACTCAACAACTTCGTTCTTTTTATTAATATCCCGACAGCACACGATATCCTATGGACGTCCATTGGAGTCCATTTGAAGTTCCTGGACTTCAAATGAACTCCAATGGACGTCCATAAGATATCGTGTGCTGTCAGGGTATTTGCTAACTATTTTTTCCTCGAGCCTTTTTACATTACTTCACGTGCCTATTCGCGAAATTAGCTCGCTTGTCACTTACGAATTCTATAGATCTAATGATTGCAACGATCGATGTACGAAAATACGTCGCACTTTTGTTCGAAGGTACTTGTGCTCCGATCTTGTCTACGTTGTTCTGTTCCCGCAATTATTAGCCGTTATTCATTGGCCTACTATGGTGGATACTTACGGCTGTCTGGCGGGCTATTTCATCGCTATTGTCCTGCGTCTCGGTGGTTAGTGATGATTCCTAATTAGCAAACGTCAATACTCGAACAGCATAAATAAGAAATGTGACGCAATGCCTAAAGACCCTTCTATTTTTTCTATTGCTTAAACATATACAAAAAGAGAGAAAGAGATAAACGTAATAATTCTAAATTTCTTTTATATCCTTTATGTTTCTTAGATACATTTTGGATTTTTATTATTCAATTGCTTAAGGCGAAACATTCTTAATACCTGCAATCTTTTTAATATTTCTTTTAATTTTTTATGTAATTATGTGATTTATGTAAAGCATTGTAAAAACATTTCTCAGATATATAACTGTTAAATATCTTCTAAAATCCACTACTTATGATACTTTCACAAATAAATGCTGAAACGCGTGAATACTTTCAGGCGGTGAAAGAGGCCTCGGCATACTGCCGCTGATCGAATATCCGTTCTACGACAAGAGGACGCGCACCCAGAAGTTCCCCTTTCGCACCGCCGTCATGATAATCGCCCTCTCCACTCAGCTCTTCACCAGCTACCTCACCAGAACCCTCCTCGGCAAAGGATACTTTCCGCAATGCTGCGATGTGCTGAGCATCTACTCGCCCGGGAAGTCCAAGGAGTCGTCGGGCGTCATGCAAAGCAGCTCCGGCGCCGCTCTCATGGATTCATCCTCGGTAAATTGCGAATTGCATGTTAACTGTCATTCGCTTCAAACTTTCAATCAATCGACAATCGATGACGCACCGTTTCTCTTTCAGAAATCGACGTCGGGCATAGATTCCTGCGACGGCGTCGGCACATACGTTTACGACGACGAGAGAATCTGCGGCCACGAGGACGCGGCCGATCGCGGCGACCGCGACGGCGGCGACGCGATGACCGTCAGCAATCTCGCCTCGCCGAAGGCGAAGATCGGTACGATCATGCCACGTGCGAACCACAACATGCAGAGCCAGCAGAATCTGCGTAGCGCGATGCCGACGCCGGCGCGGCACGTCTCCATGGCGAGCCCGCTTTACACGCCGATACAGAGCGACGCGTGCAGAGAACAAATCCTCGGGGTGAGGAATCTGCGAAGTCCCCAGATAGGTCCTCAGATACTCTCGCCCACCCGGTCGATCGGGATCCCGGCGACCCCGATCGCCCCGTGCGCTCCCTCCTACGCCAAAGTCGGCTGCGAGCTCGGGCCGAGCAACGAGAAGACGCGGAACAACGACAGGATCAGCATCGTCGACAGGAGCAACGTGGAGTACAACGTGACGGCTCACGAGAATCCGCCCGCCAGCGTCGGGCCCAGAAAGTGCGTGAAGGGGGTGAAGCTCGTCGGCATGGAGGGCGGCACGCTGCGGAGACCGTCGCTGCAGGTGAGCGACGACCTGCACCACGAATCGTCGCTTTTGTGAAGCCCGCGACAAGTCTCGGGCCGCCGCCGCGCCGTTTCATTTTTGCGCCGTGCATTTTGTTTTGTATCTTCAGTTATCTGTATGAGTTATTTTATTAAATTCTATGTATTGGTTTTACGTATGTGTATGTTTGTTTATTTATCAATTATCAGCTTTTGTCTACGATCGTCCATCAAAAGATGATCTGCAGGTCTCGGGGGTTTCTTAGATTAGAGAGTCCCCCGCGGAAATCTCAGATATTCCCCATGCAGCATTTCCTCACACGTAACTTCTTCCCGTGGTATTTAATATTCTATATCTTGATTAATTTATTGTTTTTTTCCGCGTATCGCGGCTTTTTGTTGAACGTTGAAAGAAAAAGAATCTCTTAGCGACGTGCATGATTTTGAAACATTCTATTGGCATTCAGCAATAGACATAAAAAATTATTAGTTACTTGTCCAGATTACTTGATTGAATTTTACGTATATTAATTTTTATGCATATGTTTGGTTGCTTGGCACAATTGTTCGTTAATAAAAATAGTGAGGATTCGGAGGAACCTCGGAGAACGAGGACCCTGAGAAAATCGAGGGTTTTCACAGAGATTCTGCGCGATCTCGCAATCTTGGCGTGGCTCTTGGAGTATGTACTCAAGTAGATTTCCCATAGCTTCCGGTACATAGCTCCCATGAGACGGCGTTTGGTGTCGCGTGTCCTCATCAGGGCACATTCTCGCCGACACCATCAGTGGAGCTAGTCAACATTCTGGAGAGGAGACAGAGCAACGGCTCGTTCGGGCCGGGCTCCTTGTCCCCCGTGCCAGCGATGGGGGTGGAGGCATGCAAAACCCACGGAACCGCGCCTGAGGGACAGACCGGGAACGATCATTGCAAGATAAAGAGAGGCATCGTGCGACATCACAGGTATCTATGAGGGAATGAGGGAAGAGTGCAAATCAAAAAGAAAATTTCAGAATCGTCACTTCTTGACTCGGTGTCCTATAACATTTCTGAATCTACACCCCTTCGTATTGCAAACGAAAAGAATTACGTCCATCACGTTGGGAATTAGATATAGAGATTGTAGGATCAAAGGAAGAGATTTTCTACAATATTGTAAATTACAAAAATCCTATAAAGTCTCCTTTCTTCTTCACTTATTGTTAGTAATCCATTCTGTGAATATTCTAAATTTATAATACATTCGAATGGTATATATTATAAAGAGAGAAGAATCACATTACAGTATATATAATTGAAAATTATTAATTATACGATATAAAATGTGGGAGGGCAATGAAAATATTATAAATTCTCTATAACAGACACGGGGTGCTGTCGAAAATAACATCTTATAGTGAATCCTTAAGAATTGAGTAACCGCTGTAAGAGGTCCGATTATCGAGCACTCTCTCCGTTTATTCTCTCAAACGTTTGCGCAGCTTCAATGACACGGGCGACCGATCGTTGACGACGCTCGCCAGACAGCCAGTTTACCCGTCGATGCCGCTGAGGCCGGAGGACTGCCGTATGACATTGGCGAGGAAGGACAAGCGCCTGGCCACCATCGGCAGGCACTCGTCGATGAACGAAACGGAGCTCAGCAACACGAGCAGCCTGATTGTCAGTCCCACCTTCACCATGTACAATACGCCCGCGAAGAGCTCTAATTATTTCGTCACCGATGACGAAGCGGTCAGCAGGTTCTAAAACGGAGTTCCTATAGGTTCTCCGGAACCGAAAACGATGCTCGCAGACTCACTTATTAAAATGCAAATGTCGAAATCGGTACGTTCAGCTGGTGCAAAAGATTCCGTCGTTTCTTTCAATCATCAAATCATATCCTTCTTTTTAGATAAGAGATACATAGAGAGTAAAATTAAGAGCATGAAATTTTGTAAAAAAAAACAGGGCATTGAGAAACTTTTCTCTAAATGGAAGGAATAAGAGCAACGAGATGATTACCTTGATTAAAAACATTATATATCATTTCTTTTTCGATATTAAGTATATTTGTTGTATGGAACAAACCTCTTGCATCAGCTATCCCACACTGTTACGTCCCTCTGCGTTCCTCTTCTAAGGCACACTTGGAGAACACGAAACAAGGACAATCATAAAACCCGCCCCCGTCACTCTCTCGGCATGCTCAATCCTGTAATTCGGTTTGTTAAACGATGGATTCTATTTAGAACTATCACAAATTTACATATGTAGAAAAACGATATATCTATGTATATATCTGAGTCTCTCAATCGATGAGATGGTCAGTATATGCCACCATGTTAGTTGATAGAATTTATACCGAGAGTTTTGTATGAAGAACTCGAAACAACATGCATTACATAATTTACGTGCTGTAATTTCTGTTACTGTTATGTTATCGTATCTCACTCCTTGGTTCGCGCAACATTCATTCATAAAAGTCATGAAGAACCAAGTTGATGAAGAAAATATTTTATAATCTTATGAAGGTTAAGATCAAGTTATTTATACTATCAGAATTAAACATATACGACTGTTCAGATGTGAAGCTAATCGATCTTAGAAATACAATAAGTACATTGAAATCGATCAACTACATCTAATGAACGTTATTATTGTACATTTATATGTACCTATATTTATTTACTAGCTTCTTCTGAATAATTTCTGGATAAAAAGACATTAAAGTTTCTTGCTGCAGTTAAGTGAAATTACACAACGAATTGTTGAAAATTTAATCGGAATATAATTAAAATTTCGTAATCTTGGAAATAAATCCCCTCGAATTTATTTTAATTCGTTTAGGTTTTACTTGTATGTTTTATCGTGCGTGTGTATGAGCGTTTTGTTATTTGTTGTGCGTGTCTAAGTGTCTTTTGGTATTTGTTGTATTTTTTATGTACGTAAACGTAACTCGTTCCTTTTTCGCAATTAAGTAATTTAACTTGTTACGGCTACTTTGACTATATCAAAGACACTTTCTTAATTAATTAGGCATTTGTATGTTACACTATATGTATAAAATGCGAAACTAGAAACAGCGTTTTGTAGTTTATAGGACCCACTTACCAATTTTCAGACTGACAACCATGCATGTACCAAATGAACCAAATAGTTTATAGCTAATGTAACCAATTTTGTAAATCACAGGTCTCCTACTTCGCAACATTCCACTTAAAATAAGACAAAAATGCGGGCAATCTCTGGTTTTGTTAAGAAACCAAGAGACTTGGCTGATAATGAATAGGCTCGTAATAAATATTAAATATTAAAAATTTTTGTACATACACACATACACGTATACACCCAATGTATATACACATATACATAATCGAAAAGTGTTTCGACGCATTTGTAACAATTTTAATATGAGTCAGTTAATTACTAGTAATAATACCTTAATTAAGGATAGATATGCAACACTTATATATTAGAACATCTTAAATTACGGTGTCAAAGACGAGAGAATTGACATAAAAAGCACTCGAACGATTATCCTTTCAATATATGCAGTCCGCATTTAATCAATAAGAATTAAGTCAATAAAATCTCTTTGATAAAGAGAAGTCCACAAAATTTGATGCGGCACATCACGTGAAATAATTTCAAACAATTACAGCATAAATAGCTTAACCAGGGACTGAATAATTAGCGAAATAATTCTAAACGACTGCAATATAACCGTACATGTTTCGTACAAGTGCCTCATATGCGTTGATAAATTATTTCCGATGTTAATCGAAATATTTACATTCTATGCTTACGAAAGTCAGCGCATTTCAGTGAATTTACATATTTTTTTTTCGAATTCTCTCGCCTTTGACGTTACACAATTCGGCATTATGTTAAAACGAATCTGTAACATGTACATAGCGCCGAGTGTAATATGTATATCGGAAATGAACGCATTTACTATTTATTTCTCTTTAGTTTAGTTCGAGAAGAAGAAAGACGATAAGCGTGGTCGTGAGAGAAAACGACGCTGCAAGCTCCGCCAAAGCAGATCGCTGCAGAGCTTACATCGTTGAAAATAAACGGAACGTCCAGAGAGTGAGTGTCACGTGCAAATTTACGATATGCCAACAAGAAAGTACGATATTTTTCCACCGACGCGATATATCCTAGCTCCGTAGTATTGTACAGCACGACACACAACTATATATTGTACAAGTGTAGTTACAAACGCGGATTACTTGCGGTTAATCCGCGTTACATTAGTGAGGAACGTCCTCCTCAAGCTCAATAATGTATCTAGAAAAAATGAATACGAACGAGACATAGTTATAAAAGTAATCACCTGATATAAATAGCGGGACACTTTTATATCGCAAAGAAACTTCGTATAGATAGCAAAAATATCTTTTAATACCTTTTTCAACATCCGGGTCGTTGAAAAACATTTATGCGTGATGTGAACATTTGCTTATCTCGTTATGTTGTTCCTATATTATAATTTCAAAGGTAGAGATTTATCAGTGTTGTAGACACTTTATCAGATATTATAGACATTTATTATATTGTATACAAAGCAGCCGAATTATTAGCGAAATCTTCAGTTGACTGCAGTTTTAATATTTATTGAGCAAAAGTAACGCAAAGATAAAGACAAGAAACTCGCGGGAATTAACACGTGTCGATATCATTTTTAAATGTGTCATTCTCTCACTAATTTATACCTTTCTATTGTAAAGTAATGCATTAAATCTTAGGGACTAGCACAAAGACGATCGTAGTTACTTAAAATGAGTGAGACTTCATACTCGAATCGCATCTTTAGACTCTCTAAGACTCTTTTGTAAGACGCGCACGATGTAAAATAGCGGAGCGAGATGAACATCGAATACCTGCATCAGTATTATTAAATTTAAGAAGACGAGCATTCGAGACTTAATCGACTCGTGAAGAACTCAATGAAAGTCCTTCATAGTGGTACTTAAATCCTTTAAGGTAGAATAATTCATGATTCGATGATCGCACGACGCGCGTTCTTATCTTCTAAGCATTCCACCCATTGCAAAAAAAACCAATTAATTCTAGTCCGTTCATCCGTTGCAAATATAAATATTAATAGAATATTAACAGAAAATTAATTAATCAATATAGTAATAAGCAAGTCTTATAAAACACCTTGACGCGCCGCTTCACTGCAAACTCGTTTTCTTTACTAAAATTCATGTAATATTTAAATCTCTCAAGCTCTGCTACTTAGATTGTAATGTTTTATAATTTCCGTGATATTCTTCATGTTTGCGTATGTAGTAACCCATGATATTTATATATGCGCCCTGTATATGTATATATTATATGTATATCTATCTATTTTCTCCGGAGACTTAAGCATTTCCTCGAACGCGTGCGTATGCGACCATCGGAACTTTTGTAAGAAATACCCTTTGTAATGTACACGTTTATACCTATGTCATGTATTACACGATATACTGTTAATAAGTAGCTAATAAGTTAATATATACAAGTGTATTCATCTTCGGATAAATTACGCAATCGATATATTGAGCAACGTGAATTATGTGCCAAAGCGTAAGATAAAGAGAATACCATTGGCCTGACCGCGCCGATAATGTATGTACGTCGAGGAGAATTCAACGTAAAATTTCTAAATCGCTTTAATTTAAGTGGGCCTGAATTCCGATGTTCTTGAAAAAAATTTATATCTAAAATTGTTCGTAAAAGCGAAAATAGCAACAGTCGACAGCACTAATTAAATTAAATTAATTTATGATCGAGTTAATTGAAAATTCGAAACCGCTGAAACCGGTTTCGATAAAAAGGCGCTTAAAAACGCTTTTTACTAGTAGTTTATACGACAATTGTATTATTCATCTTCGGATAAATTACGCAATTGATATATTGTGTGCTACGTGAATTATGTGCCAAAGCGTAAGATAAAGAGAATATCATTGGCTTGACCGCGCCGATAATATACGCCGAGGAGGATTTACAACGCGAAAAAATTTCTAAATCGCTTTAATTTTAGTGGTCCTGAATTCTGATGCTCTTGAAAATATTTATATCTATAAATAAGTTATTCACACACACGATAATTAAAACAGTCGTGATAACGAGATCGGTTTTGATATATTGAATCCCAATCCTTGGTTCAATATAATTACGATATTTTCCTGTGAAACAGCTGGTGCTGGAATATCAAGATTTTTCAACAGATTCGTTGAAAATTCACAACACCTTTCGACACGAAAATATAATTCAGTGAACCTAAATAAACGTGCAATTTGGAAGAACAAACAGAGTTCACGATTGCGCGATCAGCTCCTTGAATCTTTTTGGCGGACACGGTCAGCTGATGTATAAGTTAGTCACATAAGCTCGCCTTGATATAAGAATTGTTCATCATTAAGATCGACAGAAAAGGAAGCACTGACGTCCGATATTTGCAACGAAATTCCGGGAAGACTTTCCCTCCGATTTTCACGAAATTTCATGAACACATCTCTAACGTTCAAGACTATATTAAAAAATATATTCAAAAGGATCTTGAGGAGGCTGGCTAGGGTCCCGCTGAGCGGCAGGCGGCGCGGCAAGAGGGGAAAATTTAGACTTACGCGTTGGTTGCACTTTTAATATTTTTGCTATATAAGTTATGTATAATATGTTTCGCCCGATGTATAAGAGTATAATTTCAATAATGAATTACTTGACAACCATGCAGCCAATTATCTTCAAGTGGTTGCTCAAATCAGCTAAAAAAAAAATAATAAGAATTAGTTCAAATTTATCTCGATTAATATCATTTTCGCCAAAAATCTTTCCACGAATAATTAATATACTCATTTGTCACTTAAGACATTTTTATTAAATCTCATGAAGATCGGAGACCTTTTCGGAATTTCACCTGATACTTGTTTTAGATATTTTTCGTCGTAGTAAGTCATTCGCATTAATAATAGTCTCTAATGTTATCACAGTATTTGTCATATGATCGCAATGACTAATAATCGCTGTAATGAACGATGTCGCTCAAAGTGCCGAATAAAGGAGACGAACGCAAGTTGCAATAACATATTTATTCAGAAGCATATGCATCTTATAATAGTATTCTTTATAATCATGTACTTTATACTTATTTAACTTACGCTCTCATCCATATCTTGTCTTTTGAGATAATGCCCTCAGATGTAACATGCCAAATTCTACCTGTCCTATCATAATTTTGCTAGAATCTTGCTTTTAGAAAAGCACATTTGAAATTATTTTATTTTTATTTTCTCTAAAATAAAATTTCTTATTTTCGGCGAATATTTCATTATATTTCTATATAAAGCTCAACCAAATGCATAATAGCGTCGAATAAACGAGACATCATATTTAACTTTCGTAAGATTGGATGCACAATCCCTGTTAAGAGTTTGTAAATTATATTAAAATCGAAGCTAGTGTTGTGAGTTTAATGTGATAGTTTATCGATATATAAGTACCTATAAATTTATTTTTGTTCGCTCGGAATCACAGATTGAACTTATTTAATACTTACATAATTTTGCGAAAATCTGATTTCTATCTACTTGTATATAGGTACATATATATTATAATGTTCATATATATTATAATAAATATATAATAAAATATACATATATATATATATACATACAAAAGAATAGATCAGAGTTAACAAAGTTATGTAAATATTATATTATTTATATCGATTTATCAAGCAACACCAGCTCTTCTTTCCTGTTTTTCTTCTTATGACTGACAATGAGTTCCCATGTAATTAATTTTTGTTTTGCCCATAAAATGTCTAAAAATTATCTCAAATAAATAAAGATAGACATTCAGAGTGAGAAACATTACACAAATTATTCTTACACTCATATTAATTATATGCTTTTTGTGTCATAGAATTTACTCAAATAAATAAGTATCTTAAAGTTATGAGAAAAAAAAGACTCAATCAATTAACAAATCAGTAGGAAAATCAGGGGTAAAGAGCCGCAACAAGGTGTTCGCGTTGATAGAGATGTATTTTAATATCGATCTACAGACGTTTCGGTCTGATACGAGATCATCTTCAGTGTAATTTTACAAAAGTCAGACGGTTAAAATAATAAGAACATGATACGCATAGTTACCAAAATTGTATCTGACAAAATTGATGAATCGCATATTGAAGCCCGCGTATAAATATGTGAAAAAAGTCTTAATCGATTTAATAAAATTTTATTAATCGATTAATAAAATTAATCGCAATTGACCCTTTTTTCTCATAGATATTTATACGCGGGCCTCAATATGCGATTCTTCAATTTCGTCAGATACAATTTCGGTAACTATGCGTATCATGTTCTTATTATTTTAACCGTCTGACTTATGTAAAATTATACTGAAGATGGTCTCGTATCAGACCAAAACGTCTGTAGATCGGTATTAAAATACATTTCTATCAACGCGAAAACCTTGTTACGGCTCTTTACTCCTGATTTTCCTACTGATTATCTTAAAGTTATTTTAAAACAATGCCAAAGATGTCATAAATTAGGACATACATAAGATCGTTAATAAATAACTGATTAAATAACTGTTATCTCTCGAACAACTTTAATACGATATCTTCAAAATTTTAAGACATCTCTTAGACGAATTCAAGATATCACAATACTCTGGAACAGATATAAAAATGTAATTAACGCGCTTTATTAAAAATAAATTAAGATTTTTTTTATTCAATGAATAAATTCAAATATTACCAGGTTTAATGAGAAACATTTAAGCGTTATAATAATTTCGGTATGAAAAAATATTTAGTTGTTTGTTCAACTTTAATCTTGCAATAAGACAGTAACGCGAGTTGCCGCCATATAACGATGAATTCGGAAATCTCGTTTTAATATTCGATAAATGTATATTTACAAGTATGCAGTACAAAATTCTACAATATTATGTTACGTTATGTGTATGTACAGTGAAATGCATTAATTCGCGTGGTTCATATATGACAAAATTTAAAATATCTCAGGAAATTCTTAACGAAAAATAACTTTGTTATAGTGTTTTGAAAAGCTCTCGAGGTAAGCTACACAAATATGCAATAAAAAATTTGTGTATGTGTGTGTGTATGTATGTACGGACCTTCAAACCTTATATAGACCACGCGAATTAATTAATGCACCTTACTGTACACATGTGACAAAAAAGTATTCAGATCCTTTCAATTTTTATACTTTATAATTTTAATATTATTTGCTAGAGAGATGTGAAAGAATCCTTATCGATAGGAATATATATTGCATTAATTGATTAAACTTTCGATTAAAATAAGCTTGATGTAAAAATAATAATTGCAAATGGAAATTTAATCAAAGTTCCAGAATGTGTTAGTTATGTTCTAGTGAATTATCTTTCAATAAGTGTCAAACCAATCAAAAGTTTATGATTGAACGTGGTATACATTCTTCTCGACAAGAATCCTATAATATTCTCTCTTAAACCATGTTCCATTAATTTAAATAACCAAAGATAATTAAAGGAATACGAATACTTTTGTGAATCACTGCATGGCTCCAGTTAAGACAGACGCTATAGATACATTCGGTCACTCGCAATCATCTCTCTTTCGCTTGGTAAATATATATAGGAATTTGCAACAGTATTCGTTCGCACGAGTGCGCAACACTTCTTACAATTATAAAAGAATTTAAAATAATATATTTTTAGCATGTTAATAATGCCAAAATCTCGGGTTACTGTTAAAAAATTTAACAGTAGAAATAACGCAAGTTGTTTATTGTAAAGATATATCATTTTCGTCAGTGATATACAATGACGAAAATGATAACGACGTGGAATAAAGCTGGTAATGATCTGAAGTAACAACAATAAATAATTAGGCTGTACAAGAATTCGTCAACTGTTTCATTTCGATCTTGTATCTTATTTGCGTTTTATTCGCTTTATAAAAAATCGCGATTGACAAGAAAATCTTCAAGATCTGCGAAAAATATGTCATTAAAATTAGAAACTAATCCTTTATCATCTACGCTACGCAATGTGATATAACAAATAATATGATATACAATACTGCTGTTATAATGTAAAATACAAATTCCAAAAAGATAATTACTTTATTCCTTGCATACTCTATCAGTCTATCTTGAGGAGTAATACACACGCAAATGTTTTCAAAAGCCTGAAATTGTACCCATTACTAACTGAAATCTTAATGAACAAATGGAGAAGTTTTGAAATTGACTTTTCTTTAGCAAAAAATTTAACGCAATATCAACATTTGGTGCAATGCTTCAATCGTAATGGATTAAAAAGCTTTGACAATTGCAAATAAAATTGTAATATAAAAATAGTTGGCAATAATCAGAAAAAAATATATAAATGTAAGAAAAAAGCGATAGAGAGTGCCGACAAAGGACAATTTACTTAATATAAATATGTAAATACCTTCCTGAAATTTCGTTGCCTTGAGAAATTTTATATTACAGACATTTACAATATGTTATTAAAATCTTAGTAGTACTAGAATTGTTTACATAATAACAACAGCATTAACAAATCGAGATAATGTATTGATATTAACTATAATGTATTTTCTAATGACGCGTACCTATCTTCTAGAAAGTATAAGTATATCTAATAGGTATATATAAAGTCTTATTTTTTGGATTAATAAAATCTCTCGTTAAGAAATGAAAGAAAAGGCGAAGAAATTTATTCTTTGTTTTAAATAGAATCAACTGCGAAATGCTATTTCATTATAAAAAATTCATTATACGTTATTCATCAGTAGAAATACAATCGATAGAGACATATGTCCTGTTATTCGCTCGTACCACTTCTCGAAATATCCGGTTTTGTTTGGTGCTAATGTCGTACTCAAATGCAAACATTATCGTTAACAGGTTGCTGTACAAGAAAAGATTATCAACAATTTAAAGTTTAGGTGCTAATTCTAGTCTTCGTATTTCTGAAAATACTCTTCAACTGTTGCATTTGGTGCCATAACTATGTGCAAACGGTATTTCTGACATATAGGTACTAAAATAGTTTGTTCATTTCTTTTGTAGCAGTTTAACAATCTGGAAACATCAAAATATTTTTCAAAATATACTCTGCTGCTGAATGAACACTTGTACACAGCACCGATACAATGAGAGATAGTAGAAATTTTAATTTTTGTTGAAAATTTAAATTATAATTTTGTCACTTGTTAAATAATTGTTTACAATATAAATTAATATCTTTATCTTCTATAAATGTTCAAATTGTTACATTTATAATGACATAGAAACCGGATATACAAAATCCTCGCAATCTATGATTAAATAGCAACTAATTATAACAATAAACTGTATCGTTTGACCAGCTTAGATAAATAAAAACGATTATATATCATTTTCGAATCACATGGCTCTGATCGAGCTATGCACTTAAAACTATATTCAATAAATTCGTCTTTAATACTCTTATTACCAATGTCTTGTCTTCTCTGAAAAACATTTATGTTCTGTTATTAATAAAAAAAAATTAATCACGTTGGAAGAAAAAACAGAGACAAATCAAAATGGGAAATATAGAAGTAATAGATAATAGTTAATGCATTAATAACACAAAATAGATATCAATTTGAATGTTCTCATGTGTGTATATATATGAGTTACTAGAAAATTTCACCAGTTTTATTTGAAAAAAGGCAGTTTAATCAGTACCTTGAACAAGATCGACACTGCGCGAAATGTCATAATTCATTACAATTAAATGAAAATATAATCACTAATATTGGAATGATATAATTAACTACAAGTATGGTAAACATAATAAATATAGAATATCAATGAAAACTGTACAGATAATGAAAACCATAAAAATGATGAAAGGACATTCTTGCTTAAATTGTATCACCTGCAAAATGCTATAGTTAATTATGTTTTGAAAAGCCTGCAATCAAGGCAAGGTATAATGCTGGTTAGCAATTAGCAAGATACAATATGAATGTACAATTACAAATCAAAATATACGATCAGAACAATAAATACACTAACGAGAACGCTGTCAGGAATAAGGAACTGCAAATATCACTGAAAAAATTCTGTTTATGTTAATATCTAAGCTTTTGCAAGCAAAGAAGGAACCGATAAAATATACACCGTACTATACTGCAACTTGATATTTAAGAAGCCAAGTATTAAAGAAGTAAAACTTTTGTTAAAAAGAAATTTATTTAAATAAAAGGATTTATCTTTAGAGTTTGCCGAAAAGATTAATCAGAAGATCACACATAAGAGCAACTGTTAAGTTTCCATTCTAATTCAAACAAATAAATTCAGAAATATCTAATCTATTCAGACAAAAATACATTTATCATTAGCGAAATAAGAGCTCATAAAAACTACACTCGATTCAATCAGAATCATGCGATCCAAATGTCAATTAAAATGGTACAAAATTTCTCTTTATCAGATAGAGTGACTGCAAGTATTTCTGAACTTCGCAGTTTTTCTTGTGTCGAAAATGTAAAGAAACATGAATGTCATTAACAGTTTACGTTCGAGGTACATAAGCAACGCCATTGTAATGGCTGCGGGCTTCGTGCTTCGGCGAATGCTCATGTAACGTGAACTCTTGAACCGAGCCGCACTCAAAGCCTGGACAGTATAAACAGACGTAGCGATCCGGATTTGTCGAGACCTGCTGCATTGTGTTCACGGCCACAAGCATAACATTATCCGAGCTCGTTGGTATCACGTTGCCCGGTTTCATTTGATAAGACATGCCTGTCTTAGATATTACGTAATGCATAACGCTATTGCCAATATTCATCTGTTGCTGTTGCTGCTGTTGCAACGGTTGTTGCGGTTGCAATGGTAATTGTAGTTGCAATTGTTGCGCTTGTTGCTGCATTTGCTGCGATTGTTGCAATTGTTGCGGTTGGTGTGATTGTTGTAGCTGTTGTTGCAGTTGTTGCTGCTGTAACTGTTGCAAATGCTGCGATTGTTGCTGTTGCAAATGTTGTTGCAAATGCTGCGATTGTTGCTGCTGTTGTAATTGTTGCTGTAGTTGTTGCTGATGCAGTTGCTGCGATTGTTGCTGCTGCAATTGTAGTCGCAACTGTTGTCGCTGTTGCAGCTGTTGTTGCAGTTGTTGCAGTTGTGATTGCTGTAGCTGTTTTTGAAATTGCTGCTGCTGCTGTTGCTGCTGCTGCTGAGGCTGTTGTTGCAATTGTGACTGTTGTTGCAACTGTGGCTGTTGCAACTGTGGCTGTTGTTGCAACTGTGGCTGTTGTTGCAACTGTGGCCGTTGTTGCAACTGTGGCTGTTGTTGCAACTGTGGCTGTTGCGAATATGGTGGCGGCGGCGGCCTGGGCGCTTGATAAGTAGTTTGTAAGAACGGTTTAACAGCTACGGTGCCAGCACTCTGCTGCTGTTGGAGAGGTTGAGTTGATTTCTTTAATGGATGACTGATATGAGCCGGCAAGTTATGATGATAAGCTGTCTTTTGCGGGTTATTCTGCGGCGTAGCATTGACATTGTTCAATAGACGTGTCACTTCAGAAGGTAGCGTCACTTCACGAGGTAGCGTCTCTTTCGGTTTTAACACATCTGCAATTGTGTTAGACGGCACCTTGACCGAATTTAGTGGCTTCACGCCGATCACTTGGTACTGCCGAGAGTTGGCGGTGTCGACCACTCGGGTGGATGTATTCGGACGCACGCTGACGGATGAAGACACGTTGCCGGTTGTCGCTACAGAAGGAATGGGACGATCCTGGGTCGATGTCGTAGGTGCGGATACCACGGGATGGGTCGGTTTCGCCGGCCCTTGCACGTTATCGGACAAAGATGCTTGGCCACCTTGCTTGTTTTGACGAGACAAATGCACATTGTGTGTATATGTACATATCGTTTTATGTCCTCTCAATTTGGGCTGGGAGTCGAACGACATACCGCACAATCGGCAGAAGTGATTCTCTAATGAGGGAGTATTTGTGAGCTCCGCCAAGGACTTGACACGCAGGAAAGACTTAGGCACGGAACTCATGGCGTTCTTCGGTAACGATTCCTTGAGCTCTTCTCTCGAAGAATTCGCGTCTGAGTGATCTACACAATTCTCGAGGGTCTTGTTTGCATGGTCAGATATCCCGCTATCCTTCGAATTACTAGCATTTGTGTTCAGCTGCGTGTTCGCGGACTCCCTTGGAGTTATTACGCTAATTCGGGTATTTGAATTTTTCACAGATGCGGCGGCTGAAGCCGCGTCGTTGGAACATTGCATTTGTTCATCAGTAACAGCAGGATCAGAGGTTGCGTTTTCTTGTGTATTCTGATGCATAGTGGAAGGCGTGCTGTCGGCGTTTCTCCTGGCCCCGTTCGAAACCGAACTCTCTTCACTTTCCGACAACACTATCGTCAGGTCCTCTTCCTCATCCGAGTCATCATCCAAATTCCTCGAATTGCTATTGTTACTTCGTCTCGACTGCACGACTGCGACATTAGGCGAGGGAACTTGTACCGGAACCTGCGAAACGTTCCTGGTTGCTTGTAATTCTTTATTGGAGCCTACTGATAATTCTGGCGATATCACCGCCTCTTGTGCGGATCGATTCCCAAACAAGATTTTGTCGAGCAGTGACTGAGTCAGTTCTTGTGGTTCGCGTGATTTGTCGTTCACAGTCTTCTCAGTGAGATCGTTGTTGAAACAACTTAAATCCATGTAAGGTAAATCGTCTGCGTCTTTTCGCGGATTCGTAGAGCTCTGGTCACTGACATCGCGATAGATTACCTCGCACGTCATCGGCATCTGTTGCATCTCGTTGTTGCTCCTGTGCACGATCGCATGCTTCTGGAATAGATCAATACTGTTGTAATGATTATGGCAGCGGGAGCATATATACTCCTCCTGCAGCACAGTATGGGTCTGCCAATGCTCCTCAAAGCCCTGCAAAGATTGCCACATACTTGTACACACTTTGCAGATATATACTTTCGTTACGGCAGTGACAGCCACGCAAGTATAATGCAGATGCACATCCCGTTTCTGCGTATGCTCCAATGAGTGCATTTCAAAAGACAACCTGCTGTAAAACGTCTTGCTACAGAATCCGCATGTCAGCAGAATTGACGTTCTAGTGGATGTGATCGAGTTCGATAATCCACTACGAGGATCGGTAGACGTGGCAGTGGCGTTTGGACAGACTACTTTATGCGATTTCAGAACCTGCGATGACATAAAGGGCGTTCTACAATCCTGGCACACATGGTCGGCTATCTGCATATAACCCTCTATCGAATTGTCATTGTTGTTGTCCGTCGCCCGTAACTTAATCAGTTTTGAGCCGATGTACGAAGGCCTCGGGAACGAAAGACGGCTAGCCAGGAAGAATGGGTTCTTCGCGTGATTCTGGAAATGGTTGGTGAAGAGCTGTCCGAGACCATAGAAGATCACCTTGCATATGTTACACCAAAAAGTCGCCGTGCTTGCGTGGTTAAGCCGAGAATGCATCATCAGGTGATGCCCCAGCTCCTGGACAGAGTTCATTGTCCGCTCGCAGTTGACACAGAGCAACGTGGACTTTCTACCATTCCGTCGATTTTTGTTGCAGAGCGTGCTTCCCGTAGAACTCTGCGTACAGTGCGCCTCGAAGCATTCAAAGCGTCGAAACAGCGTCTGGCATATGGTGCACAACAAAACTATCTCGATCTGAATGTTCGTTGCCGGTGATACGTTGCTTGTCTTGGGCCTGTGGCATTCGCAGATAGTGAAGGACTTCGTCGGTTGTTCCGAGGACGATTCAGCGATACACGTTCTTTCTTTCTCCGCATTTTGCACATTCTGCTCGGCGTTGCTCGCTACAGGCGTCTGTTTTTGTGAATCTCGTTCTACAGTGTCTGCCGCCGATACATTCGAAGCATCGTTTCTTTCCTCAGTTGCATCAAGCTGTGATACTTTTGAAGCAATAGGGTTCTCCGCACTTGATTCGTTCGTACTTTCTGATCTCTTCTCTTGCTCATTGACTCCGTTTTCGGCTACTTCGACCTCTTCCACAGCTGCTTCCATCGAATTTTCTCCTATATCTTCGACTTGATCATTACTCTCGTTAGACTCTTGGTGTGTAGAAGCATTCTGAATCTTTTCAATCGACGTACACATATTTTTGAGGTCGTTTTTCATATGCTTTATTGTATGCTGAAACAATTGATCAGCGGTATCAAAGACTCGGGAACAAATCGTGCATTTTGTAGCTCGTTTTTCCAGTTTCATTTCGGACTTCGACTTCGTAGTTGATTTATTCTTGGTTTTCTTATGTGACTTCTTTAAACGTTCGCGGCGCGTTATGACGACTTTCAATGATGACGCGGAGGAAGAAGTGGACAGGATTTCCATATCAGACTCAACAACAAATTTATCTGATTGATGTGACCCACCTTCTCCGTTAACAGAAGAACATTGCTCTTGCGATGTCGACGGTTTCGACTTATCCAAATTTTGGCTGTTCTCCTTATTCACGACTGTTTTGTCTAACACCGAGGCTTCTCCAAATTTCGATACATTGCTAGATGTAAGACTCACAGCTGTACATGTTTTATTAAGGAAATTGGTAGTCAACATATGTTCCACCAACAATTTGCGATTCTTGAATAACTTGTTGCATCTGGGGCATCTATACGTCCGTTTCTTTTCGCGTGTTGACTGTTTAACACCGCATACTTTCGAGGTTTTCGACTTTACAGATGTATCATTACACAATCTTGCCAATTCAAGATTGGTCGATTTCTCATGTAATTTCGGTGTCGTCTCTGATATTTTCTTGCTCGAATTTAAGAAAGCGTCTGATATAACGTTTACCTCTCTTGCGTCTTTACGCGGGCTTTTAGAAACAGTGTTTTCCTTAGATTGAGTAAAGTCGCTCTTAGAGAAGTTCTTTTCAACATTTGGAAGATTCTTATTGCTAACGGATGATGACTCGGGCTTGGACGTGTCGTTACACTTTGTCGGCTTTGCTGAGGTTTCTGTTTGTTTTTTCGGCGAAGCGAGTTTTCTAGGAGATCCGACCGGTGTATTGTGTTTTGCGGAAGACGTAGATGTGGAAGGCAAAGTGAAAACATTATCAGATCTCGCAACCACCGATTTCTTCGAAGAGTTTCGCGAAATGAAGGGTGTTTGTGATGTTGACGTTGACTGCGTAGAAGCGGTTTCCTTTTGCGATTTTTTTGAGGTCATCATTATGTCACGAAACGCATTTCGCCACACTTCCAAACGTTTCGGTGACAAAGGACCACTCTTTTCGCGCTTGCCTGATGATGAAGATTTATCCTGATTCTGAATGGACGCAAACTTTCGGTCGATCTTGAATGGCACATTTTCATCGCTGTTTTCTGTGGTTTGAGCGTCTGTAACAAAAATTGGAATTAATAAAATCATTTTAAACATAAATACGAAAGAATAAAATTAAGTAAAATCACTTTGAAGAGAATTGTACCTTTTATTGAACTTTCTTCTGTGAACCTGGGTGGTTTAAATATTTCGTTCGGGCTTTGTTTTCTGGACAAAGTAGGACTTCTACTACGATCATCTTCGGTATTTTCTGCGGCCATCGTACTTCTCTTTCGTAAGCGCACGTGTCTATACATCTTTGTTCCACAAGATTTATGTTGGTTAATAGAATTTATCACAAAGGTCATATATTCCTTCGTTAAACGATCGACCTCGGTCGCTGAATATCTACCATCTTTGGAAGAACATAAAGTATCCAGGTCGATCATTAGAACTCTAGGCTTCTTGACCAGCTTGTATTTCTTCCTTAGTTTATTGAACTTTGACTTCGTTATATAGTGTCTTTCAACGCTCCTGGGTGTGGTTAATAGAGGATCCTTAGAAATAGACGGTTCTTTTGTTTCCAACAATCTGTCTTCTTTCGGCAAAATTAATTTGTCTCGAGATTCTAAGGCGACCAAATTTCGTACTAGCTCCCGTCGGTCCAATTGTTGTCCCTCTACTGGTTCAGATTCGATGATATCTGAAGGCTTCGTTTTGCTCTCTCGCCACTTGATAACATCCTTATCTTCCATTTCTTCCAATTTTGTTAAAATAACTCGAGCCGGTTTAATCTCTATATCCGTTTCCTTGTTATCAACCTGTTCAAGAGACAAATGAGATTCACTCCGATTATTATCCTTATTATTATTATCAATCACATCCGCATTACTTACATGTGAATCTTCATCAGATTCATTCGATGATATTCTTCGACATCTTTTTCTTCGTAAAGGTAGCGCTTCAATTTCACTGTCAGACGAAATATATTTTCTTTTAAATTTCCATTCATCTGACTGCTTTTCCATTCTTTTGGCCATAAATTTCAATTTTGAATGCATCAGTCTTTTCGACGCCTTTAAAGACGAACAGTCAGACAGATAGGATCTGTCGCTGTGCAAACTCGAATCTGTGCTCTTGCTACTTGATGACGGCAAAAATGAAGTGGTATTTTTTACAATGTATTTTTTTCCAGTTTTACGATGAAGTTCCGATGAATAAGGTAAAATACGTGCGCATACATAAGTTTTTTTCTCTTGCTCTTCTTCTTCCTCTTCTTCTTTCTTCTTCGCTTGGCTCGTTAATAGAATACAACTGTTAGTCTCGCTCTGTGCATCTTGCTCATCCTCCTGATCTCCTCTGGATGATTCTTCTACTGCAGATAATTCAGACGATTCATATGAGTGTGTATTTTCTTCATTTTCTCTATCTTTTGAGACTACCGATATATCTTCGGTAGTAGGTTCCATCTTTTGGGATTGTTGCAGAGATTTTGAAGGTATAAAAGAAGAGGATTTTTTTCGTTTATTAAACTTTCCTTTTACCAGTCCAAATTTCCATAAATACCGCCTTCTCTTATTTTTAACTGAATTCGAATTTTTTTGCTCCTTCTTTATCTTCGCATTCTTTGGTAAACGTGTAAGCTTTACTGAAATATCTTTATTCGTGACATTGGAATCTCTCTCTTGCACCGAATCTGGCGTCAAATCCTTTGTTTGCTCCGTCAAGTTCAAACTCGTGTTTGTTGTCGAAGTACTACAACTCGGTGTTGCATCAAACAGTTCCTCGTCGGAGATATCCATCTGTAATATATTTAGTGTGGATTACAAGTCTTAAATTATGCATTATGTATACAGTATCCCTTACAATTATATCTTATATGGAGTGTGTTAGTAATCAAATTGTTTTCTTTAAAATTATACTTGACATGGCAATTTTTACCAAACATGGAATTTTGTTCTTTATGTACATAAAAGATGGAACATTGTCTTCGAATACTTTGAAAGAGACAAAAGAAAACCTTTCAATATGTATATATAATACTTAAACAGAGCTTAAATGGAATAACTTTTCGAATTCTCGAATAAATCTTATCTAATATTTACTTGAACTTTTTTTGTATCTCTATGGAACAAAGATACTTTTACACGCACATATACATACACACAATTTAACTGTGGCTGCGTTCCAATATTCACTACCAGTACTGAAAATCTATAGTGTGACATATATCGGGACGCAGCTTGTATTATTACCTTAGTTAACCTATTCAAAGTCTACTTACAAACTGTTTTAAAATATTTTCTTAGTGGTAATGACTTACGGCCTGAATATACAACTCAAGTTAATCAACCTATTAAGATGTTTGAGAAAATATTTCAAAATATTTATAAGCAGGATTGGAACATGTAGCTTGAAATACGACCAAGCTATTTACATAAAAACGATCAACACCCTGCACTCTATTTTGTAAAAGCAAATCACCACTTAATATCGTTACCTTTCGACAAATCTTTCATCACAACTCTAACCACGTAACTCTAACCACAAAAAACGTCGGCAAATTTTGTTACATTGAAAGGGATACATTCAAAACTTTGCTCCATTTAAAAAGCAAAGAAAAATCCAAGTTCATTACTTCCAAGAGTTAGAAAATCGTATTGTTATTCACTTGCGGTCCTCATAACCTAAAACGCCATCGATATCTCGACATACTGAAGAAAACTGATTCGAAACTCGCCGAGAGATCCATATCCATTCGCCGATCAGTAATGAATTGGAATTATCCCTGCGTTAAGTTATCTTACATTTTGACATAAGGTCTCTTCTCAGTAAATCACTCATATCTTTCTGTTCATACAAGCTGGAACAGAACACAGCGCGAACGCAAGAGGCAGAAGAAAAGCAACAAGTTGTAAGCACAATACTGTGTTGTGTTTGTAAGTTTGAAAGGGAAAACGGAGGAGCAGGGCTAAAGAAAAAGAGGCCGTTGTCTTTACTCACTTGTTCAAGCTGCTCGACGTAGTTCGTACAGTACAGATGCAGGTTAGTTCACCCGACCGTAGAGGTTTCGCGGTTTCTCCTCGCGCGCTCCGTCTACGTCACAGGACACACACAATTGACACAATGCGGTACTTGCTGCGGTAGTCGAGACTGGTCGAGACACGAGCGCGGCGCGAAATTTTCCATGAGAATCAAGGGAGAGTGGGGCGGAAAAGCGGAATGCGGATTATCCGGAACTCCGGAAGCCGCCATGTTCAGGTAACGTCGAACGTAAACATACAGTATACACAAACGTATACATACATACGCGGACGTGATCTTCGCTTTGGTGTGCTTCTGCTCCACTCTACCTCGATTCTCTCTGCCTTCCATCCACTTCCATCGACAGTTACATCATAACGTTTGTATTATTTATTGTTAGAACTCTCCTCGCGCACCGCACCGGCCAAGTTAGGTTAGGTTGCGTTAGGTTAGATCGCGATGACGACACGTGGTGCGTCGCAAGTGGCAAAGTGAACCGAAGTTAGTCTCGATACGCGTTGACCTTGGATTTCGATCGCCTCGAATTCACCGTCGAGGCGCCGCTCGCTCGCGACTTTAATAATTCAAGCCCTTACCCTCGTCGAGAATCCGCTTCGCCGTTCGTTCGTCTTGTCGGGTAACTCCTCTCCCCGACGCCCTCCGCACGTTCGTCGCTTCGATGCCTTCGATCCCGTTTCGCTGATGAAAACACGATCGATCGTTGAGTCTCAGGTTGACGCACGTCGCCGGAAAGTCATGGTTCTTACTCTTTACACCGTTCTCACTGGCACGGGAAGGGAATGCGTAACAAGAGAATCAAGAGGGACAAAAATCTCTCCGGAGTCGGAGTCTGAGTCCGGCGGGACTTTCTTTGTGCACGCGTAGCACGTCATTGATCACGTGATCATTCTCGTAGCTATTAAAATTAAAGAGGCGCAACGCAGGGCGCTTCTTAGGATCTGTTATATTTTTTATTTTTGGTTTTTTTTACTTATTGTTTATTATTAAATTTGTGTATTTTTTATTAAACAAACTTTTCTGTAATATTCTGTAATATTCACGTGTTCTTTGTAAATGCTTAGAGCAATAATTATTGTTGAAAAATAAATTCGTATATTTATCGCGTTTCAAGTTTTCGCATCCTCTTAATAATATACAAAATACATGAAGTGCTATATTGAATGCACGTTAAAATCGTTATATGCAGTAACAGAATATTTACAGATATTAATTTTGTAGAAATTCAAACGTACCGAAATTGGTAGAATCCTATTTTCCCCTCCACATATTTCATATTTTATCTGAAACAGAATTTTATATAGAATCTTTTGGACAGAGTAAAAAACTTGCGAGTTTATAAATGTCAGAAAGCTTTGGAAGATGCAGGATTTTTTTAATGCGAATCCAAAACGAAAGATTCGTGAATAACGAACAAAAGTGAGCTTATGCAAGCTTTCGAATTTTTCCAATATTTACTCCGGATATTTCTTTTTTATAGCAAATCCGCTGGCAATGAGATACGTACGCTACTGCATGTTAAAGAACGCGCGCGCGTTACACTGCGCGAGATTTCAATATTTTAGACAATCTCCGATTGGTGAAAAATTTACTGCGCACCGACAGATCGCATGTCTTTCTTGCTATACATTGACAAAGAAACTAACATTAAAAAATTGATAACCGTTGGAGAACGGATTGATGAAACCCGCGATGTATTCTTGATTTCTTTTCCGACCTGCATCTCTATTTTAAATGGAAAGCAACAAAAGAAATTGAATTTAGAAAACTTCATTTTAAGACGGAGTATAATTTTTAGTTCGATTTTTGTATTCGTGCATCCTGTGATAACACAGCATTAAATACGTCGAACTGTAAAAAATCTCTCTAGAATGCTCAAGTTTACAATTTAAGTTTCATTATTCATAGCTTATAAAGTAGCTAGACACATCAAAGGTATCGCGATAGTCTTATCAATTCTCTTCTCTATAATGTTTATATATCATTGCGAACTCGAGTCGTTCTCCCCAATCTTCCTTCCTCACCACTCCGCGCGAACAGAAATGTTTCTTTTAAATATTTAACGCTGTGTAGAAAAGATTGTCTTTAACAAATACACGTATCATAAACGTAAGAGCCGTTTACCTTCTTTATAATCTTTTCGTGAGAGCAACAGGGAGTTAATTGTTATTTAACAAAATAATTAACGTAAATATTAATATTCTATTAAAAAGTATACAGAGGACACGAGACAAGTCGATCGATCGCTCTGCGAAAGGTGATTCCGTATCTTTCAAATAAAGCTACGACGCAACGGCGCATGTAAAAAAAAACGGGCCCTTATATATTTACCTATATTTACATTTGCTTATAATGTACATTTTATAATGCTACATACTTCAGTCGACGGTCTTTTGATTTAAACGGCTTACTTTTATTCATCTATCGCCTTCTAGAAACGTTCATCGTAATCGCTATACAATATCGTGTTTTCGTATTTTGTTTAGAACTAGATAACGTCGCAAGTGTCTCTCGTTCGGAGAAGGATAGGCGAGACAGGTCGCTCCAACCGTTGTAAAATCCTAGCGAGTACTTGAATGTTGTATTATTCTGACGAGAGCGCTGCCGTGAGTGCTATCGTGATCAATAACACACGTGGACGATGCTCGTGCGGATGATGATCGGTGACAACGGCGACGACCGGCGGGGACAACGTAGTTCACGTCGCCGTGACGTCGGTGGCGGCAGTAAACGCTAAGTAATAATATCACAGTGTGGGTTTCTCGTCCGCGGGCTCCTCTTTTATGGGATGGCTGCATTCCATTAGCGCAGGATTCGCCACGGCGATTATGTTGTCTCCGCGCGAGGCTATCACCTACACATAATTTATGTGCGAGCCATTAACGGTCTGTAGTGAAATAGGCGACGTCTATTGCCGTTTTTCCTACCGTTCTAAAGAAGCATACATTATTCAATAGCTGCAAAAAGTAAGAGGATAGGCATAACGGATAGAAAAAAAAAAAAGCTTGCGCGGCGCATTTAGCGGTTTTTTTGCAAACGGTTCTTCTAATGTCCGAGCAAGAATGACGAGAGATAAGAGATGATACAACGAGGACGTTGAATCGCCTGTTCGTCGCTCACCTTTAGATTGAAGTCGCCTTCTTTGTCGGTGTTCTCAGCCTCCGCCTCGTTTGTGTCCTGAAACATACGCGGACATTATTATCGCCGTTCACTCGTCCTCAGCTCTGTGCCGTTAATTAAGAGCTTCTACCCCACAGATAGATCGTTTTTTCAGTATTACACGTACGTGCATAGACGATGATTCCTCGTTAGAGAAGGAGAATTGGCTATCCGAGTCGCTGATCTCCTCCACGCTGGCGCTGAATATGCCGTTATTACTCTTCTTCCTCCAGACTGGACTGAAACAATGCGAACGTCAATGTACACTCTTAATGCATATGTGATGATGAATGCGACGACGTGAATATATCTAAATCGAAATTGAAGTAAGGAGACATAACTTTCGAAAATCGAGAACGTTGCTTCTACATCCTTATATTGTTAGACATAATTTATGTATTAAATATAAACGGTAATCTAAAAGATAATTTTTAATTATTAGTATAAAAAAGTGAATCCAAAGCAAGCAAGACTGCCGTGTGGACACAGATAGATTAATTAGGATTTATATTTTTCGAATTAAAATAGATTAAAGAAAATGCTCAAAGTATGTGGCGTTACAACGGAGGGCGGATACTTCTCGAGAATTTAATTAATTATTAATATTTTTTAATTCGTTACATAATATTATATTAATAATGTAGAACTTATCATCAATTAATTTAAATTTATTAACTGAGAAAAAATAATGACTTGTAAATATGACTTGTCCATATTCATACATTTTTTCTTGTTCGTGATTCCCGCTTAATAAATCTTTCTACTACAATACTACATTGAGATAAAAATATCTAAATATCGTAGTTAAGGCTAAGGATAATCACCTCGACGACCTGGGTCTCCTCGTGATAGAATTGTTAATATCCGTTCCAGAACATCGTAGATCCAATTCCTCCTGAAACAGTGAACTGCTACAGACAGTAGGAGTAGCAAACTGGATGCGTAGAAGAAATGAGGAAAATAACGGAGAGGAGCGGAATAGGATATGCGGAGGGCCATGACCAGATAAGCGAACATATAAACACGACTTGGGATACCAGGCGCAAAGCATAGAGTCCAAGCAAGTCGTGTCGAATGAATCAACCTTCGAAACGACCGATTTTTGCTATCAATCTACTAAACAACACGTAGTATGAAGTAAGTTCTTATCTTATTTCCATGAAGAATTCCATGCGTATCCTAATTTCAAATATTCATTCAACATGCATATTGACGGTTAAGAGCACATGCAATATAAGCAAGAGAGACCATAACTAATTCAGTTTTGCTAAAAAATATATATAATTGCATTTATAGGATTACAGAGTGGTCCTCAGAATTGACGAGAAAAGAAACAAAACTGTCCTGTAATGTATAAATAACTTTCCTAGCAAAAATGTTAAGACATTAATAGTTTGCATGCTGTTGAGTCATTAAAAGACGAGTGGCTTTTAGCAAATTTGTTTAGGTATAAATAAATAAATAACAATAAATAAATGAAAATGTTGTCCACAGTTCAATCTGAAACAAACTTTTTAATTTAGGTGCCAATTTAGAACAGATTAAAATTTTAATTTTAGATTTAGTTACCAAAATATCAAATAGATTTGAAATGATTTAAAAATCCAGAATTATTTTAAGTTTTAATAAATGAACGCCACACAGTTGCAAATTGCGAAAGATAGAATTAGGCAGATCTCTACTCAAAGAGAATCATGCGATTTCGATTCAATCGAAAGAAGCGCAAGCCATGCACGTGCTTTTGCAACTATACTTGACCTTTTTTGCGTTCTTTCCGTTTTGTTTCGCGCATCTAAATTAGTGCAGACGGTTAGTGCGAGGCGATCTCTACGCGATGGGCGTACGGTTAATGATTAGCGGCCATGCGAGTGCAGCAGGTCACAGTGCACAGTGAACGATCTATTTCTGTGGCCGGGGTGATCTAACCTGCGTCGCATCCTCACCCTCACCCTCCAGCTCAAGCTTTCGGCGTTTCGTGCGCTCGCCATCGGTTTCCTCCCCGTTCTCGCGCGGCCTCGACATCGACAAGCTGCAAGAACATCGGGCGATAGGGCTAAATAAGAACTTGTAGGTCGAATATACATACTCAGTCAAATCGAAAATAGATTTTGCGAAGTGCTGAAAATTTTATCCGCGGAATACCAATACAGAAATATGATAGAATCTGCTAGAGATGTACGATGGCGAATTGACTACAGAACCGAGCAGAATGCCATTTTGTAACTATTTAAATAATACTTTCTAGTCTTTCTACTTAAACGGTAGGCTCCGCCGGGAGAACACGAGCTTGATGCGGACACAATTGATAGTCAATCCGCCGCGATATTCTGCTCCAATCTGGTAGCAAATTATTAGCATATTGCTAACATTTTGCCTACTGAGTTAACCGAAGCTTCGTTGAAAAGGATACGCTTGATTGTGACTTCAATTACGAACATCATACTGATATTTTTATATGTATCCTTCTTTAGATTAGTAAATCTATTGATAATCTTGGATTAAATATCATTCTCTAACTAGATTCTGAATCATAGACTTTCTGGTATCTTGCAGCTAGAATTAGAAAATTGAATTTTGAGCTCTTAAATTTGCAGACTCCACTAGGTGGACGCGAGCCTGTGTTACTTACTATTGACTTTTTGAGTAGTGATAGCCGGAATCACGGACGACACGACGCGCTAAAGGGAACAACTCGTCTCTCCTGGTGAGAAGGGCAGGCACGAATCTGCAGATTTGCGCCGCCGCTTCGTTCACCGACACCTCGTGCAACGTGAGAGGCTTCTCTGGCTTTCTCTTGCAATCGAATCTGCCGTAGATTGCCGCGTACTTCCGGATCTCGTCCATTTTGCGCGGATCACTGTCGGACATCGTCATTACCATCTGCAATGAAATACAATCCGCTTTATAAAATCCGTTTTTATAATATTTCGTCGCTCGCATTAGAGATTAGAATTTATGAATTAAATTAAAATCGGAGGCCACCGCCGCGTGACAGTCTTATTAAGCGATCGCGCTTTTAAAGCAGACGTCAAATTTTCCACGGTTATAGTATTTAGCGCGGTTGTCCGCGTAGGGAGCGTACGAAGCCTTCGTATATTTCGAGCACGCGGCTGCCGGTCGAAATTTATAACGAATCACCTCCAGGTTCTTGCAGAGTTTTTTCTTCACGTTGTGGGGTTTGGGATCTAGGGGCCTTATGGTGGCGACAAGCCTCTCCGCGGCCTCGGCGAGCCGCTGCACCTGTGACTGCAGGAGGGTCGGCGTCGGCTGCGTCGGGCTCGCAGGTGCACCACCGCCGCCGCCACCGCTCGGGCTCGGCGTGGTTCCGCTGCCGCACGAAGACTCGCACGTTCCTACCTGTACGCACAACAAAAGTGCGCGATGAAGCGCATAAAAATGGCAAGAGAGCAACGCGAGCAAAGATTCGGATGATTACAAAAATTGTTCGTGTATTAACTCGACAAAAATAAATGTTTAAACGTCACTCACAATTTAGTTCCTTTATTGTTTAATTTGTAGCGGCAAATTTATACTCAATTTGAGTCATTTTTAATCATTTCTATAAGTCGCCACTGCTCCTACTCAATATGTCGTTAATTTAACTAAAACAATGTTGATGGAACTAAACCACGGAGTTAAAATAAAACTATTTTATGTTAAAATAACAAATTTCGACACACATGGGAATTAAAAGTAACAAAATTTTATCTCAAGGTATTGGTTTAAATTTTATCCTTTAATATTTAACTTTAAATTTTACCTGTAACACATTGGGGCTGTGAGTGGTCGCGTAAGGTAAGGACGTGTTCGGGCTCGGACTCTGACGGAAGGTTGTGGAGGACGCCGACGCCGAGGACACGCTGGTGACCGGCACGACCGGGCTGGCACTTCGGCAGGGCAACGGTGTCAGCGGCATGTGGGGCGTCGTCGACACGTAGGACGTCGGCGTCAGGGTGGTCTGGGAGGTCGCGGCGAAGCCGGTCGGCAGGCTCTGCATCTGCGGCCGCGGGCTCGCACACGCGAAACCCACGGCGGCGGCGGCGGCGACCGGGCTCTTGGCGGCCGCCGCGGCGGCGACGACGGCCGCAGCGGCTGCAGCGGCGTTCGTCGGCACGACCGGCGTTTGAAACAACGCTGTAAAGGACGCAAAATTTCAGATTTCGTCACACGTGCCGCGATCTCATCGCACGTTTCGCGCAATGCGAAACGTTTTACGTTTAAATTTCACGCAGGCTACGTGACCGAGAGCACTAGCGGATCCTGACGTCAATAATGGGGGATGTTCCGGCAACATTATTTGATATTCTTCTTAGTATCACGCTTAGCTTTCATTCCAGGATCAACGACGAGGACGTGGTGATACGTCTGATCCCATATATATATTTTTACTTAAAAAAAATTTTTTTTTAATATTTTGTCGTTTTTTTCTAGATTTTTTAAACAGGTGAGATCCAGCAAAACTGATGTTTTATTCGAAAGGGGGTTGTTTCGGTGTTAAAACACATCTTCCTAGGATCCGCCAGTGACCAAGAGGCTCGGACTCGAGACTCGAAATCGCGCAGAGCGCGTAAAGCGTGATACTTTACAAGGATTAGTGAGCCACTCCTGCAAAGCTTTCTGAAGCCTCCTGACGTGAAGCGGCTTGCTCGCCATGCCCACCAGAGCCATGATCTCCAGGAACTCCTCTTCGCCCGCGTCGCACAGCTGTTGCACGTCGTCGCCTCCTATAACGCGTCATCAGCGATATCAGCGAGTCACTCTTCCAAAAGTGTCGTTCATTAAGCGCATTGTCTTTGAACTACGAATTCTAATTTCGAGAATCATTTTTCTCTAATATTAATAATAATAAACGTTTCTGAAGCATCTGAAAATCACATCTCTGTGATTCTTCTTGATATATTTTAATATTTTTATCTACGATCTCAACAAAAGATTGCAGGAATCCAGGCTGTGCATTTAAGAATCGAGAACTGCTTATTAATTAAGATATTCCTAAATTGAAGTTATTTCCTGGGATCTATCAGAACTGTATATTTATGTTAGCCTATTTCCCGGATTGAAATATTTCCCCGGGATCTGGAACTACGCATTAAAATGTTTTATGGCCCACGTGCACCCGTAGATGTGTTTCTGGTTGCGTGCTTACCCATCTCGAGAAGTGTGTCGTAGTATCCCAGCAGCGAGGCGCGCTGCATCACCCTGTACAGCTGCAGCTCGGCCTCGTTTTGCGGCACGGACGTCTGCACCACTGGAAATCGCACACCGCATTCGTTAAGGAGATTAATTAAAGAGAGAGAGAGCCGCGGCGCAATTAACGGCAAAGGATCGGTCCCGACCGATCGGCGGTTTTTCGTCTTTTTTCAGTGTTTATCATCGACAACAGTACCCAATGTAATAATTATAATCGGTAAGCTGTCGTCTGCCCCGCTCTCTCACCCATCTCATTCTCGAAAATCAATTACGTTGTAATTAGACAGTCTGACTGATGCAAGGACCGATTGGGTTGAACCGAAGGACGACAAACACATCACGCGTTATTCTCACGGGCTTCAAACGCGTTCGGATAACAATGTGATACTGTTACAGTTTGTTTGCGATAATCGGGCACAACTCGAATTCTAAAACATGACGCTACCATTCTCTTCAACTCAAGTAACAAAATAAGACCCAGGGCGTGGAACAATACACGATGCGACAAGAAGGGAATCAAGAACCGTTCAATGTTCTCCGTCTTATCGCCGACATTTATTAATCACTACCCCAGTCGGATACTTTTTCAACAAACAGCTGAAAATGTCAGATTTCTCCGTTACTTAATTTTTCTCAAGACAAAACGCACCCTTGCGAAGAGAATTGTGTTATTAATATCTCTAATATCATACCTTTTATTACATCTTTTTATAAATTATAAAATTAACATTATTGGCGCCATATGTTTGGGCAAATTAGAGAAAGAGTGTGTCAGTAATCGCAATTACTACCCTCGCCTCGATCGATCACCCTCTTTCCGTGCCATCGTCGTCTCTTCGTCGCGGCAGAACGATCGCGCGAGTTTGCCTCCTCGGACGGCGAGCGAGGGGACGCCGGAGTGTCCGACTAGTTTCTTGCAAATTTCGAGGAACTGCGAGAAAAAGCGGCGTGCACACACGTACCGCGTATAAATTAATACCGGTGCCGCCGTTGGAGAGAAAGGAGGAGGTAAGGGTGAGGGAGAGCGCGGGGTAAAACCGAAGAAAGAGGCCGTAGAGGTAGAGAAAGACTGGTGAGGAGTGGAAGAGGCGAAGCGAGAGAGAGAGAGAGAGAGGAGCCGGAAAAAAAAACTGGCCGGCGGGTCTTATTACGAGCCCGGGTCCCGGTCTCACGCTCGTGCATCGCGGCCTCTCGGGCCCGCGAATAAGTCCCCGCCGTCGACGGCGACGGCGACGGCGACTCGTTCCGCGAGATTTTTCTAGCGCGAACCGCGACCTGCGAAAAAAGGATCTACGTGGAAGAGTCCGTGCCTTGGGTCAGCAGGATCGGCGCGGGCGGAGCGATAGGAGGGCGAATGAAGAGGGAAAGCGCTCTTGAAAGAGAGCACTTATGCAAGATAGTTAAGTCTTTAAAAGACTAAATTGATAAACCCCAACTCCATAAAATGAAAAGAGAAAATTGATGAAGTAATCGTGCATTTACCGAAGTAAAAAAAAATTTTTTATAATGGACTGGTTTGGTTTCAGAGGTTGACACTCGCGTCGATTTTGGATTATGATTCATTTATCACTGACAATGAGTCTTTATTCTTATATTATATTTATTCTTCTATTCCTTATCAAATCTTTATTTATTTAAATATTCGGAATGTTTTGTATTTTAATCGTTCTCTTTCTGATTTATGGATATTTTTTCACTTTAACATTACAATTCTATTGGACTATAATTTACTTGGAATTAAGTAAAAAATCTCTTGTTATTTATTTATTTCTCTGAAGTATAATCTGCGAAAAGCGCTTTATGTTTAATTGCTAAATACTCGAAAATCGTTGGTAGGTAGGTATATATTTTCGCGAGAAGAAACAGATTCAGAGTATCAGCGAATTTTGTAAAAAGTATTCACCAGGTAAAAATATAACGTTTTTCGTATCCTATTATATTTTTCGTCTGTTTTCATATTTTTGGATATAATTATCGAGCAAAAATGTGTGGTCAAATATCAGTTCCCGTTTTCACAAATCTTGCATTCTCGCGAAATCTCGGTCTGAAAAATTCCCATACAAACAGCACACAGACACAAATAAGCCGCAGTACGCGAACTCCACCCCATGGTTTTTGCATCGATTCCCGCGCTTTACGCTTCGCTCCCATTATTATTGCCGCTCGCCATTTATTTATATCGCCGTGGCTGACATCTTATTCACGTTTTCACGACTTTATTAATACCGCCGTGTATGTGATATACACGTTGTTGATCATCTAGCCGAGCTTGTCATCCGCGCGATAACACTTCGATCGAGCTTTTGTTAAAAAATAAAACCACGCGCAATCGTCCGCTCATCATCAACTTTACGCCGCATTAACTGATTTTATTAATAATTTTTCATCCTGCATTTTTATTCTGTATATTTACTCGACCTAATTTGAGAATCGGACGTGGGATAAGCTTCAAAATACTCGTTAGAGCAATTGTACTATTTCGAGCGGCCGAGAGAGAGAGAGAGAGAGAGAAAGATCAGAGAGATCATATCTCTCAAGCGATTTAAACATATTATATAATATAAAAAAAAAACTTCAATAGTCCTTAATTATTAAAATATCAATATATATCATTCATCTATTCTTATCGATCGATTCTGTTTGTTATCGAAATCCCACCCTCGATTCAAGCAACCGATCCTCGAACCGATCTCTTGCTCCGAAAGCACTAGGTGCGCAAAATTGGCCGCTATAGGTTTCTCAGAATTATTCACTCGATTATTTTCCCATTGTGCGTCCTCGCTCGGTCCTTCGAACTGGAAATCGTCATCGAGTTGTCATTCGAGTCGCACGGCTCACCCAGGCCTCACCCTGTATACCTGTGACCGACAGAACAGCGGCGCGGCTCTAGGCCAGGCTCTCGCAGCGCATTTACATAACGACTTTTTTGGCACGGGGTGGCTCGTTTTTGTCGGCCCGGAACGCGAACGCGGCCCGGAGGCGGAGAGGCGCGTCGCGACGGCGAGAAAAACCTGATCCCACCGGCGCGGACGCGGGCGCGGCGCGGCGCGGCGCGGCGCGGCGCGGCGCGGCGGCGGAACCCCCGAAGGCTCGCGCGGCTACCCGGGTCCTCGTCGCCGTCGCCGTCGTCATCGTCGTCGTCATCACGAATTCGCGCGTTCTTTATGGACGGTGCGAGACCGGTCCGGCGCTTTTCGAAGGGAGGAAAAAAAGTGCGGCCATAAAGGAGAGAGGGCACGGGCGAGTTGGAGACGGGCGTCATACGCATGAATTTTTTCTTTGCTCTTCGTTCATCGTTCAATAAAAATTTTGTTCGTATTGTCACCTGTTGTAAAATCTATCCGTTGTTTGCATTAATTGTCGTGCTATTTTTGATTCGCACTAAATTCTGTCGTTCTCCAACTGACAGAGAATGGATGCGGTCGCGCAAATCGAGCGTTATGTTAAGGGGAGGTTACCGTTCAGAGGCCCAAAAAATGCATAAATTTTAGGAATTTTTTTTTTAATATAAAGTAAACACATTTGAAAAAAACTTTTTGCGGCTTTTATTTGAATACAAATGAAGAGTAGTTCATATTTTTTTCATACAAAAATAATTCGAAATGGCGGCTCCAGCTCCCATGACACGAAGCCGCGAGTTTATGCGCGCGGAGCGCTCTACAGCTTCAACGGATGAACCGATTTTAATAAATGACGGTGCAAAAGAAAGGAAATTTAATTTAGGGGGCCTTCACGAAACGTTTTTTTCAAAAAATTGATTGCAAATAATTCTTTTCGAACGTTGAAGCAAAAAGAAAACAGGGAAAAAAGAGGTTTTTTTTCAAACGGCCACCATTTTGTTATACGGGGGTTTTTTAAAAATCGGAAAACGATAAGGCCCCCCAAATTTAATCTATTTTAATAATTCTTATGTTTTTTTTGTTTCACATCAACTGGAAAAGCTGTGGAATGCTCCGCGCACATAGAACCACGCCGTGTGCGGCTTCGTGGACTGAGAGCTGGAGCCGCTATTTTTAATTATTTTCTTCCAAAAAAATTCTAAATTAGTCTTTATTTGTGTACAAACAAAAGCCGCGAAAAGTTTTTTCCAAATGTATTTATTTTATATCAAAAAAAAATTCCTGAAATTGAGGCATTTTTTGGGCCTCTGAACGGTAACCTCCCCTTAAGAACTTTGCCGGAATTAAGTATCACCTAGGATTTTTATTTAAATATTTGACATATTTTGAAAGAATAGTTTCAATTCTTTATATGTTTGATAAATAATGTAATATTAATTTCTTGGCTATGTTATGTAAAAGATAGAATTAAGACATGAATCGTAATTCATTGATTAATTTTGATGCAATGTTAAAATGGAGTATCGCGATAATATTACTCACAAACGTTAAATAAATAATAAAATGTAGCAACAATGTAGCACGGAAAAAGAGAAGCACGAATCGCACACGGATTCTGAAACCGGAAATATTCCCGCAAGGCCCAAACGGCGGAATCGCCGGTGCCGACAGCCCCGGGATCACCATTGTTTTCTATCCTTGGATATGTTTTACGATCATTGTGCCGCGAGAATTAACCCGGGTTCTCCGATGCCACTGGGAGCGCGGAGAAAAACGGCGAGGCGCGCGGCCCACGATTCGCGAAGGAGAAACCAGATTAGACGCGGCCGCCCAAAAAGAAACGGCCGCGGCGGCGCGCTAAATCAGAAGCGAATCCGAACCCCGATGGACGCGCCGATGCGCGTAATAGTCCGTCATAGTCCGTCATAGTCCGCGTGATGCGACGAATGCGCACAAAAAACCGCGCATTAATTGTATTTTTTCTATATATAATTGTAAGAAATATTTAAAAATTGTAAAAAAAATTGTAAGGATTAATAAAGAAACTAACGAGTATGGAAGAGTCACCCGCGGATTTACGGCACGCCGCGTGTGACGCCGTCTTATTATTGTTAGAGAGAAGAGAACGAGATAGAACCGCGACAAAATGCAAAAGGAAGACACCTCTCCGCCGCCCGATCTCGCGAAACAAGCAAACAAGAGAAATTTCGCAAGGAACAATAAACACGGAGTTTCTTTCACGAATTTGCCCACGGCGAGTATCATTATTTCTCGCTCTCTAAGCCTCCGGATGGTTTGATAGATGATAGATTAATCGGTGGATTGCGCAGAAAAAGACTAGAGAAAAGATCGATATTGATTACTGATAAAATTACAACCGAGTCGGGATACCTACGAATAAAATTAGGACATGGGCATGCTATAATTTCGCAAACGTGTCGACGCGCCGACCGTCCGATCGAATTAGAATCTTCGGAGAAGATCGTCCGTTTAGCTAATCGGTGAAAGAAAAGCGCTTCGAATCCCGCAGGAGAGAAGGTCGTCAGATAGATTATCCCCTTTTCGCGCGAATTCGATTCGTGATTACGCGCGAGGGAAGAAGATGATTCCTAAGGAAAATCGCCGTGACGGTATCCCGCGGCGAGAGGGGGGACCGAATTGTCGCTACGGGAGTCAAATGACAACGGTGCGACGGACGATTGCCACGAACCGAGACGGAGACTAGGTCGCGGACAAAAGGTCCGAATGAAATCAAACTGTACGATCGATTCGAGATGGAAACGAAATGAAGAGAAATAAAAAACCTTGATATTAACATAACTGCCACTGTACAATTTAGTAATTTTGTCTCCATTTCTATATCAGCACGTTAGTTTAATACGATGTATTAGATTATTATTATTATTTAACATAGCATATTATTTATGCTTATGAAATATACTATTTTAATACGCTATATTAGATTATTATTCAGCATAGCATATTATTTTAATACGCTTATGAAATATGCACATTGCACTACATGCTTATTTAATATGCTATATTTAACATGTTATTTTAATTATACTTAATTATATTTATTCTTTATTAAATAAAATTGTTATTTCCCCGTTCAGAAAATCAAATAGCCAAACAGCAGGCAGTCCATACATTACCAACTACGAGTTAATTATAAGTATTCGACAGTCAACATATCAACCAACTCGAAGACTCGAACAATTTTGTATAAGAATTCGAACAGAAAGCTCGAACTTGTTCGAGTATCGGAAGATCAATCGACATAATTTCGCCGTATTGTGTTTTGGGACACTTAATGCGAAAGTGCGCGTTTCGATCGTCGGTTTAGTTATCATAGAAAATAGTATAAAAGTTCTTTTACGTATTTAGGGCAAGGAGTCAACTCGAAGATCGAACTCCGCCGAAATCCGACGGTTTCTACCGGTTTTCCCGTGCCGGATAATGGATATCGCTGTATCAAGGTCGCGATAGATGACAGCGATTGCGAGAAAGAGAAAGATAGAAAAGTAGGACGTCGCTGGACCGTGTCGATTTCGTCACGAGCGCGCAGACTACGATTTTTATCACATCTCCCGTCGAACAAGAAGACACAATGTTGGCAGATAGTGCCAGTGGTGCGAGATAATCGTGTCCTTTTTGCATCGCGTCCAATGCGGAAAGTTACCTATATCAAGGGCTAATGATCCACTCGGGATCAACTCCAATTAATGGCGACGCCTGAAAGATGGCACTGAGATAACATATCGGAGACAACATTCGACGACGATATATTGTTCCACAATAATTCAAGTCTTCTAATCCTTGCTGCCCTTGTTACTGCCGAAAATTAAATTGTAACAAGCGTATCAAATCTATCTCGCTGTATTTAGACGTAATCTTCGCAGAGACGACTCCGGAACTCCGACGCGTATTGAAGTTCACGATTATGCAAAAGAATCATCGCTAATTATGATTAGAAGTCCATGAAACGCGTGGAAAATCGTTGAAGACGATTCCTTTCTAAAATGGAAAGATTTTATTCGTGGCAATATCGACAAACGTTGGCGAGCGTCGCGTCGCGTCGGTGCAAAAATTCCAGTCCGTAACACTTCGCATTACGGTTCCGGAGCTCGAGGGACTCGCGGAAACTGCCTCAACGATCTCGTCGCGCCAAAGGTCAGGAAATCTCGCGGCGCCGTCGATGACCGCGCGAAATTACTTCGTCCCGGGTAGAATGGCGCCGGCAATTCACGACGAAATCGACCATCGATCCGACTTGCATCAATGTTGGGTAAATGTACGAAGAAAGCTCTGGTTGTAAGTAAAAAAAAAACTCATCCGTTGTTCGAATAAAAACTTATTCGTGCACTAAAATAAATATAGTATCTAAATGTGTATTGTACATTGTATTCGAAACAGTTTTATTCGGATTATCAATACGAGTAATCTTCGTGTTGCTCTGTTTGAGCATCGGTATTCCAGCTGCGTATTAAAATTTATTAACAGTTTGTAGAAAATATATACATGGCATACACACGGATGTACAAAAAATTTCCTTTTCGTGCTAGATTTTTATTTTATAATTATATACGTATACTTATTCTTATTTAATTAGATTGCTGAAAAACACGAATCTCTATGGCCGATATATTCATACTCGGATCTTATATTTAAGACCGTCTTAAGTTCGATCTTAAGATGTCATGAACCAATCACAGAGCCGTATTAGCATCTTAAGACAATACTTAAGACGGTCTTGAAATAAGATCCGACTACGAATACCGGCCTATGATCTCTGTTTCCAGATAAAATGACGATCAGCGCGAATATAAGAAATGCGAATAGCAGGGGCAGGATATGTAAGGAATAATGTGAAACTAACAAAAAAAATCAAATTTATTCAAATACCGCACTAAAAAAAATTCATCCTAATTGCAAAACGACCAGACTGGCTCACTGCGGGCTGCGAATAGCGTGCGTACTTGCCTCGTCCCGGGGGCACCGCGAAATACCGAGGTGGACCTGGGGGTTCACGGACATCAAGGGAAACGAAGATAATGGGGCGGAAAGAGGAAAAGAAGGAAAGACGTGAAGGGAGAGGACGGTGGATGGGTGGGTTGATGGGTTGGTGAGTTGGTGGGTGGGAGGGAGGGGGGCAAAAGGTCAGGCTGGAGAAGAGACGTAGGGTAAACGGGGGCGGGTTACGGGCGCCCGGATCACGGGCGATGGAACCAAGAAGGTTCATCGGAGTGGCGAGAGACGGAGAACTATAAGGGGGGGGGGGGGGGGGGGGAGGGGGAGTTAGTGTGGTGCACGTTCTTTGTCCGATACTTCACGGAGAACGGACGCTCTCCTCCGCTGCCTCTGGTCGCGCAAAAACGAGTCTAGTTTCTTAGGAGAGCGCGCACTCCCTCCCTCTCTCTCTCTCTTTCTCCTTGCCTTGCTCTGCTCTCCTCTCCTCAGCGCGATGTGGCGCGGCGCGGCGCGACGGCGGTTAGTATTTCGCTTTTTGCCGGCATTGTAATCAAGGAAGGGTTAGGTGAGTTTTTGTCGCCCCGCCGCGCGCCACCCCTTCGTCCCTCCTTCTCTCCTCCTCGGACAAAACACCGGGCAGATGGACTGACTCGCCGTTCGAATCTTTCCCCCCTCCCCTATACTCGCATATCCTTCGCGCTTCTCTATACGGCCCCGTTCCTCGGCCTTGTTCTCCTTATCCTTCGCGTCCTTTTACCCCGCTTCGCACACAGCAGCGCAGCCCCCTAACACGCCCGACTCTCCTTTTTATACTTTGTGCCACTTTGCACCACCGCTCGTGCGCGCCTGTCGTTCCTTGCCCCACCTCCCCCCCCCCCTCCTCCCCCCATGTCTGTCCCCCTTTTCCTCTCATGCTTTCTCTATCCCTTGTATTTCTCATAGTATGTGTCTTTGTTAGGTTTCTAATCTTCTCTCTTTCTTCCTTTCTTTCTTGACTACCTCATCGCTTCGTAAAGCCGCGCCAAAAATCCCCTCAGGACGATCGACGAGCGATTCACCCCCCAAAGAGCGTTAGAGAAAAAGCGGATTTTCGCTCGATCTGCAGCGAGAGAAAACGCCGAAATGATAAAGGAAGCATAGGTAAAAGAAGAGACGCGGGATTACCGTAAATTACTGATCAATGAAATAAAATATGTTTTTGAAAAAAAAATCTCAATTTTTAATATTAATTGTGATATACACCAAATATATATATGTATATTGCACGCGTATATCCTGCAGAAAAGCAAGAGACGATGTAAATAAAAGAAACTTGAATTTTCTCGAGAATATCCTGCAGAGATTTAAAATCAGCGATATTATTTTAATAGATCGAGAAATAAAAACGGATTGAAAGATAAATAAAATAATTAAATATAAACGACTGTTATATATATGAACGAGATTCGTTGTCCTGTTTTGCAAGAAGCTCACTGTCCTAGTTGGGAGTATTAAATGGTCTTCGAATGGAGGTCGTTTAAAAACGTCATTGGTATTGGTCGGGTAAGTGATCTTAAGTCCCAAGGGTGCAGCCCATATCCCAACCCCTCTATGAGGGGTTAAGCCCTACCTCATGTCGCGGTTCTCCGATTGCCGTTGAGCGGCCGGTCGAATTGTTACGAGGGTACAATTCGCGCCATTTTAAGTATACCATCGTGCGTCGATCATTTTCTTTAATCTCAAAATTAAGGTAACTTGAATTTACTACATCTATACAAATTCTTAATTCAAATGTTTTAATAAAATCAAGAAAAATAAGGATTTAAATTCATTTTACAATAAATAATGTAAAAAAATATGTCAATTTTGCGAATATCAATGGAATTAATTTATCGAATTAATTTAATATTTGTTCTGTAAAATGCATTAATTTAAAAAGTAATAATTATTAAAGAGTTACATCAAACGCGTTTAAAATATTCTAAATAATTAAAGTTGCTAGTAGTATTTATTGATATGCTGAGAATTAAAAATATTTACAATTTTTCAAATAGATACAAAAATATTCTAAGCTATTTTCTACTTAAATTAAATTAAATATTATAAATTTATAGTATCATAATTATAAATTTATAAATTTATAATCTCCATGTTTAGTTTTTATTGATTCTGACGCATGTAAACATGCAAAACGATCGATGGATGATAATACACAAGATAAAAGAATAAAGGAATTTTGAGGTTTAGGATACCATAAAGACCTTGTAAAAAATTAATGAGACGTTATAAAATGCGACCAAATCTCGAGATATCCCAGCAATAGTTGTCAGCGTTAAGGCTTTTTGTTTCTCACAAATATTATCACATTGTCTGACAATGTAAACTAGATTCTTCTCGGAGCTTAAGAGAATGAATCAATATAATTACAATTACGAAATATCGCGAAATCAACCGTGCGTTTCGAAACGTATTGTTGTCTTAACGATTTTTAACGTGATCTTTAATACGACCATTGTAATTGGTTAACAATTGTTGATGTAACTTTATTAATATTAACTTTCATAAATATTTTATAAATCATTATTTATAATTATGCATTTTAATTATTCATTAATAAAGATATTTCATAATTTGGTTTTCAAGATTGTAATAATGGGTAATTTGTCAATATTTCCTTAACAATATTAATCTAATTACATTCCCATTATATCTTTCGTGCATTTAGGAAAAAATTGATTTTAAATTCAAAGTAATATATCGTTACTACTAACATTGTGTTAGAAAAATGAAATTTTTTATTTAAGCAATGCTCTACTGGGAAGAAACAAGGTACATTGTCTTATCCTTTTCAAGTTATCACGTTTCGCTCTGCAGTCTTGTAGGTATAGACGAGCGCGTTTGTTTAGATAAAAATGTTATTGAGAGACTGTAAAAAACTGGTTTCCCACAGACCTCTTTTGAATAAATGGTTTTTTTTTTTCTTTTACGGAAGACCCTTTTTTGACCGTAGAAGCGAAAGGGTTAGCCGCGCAACTGAGGGGTTCTTTTTTTCAGTGGACGAGCTCATCACCTGCGGGAACTAATCGACGTGTCCATTGTCATCGTTAATCTGTATCTACACCTGTAGTCGACTATGCGGCGTATAGACCTCATCGTCGTTCACGCATGCTTCCTTCGGGAACTAACCCAGGAATACGTCGGCAATTGCTAATCGATCACAAGTCTAATTACAAACACGTGTATCGAAAATTTGAACGAAAAAGTAAATGGAAATCTCGTATAATAAAATACGAGATATATTTTGGTCAAGAAATAAATATGGATTAAAATCGAGTTGAACAAGATATTATCTCCGGTAATAATCGAGTTGGGCAAAACATAAAAAAATTCCCGGTAATAAAAATATAATCTCTACGCAATAAAACATTTACAAGTTTTTATACAAAAATGGCGCGAGCGAGTCCCCTGCCGAGATAGTAGCCGCGTCACCTGGAGGAAGTGACTGATCGTGGGATACTCTAGAAAGATATCGTCCTTCATCCCGACGAGCGAGCGCGTAATGTCTTCGCGTGTGACTCATGCAGATCGAACGGCGGCCCCCGAGGATAGAACGGAGAAAAAGTTGCCCCCGTCGCAGTCGTCGCCGTCGCCGTCGTCGTCGTCGTCGCGAGGGCCCCCACGGCGGCAAAAAAGCCGAAAGAACGTCCTCCACGGGGGCAAAAACTCGCTGGGAATGGAGCAGAGAGGAGAGCAGCCAGCGCGCCGGAATTCCTCCCGAGGTCTCCACCTTTTTTTCCCTCCCTCTCTCTCTCGCTCTCTCTCTCTTTCTTTTACAGCCGGTTCTCCTTTTTTTCTTTTCGCGTTCGCTCGCTATCTCGCACCAAGGGACGATGATATGCATATGCGCGCCGAGCAAGGAGGAAAGGACGAGAAGAGGGAAAGAGAGAGAAAGCCCGCGGGGTCATCGGGGGTTTTCGGGTGGACCCCCGAAAACAGATACGGACAGGCGCGGGCGCATCCGAGCATCGCCCTGCCGGATTATCGCTTAGAACAAAAAAAATGCAGACAAACGGGGAGGCTCGTCACCCTTTGTCCGCCGATGGGGTGTGTGTGTGTGTACGTGGAACTGAGGCCCGCAAAAGCCTTTTAATTTATTCGCGCGCCTCGACGCGCTCCTGTGGGAACGCTCGGAACGGTGGATCCAAGAAACGAAAAAAGAAACGCGACCGGCAAGGCGCGGCGATGAGAATAAGGGATGATCGTTACCTATATGATCGTTAGCATACACGAGACGACTATAGAAGCGTTCGCGCTCGTTATTGCGTCAATTCGAATTTTGACATGTCGGAATTAATTAAACGATTTGTTTGCTTTATTTTATTGTTATTATTATTATCTTAATTGTCGATACTCGACACGAATGTACGAGATACGCAGATAAACCTATTTTTTTCCAAAACCCAAGAATATTTACTAAAATTGACAGTTTATTTATTGTTAACTTTGTCGATCTATGTTATTCCCCTTCCGTTAGTAAACTTAAATGGCACAATTTCGTCCAGAGGGTAGAAAGTTCCATCGATTAAAATACGAATTCACATGAGACAATAGATAGAAAAAAAAAAGAGAAAGACGGGAAGCAAGACGAAATATTGGTCGCGCGGGAATCGTTCGTGTGGGTTCCACAGATTCGCCCGGCAGATGAAGCCTTCACGAAAGGGTGAGGAAACCTCGCAGCGGTCTCTCTCTGCCGCAACGGTCAGTGGCAAGATGTACAAACGGAAGCGTACCGTCTCTCGTCTTTGTACCAGCGAGCGCCCAGAACGCGAGCCCATTCATATTCCTCGCTCGAATTAGGCGCTTATTCGAGTGCAGCCACCCACCCGGTCCCGTACCCGGGGCACGGTGATCGTATTCAGATTAGGCTCTACTACACGAGGACTCCCTTTTTGATTCCGGATCGCGAGCGGCGGTCGTCCACCGGGCGTGAACGCACACAAAACTCGGGGCGATTCGATCAGGAGGAAAGCCCGGGATAAGCAGCTGCGGTCCTCCCACTTCTCTTCCTCGCTCTCCTCGATTGCGTAAAGCTATAAGAGCGCGCTATTATCATGTCACGCCAGCTTCGTGTATGTCGTGTCGCGCTATTAAGATCAAGTAACGCGGTCTCGGAACGCCGCGCCGTTATCGGTACTAATGAGTAAACTCGTTGCATGCTTAAAGTAATAAAATCACTGCAAATCCAAGTGTGTTATTTTAACACGCATAAATGTTTTAAGGGTCAGTTTTTCAATATGTCGCTTAACTTTAATCTTACAATTTAACTCACTCTTCGTCTCTTTATTCTAACTATCCCTTTTAGAAAAAGACGAAGAGTGAGTTTAGCTAAACTTCAGTTTAAACGACTATTGAAAAACTGGCCCTAAAAATTACACATTTGATTGAAGCTCTTTTTACACGTTTCTTCATGTAAATTTATGTAAAACGTGTTAAATTACGTCATTTAACACGTTTAATCGTATTAAATTAAAAGTTAATTCAATGACGTGTTAAATGACGTAATTTAAAACAGCAAGAAATGTGTAAGAAGAGCTTCAACTGAAATAACACTTAGATTTGCAGTGATGTCTCTCTTGTAATCGCGTATAGTTCGACTCTTTGACTCTTTGAGCTAGCTTTTACTCTAATTAAAAAAAAAAAAAAAAAGAAACAATTGTGGTGGCGAAGAATGTACTTGACATCACAGCCCTTCTTACTTTCTTCTTATTAATTCTATCTTCTTTCTGGACGCTAAAGTTAGCGTGTTACTTCAAACTTATCCAGAAAATTGCGTCTATATTTAACAATTTGTATAAATGTAAAATATTGATACCTACTTCCTTTTTATCGATATATTTTATCGCCGTAGTCCGTACCCATTAAGTACGCGAGCGCAAGGAGAGCCGAGTAAGAAGAGAGACATCGAGGAACGATTACAAAATCGCCAGTGCGCGGGCGCTATTAGGGCGAGACAGTTATTGCCCCCGTGGACAAAACTGCAGGCTGTAAAGCAGCAAACGATAAGGTGAAAATATTAATGACCGCCGAGCGAACGTCCGTAATGAGCGCGATAATACCCGACGTTGCTCGACGTCGATCGAGCTAAGCAGACTTTCGAGGTCCGCATAAATAAAATACGATGTAGTACCGAGCTGTCATTAACATTTTCAGGGCGAATCGCAATTTTATACCTCGTCAAAAGGTAATATCTTTAAATTCGATAATAAGTTTCCGACACCAAAATTATCCGACCAGTGCACAGTGCGTGAGCAACAATCGACACATATCTCTATATATTATTTATACATAGAGAAAAATGAAGTTGCTTCAATTAAACGTCACGTCACGGGCTGCCACAAACATAAACAGTTAATTCAATTGGATACCTATTATTTGATCCAAATATTTGAATTATTAAAACAACCATCTGATGTTTTCGTTTAAATATAATATCCAATTGAATTAACTGTTTATGTTTGTGGCAGTCTTTGACGTGACGTTTAATTGAAGCAACTTCATTTTTTTTCCGTGTAGATTTATGACATAATATACGAATATGCTCCTGTCCAATTTGAATTTTATGAGTATCTGCACGCATTTAGATAATATACCTATATAACTTTTAAGAGCACATTTTCAGAACCGCGCGAAGATAATGAGAGAACTTTTTCTTGCGATTTCTGCAATGCCAATGGGACATAATTAACAGCTTCCTCGAGATTACTGATTAAGAATATTGATATATCATGCAACCAGCATCGAAGATAAAAGTATCCCGATGCAAAAGGTACAACGTATATAATTAAGTATATGCAGACGAGTTCTTGACGCGATTAACCGCGCCGCGTTTGACTTTGTTCTTCTTTCCTCCTTTTTATAGGAATCCGCGTGCATCAGCGGCGCAAATTTTCCGACGTTGTAATACGTAACGCGAGAGAGAAAGAGGGAGAGGAGAGAAAGAATGCGAGCGTACACGCGAGACCAGACCAGCCGAGCTCTCTCTCTCTCTCTCGCGTCCGACGCAAAAAAGCTACGCTCGCCAAGTTTTCTTAAGCGAGGGCACGAGCACACGGCAAACTTATCGCAAAAAAGCGAGAGCTTTTTCGCCGTGCATCAGCGCCAGCGCCGGTCATCGATAGAGGGAGAGAGAGAGAGAAGAGAGGGAGATGAAAAGAGAAAGAGAGACTCTTTTTATCCCGTGTAAAATGTATAATGTCGCCTATCAAACAGCCGCGTAATAACGCGGCGTGTTACGGTAACTTCGGTCTGCTTAGTAAGCTCACAGTTGTGTTCGAAGTCTGTTTATCTTAAAAAGAAAAATTGTAACAATAAAATAACAATAATCCGATAACATTCCGACGTTTCCGGGTGATATAATTAAACGTTACATTTTTACCAATGTAAAAAAATGAATAATAAAATTAAATAATTAATAAAAGAACGTAAAGGAGAAGGAGAAGGGCACAGGGAACGAGAGGACCCCCCGCGCGGCCGAGCGACTCTTTCGATTTCGCAATTTCGCCTTTCGCAGAAATATCGCGGGAGCAAAAGCGCGGTTGCTTTTTTGCCGCGTACACATCGTCGCCGTCGTGGTGGTCAACGCGCTTACACGACCGCGCCGGCCGCTCGTAAGAAACCGGCAAAAACGCAACGTGCAATAGTTGCACGCCGGCCAAGCCGGCACGGAAGAAACGGCACGGTTTTGCGCGACGCCGCGCCGCCGCCGCGCCGTTTCTTGCCGGCCGGTGGGGCCCCGTGAGTCATGCCGCATCGCGAAACGCGGACAAAGCGCGGCGGGACGCATCGAGAAATGCCTGGCGATGTGCCGGGAACGCGCGGGACAATCGCGGATAATTCCGGAGAGAAACGGGAGAGATCTTCGGAAATACGGGAACTATCTCAAAATACGAAAAGTGAAATTTGGCGATTTGGCGAGGCTCGCATCCGCGTGCCAGTAGTATATCGGCGCGAGGTATCCACGCACGTGACGAAGTATCCCGAGACGTCTTGAGAGACGCGGTATATCGAGTACGATTGATGCTCCGATGTCAACAATGATCAATCGATATCGATGACATCGATAAAAATTACGTCCCGTGAATAAAATGTTGCCCTCTCTCTTTCTCGTTGAAATACACCTCGCGGGATAAAAATATTGTGTTTTTAATGAGTACGTTTTTGCTGTTTACTAATTATTTGCTTCGCTTGCTGCTCGCTTTGTCACGTTAATGTTGCTAGTAGAAACGGTAAACATTTCCCGCAAAAAAAGCGTCCGACGGGCGTTACACATAGTGTATCGCGTTGTAATATACTACTTCTAATCATAGCTTCCATGAAATTACATTGCATTGGTTTTAATGGTGTCACGCGAAGCGATGTAATTACGTCCTATTGAGGGGGAGCGTCTCCCGCCGAATCGTATATACCCTCAACCCTGTGTCCCCCTCCGGCGGACGAGATAACGCCTCTCTCGTCGCTCCGTCGAGAACGAGAAAATCGAGAAAATTACGGAAAGGGGGACAAATAGCGACGATAAGAAGAAGCGCTTCGCGTGGCCGAAGAGAATTTTTCGAAACACAAGCGACATATCGAACTCGGTCGCGCGCTTTTTGCCGCCGCGATGCACCGAGTTCGGGCACAAGTGAAACGCCCGAAGTATAGACGAAGACGAGACGAGAGCCGCTCGGCCGCGGTTTCGTCGAGATAGAGGAAGAAAAATCCCGTTTTTCTGAACGGGAGCTGCGGAGCTTTTTATCGCCGCGCCGGCGTGACTCATCCAGTTTCTCGCGAGCGTAAGAGGGAGAGAAAGAGACGCACGCGCGCGCACATGTACACGTATACGTACCACACATACATACACATACATACACGTGAATACACATACATACATAAAAGCGAGATGGCCCATGGTAGCTCCTCGGTCGAAACTTCTTCGCTTCGCCGGGAGGTAACTGCTGGCGATTACGTTTCTTGCGTAAACTCGCCGGCGCGGCGCGGCGCGGCGAGAGAGAGCCAGCCAGCGCGCGACTCGCTATCGTGATGCGAGTCTCGCGCGCGGTTTAGAAACGAGCTCGCGGATATACGAGTGCGATAGCGGATCGATCTGCAAGAAACGAGAAAATAAACCGGCCTCTGGCGAGAATCCCTCACGTCAAAATCCAATGGCCTCCTCGCTTTCCTCGATAAATGAACCGGTAAATGCTCCTCCCGAGTCCGCTTACTTTCTGGATCGCAATATTATCGGATTATTTTTATATATTTTTTTTGTATTGTTTTTTAAATAAGGATTTTCACGTCTATACCAAATGTAAAGGTCTCACACCACTAAGAATTATTGAAATTTTAAACTTTTCTTTCATTTTTCTCAAAAATCCTCCTTTGGAGGATGGAGCTGTCGTATATAACACTCTACCGTCACGAAAAGCGAAGGAATGAAGTAACTTAGTACTTAATGAACGGAATATATCCGAATAAATTTATGTAAAACGAATTTAAGTACAACGTCAATCAAATTGATGACTATCCAATTATTGTCAACAATAAAATTAACAATTATGATTACGGAGCACTAAGAAATCATGAACAAATAATAAAATTAGGCTCAATCAAGTCCAATCACATGGATGTAATTGAATAATCACTAATCAAAAATTTATTGCATTGATTCGCTAAATTAATATACATCCTTAAAGTATAAAGCAAATAAATAGATTAAAAGTATGAATAAGAATGGATACCTACATTATTTCATTATGCATTATATGCAAATATTAGTAAATTAGTGAAGATGATTTATAATCGAGAGTTCAGAGTAATATTTTATTTATAATTTTATACGTCGCATATGAAAGGCAATTCAAGAATTGGAAAAAATAATTATTTAAAATACAACATGCACGAGATTATATTACAAATTATAAAGAGATACGTCAATTTCTGTCCTGGGAACCGAACGTCTAAAGCGAGCTTCGAAGAAAGCGGTTGTCAAGAATAACGTTTATATTTGCGACACACACGCGTGAGTGCACGGGGGCTGGATGTAATTAACGAGCGATTTCATACCTATCGGTTCGCGTGAAATCGCGATCGGACACCGCGATTCAATTCATAAATCGAACGCAAGTCTGCATGCAAAGGTATACGTTACGCGTGCTTGTCACTCTCACAAGAGGTGGCTGTTAAACGAGCCTTCTATTTCGTCAATGGATCAGCTGATTGTGCGAGCGCGGCAGGATTAACCGGCTCTCCTTCATCAGCCTGGCAAAATACACTGTGAGCGCACGTTCGCCGATAGATACCTCGAGGTGCACCATTTCTTTATACCGTAAGCATGCAAAAAATTAACGGTATACCTAGCGCGCTTCTTATCGCATTTTAGCCTAACACATGTAAACCACGCGCTTGTTGGCCGTCTGAGTTTACGAGGGGCCTTAACGGGCGGATTTTACTCTTAAATCGATTCTCGACGGTTAGAGACATTAGCCGAAAGATTAACGGTGTTACTCGAGCTGGAACTAATGCAATAACGGGATATAGTCACTCATTAATTCCCAGAGAAAAAATATGAATGGAAGATAGAGTAGAAATGTAAGATACTTAGGACTGTGCAGAAAGAGATAAATTTTTGAGCGAATAACTTTGCACAATTTACTTCTATACGTAAAATGAGAAATATAGTAATTGTACTTAATCGAACTTAAGTAAAATTGATTATATTTTTATCATAACTAAAGATTATAATTAAAGATAAATAAATATATTATTTTAGAAATTAAAATGTATTTAATATTAATTTATAAAATATTAATATATTAATATTAATTTATAAAGTATACTTATTTTATAAATTAAAAATCAAGAGTATCCCCCATATTACAATTCTCTTCTCGGTTACTCCATTCGCTTATAAATAAAAACACGTTATATCTTCTAACATAAAACTACTGAATTGTGTCGAGTTTTTATTCGCACAGCGAAATGTACTCCGAAGACAATGCGTCTTAATATTTTTCATGATAGATTACACGAAAAAATTTGGAGAAATGCGACAAAAATGCAAATTCTCCCTGCTTCAATTGCCGAACGGTTAACACACAGAAAAAAAAAAACATTCTTTATCTAAAAATATCTTCAGTTTCAACGTGGAAATCTTGAAATGAGATTGTATTGCGTTAAACGACAAAAACTTGCTTGAATAAAGTCATTTTGTACAGTTCAACCAAGAAAAAAAGTTGAAATAAAAAGTTCTTATAAGACCATTATAGATAAAAAATTATTGCATATATATGCGAAACAATAAACGCGTTAATTTGAGTATACAAGTTTTGATTCGACACTTCTTTTTTTCTGTGCATTTGCGTAACTACTTAGTTCCGAGCAGATTAATAATTAACATAATCAAAACTGTCGCGATCAAAACAATCGCGACAGTTACGTCCATTTCTACCAATGCATGGATTAACTTTAATCTCGGCTTAACTTACTTTTCTTTTTCTAGTTCTAAGGGCCAGTTTTTCAATAGTCGCTTAACTTTAACCTGTAGAGGGCCGGCATTTTTCCATTAAAATCTTAGATTTTTTCAACGTAAAATTTATATATATATACACAAGCAACATGTTCCGAAAAGTTTCCAAGTTTTTTCCTGGCCCCTTTAGAGGCTACTCCGGCCCTCTAAAGGTTGATCTTAGCTTAACTCACTCTTCGTCTCTTTCTAACTATCCCTAAACTTCAGTTTATACGACTATTGAAGAACTAGCCCTAAGAATTAGAAAAAGATGAAAAGTAAGTTAAACCGAGATTAAAGTTAATCTACACTGGTACAAATGGACATTAGACAATTAAATAGTTTTCTATATAGTAACTTACGCGTGCCGTTGACATTCCTGCTGAGTATCCTGGGGACCGCGCCGACCGGCACCCCGGTCGGCTGCTGATGATTGCTGGAGGGGTTCGCGACGACGACGACCGGATTCTGCGGGGTGCAAGGTGCGGACGCGAGGGTCGCGGCAACGGTAGAACTGCCTCCTCCGCCGCCGCCGCCGCCGCCGCCGCCGTTGCCGCCGGTACCGGTGACGGCGGTGCTCGGCGCCGAAGGCACCGGCGAGGGTGTCGCGACGCCCCGCGTCGCCACCACCACCGGCGTCTCTTCCGCGGCCGGCGCACCGACGACCACGCGCGCGTCCATCGCGGCCACCAGTGCTACCTAGTGCAGCGGCAACAGCAGCAGCAGCAACAGGAACAGCACCCGCTCACAGCAGCGTCCCGACGAGCACGGGCTTCCAGGTCGACCACGCGCGCTGCCGGCAGCATCCAACGAGGCGCATTCGATCGCCGCGCTCGCGTTTCGCCCCCGAAAGAAAGTGGAACGTTTCACGACGAACGAGACGGACGTCCTTAAAAAATTACTCGCGCTCTCTCCTCCTCCCAACCCTCTATCGCGCCGCGACGCGGAACGCGCGGATCGTCATCGCGCGACGAGACGGTCCCGATTTGCACGAGGGAGCTCACAAACCCTCGCAATTTACTCCCCTCGAAACAGAGAAGGAGAGTATTATAGCGCGAACGTGACTCTCGCACCTGTCTCTCCTTGTTTCTCCTCCCGCGAAATCTGGCGAAATCGTGCGGCGCAATCGGTAGGCGATATCGTCCACCCCATGCGCGCGAGAGAGCGACACCGACGCGTTTCGAACGATGGCGCGGCGCACATTGCGCGTCGCGCGGCGAATACGCGGCGGCCGTTCCTTTCGCGCTTACCCCCACCACCGCGGCGCGCGGCGCGCGGCGCGAGTCGCGCGACACCGACGCTTCTCTCTCCCTCTTCCCCGCCGCCGTCAGGAAGCACCGACGGCGTGCGACGGTTCCTGGAATCTTCGTTGAAGCGGTTTAAGATCGGGGGATCGCTTAATTTGTTAATTTCTAGTTTAGCTCCCCCCGTTATTGCTTAAATAAATCTAAACTATCGTGTAGACTGTAGATTTAACAGAATGTAAAATTTTCTCACGCGACAGTCCATTCCTTTGAGAAAGTAAAATTGAGAACTAAAGGAACAAATTAGGCCCTTTTTTCCACAAATACACTATTTTTAATTGTATTGTTTCACAAATAAATCGATAAATTTATTTGAACGGTAGCATTTATAAATATTAATAAAGATATAATTTGTTAAAAGAAATAAAAACAAGAAAGGGATATCTTGATAATCTGTAAATAACTTATTTGAGAGATTTTAATACTTTCTATTATTATTTTTCACAATTCAATACTAAAATCTTTTATTCATAATATAGTTTGATAGCGTTTTGAATTATTTAAATTGATACAAAAGATAACTAAAACATATTAAAACTTTTGAAAAAATTTATACGTGAAAATTGCTCCTGATCTTTCGATAAAATGTACGCAAATATACTGTCACTAGAATATATGTATAAATAAAGAATTTATTATCTCTTTAACGATCAACAAAAAATGCAGATCTAAGAGGGATATACAGTATACGGTCAGAAGAAAAGGTTGTAAACTGGGGCACCCTGTATGTCATGGACGAGGCGTAGTAAACAAGACTAATTGCGTCAATGATCGAGACATAGATATGGGCGGATGGACGTGTTGCTTTTGTTCGACTTTTATGTTGTCGTGGCTTTAAAGCGTTAACAGAATAACGACAGAAAACATCCCACCCCTTTCAATGTCGCATATTAATTTAGAACCTTGCATTAATCATTACCTTGCATTAATTATTCGTGTTCTCGATTTTTTTCAACAGAAAATTATCGATTCTATATCTTTGTTAGTTTCTCAAAGAGGATAAAAAGAGCATAAAAAGTTTTAGATATTTTACGACTTTTTTCGAAGATCGTAATATGCTTGAAAATAGGATACTAAAAAGTTGAAATCACGTTTGATCGTCTCACTAAAAAATTATTTTATCGACAATAAATCTTCTAGCGCAAAAAAATGGAAAGCTACAACTCGTTAACGGGCAGCAAGCTGTAAGAACCGTATCTAATTAAATTTTTAGAGGAAGGAGCGTTTTGACGTAGTCAACGACGTAATGAACATTCGTTCCGTTCGTCAAATATGGCTCGCCATACGAGGGTGTACGTGGCGGATAGATTTAAAAATTAACGCACGACGCGCGTTATACGGAATCGAGGAGCAGAAGAGCGATCTCTCCCGCGCGACGGATAATCAACATCGTTGCCCGGCGCGGCTCGTACCCCGACGCATACGGCGGGGGGGTTCAAAATCCAGCTAGGGCACGCCGAACCCACGGATCGAGCCATCGTCAGAGCCACGTGAGAGGCGTGGCCTCGCGGATCGGCCGGAGCGGAGGTCGCATTCCGTGCGGGCTCCGGCACGCGGGGGTCCAGAAGAGAATGATGCGAAAACCCGTGGATGTCCCCCCTTTCTCCCTCCCCCCCCCCCCCCCCCCCCCTCCGAGCAGTTCGTCCCCAACCGCTCGTCTTACCGGTGTCGTCGTGGTGTACATAAGCTCCTCCCTGGACCTCGCCGTGGTCGTCGTAAAAACGCGCCCCTGCCTCACGCCGCCCCTGCCGCCGTGGCTGAAGAGGGGCGAAGGGGATGGAAAGGAGGGACGGAACGACGGGGAGAACGCGCCGTAAAAAACCCATCTTCCCTCGTGCCCCCTTTTCCCTCGCGCTGCGCGGCCCCCTCCCTCCTCCTTCCCCCCCCCCAGCCCCCTCAACCGCTGCACCGCGCAACCCCTGGTGGATGCAGCGCGCGCGACCTCCTTACCCCGCTATATCTACGGCCCCGAGGAACCGACATTTTTGCAGGGTGGTACCCGATCCCCCCCCCCCCCCCCCCCCGGCATGCGGTACCCTGGCAAAGTACACGTCCTACCCCACAGTCTTCCTCCCCACTCCACCGCTTCTTCCTTGGCGCGCACGTTTTGGCATTTGGACGTTATAAGGGGTGGGCATCAGGAGAGAAACCGCGATGGCACATGCTCACCCTGCAGGGGTGATCGTGTCTTCGGGAGGGTAACGCGGCCGCAGATTTACGATCTGGGAATTAATTGGCAGAATATAGGCAAAGTTTCGTTAAGAGATATAGAATGAATTTTTCATATCTCTCAAAAAAAAATATGTCACGGTAACATGACAACGCAACAGTACCCCTTTACCGAATTTTTATCAGACACGTGACGTAATATGTAGCGTGATGACGCTTGATCGCATGCGCGCAACGACCGGGAACGTATATATATATATATTTCTCGAAATCTCACATCCCGGAATCTCTCGGTTTTTCTCCCCCGAACCGTTTTCCTCTCTCCTCCCTCAACTCTTTCCTTTCGCCACCCCTTCGTCGCCTCTCGCGGACTGCACTTTTTCCTCCTTCGCCGACATCGCTACGATTCTTTTTGCCGTCCCCCTCCCCCGTTCGCCAGACCGCCGCCAACCCTCTCGTGTACCCTCCCACCGCTCTTATTTTTGCCCCCCTTCCTCCCTCCGCCCCCGTTCCGTCCCCCCTACTCCCGCGGCCTTTCTCCGGACCGGTAGGAAAAGCGCGAGAGACTTTTATTTTCGCACGTAGAAAAAGCAAGGCGGAAAGGGAGGTTTTGCCGGCAGACCGTTACTGCGAGGCGGACGTTTTTTGCGACAGCTCCGTAATCCGTGAAAGGGTGAGAGAGCGCCGGGAGAAGCCAAAGGCGCCGCGCGACGCTCGCTCGCTCGCTCGCTCGCTCGTTCTATCGTTCGTTCGCTCGCTCGCTTCGTCCATCCGTCCGTCCGCGTCCGCTCGCTCGCTCGTTCGCGATTTGCATAGAACGATCCGGACGCTCTGGCTCCGGTGAGACCGGCGATCGCTTTACGTCGCGCGATTGCACGAGAGTTACAAGGCGGATGCGCCGGTTAATTGTTAGATAATTCGATTTAATTCTTCGCTATATGGAATACAGTCCATTATTGGTACTGGCAAGAGGGATGATTTTACGTTAAAATCGTTAATCTCATTACGACTTCGCGTAAGGGAGGAGCGCGTTCGAGGGGGATCGAATTATCCTTCTTCTTTAATCAAGGGATATGTAAATTTAAAAAAGAATTTAACCGTCGTCTATAAAAAAAATTATATGAATCTCCACAGTTTTTCATTCTTATTCTTCTTATTATACTTATATTAGGTTGTATCTTGTTTCCATCTTTTCTTGAATGTTTATCGCACTGTCCCTCGTATGCGATGGCCCACACACAGTGTCGAATATAGTGCGCTATATATATTCTTGGGCCAGATTTTAAATTGATATCTATGATCTTAATTATTTTCTATATCGAAAGACGTTCACTTGTGCCGAAGAGATCAGGAACGAGAATGGTTCTGCGACTTCCGGTTTCACGGATTCGCTAAACCCAAATAATCGTGCGGATTAGTCATCCTCGCGAGAAAACGTAATTTTACACGAAGCTGAGAAGATATATCATTTTGTCAATATATATAGTGCGCTATATTCTTGGACCAGATTTTAGATATATAACACACGATCTTAATTATTTGCGTCGAAAGACGTTTACGTTTGTTTCGAAGAGGTCGGGAACGATAATGGTTCCGCGCGACTTCCGGTTTCAATAAATGCAATAAAATGCAGGATGATCTCAATATAAAAATTATTAATTCAATATAGCACGCGATATCTCGCTGCCTTCGAGTTTTATTACTTCTCGTTAAAAAATTTCAAAAAATATCTCGAGGGGCCATTCTTGCGATGGTGTTTTATTTGGAAGAGAAATAGCTAGGTCTTCGGCGCTACGCGTGGATTTTAGGATCTTAATATCTCCGTTCGTGAGAAAAAAGGGTTTAACGGAACGTGCTTAACGAAGTAGCACGGTTCCTTGGCTGGAAATATGCAAATCTACAGGAACGAGAGGGAGAGAGGGAGAGGGAGAGGGGGGCCTGAGAAACACTTGGGAAAGGGGTCGCGCGATGGACAATTTTTTGACCAAAGCATACTAATGTCAACCGTAGAAAAACCGACAGAAAAACGAAGGGATAGGCAACCGGTGAACATTACTATGCGTGAGATTTTCGTTCGAGATGCCGTAGTATATCGCAGCTGCTTTATTTCTCGTGGAAATCACGCGGGAATTAGGGAGTCGATTGCGTATCTTGAAACGAGGTAAAAATTACAGAATTGAGGAAATTTATCGGAGTATCTACGATTTTATTTGTCGAAATCTAGTAAATCTATTCACTTTTGTAATTTTTACCTTGTTTCAAGATTCAAAGGCTTCCTCGAATATAATTTTAAGAAAAAAATACGAAACTCTCTCAATGAATCATGATACATCAATTAGCGTTCACAATTTGCTTTTTGGAATTTGAGAAATCATTATTAATAAAATATGTGAAATTAACAACTACAGTTTTTACTGTCGAATCATAGTAGGTACTCACGACTGCGGACTGACTAAGAAATGTAATATAGCATCGAATATATTTGTGAAAGTCTACTGTCATGTATTTTTTAGTTTTCTTGGAAAGAAACGGCATTTTAGAAGAGAATAAACTTGTAAATAATAATTTTAGAAATGACTATTTTTATGTGTGACTATTTGTGTAGAAAATGAAAAACTAATCAAATATATAGGTGTTTATAACTTTAACCGATGTGTGTTTACAATATGTGACTTTATATAACTTAATAATATAAGGTAATATGTGTTACAATAATGAAGTAAGATTTTTAAAAATGAGATTGTACGTTGTAACACTCACATGCAAGATATTAAACATTTTTTTATAAAAATTTGTTTTTAATTAGCATAGTTTTATTAGTTGTGAAATAATCGTATTTTACAACTCAAAAAGCAAATCATTTTGTATCCATATCCATTTAGAGATGCATCTTCCGTTCCATTAATACTCCTAATTGCATCAATTATAATAATTATTATAAAATACAAACGCAGCGAAGTTATTTCTACAATGTAAGTGAAATTTCGCAATCTTATGCTGCTTGTAATTCACGAACAACTGAAACTCAGACTGAAAATCATATTTCAACGTTACAAAATAAATCGATGTCCGTTACATAGTGTCGAAAATTCATATCTCGTTAATAATAGCAGCAATAATATTAATAATGGTAACAAAATAATATCACATTATTATAGTATCAGATATGCCATTTGTGTGAAGATTGATTTCGCAAATTTGATAAACAAGTGTATGTACATACAACGTATTAAATTAATAAGTTCTTTAACAAAACGGTAAAACAATCGAAATATAATATGGCGACGCCCATATTTTTGACAGCTGATAAAGCATAATTCAAGAGAGTTGCGTAAAATATATTGTAATTATGAAAAATAATTGTTTCTACAAATTACTTGAAATAATAATTTTAATTTTGCAAAACATTATTTTATGCTCTTTTTTGTTTATAATTTTTTGATTATATAATTATTAAACGTTTTCATCTTTGTGTAATACCATTTTTGGTGAAAACAAAAATGTTCTTTTTTACGTTTTAATTGTTGTAACTTACCGTTAATTATTAAAGATAAATTACGAGCCCAAGCAGGAATACTTATATCACTTTAAACGCTTCTTTTTATTTAATATGCAATGATGTAACGGAATTGTAATTACAAATTGTATCACGCACCGATCGCGATGATCGTATTTCGTTCTGCGGGAAGACAACCATTAGAAGGCAGTGCTCGGGAATAGCATGAACATGATAAGACATTATTTAATACTGAATTCTTAAGTACTCAATTATGTTCCTGTGCAAGATCTCTGCTTGACAAAACTTTAAGAGACACAGAAGACGTATAGACACTATATCTATATATACTTAACACATACACAATCGTTATAAAAGTAGAAGTTATCAAAATGTAGAAAATAGCCTATTAGCTTACATCGATGCGATAAGTCGAGCGATAAAGAGGTAATCGGTGTAACTGCAAAAGCAAATGCATGCTTATGCTATTATTATCAGCATAAGCTCTTGTCACTATAGTGTACCTTGTCTATATTAGTCTTGGCGTCTAATTGTAAGAGAAAAGTGAACAGTTATATCTTACATCCTAAAGAATATAAACATAAAATTCTACCTACGCGTCAACAGTAGGTATGTGGCAATGGACAGCTGTGAACAATACGTAACAGAGAACTTCGACGAGTATGTATTATACACGTAAATATGTAAAAAATAAAACCGATTAAACATTAAATAAAGCCAAGCACACTATAATCGCTTCAATCTGATTATCTCATGTTTTCGTGATTACTATCGTTCATAAATTAGTTATAAATCACGTCCACCTAATCTCTTCTATTCGCGAATAGACTGAAATTTATTATCAAAATCTTATCCGTGTAAAAAAATTTGAATTAAAGTACATGAGATAAAAAGAACACATCACACGATAAATTCTCAAATCGAGTCGACGATAAAAATATTTTTCGACTTATCTTAACACAAACAGCTTTTTAGGAACTCGTAGGCGCTCTATTCTTAAGGCTACTTTGTAATTTCGGGAGTAATGCGTCGACAATTATGGTAGTTCGTTTACTAAAGCTACAAGATATAAATCTTTAGTATACATAATACTTTCTGTGACGGTTTTACGATTCCTCTTGAACAAGTAAATATACTCGTATTGCCTTAGCTTTCGTCCGTTATAAAGTTACAAAATAGTGCGATTAATGTACTAGCAAGGGCAAATATGCATCGAAATCGGCGGAGGGATGCTTACACGTATGCTTTCTAGAAAACATATGTAAACTATGAGAATATACATATAAAAACACGTTTTTTTTCTCTCTCTTCCTCTTCTTGTTTGCAAACATACTAATGGAAGCATCGGGGATGTGGAAGTTTATACACAACCATACTCGTACCATATCGGACTGCCAGTCTTTGGCTCTTTCTCAGCGGGAGGTTCTGCGAGCGCCTCGTCTTGCGCTGCATCCTTTATCGGACTACTGCCGATGTTTTTAGATTCGTTTATGACTGCCGATACTTTGTTGTAGATCAAAAATGGACGTGACTCGACTTGCGCTTCCGGTTTCGGCTCCATCGGTGCGGCGTGCACATTGTCTCCTTGTTCCTGGAAGGACTCGTTCAGCAGCCTGTCTGTCTGTGTTTCAAAGATTTCCTTGATAAACATTGCATTCTTATGACAGATTGTGTTATTATTCTTGTTTTTGTATAGTTAATCCTTACAGGTAAAGAAGCGGATGATGGTGGGGAATCATCAGTATAGTACACCGTTCTTCTGGTTCCAGCGTGTCCAAGCGCGTCCGATCCGAAAACTCTGCTCGGTCCTGAAAAAAATATAAAAGCTACATTGCTGATATTGTCATAATCAATGAATTAAACATCTTTTATTCTAAGAAATTATTTACCGGGTAAACGATAGTCGTCGGTACTCGCATCTGAATCGTTCCCACCTGTGTCCGACTCGTATGTTTTACTGTCTGACTGCTTGGAATCTTCGGCCCATGAACGTCGATTCTACGATAGACAAGCAATAGATAAGCAAGTTTTATCTTTATAAACGTAGTAATTTTTAAAATCGACCCAACTGGCCACGTTTATTAATAGGATGTTATCTAGAATTTAGAATTTATTGCGAAAAATATTACCCCAGCTAGGGTTTGAACCTGGAACCTCCCGCTTTCCGTGCAGGCGTCGTCCCAATTCGACCACTGAGGCATGTGGTAATATTTATCGCAACAACAAACTAATATACACATTATCTGCACGCCGACTTGGTTTGTCAGATTCAACACAGCTCCTGTTGGAATATTATTAAGAATCCTAATTTGTTTTATCTTTATCGTTTTAAACTTCCTTTTAGAAATAATTAGTAATTATGAAAGTATATAGTGTATTAAACAACGAAACCAATTGGCAGAAACGTAAAAGATGTTACGTGACGTAAACAGAGTATATTTTATTATAATAATTAGTTATTTACCTTATTGAGAAGCTCCGACCCGGCTTTTCTGACTCTGCGAACTAAACTGGCCCCAAAACCTTTCCTGTATTAAAAACATACATATATAAGTTATGATAAGAACAAATTGCATCATATATAAAATTTAAAGATATGGATTATATAAAATTATGGATTTTCTGTTAAACGTACTTCTTGGTAGTGCAGCTGTTCAATTTTCGGTAGTGCTCCATAATCTTATCTTCCAACTTTTCTTTTTGTCTGTACAAATGATTAACTTTATCCCTGCAATGCATACACACATTAATAAAATAACTTGCTGAATAAGAACTATTAATATAATTAATGCGTTAAAAAACTCAAAATATGATATTATAAAAAATAATAATAAACTGTTATACTAACGCGAACAGTTTCTCTTCCATGTGATAATGCTCCTTATCTTGAAGTGAATGTGTTAAAAGTTCGTGGTATTGTGTAAATAATAAACTTATATGTTCCATTAAGGAACGTCTGTCATTGTCCAACCCAGAGTTCATTTCTAGCAGTCTCTTTAAAAAAAAGGAGAGAACATGCATTTTGTATTTCTCATAATCAATAAACTATAATATTGTTATCAAATCATATACACACATCGCATCGTTCATGAAGGCTATTGACCTCTAACTTCAGATCCGAGCATTGTTCGTCTTTGACACTAAGTTCGCCCTGCATTTCAGTCTGCTTTAAGCTCAGGCGGTTCATCTCGATTTTATTCTTTCTATAATCATCTTGCAAATTTCTATACTCTGCTTTCAATCTTTCACTCGCAGTATATAAGTTTCTGAAGTCGTCCTAGAATATTTGCAGCGTAGTTAAAATCTATATTTTAAATTATCGATAAAACGAGATTTATATAGTACTATATCAGATGTTTCAATTATATCTTTTACAAATAGATACCTTCAACTTGGAATGTTCTCCTCGCAAATTATTTAAGCTTTTCGTGTTATTAATCAGGGCTTCCCGTTCAGACTGCAGTGTTTCACTTCTCGCCTCTAATCTCTCACAGGTCTCGCGAAACGTTCTGTTTTCATTTTTCACGTCTCTTAAATTCGATTTAAGAGCGTCCCGTTCTCGACGCAGATTCTCATACTCGTTGTTTAGTTGTTCATGCAAGGATTGTAAGGTGTTTTGATCGTGAAGTAGTGCGGAATATACGTTCTGCTGTGTACTACGTTCTTTCAAGAGCTAGAAGTGCGTATATGATGGTTAAGTACATAGATAAAATTTTATTTTAATATATATAGAGCACAATACAAGAAACAAAATAAAAATTACACGACAAAAACAAAAACACAAATACCTCCTCTTTTTCTGCGACAAGTTGCGAATTGGCCAATTGCAATGCGGTATGTTGTGCGGTTAACGAATTGCTTTGCGACTGTAACGTTGTTATGTGAACCTGGAGTTTTGCATTCTCGGACAATAAATGTTCCACTGCCGTTTCAGACATAGATGCCTTTATTTGCAAATGTTTCAATTCTCTCTAAAAGTACAGAATAGAAAGAATATAAAGGCAAACTACAATGGTGACATCTTTTAAATGCAAATACCTTTAAAGGTTCTATCACGATCTCTAAGGTGGTATTAACATCGCTTTCCTTATCGGTGCAAGCCGCGGACTCGGATGTCGTTTCCTCACTGCTCTCCGATACAAAGGATTTTTTAATAAGATTGATCACTTCTGGTATTTTGGCAATTCTACAATTAAATTTATATGCATAATTACAAACTACCAAAAAGAGCGAATCTCTTTCCGCATTGATTTCACGTCTGTTCACACCTTTCCAATATAGTCTCCACAGGTTGGGACAGCAATATATTGTCACTAAGGCCGAGTTTCTCCAAAACCGTATACAACTGTTGATTACTTAGCTTTTCTGCGACGAGATTAGATTGAAGTATCTCTAAAGTTTCTCTATCGATTGCAGCTCGTGAGTCGAGCTCTTTGCTAGACCGCTCAATTTCTTGCAATCTAGAAGAAAGGCCGTTTCATGATATTCAAAGTTATTAAAAATAATTTATTATATAAACAATAGGTTTCTTCAAACACACCTTGATATCTGCGTGACACAATCCTGCAACTCTTGCTCAAGTTGTACTATTTTCCTCTCCATGACTTCAATTGTATTTGTCGCTTTATCTAAGGCTACATCTTTCTCCTGAAATAATATACACAAGGATTATTTGTTTATATATTAAGTATTCATAATTAAATGTAATTAATATTTACCTCAATTGTTTCTCTATATTTGTGAATATCGCGTTGTGCGGCATCTTTCTCTTTCTCTGTCGCCGTTAGTCTTGTTTCGAGATCGAGACACTTGGAGTTAATATCGTTGATATTGTTTTCGATGAGCTTCAATTCTTCAACCTTTTGATTTGTCGTTTCCAGAGTGCGTTCTAAATCGTCGGCGCGTCGTTGCACGCTTTCCAATAACAGCTGAACACGTTGTTTCTCTTTCACTGCGATATCATAATTTTTTTCCAGTTCCATCATTTTTACATGATGAGTCTAAATATGCCACGAAAAAAGACAATGATTAGATAAACCCATCAATATTGAAACAAAGTATTTAGATAAGTATAATTTAATCTAACGTACTTGGGCTTCTTGTTGCTGCTTCTCAAAAGAGGTTCGTTGATTTTTAAGAGAATTCTGAAGTTTTTTGTTTTCTTCCAATGCTTGCTTGCAGACTAATTCCAAGTCGGTGTTTTGTTGCACGAGTCTTTCTTTATTATCGCTCAATGATTCAATCTTCAAGGAGAGCTTCTTTTTTTCCTTCTCTAGCTCCAAAACGCGAGAGGAATTTTCATGGAATGAACTCTCTTTCAGTGAATCGATTAAAGTACTTAAACGGCGATTTTCCAGTTCTAATTTTAATGCTCGTGTCTGAGCGTTGCTCGTTAATTGTTCAGACAGTCTGTTATCATTGTGCACTAAAAACATTAATTTTTATTTAGCTATCTATATTTAAACAAAAAATAAACTGTTTTGCTAATAAAAAAATTTTTTTAAACGCGAGATTACCTGGTTCTTCGGAGTCACTGGATCCAGCTAACGCAGCCTCACTAGCAGCAGCTTTCGTTAATTGATGCAGTTGTGTATTTTCCTCAACAAGCTCTTGATATTTTTCTTTATCAGCAGCACGTTCCTGTAAATTATTTTCATTTTCGTATTTACATGTTATTACACATACTATCAAATTTATATTATAAAATTCCTGAAATTCTTACCAATGCCATATCGTTAAGTAACTGCTTATACTTAATAATTTCAGATTCAAGCTCTAATACTTTGTCTGCTCTGTTTCTTGACGAACTTAATTGTTCTTCAAGCATTTCTCTAGTCTCCATTAAAACTCTTAAATGTATATATAACAAAATTATTAAATGTATAGTAAATTACTTTACTCGTTACACTGTTAGTTAAAGTGTTCCACAACATATAACATTAAAAGTATATTACCTGTTATCTTCACGTAACTCTTCTATCCGTGTTTTATAAAATTCGATGTCCGTAAGTTTTTCTCTATAACGTGTAACCTCTATTTCTAAACGGTCCGCTCTGTCCGCTCTTTCAATCACAGCGTCCAATTCATCTCTGTATGATTTAGCAGTACGAGCTTCGTGCATCAACTCTTGATTCTAAAATTATAAACTTCATATATTCACTATAAAAATGCAAATTACTCGATATATATTACCTCTTGCTTTAGTTTTACAAGCAATGTTTTATTATGCTCTAGTTCTTCCTTACATTCGAGTAGAGCTTCAGTTTTTTCCTCCCTGTAAAAATTATACGTATAAAAATTATAACAATTCTTCATAAGAAAATAATAAAATAAAAAAAATTTTCTCAATTTTTTTTAGCTGTTCTAAAAGAAATTATTTTGTATGTATAAAAGTAGCAGTATTTATAAGAGAAAAAGCTAGATTTTTTGAAAAATACATACAATTCTTGACGCTGTTTCCGAATCTTAGACTTCCAGTCAGCCAATTCAACCGCGTAATGATGATTATCTTCTCTTTCCGTTTTAGCAACAGGATGAGACTGCTGCAACTTACTTATATCTTCAGATTCTGCACTGATAGACGAATCGTTTCGTTCAACACTATCGTCCAGCACTGTGTCCCTCCACTTCTGTTTTTACAAAATGTAATATTACATAATTATCAAACTGTAGATACCTTCAAATGTACAAACAAAACACAATTATCCAACAGGCAATTATAAAATTGGCGTACCTCCCGATATAAATCCAATTCTTGGATCCATTTTTTTATTTGGACAAACAGGTAACCCATATTTGCATTCTCCATAGCATCTTGCGTAATAACTATATCTTGGTAATCCGTAACCTGAATACATTCAGATTTGTACATTGTATAAATTTTGCTATTATTTTTTCAGTTGTATTAATATAATTTATTTCAATAACACTTATTTTATTAGTAATTACTTTAAGACCGATAATGATACCTGTTTAATGCACTCCACTATCGCAAGCTGTATGTCAACGTGCAGAGTTTTTATCTTGGTAATAAACTTCTCTTTATTTGGACACTGGACAGCGCATCCAAGAAGCAACAACAGCAATAACTTCATATCCGCTATATACAATTCTGGCTCCTTCCCTAAATTCGCAACGTCGGGCAATTTTAAAATCACATGATCTAATTCCTCTTCGTAAAATTGCTTTATATTCTGTATCACGGTCCTCAAGTTTTTCGTACGAATAACGGAATTGTTGTTGGATGGCACCACTTCATCGTGCAGCGGTTCTGGATTGCTACAACCAACGAAAGCAAATATTAATATTATACTTTAACACCAATGATCCATAATCACACACAAATTGATAACTCAACATCTCTTCTCATACACTAAAGGACTCACATCTGTAGGAAGACACTGTGCAACAAGACACCATCCACTAAGTCCTCGTAGTTCGCCAATACATTGGGATCTTCCAAACAGCTAGCAAACTACAGCAAAACAAAGAATATTCTTCATCAAAATGTCACCTAATTGAGTCGATACATAGTTCAATGATGTTATAACACTAGGCCTGTTTGTTTTAGCTGAACTTCTTGCACGGTTCATCTTTCCTCTTTCTCTTTTCACGTTGAAGAGAAAAAGAGAAAAGATGAAATGTGCAAGAAGTTCAGCTTAAACGAACAGGCCTAGTGCCCACTTTCTCATGCATCGGCAAGGAGACAGCCAAGTTTCTCACTCGAGAGGACTCACCCAGGTGACCAGTGGCCCCGCCAAGAAGTCGTCAATCTCCGAGGAGGCCATTTTCGTGGGACTCGACGCAGGACGAGCGTGTACACGGTTATCATCTGTGTGTCGACGTTGACGTTTACCTTTCCCACGACGGGGCACCGTGAGGGGGAAAATCGGTGCCGTCGGAGGCCGCCCTGCGAGTTCGCGATGTGAGAGTCGCGCGATTCCAAGTCCACCGAGAGCCTACGGTGGGAAACCTCCTCGTAGGCAAGTCAATCGCTCACACGGGGACCCCCGCGGTTCAAATCGCCGCACGATCACGTCGGCGGACCGACGCGCGCGGCTCGGACTCGGATCGTCGCGGACGAGACGCGGATCGTCGACGTCGGCGCGCTTCGCGTCTCGACGTTCGTCATTCGCGCGGGAGGAGGAACGTTACCGTCGCGTCGTTGGGTACCAACACTCCCAACCGCGGAGCCGAAACCTACCTTGCCACGGACGGGTAGCCGGTACGACGAAAATCCTCGGGAGCTCCTCAGCTCTCACAGCTGATCGAGTTCTCATAACAAAAACAGCGAGATCGCGCGACTATGGTGAGCGTCGCGCAGACTCGATCGAGCGCGATTGGCTAAAAGTCCATTCAGACGGACTCGCGTATCGAAGGCGGGCGTAATCGCAAGTCCAAAATCGAAGATTCGACCAATCGGACAGCTAAAGCCTCAATCCGCATTGCTCCGAAAATAAAATTGTCAATTACAATAAAATTACTTTGTTACAAACGTTAAAAAAGAATTAATTATAACCTATTTACAGACAAAATACATAGAAAAGTTAAAAATAGTCGAATTTAATAATTTCTATCGGCTAGCTTCAAGTAGATGCTCCGCGAGAACCCGTGTGGGATTATTTGCTGAACGCCAACAACCGCAAACGAGGGGAGAGTGACGTTTGAACGTTCAAATTTTCGGTTTCGTTCTCCGTAATATCGTACATCGAATATTTGAGTCCGACAGAAAGATCTCTCTTCTTCGTAATTGTCAGAGAAATCAGCATTAGAAAGCGAGATGATGATCACTGGGCTACCGAACCTACCGTGAGTATTTACAAGATAAACATGGTTTAATAACAAAATATCGAAATGAGACCAGAACGCTGCACATGCAACGTATTTACTTAAAAGATTCTGATTTGTCCTCAACAATGTAATTTCGAACTTCGCAATCATGTTTCATCACGATTTGTAATCGTGGAGCACTTAGGTTTTCAAGATGAGTTGGCAAGAAGTTAGGTTATTTCATCTCCCATCTTATTCCGATCTCATTTTCAGGCACGCTTCTGCCTACTTCTGGAAGCGAGCCAGAAGGGCAACGTACGATAGCTGGCCCTTCGACGATTCCGCCAAGTGCAATGCCGAGCGCATGGCTGCCGCTGGATTTTACGTTATTGGGGATAATAACGAGCCAGACTTGGTCGAATGTTTTATTTGTGGCAAGCAGCTCAATGGATGGGAGCGGGACGATGATCCATGGTACGTCGAGCAATGATGTGATCTGTATATACACATATTTATTGTTATTATTATTGTTATTTTTGTCAACAAAGACTTTAAAACCAAGAACTTGTAGGAGCGAGCATGAGAAGCATCAGTCGGACTGTCCGTTTGTTAGATTAAACAAGCAAGACGAAAAGGATTGGACAGTGGGTGACTTATATGAATTATACAGAAAGTACCAGACAAAAGTATATGTGAGTTTAATCGTATGTGCTCTAAATTATATGATTGTAGACCTATTTAGTTTGCTTTATAATAACGGTGTTATGTAAATCTAATTTGTAGATGGACGAAGTGAAAATAGATATCGCCTTGCTGAAAGATGAAGCGGAACAGTTAATGAGCGAGCTGTCTATATATAGAATCTCACAGCTTAAGAAAAGCACCGGTTGATTATTATAAGTTTTGTACGATATAATGTCCGTTCTATTTTAAGAACTTCCGAACGTTTTTATATTTTTGTAATGCTTAAGAAATATATATTATGCATAATCGGTATAAACAAACAAGTTTTTATTTCATATCGCGGGCTCATCTTTTAATTCTTAATTATTAATTTAAGCGTTACAAATATATTTAACAGACAGTTTGTGTGTTAGAAAAAATTATCTCGGTCAAAATTTTTGACTCGTCATAAATGGGACACCCTGTGTAGAGTGCTGCGGATAGATGTATACACAACAGTAGGTACTGGAAATCTATAGCATAAGTAACGTGAACAATAGATTTTTCAGCACGTGGTGTGTTAAGTCTTACCATGATATGGAGGGAGAATTTTAGCAGTCGCTAAAATGCTTATCAGTCGCATACATAAAATGTTATATTTTGAGGTATCATCAGATCCCTCCTAGCAAAAATATTAACGATATCAAAAATATTTAATAAATAGATAAATATACTAGCTTATAGAAAATAAAGTAAATTTATTTTTATTTGCTGCGTCCGCCAACTTATAAAAATACCAACCATTTGAACATCCAATATTTGAAGTAGATATATAATAATTATATAATTATTAAAAACTAATAATTAATTCTTCTGCTGCATAAGTAATGTTATTGAATAATATCGAATTGTTATTTAATAAACGTTTTTTATTATCATATTTTCTGTAATGTTTTTGGTAATATTTAATACACATATAAATACTTTATATATTAATAATGTGGTAATAATAAATAAAAGTAATAAATATAACGCAATATAGTAAATAAAAACAATAAATATAAATTTAAAAAATTGTATACGGACCCCGAGAAGTGCCTAGCATTGCATCTCTAAATACGAACCTATCAGACAAGGCCACGTGATTAATGACGTAATAACGCACGTGCGTCTTTCCGAGAGGGAAGCCGGAACCGGAAGATTCGTCCTTCCTCCCTCCAGTGCTCCAGTAAAACTCCAGTTGGTTTCCGGTGATTTTTACGCATGGGACGCTGAATACTGTAGAACGCAATTGAACGTGCAGTTAGCTACGAAGAAGAAATAAGAACATTTAAACATATACTTGAATGTTCGTTCTTCGCCGTACCGGACGCAGTTGTTGAATATCTCGTTGAATTTGACAAGGCTGTCATTTTCTTTTATAATTGTTGAGAAAATCGATCGAGCGTTCAAGATGATCATCTCGGAGATACCGTAAGTATTTGGCACGCTTCAAAATGAACGGAAATTCAATAACAGTTTCGAAATGATTCACGAGCAATACGCTTAATTATTCAAAAAGACCCTGATTCATCTTCCAATCGTAATTTTCGAGTCGTGTTCCACTTGATTCGCAATCGCGGACGCTACGAGTTTCCTAGCGTCTTTTCGACACGTGGTTACGATAAGCTAGATTTTCCTTTATCTCCCGTCTTCTCTCAGGGATACTACCTCCTACTTCTGGAAGCGAAACAGAAGCACGACATACAGCAACTGGCCTTTTAAGGACTCCGACAAATGCAACGCCGAACGCATGGCTGACGCTGGATTTTACGTTGTTGGGGACAAAGGGTCGGATTTGGTCGAATGTTTCATGTGCGGGGGACAGTTCAGTGGTTGGAAACCGGACGACGATCCATGGTACGTCGTGACAATGTGACTTGCATATAACATATACGTTTTATCATATTTTTCAGCAAAGACTTATTAAAAATTGAAAATTTACAGGCGCAGGCATATGATGGAGTATCGGTTGATCTGTCCGTTTATCAGATTCAACAAGCCAGACGAGAACAAATGGTCTATGAAAGAATTATGTTCTTTATGTAAAGAGTATGATATAAAAGTAGATGTAAGTATAATATTTTGTGTGTATTTTTTAAGTTGTGTTTTTGTAAGCTCCGGTTGTGTTCATCTATTTCATAGTTTATTTTATGCTTAATAACAATATGTTTATTATTTATATGCTTAATAACAAAGGGCAAATCTGTTTTGCAGATGGAAAATGTGAAAGAAAGTCTGGCTAAACTGAAAACTGACACGGAACGAATAATGCATAAGCAATCTATAGATAGGATATTAAATCAAGACAAATGTAGAAAGAGACCATCATCGTATTATCAACGTGTAGTGGACAGTCTCAATGTTACTGAATAGTAATTATTATTAATATTATTATGATATAACATATATATGTCCGTTTTACTTTAAAAAATCTAAATGTTTATATATATTTTGTAATGCTTTCTTAAAAAATATATTATTTTATACACACAATAGAGTTTCTCATTTCTTATCCAGATAATCTAATTATTAACTTAAGAAGCAATGATATTTAATGCACAAAAATTTGCGATAAATGATATAACATACGTTACGTGAATTACAGATTTTGGTAGGTATATTTTGGATTGTACAACCACAGATTAATATCTGTGGTACAACACACCTGATACCACGTGGAGCTGAGACTGAGTCAGCAGAGCGTCGCCATATATGTTTATAATTTATAAGTGCTGCTGTGTATAGTGTGTATGCATACAACACGAGTACATAATGCCGGTCGATCAGAAACGTATTAACGGGCCAGACGCTTCTACGCCGTACGATATTTATATTCACTCCGAAGTGAAAGACGATGGGCTACAACCTGGTGCTCCGAAAAGGCCCGACGGCCGCTCAAATAATGAGCTTAGAAATATATGTAAGGTTAAGTTAAGGTTATGTCGCATGTACAGCAAGCTCCATTTATGTCTATTCCTATCAATGTAGATTACTTAACTTTAATCTCGGTTTAATTGATTTTTTATCTTTTTCTAGTTTTAAGAATTAGAAAAGGATAAAAAGTAAGTTAAACTGAGATCAAAGTTAACCTACATTGGTATAAAATGGACATTAGAGTAAACTTTGATCAAAGCTTGATTAATTTAATCGACGTTGAATTTGCCAAGAAATATCTACAGTATTTTGTCCAAAGTGAATAAAATTATTAAATTTCTTTCTTTGTAAAATATGTAGATAAATATTAAATTAAAAATTAAATGATGAATCATATAGTTAGAATTGTTAATCTTGGGTGATTCTGCCAGTTAAATTAATCAGCGATCAAATTAATCCGAGTTTGGTCACCATTAGAGTTAAATTTCTTAATTAGTTCTTATAAAAAGAATTCGTGAAAAAGCTTTGTTGAAACTTTTGTTGATAGTTGCGAAAACAGGCATAGTAAGTCAGGCAAAAGGGTCCGCATATATCGAGATGGGCGACACCAAGGTCATCTGTTCGGTATTTGATCCTAGAGAGGTACCGAACAAAACTGGCTACTGTGTACAGGGGGAACTGTTTTGTGAATTCAAATTCGCACCCTTCTCTCATCGCAAACGAAAACTGCATCAGCAAGACGCGGAGGAGAAGGAATACAGCTTGATACTGCAAAGGGCTTTAGAACCAGCGGTGTGTCTGGTACGTATCTTTTAGTTTTTTTCCATCGAGAATTTAAACTCTCAAAACGAATATGCGGGAAATAATTTTAAAACCGATAACTTGTATAACTTCGAGAATGTATCTATAATTATCAATTGTCGCGCTTTCATTTCAGCAAGAGTTCCCTAATTTTCAAGTCGACGTCTACGCGACAGTCCTTGACAACGGAGGATCCGCACTGGCTGCGGCAATAATGGCAGCTAGTCTAGCTTTGGCAAACGCTGGAGTGCCAATGTTTGGTTTAGTCACTGCATCCACCGTTGTGAGTAAACGTCTGAGAATTTTCGTCAAGTAACGACAATGTATGACGACAAATTTTATATCTCTCTCAACAGGGCATATGCGATCGGACATATCTAGTGGACCCAACGGATACAGAAGAAACTTTTTGTTCCACAAAAGCTGCGCCAGGCACGGCGGGCGATCACGGAATCATCATCCAAGCCGCTCTTCCACAGCACGGCCAGATCTCCGAAATGTTAGTGATTGGCAGCATCGACATGGATACCATTGAACGTGCCATGGATCTTTTGAACGATATTCACAAAGATATATGTCCCATACTAGAGCAATGTCTCGTAAAAACTGTGTTCAAAGCGTTTCGCCCTAGCAGCAAAAGAACAGATAAAAAATAAAAAATATGATAACTTTTTATCAAAACATTTACAATTCTAATTGTAAGATTTAGCAGCTACAACTTCTCAAGTTTCATTAAAAAATTAAAAAAAAAGCGTATACAAAGAAAATGACATTTTATCCATTATACACGCTAAACAAAATTAATTTATTCTTTTTTTTTTGTTTTTAAGAAATTCTATTGCTACGTAAATGTAACAATATATACGTAATATAACGTATCCACACAATACAATATTTGATATATTGAAATACATATATTATAAGTTGAGTAATTTTAAACATATCTTACAGTTAAACTATAAATCATTAATATTATTAAGAAAACAACATATATTAAAAATATGTATAAGCTCAAAAAACCCAACATTTCATCTAAGTATAAGCCTGTCGGGATGGCGCAGTGGGGATGAAGGAGGAAGGAAAAAGATCCTTTATTTAGATTTAGACAATAACACCTAAGCACGTGTCATGAAACTTTGGAATAGATTTTAATTGGATTGGTCCCGTTTTCCCTAGAAAACAAAATAGAAATCTAGAAAATAACTAAATAATTCCAATCCGAAGAGTACTATGCATGCCCTGAGTTGCCAAGAAAAGTCTGGAAACGCCGGATGTTGTGATCAGTTCTAACAGAGCAGTGAACAATGGACTGGTAAGAGAGTATTAAGTATGAATAAATTTACTCCACATTGAATAGTAACAGTAACAATAATATAATTTAAATTTAAAAAAAGAACAATCCACAGTGGAACTTCGCGTCGTACATCGCATTAAAAAAGAGCGACAGTGATGTTGTGGAAAATATATTGGGTGTCATGTAATATGAGAACCACTGCTCGTAGACAGGTAAAGAAGGTAAAATTGAATCAAAAAATTCTTTTTGTACCGTTTTGTAAATTTCCCAACAATTAATGAGAAATTAATTAATAGAGATACGTGAATCAGGATGCGTCCGTGCAATTTGAAAAGAAGCAGCACAATGTTCACGTTTTTAAACGTGGCGAAATATTAGGAGGAACGTTTTATAAACAATAACGGTTATGCGAATGTCGTTCATGTATAGCCGTTGTAATTTACAGAGCTCTCCTTCCAATGCCTCGCCGCACGCCTAGAAACATGAACAATGGACTGCTCCTTTTCAAATCGCACGGACGCATCCTTATTCTCGTATCGTTATTAATTAATTTCTCATTAATTATTGAGAAACTTACACGGTAGAAACACGGTAGACTTTTCGATTCAGTTTTATTCGCTCTACCTGCTCAAGACCAGTGCTCCGCATATTAAATGACACTTTGTATGAACTCGCGCATTACTGACTCAACTGACTTTATTGATAGATTGAAGGGACATTGAGCATTATACACTGCGACTTCGAAATTTTAAGATTTGAAGAAAATTTGAAGAAAAGAAAAAATATATAAACACTGTTCAAACACGATGAGTTTAGAAGGGGAGGAAAATAACACGAGAGAATGTTACATAAATACGTAAGAAAAATATACGTTATGTACATTTTTAAAACTCTTTTTATCATAAGAATATTAAGTTAATAACTTTTTTAATATGTATATATACGTAATAGAGAAAAATCTGGAGAGGAAGATACAGACATTTTCTTGGTAACAGATGATTACCAAGATGTTGAGATGAATGAGATGCCACAAGTGTCGGAACATTGGGAGCAACAAGTATGCAATAATTTCATTTATATTTATGAACAAATATATATATATAAAATATAAATATTATATATATATATTGCATTATATAAAAAAATACATGTACATACTATAAACAGTGTACTAATATGTTTTCCGTAAACAAACATTATATTTCTTAATCGATACATTTTTTGCACATAGGATTTCCAACCTTCTGGTAACTCGGGCGAAAAGCAGGATAATTTAGCCGCAAAACAAGTAACAGCTTGTTCCACAGAAAATGTATCTTGGAAATTGCGAGATCACGAAAAATGGCAGTACGCAACTTCTGAATTAGACAGAAATTATAATGTGAATGTGCCTCACATGAATATGCCAGGAGAATCAGAAAATCAAGAAGAAAATATGATCAATTATAACATACCTATGCTATCGTACACAGGAGGACCAGAGATGAGAGGAGGGAATATATACAACCCTCAGGTAGTTCAGCCAAGGTATGTAGGAGGACCAGAGATGAGAGAAGGGAATATATACTATCCTCAAGCAGTTCAGCCACGGTATGTAGGAGCACCAGAGATGAGAGAAGAGAATATATACTATCCTCAAGCAGTTCAGCCACGGTATGTAGGAGCACCAGAGATGAGAGAAGAGAATATATACTATCCTCAAGCAGTTCAGCCACGGTATGTAGGAGCACCAGAGATGAGAGGAGGGAATATATACAACCCTCAGGTAGTTCAACCACGGTATGTAGGAGGACCAGAGATGAGAGAAGGGAATATATACTATCCTCAAGCAGTTCATCCACGGTATGTAGGAGGACCAGAGATGAGAGGAGGGAATATATACAACCCTCAAGTAGTTCAACCACGGTATGTAGGAGGACCAGAGATGAGAGAAGGGAATATATACTATCCTCAAGCAGTTCATCCACGGTATGTAGGAGGACCAGAGATGAGAGGAGGGAATATATACAACCCTCAGGTAGTTCAACCACGGTATGTAGGAGGACCAGAGATGAGAGAAGAGAATATATACTATCCTCAAGCAGTTCAGCCTCGATATGTAGGAGGTCTAGAGAGGAGAGGGGGGAATATATACAACCCTCAAGTAGTTCAGCCACGGTATGTAGGAGGACCAGAGATGAGAGGAGGGAATATATATTATCCTCAAGCAGTTCAGCCACAGTATGTAGGAGGTCTAGAGAGGAGAGGGGGGAATATATACAATCCTCAGGCCATTGAACCATTTTATCCTGGGGGACCAGAGGAGAGAAATAGCATTATGGTGATTCCCAACGTTATGCCTGCTCCATCAGATCTCGTACCAGTGAAACCAGAGATAAGGGATGAGAATCTAATCAATTATTACGTACCTGTACCAGTGAGTCATGGGGGACCAGAAAAGCGAGAAGAAAGCATGGTTTATCCTAATGTACTTATGCCATCATATTCAGAGGGACCACAGAAAAGAGAAAGGAATATATTCATTCCTCAGACAGTTGAACGTATCCCATCGTATGCAAGGAGACAAGAAAATAAAATTCATGACCTAGATGAGCGAATTGCAGCACTAAGAATGCGAGACGGAGGTATAGTCAATCCTGTCGTACCTGAACGTCCATCAGATGTAGTCGAACCAGCGAACTTATATAGTCCTCACATAGCTGAGCCACTGTATGCAGGAGGATCAGAAATGCGAGGAGGAAGTATGGTCAATCCCTGTGACGTCATGAATCATTGCGGACTCAATAGCATCAACAAATATGAATCCCATGATACCTCACGTACATGGCACCTTAATCTTAATAAAGAGAATAATTTGATAAAAGAAGAGTTTATGAATAAACAGAAAGACCCTCAATATATAAAGATGCAACAATTTCGGACAAAATTTCCTGCGTGGTCCCAAAAGGACTATATTTTGAAAGCTATACGTGAGAATCCAGTTGTTATCATTTCTGGTGAAACTGGATGTGGTAAAAGCACTCAGGTATATTGCACTATTTGTTGTTTAATTTTGTTAAATATAACAGGACGAAATATAATCTCAATGAAAATATTACAGATACCGCAGTTTGTTTTGGATGATTGGATTATTAAAGGTACACAGAATGAGGATAAACTGCATGTTAATATAATATGCATCCAACCTCGTGAAATAAATGCTGTAGCGCTTGCGGAACGAATAGCAGCTGAGAGAACCGACATAGTAGGTGATGTAGTTGGATACCACGTACATCTAGAAAAAAGATCGTTGAGTAGGACGCGACTGACGTTTTGCACCACAGGGATACTACTGCACAGATTAATAGTGGATCCTAATTTGACGGTTATAACTCACGTTATAGTCGATGAATTGCACGATGAATTGCACGATGAAGTGCACGAAAGAGCTGCTGAAAGGTATAAGTACTCTTATTTCTACCTGTAAGATCTTTCCTAATATGTGATTTCCTCTTTTTGTTTTTAGTGATTTTCTACTGATGATTCTGAAAGATTTGTTGCTGAGAAGGCCGTCCTTAAAAATAATATTGATAAGCGCGACGCTCAATGCCAATAGGTTTTCCTCGTATTTTGGACATGCGCCAGTTCTAAGTATTCCAGGAACTTCCCTTTCGGTGTAACAGATCTTTCTCGAGGACGCGTTCGAAAAAATGGGATACATTATCGACGAAAATTCTACATATATTTGCGACCACAAGAAGAATAAAGAGGTGTTTTCTTATTCGGATACTGATTCGGATTCGGAAGTCGAAGACTCGTCCACCGACGATTGTGTTCCTGAGAAATCTACTAGGGACAAGGACATGACGATGAAACAACTTATTAATAGATATCCTAATCATTCAAAGCAAACTTTTGCAGAATGTCGACGCGTTCGATTCGCAATGCAGATTAACACCCCAGGTCATCATTTAGCCAAGTTAGGTGTAAACGTACAAATTGGAAAGTTAATATTGTATGGCGCGATCTTTTGTTGCTTGGACTCTGTGCTTACCATCGCCGCGTGCATATCACAGAAGAGTCATTTGTTTAACCTATCGCTTGAGTCGAAAGAAAGAGTCAATCCCAAAATGAAATTCTCTAATAATAACTCGGACCACCTAACGATTCTTCACGCTTATAGGGTAAGATTTGTAAAGTAATTTCTGATAATTAATCCGACAATAATGTCTGAGTTTTAAATAAAATTTTTATTTCCATAGAAATGGCAGAACGTTATGAATTGTAAAGGTAGAATGGCCGGTAATACGTTCGCCAGAGAAAATTTCTTGTCCATACATACGTTGTGTAAATTAACGAACTTGAAGTATCAATTTTTGGAGCTGCTGGTATCGATCGGTTTCGTGCGTATCAATTTACCGGAGAGGCAACATAACGTCGACAATGTTTTAATGATCACCGGAGCGAAACTGAATAAAAACACTTCGAATGACAAGCTGCTGCAGGGTCTTATCTGCGCTGCTTTGCATCCCAACATCATAAAGCTCAAAGCGGATCAAAGTAATATTTTAGGCCCGCAACATCCCATCTTCGAGACAAAAAGCGGTGAATTTGTCAAAATCCATCCGTCATCCGTGATTTCTGATTATGAAACCAGTGGCTTCTCAAGTCCGTTCCTGGCGTACCAGCAGAAACTCAGGACCAGCTATGTTTTCATCCTGGAAGTGTCCATGATCCCAATTTTGGCTGTAATACTATTCTCTCATCTCCAAAATTTCCAATTCCCAACCCCTGGAAATTGTATTATTTCTCTAAATCATAACTGGTTGTATCGACCTCTGGTTAGCGCCAAAATTTTTCTTATTTTATCCCCTTTCATCAAACGATATACTACAATATAGGGGGTTTCATGTAAGAAATTAAAGGTGACGTTCACGTGAGCTTCAAACGACCATCATGGTCAAATCATTGCCACCATCTTATGTCCCCCTTGAAACCTATATATATATATATATATATACATATATATATACATATGTTTGTGTATATATACATATATTGTGCCTTATTTGTTATAATTTTTTTTGTCCTTTTAATATATGAGAAAAAAGTTTCTTAAGCACTTTTAGAGCGTCATTAAATAAATATCCCATTTTCTTTCACTAAATGTTCATTTATTGTTAATTATCCTTATGATTTATTCTGTACGAATTCTAATGCGAATAGTGCAAAACATAACGTGCCGATCAAGCTTTTGCTAGCTACTTGTTTTTTTTTTCGGAAAAAATATATTTGTGACAGAAAAAGAATTATTTTATCAACAAGTTCAGTTTCTTATCTCATGCCATGTACAAAAGCCGAAACAAGCCTAACAACCTCAGCTATAAAACTACGATTGACTTAATCGGTGATTAACTTAATTGTCGAATACCTGTACTATTTTATTAACATAAATAAAATTATATTCTTTCTTTGTTATTCGACGTATGAAAAAAAAAAGATTGGAACAATTTTCTGTTGAAATCTCCCCGAAACCAAGATCCGTTCTTTGCACTCGCGAATTACTATATTTACCGATTTAAGTACTTTCTATCGAATAATTCGAACGTTAAGCGTCGTTGTTCCTAAAAAATAAATAAGTATTGGTAATCGGTAAATAATTTTCGAGTCAAATATTAAGTATCAAGCAATGTCAAGGGTTTGATATCACAATTGCGAAATCAAATAATAAATAGATCGCAGATTTGAATCTGACGCGATTGTCCGACGCGATTGTCACGTGATCCATTTTAATTCGCTCCGTCTCCGGACAGGTAGTGCTGAAACTCGACCGCTCTCCTTCTTTTTTTTTTTTCTTCGGAGAAGGATCCGCCACGCTGCCATCTTTGTCGTCATTTGTCGTCTCGCGTGCTCCCGTGCGTTCGGCGTGTTTCGTTTAGGATCTCAGGCTCAATTCGCGTTTTCTGCGCGCATCTCGCGTCGACGATCGCGTCCAAGTCGCGTGTAAGCGTCACGATGAGTACCGACAGTATTGAGAAACTGTACAAGAACTTCGGCATCCTCGCCGACGCTAAGGACAAACTCGTACAGGTACGCGGCAACATCGGTTGGTTACATCCGGCACCGGTCACGTTTCGGTGAAAAACGCATAGTCGAGACCTCGTTCTCCGTTCGACGCTACGCTTCATCGCAACAAGCGTTATTCGTGGAAATTGCTCCTATCGCCCGAGATTTCGGACGCATTCCGAAATGCCGGAGATGCATGTGGCGTCCTGCGTGCTGCGTGCGTCTGAGCGCCGAACGGTCAAAATCGGAGCTCTTTTGTTTTTCTTTGTATACCGAACAGTCTTTTTCACTATAAAGGTCTTGGTACTATAGTGGCTCGTCGAAAATTTTTACTGTGTACGAAGAGCCACTGTGGTAATATTTGCTGAAAATCTGGAGTATAATGGACATCGCGACACAGTGATTGATTGTTCACTAAGCCGAAATTGTTTCTTAATTGACTTATAATGATTCGTATTAACGTAGTTATGCATGCCGTGGAAATATGTACTTCGATTTCATACATGAAAAGAATTTGCGAAAGAGAATTCTTTGTTTATATGAATAAAGAATTCTCTTCCGCAAATACTTTCCATGTAAGTCAGACATTGGAGCAGATCTTCTTCTGTCGTTCATCTCTCTTTCAGGTGAAAGATAAGATGTTTCCTTGGTAAATTTATATTATAATAGAAATGAAGAATATATAAAAGCTTAAAAACATAGTATATATTTAATATATATGTATCTTTCACCTGAAAAAGGTGAATGATGGAAATGAAGAATATTGGCTCCAATCCAGAATGCACATACATATATGTTAAATATATACTATATTTTCAAGCTTTTATAAATATATATATATATTTGTTTCACAATAATAGCATGTTTAACTTGTATCTATCAAGTCCTATGTTATTTTCTTAAATCTTTCAAAGCGTTATAATACAAATTTATCAAGGAAACATCTTATCGCACTTGCGAGTCATCTTGAATACTGTTTATTGTAGCATGAAAAAGAATACCTGGAAATTCTAACAGCAGTTAAAGGGTCGCCTAAGGAAAAACGGCTGGCGTCGCAATTCATTGCTAGATTCTTCAAGCATTTCCCGAAACTAGCGGATCAAGCTATAGACGCTCACTTAGACCTATGCGAAGATGAAGACATGGCTGTAAGTTTTCAAATGAGGATTGAGCCACTTTCAGCTTTAAACGTGCTTTAGCAGCCGAAATAATAAATCATGTGTATATATGATCCTTATTTTCTTTACAGATTCGAAAACAAGCTATTAAGGATTTACCAGCACTTTGTAAAGATAACAAGGAACATACAGCGAGAATTGCAGATATCTTGGCACAACTACTGCAAGCTGAGGACTCTTCAGAGTTAGCAGTTGTACATAACAGTATTATGTCGCTTATGAAGAGTGATCCGAAAGGTATTATTCAATAAGTTACAATAATGCCTACAAATTCATTCGATTTGGATTAAATTTGGCATTTGCCAGTTTGTGACTATATATATTTAATTGTTAGATTAAAACAACTTTGGATTTACAGGTACTTTAAGCGGATTTTTTAGCCAGATCCTTAATGGCGACGATGGAACGAGGGAACGTTGTATAAAATTTCTGGCTACCAAGCTCAAGGCAATAGGACATGACATTATCACGAAGGAACCAGAAGATTTGTTAATTGCAGAATGTAAAAAAGTATTGCAGGTAATTTTCTTAATTTTTAATATTATAAAAATGCATATATGCATTCTTTTCTTTAATTAATGTTTTTTATGTGTAGGATGTGACTGCTGACGAATTCCACAGTATTATCGAAATCCTTGCATGGACTAGATTGGGATCTACCGTCACTGGTCAACAAGAATTGATTGATATTACAATAGAACAAGCTGAACTATCTGTACCTTTTAAACACACTAATGTTGAACAGTGGAATAGATTAGTTCAATGTGTTAAGCATGCTCTTCCGTTTTTCAGTGTATGTATATACACCGAAACATATTCTTAATACTCAAACGCGATTTAATACTTTATATGTAATGTATTACATATATTTTTATAATTAATGTTTTATCTATATTTCGATATTTTTATCCATTTTCAGTCACAGATAGACTCATCAAAATTCGTTTCATACATTTGCGTGCAAGTTCTACCGCATCTTTCCTTGATGACTTCTCCCGATGGTAGAGATATTCAACTGGAACTGTTAAAATTGCTTGCTGAATTAACTGTGTTTTGTGGAACTATTGAAAAACCCGAAGATAAAGTTCAACAGCTTTACAATACTCTTATTGTAAGTATTGTCTTTATTCTCACGCACATTATGATAATTTAATATATTTTCGCACCGCATGATATCTAATATTCATATTTCATTGGTCAAAATTATTGCATATTGCTTATCATTATTGTTCATTTTTAACTTTATTTATTTCAGACCTATATGCCACTTCCTCCAGCTACAGAAATTACTGATGTACCAAAGTTACAATTTAGTCACGTGGAATGTTTAATGTACGCTTTTCATAAACTGTGTAAGCAGACTCCTGAATTTTTGCTAAAGGATCCGGAGCAGCTCAAAGAATTCCGATTAAGATTACAATACTTTGCGAGGGGTATTCAAGGATATATCAAGAAATTACGTGAAGCTATCAGCGGAAAAACAGAAGAGGAATTGAAATCTGAGGAAAATCAGTTAAAGGTTGTGGCATTAAAAACAACCAACAATATCAATACTTTGATCAAAGATCTGTTCCATTCACCTCCTAGCTTTAAAAGTATTATACATCTCTCATGGAAAACGCCATGCAATGACAAAAAGGTAATTTTAATATAATTTTTATAAATTCTAATAGTGTTTTGTGCAAATAAATATATCTACAATTTACATTCGTGAGTGCTTTGATTTGCAATATTTTGGTTTTATTAATTTCGTGTCTGTTTTTTTTTAGAGCGAGAAGAATTCTGCTCAGAAGAGACATACACCGATTACATTTGGAAATGACAACAGTTCGTATAAACGTAGTAAGGAAGATAAAAACAACAAAAGAGAAATATATACACCTCCTAGTGGCAAATACAGTTCAAACATATCCAATTATGGTGAGTAGGCACATGTGTTAAAACTTGAAGACAAATTTTAATTTACAGTCATAATTATCATTAATTTTACTTATTGTTTTTAGGACGCGGTAGATTCAAAGGTAATAGACCTAGAGGAAGAGGTGGATTCAGGTCAAGAGGTCGTGGTCCATGGCGAAAGAATTTTTACTAATTATGAATTTCATTATACTTGAAAACAGCTAAAATTGGAATAACAATTAAGCGCCTATTTGCTTTCAACAAAGCGCTCTCAAAGAAGTCACCAAATCTTTGCTAGCCTTTATGATTAACGTATAACAGAATTGATTTTGATAGTTTGATATTCCCGAATATAAAACAGGGGAATCAGAGAATCAATAATTTTTCAAACATTCATTAATATCTGAATGACACGGGAAGGAGATTTGGATAGAATGCAACTATAGCATTATACGAATATTGTACTTGTTTAATTCTTATAATATGAATTGCAGTAAAAATCCAAAATATTTCAGACATGCAAAATTGTGAAGAGAATGAAACGTATACAAACATGACGCACATGATTAAAAATGTGTGTATTAAGAAGATTAAAAAAGAACACTCTTATCGATTGGCGGATTTCGTGAAGGTGTTGGAACTACATATGACAAGCTGAAGAAAGAAGACATTTCGGAACACGAGACTTGGCAAGATTGAAGAAGGTCTGACGAAGATACGAAAATGAAAATGCCACGCTGTTACCAAACTGAAACTTCAAACCACGAGTTACGAGACAACATCGATATACCGACCACAGTTACAGAAGCATAGTTATGGAGATGTGGAAACAGTTCCTTCCTTATCAAAAAGAAACTTCAAGATTACAAAAATACAATCACCCATATCCATTCCTAAATTAGCTTTCCTTCCTCCGAACCTTTATATTTATTGACACTTGTTAATATTTATCTGTTGACAGGATTGAGTCGGGCATAACAGAGGAAATTCGAAACCAGCCATGCAAGAATAATTTAATCGAAGAAACACCAGATATAATAAATAATTTTCTATTGATAGGAGAAATATGTATATATATCTATGTATGTATGCATACATGTTATGCGTGTGCGCATATTTATATATATATACTTATATACACACATATATATACACACACACACACTTATATATATATATATACAATTTGAGAATTTTCTACTTCAATTTTCAAATATATATGAAATTTAACAAATACAGATATCGTTTTTCATATTATGTTGTGTATATCTTAAAAATGTTTCTTTTTGTATATTATTATACAAAATTATATAATTATTACACAAACAAAATTCTACTCTCAATGTACATATTTTTAACATTCTTACATATCTTACTTTCAATTGTGAAAACAATGGTTTCATGATTCTGTGTTTCTTCGATAAATAAGATTAATAGCAATTGGAGCAGCAATTATTACATTGTTTACATTGTGTACATTGTTTTTCTTTTGCAGGAAGCGCATGTCAGTGAGAGGCTTCGAAATTGGTATAACTGGGCCCTAGCACCATATAAATACTTATATACCTATATATTTTTCCATTAGAGAATTCTTTCAGAAATGGATGCGGAAGCAGGGTCTGCTGCTTGGAGAAACTAATTAATAGTTTCCTTCCAGGAGCCCAGGATGGATATTATTGTTTATTATGTTTATTATCATATATGTATATAATATGTCTCCTTCGTGTGATTGCTGTTTGTGAGGTGAGTTTAATATGTATTCTTCCATCTTTCCTTTCCCTCTATCCATCATTATTATGTATAGAAACATTTTGTGTTATCTATAAAAAAAAATCGTGAATATGTTTCTAATTATTTCAATAAATAACATTATTTAATACTATGTGGTGTTTTTTTACCCAGTAAATGCAAGGAGTGAGAAAACGATTAAAAAAGAAGAGTGACCGATTTAGTAAGAAAAATTGATTTTAAAACAAGTAGGTAAATTATCTGTACGCATGTGTGTCTACATCTGTATCTAATCTGTCCTACATTTAAGCTTTAATATCGCATTAATATGTCTACAATAGACATGTACCTATATGTCTACGTAAAAATCGGTATAAGAGTATTTGTGTTAAATGCGCCTAGACATGCACAATCGCATGTATGTAATCTCAGTCTTACTAAATCTAGAATTTACGAGTTATATATACGAAACTTGTCAAACTTATGTACAATTTTAATGTGTAAGGAATAAAACATGAATTTGGAATCCTATTTGTAGATGAACGCACGATATGTAAGGTACGCTTGAGATACCAGTAGTAATTTAGGATATATTTCTTTAAATATTGTCATTTTATTAAATAACTAATAACATCTAAAAAAAAAGATCACATTTTATCGTCATCTACCATGATTTACATACGCAATTAATTCGAAGTATTCATTGGCAGAGATCAATATACACATGAGAGTAAAAAGGGATACCTCAAAACAGTCCATTCGAGGAAAGCATATCGTCTATCACTTTGCACATAATACGGTCGCTTTGGCTGCAAGGATCCTGGGTCTGTTGCTCGAAGCCTAAATTATCCACGGATTCCATGGCGTCTGTGTTTATCGCGAGTTTGCAGTCTATTTCCGAGGTGTCTGGAAGCATCTGTAAGGCGTGCTGCAGTATTTCTTGAACCTGGGGAACGATTTCAACGTCAGCCACAAGTTCAACATTAGCGGCAACATTACAAGAAGATTCCAAAATCTGATGTAACTATACTTTCTCAAGATGTTTCTGAAAACGCAGCGCTGTCTCGTGACGTTGCCTTCGCTGCAGTTCCATCATGACTCGCAGCGTCTCTCTGGCCTGGTGCGGTCGAAATTCATTTAGCAGATGGTGAATGTGAATGAACAGCAGACTGAGATCCTCGACCTGCAAGAACGTTGGCCGTTCAAGTACAAAGTTGAAAGTATAATCGTGATTTTTAACATCTCCAGGCTTGATGGCTGAATAAATATAACAGGGATCGACTCAGAAACTTTGCTTAGTCTACACATACCTTTTCCGCGCGCCTCGGGCTGTCGGGACACTGAACGAGTAGGTCGATCAAATCCAGGAAGTTGACGAGGAGCGAGTGATTGAGCTTCTTGAGCTCGCGCCTACGGTCGAAGTGTTGCGGATACAACCTCTTGATACCCTGGGCCTCGAGCGGCCGGATGATCGTGTCGTCGGCGTTGAACACGTTGCCGAACATGGAATAGCTGTCGTGGATCGGCGGCGGCGGTCGCGGGGCACGTCCGCGCCGCACGTTCTCGTCCGTGTAAAGATTGATGTACTGGACGGGCGGCAGCGGCAGGGAGCTCACCTGTATCGCCTCGGGGGCCGCCATGCCTGAGACGTCGTCGGCGGACAACGGTGGAATGACAGCTCAGCTCATCGACGACGAGATCAGACAAAAAGGGCGACGGGCGGAGAGGTTATGTCGCGACGCTTCTCTCCGGGAGCCTCACTCGCCTCTCGGCAGACAGTCCACTTTCCTCTCGCGTCCGACGCGGATGTCGCCGCGAGGAGGCCGCTCCTCCCGTGTCACGCCCGCGACGAGGCACGGCAAGGTAAACACACACGGGAGCGAGGCAAAACAACAGACACAACACAAGACGGTGACGGGTCGCGCGCGCGGTCCTAGTCCGCCATCTTGCTACGTCTCGGTGCTACGCGGGTCGGCGAGCGTCCGACGCGTAGGTTTCCCTCGCGAAATCCGGGACCTCGATCATCCGTTTTTCGTTTCTCGTCCACCGAGATATTCGCGCGAGCCGCGAAACCGGCGCCGCGGGCGTCCCGGGCGCGCGTCTCACCGGAGTCGCGCCGGTCGCCGCGTCGACCAGCGTAGTCAGGCATTTCCTGATATCTCGCGAATTCCCCGACGTCGCCGTTTTGACAGATTGTCGGTGTGCGCGTACGCGCCCGTTCCACGTGAACTCTTTGTTTGGGGCGCCGCCGGGCCGGGGCGGTCATGCATCCGACGGGCGCCGGGACGATCGCGGGGTGGTAGCCGCACGTTTTTGTCGCATGGTAAGAGTCGCGCGGTTACCGTCCGGCGTGTCCGGTTACTACCAGTAGCCAACGCGGGCGCGATCGCCGATATATATATCGCGGGTGGCCGTTGTCGCGGCGTCTCGCCCGTGGAATTCGAATTCGCTCCGTAAACGGCCGTGGACAGACAACCGCGATACGCGCCGTCGCCGTCGCCGCCTCCCGGCGCGACGTGTCGTCCGCGGGCGCGGGCCGGCGGCGCGCCTCCGCCTCCTCGACTCCGCCCGGACCGGACGGGAGGATCGGTTGCCGCGACCGCGACGGTCGCCCCGCGCCCGTCGCTAATTGCACCGGACACGTGAGTCGGACACGGGTTATGGGACGAGGAAAAATACTCCGGTGTGCTATATTTAGACATTTCCTCCGCGTCCTTACTTATTCTCGAGCAGACCGGATAAGCCGGATTGGTGGAGGGAGAGAGAAAGAGAAAGAGCTCTCGAATGTAACTTTTTTTTTTTTGTGTCGCTCTGTACGCAGAGAAAGGTGTCAAATTAGGATGTTGTGCAACAAGTATCAATTCTAGCCCCCCGTGAACGCGCGACGGAAATATTGACGGCTCCTCCGACCGGGAGCCGTCCGTTTTTTACTCCGTTTTGTAGTGCGGGAAAAATGATGGTTTCATTGTTGCTAGGGAGGCCCTCCGGTGATGGCAGGGAAAGATGGGAAGCTAGAGTCAAAAGGTGGAGACGTTATTCGGCAGGGATTCATGGTGAAACGTTCCCAGAACAAGAAGCGCTTTACCCCGGTCAATTACAAGCAACGATGGTTCGTGTTGACGAAGCATTATCTCATCTACTACGACGGAGATGGTGAGGTGAGTAGCTCTCAACTCTGTGAATGGTATCTTTTCTTTTCCATAACAAAGTCAAACTCGACGTGCGTCCCACCGGCTTGTCCCTCATTTACTAAATTCTAATGAGAACAGAGAATGAGACATGCATCATGCATGTCACCATCAAGTCGGTTTGTCAGCGATATTATGTTCTAACAAAATTTTTGTTTTACTAAAAGGGATTGCTATATTATTGAAAAGAAAAGCTTTGCTATTATTATAAAGAAAAACTATAATAAACGATATTATATTCTAACAAAATTTTTGTTTTACTAAAAAGGATTGCTATTATTAAAAAGAAAAACTTTGCTATTATTATAAAGAAAAACTAATAAACGATATTATATTCTAACACAATTTTTGTTTTACTAAAAGGGATTGCTATTATTAAAAAAAAAAACTTTGCTATTATTATAAAGAAAAACTGTAATAAACGATATTATATTCTAACAAAATTTTTGTTTTACTAAAAAGAATTGCTATTATTAAAAAGAAAAACTTTGCTATTATTATAAAGAAAAACTAATAAACGATATTATATTCTAACACAATTTTTGTTTTACTAAAAAGGATTGCTATTATTAAAAAAAAAAAAACTTTGCTATTATTATAAAGAAAAACTGTAATAAACGATATTATATTCTAACAAAATTTTTGTTTTACTAAAAAGGATTGCTATTATTAAAAAGAAAAACTTTGCTATTATTATAAAGAAAAACTAATAAACGATATTATATTCTAACACAATTTTTGTTTTACTAAAAGGGACTGCTATTATTAAAAAGAAAAACTTTGCTATTATTATAAAGGAAAACTGTAATAAACGACATTATATTCTAACAAAATTTGTTAGCGATATTATGTTCTAATAAAATTTGTTTTACTGAAAAATTTTGCTATTATAAAGAAGTACTGAAACAAACAATATTATATTCTAACAAAATTTTTGTTTTACTAAAAAGGATTGCTATTATTGAAAAGAAAAGCTTTGCCATTATTATAAAGAAAAACTGTAACAACGATATTATGTTCTAACAGTTTGTCAGCGATATTATGATCTAATAAAATTTGTTTCACTGATAGGAATTGCTATTATTGAAAATAAAAATTTTGCTATTATTATAAAGAAGAACTGAAACAAACAATATTATGTTCCAACAAAATTTTTGTTTTACTAATAGGGATTGTTATTATTAAAAAGAAAAACTTATAAACGATATTATATTCTAAAAAAATTTGTTTTACTGAAAGAAATATTATTTTTATTTTAAAGAAAAACTTTGTAACAAACAATAACTAAATGTAATTACAATGTGTCCATGGGCGAACAATTATAATTCCATGAGACATCAAAAATACTTATTTTGAAACTTTCTTTACAATTACACAAAATTTACCGGGGGGCACGCGGGGGGCACGAAATAACATTAGTTAAATTAGTAACATTATTTTAAATTTTAAAGAAATTGGATAAAAATCTATAGGTATTATAATTTTGCGATACATTATATTAATTGAATTATATAATGATAAATCTAATTAGCTATTAAGGTAGTAACAAAACATGGTAATTATGATTAATTCGACGCGATCGTAATACGCCCGATGTTATATCTATCAAACAAAAGCATTCGGGGCGGGTGGAGAGGAGAGAAGAGGAGGAAGGGAGGGTAAACTCCTCTTTGTCGCGTAGGTCCCTTTAATCTCGCGACAGCGAGCAGGGTGGTGACCGGTAACTAACGGCTCGGTAACCGCGTGCGATCGTGACTAGTGCCACCAGCTATCTCCGTTGTTAAGCGAACCGTTAGGATAGGCGGACCGGGCTGCTTTCGGTAGGGGATGGCGCGGATAACGTTCACCGTTATACCGTGTGTAAAATCGGTGGCGCAGGCGCCCCGTGTGAGGGTCTCGCGTCCTCTCGCTCTCCTCCTCCTCGTCCTTCCTTCCGCCTCGTCGTCGTTGGGTTCCTGATGCTGCTCGCTCGCTCAGTCAGTGGCCGTCGTTCGAGGTCGGTCTCGGCGAAGCACAGGACCTACAGCTGATCTTCCGGTTCCGTTCCGAGCACCTCCGGCACCCTTCCGCGAGTTGACGATCCCTCGGACGAGTCTATGACGCTTCGATCCCTGGTCTCCCCCGAGGGCGGCGCGAAAGACGTAGGAAGGCGACACGCGGTCTGGTCCACGTAACTCAGCTGTTCTCCTGGCGTATCTCGAGCCTCGTTCCATCTGATCCTGGGTTGCGAGATCGAGGATATACCGTATCCTTGGTCTTGGAGTTGCACGGCGTCGCGAGTAGACGAAGATCAGCTGTGATCTCTTGATCTTTTCTCTCATCGCTTTTCGAGAGGATCGCTCCCGTTCCCGCGAGACATTCGTCCGTCGTCTGTCAGCACCGATCTTGGACCTGGACGCAGTGGTCCACGTGCGGATCCTCCGTTAACACCTCGACCTCGTCGGACCCGTCCTGTTCACCGCGTCGCGAGATCTACCGTACAACGTGGAGGTAAAAGGGAGTTTCAGAACCGAGTTCAGACTCTTCGGACACATTTTCCCCCCTCCGTTCTCCTCTTTTGTTTGATTAGACCGTCCGTCGTCGGATGGAAAATCCATGTTGCGCCAATTCGTAAATTCCGCTAGGAACGTCCCCGGAGAGGGTCGCTCGATGCCGTTCGCGCTCGTAAATTGCTTTTCCACGTCTGAAGTCTAGATATATCATATGTAGATATATTGCACCAGTAGGTCCAAAGGTAGATCCTAGATCCGCTGCTATTACGATACTAATGTCTCATTGCGATTTAGTTTTGTCTTTAGAAATCAACATCCGTGTGCTAAGACTAAGCTTTTCTTTTTTATAATAGCAATGCCTATCAGTAAAACAAAAATTTTATTAGAACATAATATCGTTGCTACAGTTTTTCTTTATAATAATAGCAAAGCTTTTCTTTTCAATAATAGCAATTCCTATCAGTAAAACAAAACTTTTGTTAGAACATAATACCGTTGTTTCAATTCTTCTTTATAATAATAATCTCATTTCTAAGCACAATTGGGACATCCTTCGGCAATGAGCATCTCGACGTCGCGGTCGTTCCGACACATTTTCGTATCCAAGGTTTCTAATTCTGAAATTAATGTCATTATGCAAACATTCATATTGTTCTTAGGACCCTATATACCTCTCTCTCTCTTTCTCTCTCTCTGAGCTCCGCTCACAATCAGTGAAAGTTGTTGGTAGCGCCCGGACCCGGAGGTCGGTGCGATTTGATTTTTAATAAACTGACTGTTAAATGTTAATCAGAAATCATTGCATGTTGCAGCGCCGCAAGGAACGCGGACGGATCGCCGTGGAGAGCGTCCACGTGGTGGAGACGGCCAGCCTCGGGAATGGTAGCACCGGTGCCGGAGGCGGTGCCGTCGGCGACGTCGCGGGCGGCGGCGACGCGGCCGGCGGAGGCGGCGGGATACCATCCGGACTGCCCTTCCAAGTGGGATATCGGGAAGCTGGTCAGGAGTACACGCTCTACCTCCTGGCCACTCGCGAGCAGGATCGCGCCGAATGGATACGTGCCATACGCGCTGGTAAGTATTCCTCTTCTTCCATCCCTGCATCTTCCTTTCACCCCTTTTCTTCACGTCGCTACTCGAGTTCGGATTTTGCGCACATATTTCTTTTGATTGCACTATATTCGATATTTTACGATTAGGAGTTAAGTAGCTGGTGACTAGGTGAGCCAATTTTGGTGGCCCAAATTTTACCGCAAATAGAAAGAAAATTTATGTATCGTATATTTAAGTACAAGGATATGTTTGTAGACGACATGATTTTTATAAGAATCGATAAGAACTCCATTATGATGCTGTACATACAATATGCGTGACTTAAGTATTCCCTCATTTAAAATATAAATTGCAGTAAAATTAGTATTCATTACAACGGATAGCGTTCATTCAGTCAATGTCGAATTCCGAGAATGAAGTTCTAGCGCACTCGGTCATACGCGCTGAGCAATCTGTCATTTGAAGCGCAATATATCATTCTTAAGAACGATTCACGAGTGGCACTCGTGAAAAAGTGCTCAGATAAAAAAGAAGTGTCAAATCAAAACGTATATATACATATGTCGTAGCCAGATTACGAAATCCGTCATTTTATAAAACGTCTAGGCATTTTATAAAGTACGGCCACATTCTCAAATTATGGTTGAAAATGAAATGTTTTACAATCTAGCTAAGAATTTTAGTCGTTTTATAAAACGTTAACAAGCCACATTGTCAAACGCAACGATTTGTACATCGTTTTAGAATCTGGCTGGTTTATTTCAGTCATTTTATGAACTGTCTTTATAGAATAACCATCTATAGAAAATTAATAGGTGATTATAGGTAAATATAGAAAATTAATAGGTAATTATGTTATAATATTAATAGATAATTATGTATATTTTTAAATGAGAAAATTTTTAGGCTTGTATAAACACGTTTATTACGATTAAGATTTTATAAAAAGTAACATCAGCTATTGTTTATAGCAGTGAATCGTTGATATATTGAACAGTCTTTTTGTTAAAGCAGAGAATAGTTGGTATAGAAAAGTGTATATATATAATATATATATACAATTTTATGTGTTAGCATTATAAATATAAAGTATTCTCTGCGTTAACCACAATTATACAATTAAAGATAGTGACTGTGGCTCACCCACACAACAATTGGTTTGGGTTGCACGAAACACGAAACGTCGGTAAAAACGTGCCGTTCATAAAATGACTGAAATGAACTAGCAAGAATCTAAAACGGATGTACAAATCGTTGCGTTCGACAATGTGGCGGATCGCTTATTAGCGTTTTATAAAACGACTAAAATTCTTAGCCAGATTGTAAAACATTTCATTTTCAAGCATGATTTGAGAATGTGGCCGCACTTTATAAAATGCCTAGACGTTTTATAAAACGGCGGACTTTGTAATCTGGCTACGACATATATACTCAAACGCGTATATTGTTTCGTATATACACAACAATCTATAATCTTGTAAGAATTTGATAGTCTATTTGATAATCTTTTTTTTTTTATGGAACTATATAAATTATAAAATGACTTCAAGCAAGCTTTTTTTGTTTAACGCAATATAGGCCGGTATTCATAGTCGAATCTTATTTCAAGACCGTCTTAAGTTACTTAAGTAATGTCTTAAGAAGCTGATACGGTCATTTCATTGGCTGGATGGAGTCTTAAGACTGCCTCTGACCAGACTTAAGACGATCTTGAATATAAGATCCGACTATGAATACCGGCCATAATCTCATTTCAAGATTCCCACGTTGAAACTAAAGATATTTTCATATTAAGAATAGATATTCTTTTTTTTTTTTTGTGTAGTGTGCAGCGAGAATTCGGGCTTGAGCGGGCGTTACCACGCGGGCCTGTGGAGCGGAAAACGTTGGTCCTGCTGCCGATTATCGACACGCTCCGCCGAAGGCTGCGACACTTGCAGCTCCTGGTCCTCGAAGTCATCAGCTACGAACGCCACGAATCCGTCCTCGACAACAACGTCGGCCTCGACAACATCGACGTCCGGCAGCACCGTTAACAACACCATTTCAACGACCACCGTCACGTCCGATCATCGCTCACAATCGACGAACGCCGAGGCGAATAACAATCCAATCGTCCAATCCCAGACTCGCTCAACAATCGGTTCGTACATTACATTGTTACATACTACTACATTTACACGCTTTCGTCCTCGTCTTTTGCAAAGCCGTAATTGGCTACTGGCGAAATCGATGCGCTTCTCGTTTCAATGTTCGATTCCACGGAAGTTCCGGGATTAACGTCGTTTAATAATGGATTCGTCAATTGTCGGGTAAAAAATTGATCCGACAGAATTTTATTTATTTACTTTCATCGGCTTTTTTCATGCCGATATATCGTTCAGTTTTGTCATATATACATACGATATACCTGTCAAATGTCGTACTTTGTGCAGCTATCGAACGAGCTGATTACGACTCAATTGAATTTATAAACATTCGCGATGTATATGAATGTCTGGGTTATCGCGGAAGAGATATTGTCCGAGTGTATTGAAATAACACATAAAAACGAACAGCCGGTCGATGGTGCATGCGAAAAGCACTGTGTAATTAACTGGTCGCAGCTTTATCTCGTGAAATATTTAGTAACGCGCGTAATAACGAGTCTATCTTGTTTCAAGATCGACCGATACCCCGTTCGCTGGGGCGGTATAACTCATTCTATTGCCACTGAGCGAGATTATTTATATTGTTGATTAAACAGCGGATCCCTCTATACGAGGAAAATCTTATATTTTCCCCCGTTACGACGGAGTAGTGTATAAGGACGATAGAAAAGAATTGTTTCCGAGCGATTGATTTTCTGAATCCGGATTTCTTATATCTTGCCTAACGGCTCGGAATCTCTATAACTTGGAAAAGCTCATGCATTTCCAAAGGCGGAACGTGCTTAAAGCTCGACGTATCTATGTAACAGCAGACATGCAGTGCGAATTTTCGCATCGCTCTCGCGAAACTTGTATTGTACGTTTAATGGAAGAAGACCACACAGAAAAAAAGAATATTCTTAATTTAAAAATATCTTTAGTTTCAACGAGGAAATCTTGAAATGATCGATTACTTATATTGCGTCGTTATAGGTATTAAACGATTATATTAAACGAAGAAAACTTTCTTGAATGAAGCATTTATATTTATGTAGGTCAACCTAGAAAAAAATGTTGAAATAGCAAGATTATCGATAATCTTTTGCTTATATACGAAACAACTATAATCTTCTTATAAGAATTTCAATGTTTTATTTCCAACATTTTTTCTAGGTTGAACTATATATGCTTCATTCAAGCAAGTTTTCTTTGTTTAATATAATCGTTTAATATAATAATAACGCAATATAATCTTCAAGATTTCCACTTTGAAACTAAAGATATTTTCAAATCAAGAATATCCTTTTTTTCTGTGCACTGCATTTTTTAGTCAAGCAAAAAATTTTATTTTTAATCGATCCGAGTAATTTGCCAAAAACAAGCGCGATTGATAAGTTACAAGTTAACGTGTCCATCGATATACGCTGATGTACGTATGCGGGTTTTTTCGTTTTTGAAAAGCCTTTATGTCCGTCGATCTCTTTACGAGGATGAGACGAAAAGAAAAGAGTATTCTTGATTTGAAAGTATCTAGTTTAAACGTGGAAATCTTGAAATGAGATTACTTATATTGCGTTATTATAAGTATTAAACGATTATATTAAACGAAGAAAACTTGCTTGAATAAAGCATTTATATTTATATAGTTCAACTTGTAAGAAAAAAATGTCGAAATAGCAAGATTATCGATAATCTTTTGTTTATATACGAAACAACTATAATCTTCTTATAAGAATTTCAACGTTTTATTTCAACATTTTTTCTAGGTTGAACTGTATGTATATGCTTCATTCAAGCAAGTTTTCTTCGTTTAATATAATCGTTTAATATAATAATAACGCAATATAATCTTCAAGATTTCCACTTTGAAACTAAAGATATTTTCAAATCAAGAATATCCTTTTTTTCTGTGCAGGGATTGCACTTTTAGTCATCGAGCAAGAAAATTTATTCTTATTCGATCCGAGTGATTTCGTTACATAAACAAGCGCAATTGATAAGTTACAAGTTGACGTGTCTATCGATATACGCTGACGTACGTATGCGGGTTTTTTCGTTTTTGAAAAGCCTTTGTGCCCGTCGATCTCTTTTCGAGGATGAGACGGAAAACAATGAAACAGAGAGCTTTGCTGTAAACAGAACGGTATCCGAACCGGCGCAATGTCGGAGCTGCTGGCGTCTGTCACGAAAACTTTTCTCTTAGACAGCGGAAGCGTGACATTTTTCTGATACCGCTGAAACATCCTGACTTCTCGAACGGCAAACCCGAAACTCGAGTCGCGTCGCCGTAAAAATCGTCTCGGTCAAGTGTCATTCTTTCCCCAATAACCCGAGCGCTCCAGTTCCTTTTATCGCTCGAGGGCAAGACAGCCTTCCGATTTCGCCAATAATGTCTCCGCCGATGTCGCGTATCGGTAATTGAAATTTCGTATCATCGCGATTTCGCGTAATGAACGCATTTCCATCTGGATGGAAAATGGAATTCGGGACGTGAGAAAGAAATCACGAACTCTTCTCCGACGTTGGAGATTAATCTGATTATAAAGCTCATTACTCGGATCAAGGGTAAACGCGAACTTAAGGAAATAGAGTTGTCGCCGATGAGATATATGACGGTCACAGAGAGAGAGAGAGACAAAGAGAGAGAGGGAGAGAGCCGCGTAGTGCGAAAGATATATTGGAGCACGAGTTTCCGTCGTCGTAAGGAGTTACTTTGCTTAACTCAACTCATTCGCAAATATCCAGAAGCCTGACATTCTACCCAGGGGCAAGTGACGCAGATGACAGTTTTTACGAAGGAAAACTTATTATTAGATAGCCTTTTATATTAAAAATCAATACGCGCCATTGAACGATCGCGTAAAATATAGAATAGATGCCTGCATATCCCTTTGTCTTATATTAAGTATCGCTCGTATAATCCGCGAATATTAATGTGTTTAAATTGTTAGACGACTCTGTCATTTCCCATGGATGATATTTTTGACGGCAATCTCTTTCGCACGTACGCGCTAGAGGTTTATCTTTCCAAAGCCGGTATCCATCATCCATTTGCGTTAAAGTCCAGAGCGAATATATTGTCGGCGAACCGCGCGAGGAACTTGCGATTATCTTCGAAGACGCGAACGAAGTCGACCTACTTAACGGCAAATTGAATTTCAGACATTTTAATTGCAAATTCGAGTATTGAAATGCGCTTAATGCTGCTGGGCGCGCCACGTGTATCGAAAATATAAATTTAATCCTGATTAGTCAAATTTATTTCGACGCGCCGCGCCGGAACCAGCGGGCGCGCCGGCAAATTCATCCAATCCAATTAATTTGCTAAAGAAGCATTTTCACGCACGCACGCCTCTCTCGCCATATTTCATCACGTTATCGCTTTTTTTTCTTTTTTATCTCTTTCGATAGTTTCGCCGAACTTAATGGCGTTACGTAACGACCACTATCCAGTTAACAATTATCCGAACTTCAGCCGGAGTAAAATCGCTTAGGGCGTTTCTCGATAAATTGCCCGAAATAAAGTTCCAGTGTTGCATAATACTCCGTTTAAATCGCGATTATCCCGTTCATTTGAGATCGCGATTCGCGAAGACCTCGTGTTCACACGCAGGAAAAAAGAAGTGTCAAATCAAGACTAATTATACATATATTCATATCATATATACGATATATATGTCGCAGAAATTTCGTATAATTTGTTTCTTTGCAAAATCCTTAGGGAATCCATAAAAACCGGGATATTGTGGATTGAATAAAAAATATAAATATAATTTATATAATATAATTATAAATTTTAATAAAAATTTTAACTCATAATTTTACTTATAGAACCGATGATTTTGCAAAATTACCAGTAAAATTGTGTAATTTTTATTCATTTCACAATATCCCGGTTTTTTGTGGATTTTCTAGGAATTTTGTAAGAGACGAATTACACGAAATCCCTGCGACATATACGCAACACTTTATAATATAATGTTGAAATGAGAGTATATATTGCGTTAAACGAAGAACATTTGCTTAAATAAAGTTATTTATATAATTCAACTAAAAAAAAATTGAAATTATATTCTTATAAGAAGAATATATATTAAGAATACTTATTTTAATCGACCAACTGGCAATTGTCATGACATCGTAAAGACATTTCCGACCAAAGATTCCGTAAATAATTTTTAATTTCAAACTGCTACCTAACTGGAAATATTTCAATCGTTAATTATCACTGGCAAAATTAAAAATTTACATTATTAAGAATATATATATTGTTGCGTATATACGAGTATATAAGTCTTGATTTGACACTCCTTTTTTTCTGTGCATTCAAATTGTCATTCGCGACGTGGCGCCGACCTCCGCATTATTTCCACGGCGGATAGGCTTGCATTTATGCATGCAATATTCGATATCCTCGCTTCTGACGCGGTAGGACGCGACTCAGGACTCGCGTCTTAATTTATTGGACACGGGGAATCCGGGATTTACAGGAACAACGGCGACGCGCCGTCGCCGTCGTCGACGTCGTCGTCGTCGAAAATTTCACAAATCTGGAGCGAACGATCGCGTGTACCGCACGCGAGATTTCAAAGCGACATAGAGATTTAACAAGTGGATTTGAATGGCCCTGGATAACGTCTCTGCGCTTTGCCCGCTCGTCACTCCTTTACCCTTTGACAGGCAACGGGTCTCCCTCTCGCGCCTCCCGTTCCCCCCCTTCCCCCCCCCCCCCCTCTCGAATATCATCCGCCGTTCGTTCCGCGACGGGCTTCGCGTCTTTTTATCCTTTCGGATCCTGCCGCTTTAATTTGCCCGCCGCGATATCAGACGTGACACGACTCCATTATATGAAACGTCGAGTAGGTCGAGCACGCAATTAACAAGTTTGCTTGAGAAACGGAGCGCGCGCGCGACGAGGCGCTACAGTTAGCAAATGAATGCAGCCGAGAGCTAAATTCTTAACTACCTCTGACGTTGCAATACCGAGCGGGGGGGAGCCGGGGGGGGGGGGGGGGGAGCGCATCGTGAAATGCAGTCGGCCTTTCTTTTCTCGAGCATCCTTGACTCCACGAGCGCGAACACATCTCGCGCGAACTACACGACGAGCCTTCGCCTTCCCCCCTCCCCCCCCCCCCTCTCCCCCCGCGCTGTCGTTTTCTTTTCTCTCATGCCTTTCCCATTTTCGCCCGAGGACAAGATTTCCTCTGGCGGCGCCAGGGCGATCTCCCGCGGTCCACGAATCCACGACATCCCCGAGTCGTCGATGCCGCCGCTAATTGAATCCTTTCATCGAATGTCGATCGAATCGACTCGCCTCTTCTCGATTGATTATATATTTTTACGTCGAAGCGCGGCTTTATTCAGCCGCTATTCCGTTTCGCGTCTTTCCGAGCGATTGCTCCTCACGGCCGGTTATCGAGGGGGATATACGAGTACGTACGTCGAACAATCTTCACGCCGAAGCGTCGCGTAAAATGAAAATCAGACGAGCGAAGCGCGACGCGAAAATATGCCGGATAATCAATAGCGATAAATAGCGAGGGATTCGATTAAATAACCGATTGAGCGCAATCGGTTCGAAATCCCCCCCGAAGTAGTTTCGATCGAGGGAGGGAAAGAAAGAGCCAAGAGGTGAATGTAGACGGTACGGCGAGCCAAAGCTAAAAGTTTGCTCGAGAGAGTGTGCCTCCGAGAGGTGCCTCCTGAGCGAACCGCTCACGGCTCACAATCAGTCAGTCGATGCAACCGCGTGCTGCACAGAAACCGTTTCCTTCTTGCCGCTCTCCTCCTCGGTCTGTCAAATCCCCGCCGCGACCTCGAATGAATCCGCGAGAAGGGCTCTCGCTCGTGGAGAGAATCGCGCGCGACTTCCAGTTTGCCTTCCCGGCGGAGACGCGAGATGAATACCGTCGAGCTGACCTCTCGGATGATCGCGATGGCTTATCCGAAGGTAATAAAAGTGCCAATTAAGTGGGGAGGGTTCTTTCAAGCGGGGGGAATTTGCGCCGCTAATCCCGCGATTCGTCGAGACGGGGACGATTCCCGGTTTCTGTTTCTCACGCCGTTGTATTCGTCGGCGATTTGAGTGCTGCGAGGATCTTTCGAGTGTTCCGGTGTTGTGATCGCATTTTCCGAGGAATATATATGACTGTCTCTCATATTCGAGACCGATAAATTCGTGAGAATTCCCCGCTGAAAGCTGCCCTCCTTCTCTCTTTCTTTCGACAGGAAAAAGCGAGCAAAAGTTGCCAAACGATTTCGATAACTCCTTCGGTCTTGATTGCGATCCAGGTCGGTCCTGACATGACCTCTCGCTCTGGAAGTTCGACCACAAACTCCGGTCTCACTGCCGTTAGTTGTTCGCCTGTACGCGAACCGCGTATATACAATGCAGCATCTCAGAGACGGAAGTTAAGTTATTCGAAGGACACAACACTGACTCCGATTACAAACGCAGATCGTCGGTCTTCCCACGAGATCACCGTCGCGGCAACGTCTCTCTCCTTCCTATCTTCTCCCTCCTGTTCCCTCATTATGCTAAACGTGCCCAAGATACACGGAGCGATCCGAAGTCCTTGCCAATTTGATTCGTGTTTCGCAAATAGGATTATAGCACGTTTTAACACGGAGATAGCCGGTTCCAGTCCCTAACTGCTACTTCGACATACCGGTTTCGTTCCCGTCGTAAAAATGCCTCTAGCCGCGACCCCTCTCACTGTTAAAAGGCAAGTTTAGCCAGCGATGCGTGCCGCGTTATTACTGCAGGCCAGATTACTTTCCTACGCACCCACCTCCTACGTCACTCTCCCGGACCGTTTCTTCTTCTCTTCTTCCTCGTTCTTCTTTAAAATTTCATTAGATTGTGCCGGTCGAGCTGTAACACATGACGGGAGAGATTGCCTTCCGTGCCGGCCAATTACCGTCCTTCTCGCATTGTTAAATCTCTGGAGCATTGTTATTATTACAATCATCAGAAATCCGATGAGAAATGTGATATTAACGAGACAGGGATGCGATATTATTAATTCGTTAAGTAACAATTGGATATACAATTACACGAACACCTACATGTGCTCATCGGAACATTGATGACTAATGATCGCTCGATATATGGTATCTCGAAATATCTTTTTCTCTTTTGGATCTTAAGTGATTTTTTGCGAGGAGAGAAAATTTTGAAGAGAAGAGATTTGTGGAATTTTGAAATGCGTCAAATATTGAAAGAACTCGTATATTATGAAGAAAAAATACAATTCGGTTATATCGACTTTTTCATTTAATTCCATCATATATTTTAAATTATAATATCTCACTGGACGAATATAAAAGGCAGACATTTATTATTCGTATAACATTCCGGGCTTATATTAGCTTTGTATAATTTTATAAATATTTATGTTACAGTACAAATAAATGAACGAAAGTATGCCGGCATTAATTAATTATCTTATTAAATCGTTCATGGCCCGACTCGGTTATCTACTGACAATGAGTAAGCATAAAAGACAAACGTCGATCATTCGTCGCGACATTGCTTCACGAAACTGCTCGGCAGCAACAAGTTTAACAATGTTTAAGTATCACCTATTAAATTTTATTAGCACACAATGCTGATACGTTTATCTATACCTTATTTTTCACACAGAGACAAATCAGCGTTTAATTTAATCCTCGTTCACGACCTCAACTAATGTTCGCTCGATATGGTATCTCGTGAAATATCTTTTTCTCTTTTGGATACATTATCTTAAGTGAATTTGCGAGGAGAGATAGGAAATTTTGAAGAGAAGAGATTTATGGAATTTTGAAATGCGTTAAATATATTGAAAGAACTCTTTTATACATTATGAACAAAAAATACAATTTGGTTATATCGACTTTTTCATTTAATTTCATCATACATTTTAAATTACCTCACGGACGAATATAAAAGGCAGACGTTTATTATTCGTGTAACATTCCGGGTTTATTTTAGTTTTGTATAATTTTATAAATATTTATATTACCGTACAAATAAATGAACGAAAGTATGCCGGCCTTAATTATCTTATTAAATTTCTTTTTAGCGCGCAATGCTACGTTTATCTATAGGTACCTTATTCTTCACGCAGAGATAAATCAGCGTTTAATTTAATTCTCGTTCATGACTCGACTCGGTTATCTACCGAGTAAGCATAAAAGACAATTACGTCGATCATTCGTCGCGACATTGTTTCACGAAACTGCTCGACAACAACAAGTTTAACAATGTTCAAGTATCACCTAATTGTTCTCGTTTTTTGGTGCGAAATTTGAGGATACGATGTGTACGCTCAAACTGACACTGACATCGCTTTAAAGCCGCCGGAACATTTTTTGCCGCGTCCGCCGCGCCGGCCTCGTCGCTAAATTCACGGATAAGCAAAACAGTACAGGTAAATTAATCCAAATAAGCGAAATAGTACGGTTTGCAGGTAAATTTATAATTAGTGACATCTTTGTTTCGGAAAAGAGGGTGCAAAACGTACGGAGTTTTTTAGAATTTAAACTTTTTATCCTATTATTTTTTCCTTTTAGTTTTGCAACCGCTTGGTCTCCTGGATTTAGATCGTTACAGGAAAACTCCGTATCTAGACATTTTTCCTCAAAGATATAGAGTGGAACTTATCAGACATGTGACGGTCGTCTGCGGATTCCCGTGACTTGTTTGCCCGAGATTTATTTTTCTTTTTTTAGATAAGATGTATTACATAAATAAAAGAAGTATTTCTAGATACGCGGAACATTGTTTTATGTGACTTGAGAAGTATCGAATGACTTTATTTATTCTTCCGTCAGAGTAGTCGAGCAAGAAATGCGTGACCATGAACGGGTAGACTAACTACAATGTGGACAGGCAAATATTTTATATGTATACTTAAACGATAGTTCTTCAAGCGATTATTATTAGATAAAAAGGATGATTCTTTTGTCACATCTGATAATACGGTCGCGCACAGGTTTTACAAAGTCACGTAGAACAAGGCTCGCCAGACTTGTATCCAGGACGGAGGTAAAGAAAATAATTCATGATGCACCATGTATATCGAGCGATTGTTATTAAATGGACATATATTACGTAATTTGTATAATTAGCTCGATGTCGCTTGTATCAGAAAAATTAGAGTAAATTAGCAGAGAATTTCTCATCGTATTTCACACGTAATTAGCTCATTTAGCTATTATCAATTCGAATTCCGCGGAAAGGATTTTTTCGCGTATGCTGCATGCAAGAGAAAAACGTGAATTTGCTCGGTCTTCATGATCTTTACGAAGACTTGGTTACTATCACGGACCAGGTCATACAAGACACATATTATAGATGGGTAAAAAAATGGCGTAATGCATATCTGATAACAAGAATATCAATCATAATTGCGCAATTCTAATTAATGATGAGGGGATGGATGACATCAACTGTAACACTGATGTGCATTATTTTATTCGCGAAATCTCTATGTAAAACGTCACGTTAAGAGTTTATTAGAGAGAGAGAGAGAGAGAGAGAGAGAGAGAGAGTCGCAGATACACTGAAAGAAAAAGTATTATTTGCAAGAAAAAATTGATTTTTATAAATTTAGTTTCCTTAATTCAAAGAAGCATTAGATAGATTTGAGTAAACATTTTTCTGAATTTAAGATATTTTCTCAAATCTACCTAATATTTCTTTTGAATTAAGGAAACTAAATTCATATAGAAATCAATTCTCTTGCAAATAATAAAATTTTTTTTGCAGTGTATAAATTGCGCGTATAAAAATATATATTTATAATGATTCAAATAAATGAGACATTATTTTCGCGAACGGGGGAAGGCGCTGATATCAAAATGTTTGGCTGCGTTCTCGCAAGCTTGATTTTCCTTACGCCAAACGTCCACGGAAAAAAAGGATTAGCTACTATAGCAAAGAATTAGCTACTACAGGGACAGCTAACATTGTTTTGCAGCGCAAGCTATATAATTTAGCAATATTAGCTAAATAATTTAGCTATAGTAGCAAAACTTTTAGCTCTCACTGCAAAAAATGTTAGCTGTCCCTAATATAGTAGCTAATCCGTTTTTTCCGTGTCGGAGGCGCGAGGAAGGATTGAATTAAACGCGAAGTAACACTGCGAATTTGACTCATTGTCAGTTCCCTATTATTCCCTACTGACATTAGGAGTTTCATTCAATCGAACCATCGGTTTGTCTATGCGACCGGCGCGGCGGCTGAAGCGCGATGATAGTGCACGGTTGAACTGGCAAATGTATATATTGTATGAATAAGGAAAGTGTCATGCGCGATATTATACAGCCGTGGACATTATTCAGTTACTTGAATGGCAGGTAATCGGGTTTGCGAATGAAGACGAATGAGCTTTCCTCCGGTTTGTATTCAAACGAGCCGTTGGAGATGAAAGAGGGTCAGGATGAGACAAAATAACTGTCCGGTTGCCAATGGACGTTCTGAAATTTCGCTACGTTTTGATATATTGTCACTGGAACTGACGGACAATATTTTTCTTTATTCGATTTTTACACGCTTATTAGGCTGGTGTTAATTAATTATATATATAATACTGATATTATATTAATAATAACAATATTACGTTAACAATAATAATGATAATTATATCATACGGCTCGCAGTTAGGTAATATACGGAAGTTCTAACGTCTCCACCTATTCCTCAAGTATTTTTCAAGTGTAATGCATTCTATCGAACGTCTCGATCATCCTTTTTTTATTTTTTATTCGGTAAAGCATGTCGATCATACTAGGGACCCTCTAGAGAGGGACTCGCCAAACTGCGGATTGGTGTTTTCAATTTGTGGGATACTTCCGTTTCAGCTTTGACACGCGCGCAAATTCAAGACAGTTACATACAGTTGCAGTTGCATTTATCGCATTTTAATTGCATTCATCGCATTTTAATGATACCTTCATATTATATCGCATTTTATTTATTTTTTATATACGCGCTTTACTTCAACTTCCGGTCCGACTTTAATGTCATGGCGGCCAGTTTGGCGAGTCCCTCTCTAGAGGGTCCCTAGTATAATCGACATGCTTTACCGAATGAAAAATAAAAAAAGGATGATCGAGACGTTCGATAGAATGCATTACACTTGATGACAACGGATGACAAGATGTCATACTCGACGAGTATTACATCTTGTCATCCGTTAATTGCATTAACTATCAACTTTAGCTCACATGAGTGTCTTGTTCGGCATCCACCATAATTAAATATGCTCGCAATCCGATTGTTATTTAACAAGAGATCTTCCAGTTTGCTCAATCCTCGAAAATGCCAAGAAAGGGATCGCTCGGAAAGCCCTCCAGCCGACTGTAGAGGTAATTCAGTTCGGTTAACCCGGCGAAGAAACCCGGCGCGACGCGTTTTAATTGACTGATATGGATGCAACTGCAATTACGTGTTTTATATCTCATGGAGAGTTAGCGATTTGATAGCGCACCGTGATTTTTGGTATTGATTATCGTCACTTGCCGAGAAACTATCGTGAGTGCATTTTCAAGAGATGTCGGTTACAAAATGCCAAAGATATAGGAAAATATAGGAGATGCATAGTTTTGATTCATGGACGATAACGACAACGATGCGAAGATTCTTGTCTTATTAAATGTTGGACTTACGGTACATTCCCCCAACATCGACATACACCGACCGAGCAGCTTTTTCGGACGAAATCGAAGAGCGCGAATCAAATTGCGCAATATGGCACTACTTTTAATCATATGAGCAATCGAAGTGTCGAGAGAGTTGAGAGACTTCGCTGAAGGAGCAGATCAAACGCAATATCGCTACGGACTATTCGCTTATTCGGCCACATTAGCGCAGTCGATTCAGTTTCAGATCATATTATAGGGAATAACGCACAAAGTTGATTAAGGATTTATTTATTTCTTTCTTATGTCGGGAAACAATTCAACCTCTGATAAAGGGACGACCAATCCATAACCCCTCGAATTTTTAATACGTTACATTGCACTCCATTCACTAATATAAAGTACAGTTACTTTGTCAATGCGCAATAATTTATGAAATATTAAAGTTTAAAATATTTTGTGTCCATAATTGTTTACACACTCAACCACAAAAATACATTCCCTGACATTTAATCTTCGGAACTTTCAATTTTTTTGCACTATCAATATTAATATGATCACAATCTGTACATTTTCTTGGATGGTACCTCTTATGGAGACATTTAAGACACATTACTAATTTGCACCAAGCGCATTTTATAAATGCAACTTTGCATTAAGCATGATCTATTTATTATTGATATCCAAAACATTTTAAACATAAAAATTTCGTAAACTATTGCGCATTGGACAGAGTTACTGTGCTTTGTATCAGTGAATGGAGTGTACTGTAACATATTGAAACTTCAGTAAAATTCAAGGGCTCAAGGTTTTGTCTCTTTTTAAGATATAAACATCAGAACTTATCACCAATACAATGTAACATTTGGGAGTTCGCTGACCATCTTGTCGATTTCGGTGAAGTTATTACCACTGAATTCGATCATTTGCAATTTGACAAGATCAGCGAAAGTTGTCCATTGTCCACCGTGTGCATGTTATTTTCGGACAGAAAGATGTATTCCAGATTGGAGAGTCTGGCAAAAGTGCCCACTACAATGTGAGACAGTTTCCCTCCAGTTTGTTTCCCTCCAGTCGTAGTAGTGTCAGTTGAGACAGATCCCGGAATGTTTTCGGCTCGAGAGCGCTGATCTCGTTCTGATCAAGTAAGAGATTCTTCAGACCGACCAAGTCGCGGAAGAGTGACCTGGAGACGCTCGTTATCCGATTGTAATTTAAGTAGAGATATTCCAGCTGTTCAATCCTCGAAAGGCACTGCTCGGCAAGCCCTCCAACCGATTGTAGCCCAAGTAGAGGTAATTCAGTTTGGTTAACCCGGCGAAGGAACCCGGCGCGACACTGAAGATTTTATTGTCTTCGAGGTTAAGTCACAGCATTCCAGGATTGAGATTCGAGAAGGATTCCGTCTCAACCGCCACGATGTCGTTGTAACCCAGGTTAAGCGACGTCAGGTTTGACAGCCCGCCAAACGAGTCCTTCGGTATCGAAGTAATGTTGTTGAAGGTCAACGACAAATCCTGTAGGTGTCTCAATTCCGCGAATAGATGCGCCGACAAAGAAATCGCATTTCTATCCATGCAAGTACAGATCTCTCAAGTTGGGAAAACCGCGGAAAGATTCCCTCTTCAGTACGGATACCCGGTTGCCTTGAAATAGGATCAAGATTTTCATTGTCACGTTCTTGAAGGCGTCCTCTTGAATCGCCCTGAGGTTCAGGTTGCTGATGTACAATACGTCCTCAACATGGCGGCGTTCCGTAACTTCGATGAGAACCCCCTTATAGTGGCAGACATTGTAACCATTGATGTCTTGGCAGGCCGGCTTCTCCACCTCCGACGAGGGCCTCTCCGAAAGGAACAGACTAACGACTTGCGAAAGGAGCAGAAGGAATCGCGACATCGCGAGACAGTCCGAATCGGCCGATGGGCTTAACAAAGTGACACGGACGCAACTGCAATTACGTGTTTTATACTCCGTGGAGAATCAGCGGTTAGATAGCGCAAGCGCAGCATTACTTTTGGCACTGATTATCGTCATTTGCCGAGAAACTATTGTGACTGCATTTTCAAGAGATGTCGATTACAAAATGTCAAAGTTGAAGATATAGGAGATGCGTATAGTTTTGATTTACGGACGACGACGATGCGAAGATAAATTTTTCGTGTTATTAATAGTAGGACTTGGCGTTACGGTACATTCTCTCAACATCGACGACCTATTCCGACCGAGCGGCTTTTTCGGACGAAATCAAAAAGTCACGAATTGCGCAATCTGGCACTACTTTTAATAGTATGAGCAATCGAAGTGTCGAGAGACCTCGATGGAGGAGCAGATCAGACGGCTAACCGAATATTGCTACGGACGATTATTCGCCACATTAGTGCGGTCAATTTCATTCAGTTTCATGGAGTTCTCCCGAATTCCTGGGTCCAATCAATTTCTCTCCGTGTCCACGTCGCGCGGACACAGCGGATTCCCGTGAAGCGGTTTACGTTCCGTTGCGTTTTTGCAGAGACGGGAAGGAAAACAGGCTTCCGGACGTAAGGGAGATAAATGCTGGCGCGAGTCCACGTCGCGAGTTTACCGATCGAGTTCCTCGCCCGAGACGCGTCTCGCAAATCGGTGCAGAAACACGCAAGAAATAGGAATCGGGCGTTGGAAGTTTCTATCGAGTCGCGGCAATGTGCAGAAGGAAGAATCGTGCTCGCCGATTCACCGCGCCAATCGATACACGAAGAGCAGGTACGGAGAAGTTTGAAATGCTTTTTACGACGGTTTTCCATTTGCGGTTCCCGCGGTTGCGGATGAATCTCCATTGAGACACAACTGCGCGCTACGGAACATCCCTGATGGTCCAGTATATTTAAATATGCATTTGAATTTATGCGCTGGCTTCCCCGGAGTGCCTCAAATACTCCATGGGTACGCCTTGATGATGCGTGACAGTAGGTAATTAACTCGTTGATTGTATGAAATCTCTATTTCAGCACGTATATGCTTTTCCTAATTATTTTATATTCATATGATGAGTAATGGTAATCTTCTTCGCAAAATGTGTAGCAGTATATTACATATGTATTTACATAAAAAAAATTTATTATTTGCAAGAAAATTTTGATTTCTATGAATTTAGTATTTTTTAATTCAAAGAAATATTAAGGATGTTTGAGCGGTACAATCCCTGCTGAAAGTTAAATTTTCATACAAAATTACTAAAATGAAGACTGCATGTATGTCAAACAACTCAAAATTTTTTATATGTTAGAAAGGATTACCGTTAACCGTTTGAGTACGTTTTTTTTAGTCATTTAAATAATTAGTATGTTTAAACAATTAAAAGAAATTTTTTTTTTAAGTTTTGAAACTTAAAATACAATATCAATGATGTATGTTTTACACATAAAAAAAGTTTTAGAAATATCTTTTTAATTTATATTTGCAGCAAAATATGTCGACTCTCTATAAGGGATAATGTTAATTTTATTAACTTTAAACTTAAATCGTTAAGTAAATCACCTTTAAATTTTATAGAGTATTTTTACTTTTTAGAAACATTACAGCCATTTCTGAATATATTTGAAATACCTCCAATACATCCTTAAAATCGCGATATCTCGCGAATGAGTGTCCTAATTAATTTCAAATTTTTATGGAAGCTTTGGGAAGCCTTAAAGTACTTGCTCACCGATGTTAATCAATTTCTGATATTTTTTTGAGATCGGACTCGAACATCCTTGCAGATTTGAGGAAATATTTTATATTCTCGGAAAAATGTTTTCTCAAATCAACCTAATACTTCTATTTTTTTAATTAAGGAAACTAAATTTACAGAAATAAATTTTCTTGCAAATAATAAATTTTTCAGTGTAAGTATATAAATTGTACGTATAAAAATATATATTTATAATGATACAAATAAATGAGACATTATTTTCGCGTGGTTTTTGTATTCTGAATTGATTACATTTTTAGAAGACATTTTACTTTCGCGAACGGCGCTGATATCAAAATGTTTGGCTGCGTTGTCGCAAGCTTGATTTTCCTTGCGCCAAACGTCGAAGGCGCGAGGAAGGATTGAATTAGTCGCGAAGTGACACTGCGAATTTAACTCAGTTCCCCATTATTCCCTATTGACATTAGGAGTTTCATTCAATCGAACGATCGGCCTGTCTACGCGACCGGCGGCTGAAGCGCGATGATAGTGCACGGTTGAACTACAATTAGCAAATGTATATATCGCTTGAATTACTCGAGTACAGAATAAGGACGATGGAAAGTGTCACGTGCGATCTTAAGATATTATACAGCCGTGGACACTATTCAGTTTACTTGAATGGCAGGTAATCGGGTTTGTGAATGAAGACGAATGAGCTTTCCTCCAGTTTGTATTCGAACGAGCCGTTGGAGATGAAAGAGGGTCAGGATGAGACGAAATAACTGTCCGGTTGCCAATGGACGTTCTGAAATTTCGCTACGTTTTGATGTTGTCACCGGAACTAACGGACAATATTTTTCTTTATTCGATTTTTACACGCTTATTAGGCTGATGTTCATTAATTATAATACTAATATTATATTAATAATAATAATAATATTACATTAATAATAATGATAATTTTCATACGACTCGCAGTTAGGTAATATACGAAAGTTCTAACGTCTCCATCTATTTTTCAAGTATTTTTCAAGTGTAACAAAATGCATGCATTCTATCGATTATCGAACATCTCGATTATACTTTTTTTATTTTTTATTCGGTAAGACATGTCATACTCGACGTGTATGACATCTTGTCATCCGTTAATTGCATTAACTATCAACTTTAGCCCACATGAGTGTCTTATTCGGCGTCTACCGTATATAACATTATTGAATTTTCTGTTCTCTGCCGTGACTTCTCTCTTTTCGCCTTACCTTCGTTTCTTAAAATAATCCGCTTATATCTGGGACGCGTTTCGCAAAGTTTAGTTTCTGCGGCGAAGCAGAGTCCTCCTTAGAGAACACAATGTTTTTCCGATTGCCTTAACAAATAAGGCCGACTCGTACATGACAGTATTGGCAAATGTAGATTCAGGGTCACTTCGACCAAGTCCGAATAACTTCGATCGACCGATTAAGTGCCAACCGTGATTGGTCAATCTGCTTAACGAAAAATGCGATTGGTCAGTTTCAATGGAATAATCGGTCGATTAAAGTTAATCGCAGTTGGTCGAAGTGTCCCTCAATAATAGAGGAGCGACTGGTGTGGCGAAGCGAGATTGAACATACCCGTAGCTGCTGGCCTAATGGTCTCCGATAGATACATCGTGTATACTGTTTTGCGATGCGAGAAACGGTACAAGAGAAGTATTTAACTGCAAAGATGATGGAGATGTAAAATGAGCTCAACATGCTAACGGACACATAGAGTGAATCCCGCATGTTTTTTATTATCTAACAAATATATATAATAAATGTACGTAATTGTAATAATTATATATAATAATGAGTTCATTACATATATATATAATAATTAGAATTGTATGTATATAGGTATATTTATAAAGTATACTAGTGTATTATAGGTACACTGAAAAAATTATTATTTGCAAGAAAATTGATTTCTATTTTAATTTCATTATTTCAAAGAAGTATTAAGTAGATTTGAGAAAACATTTTTCCAAATTTAAAATATTTCCTCAAATCTACTCAATATTTCTTTGAATCAAGGAAACTAAATTCATAGAAATCATTTTTCTTGCAAATAATAAATTTTTTTTAGTGTACATATATGTAATATACTGCTGCATTTTGCGAAGAAGATTACCATTAGGTACTCATCATATGAATATAAAATAATTAGGAAAAGGATACGTGCTGAAGTATAGATTTCATACAATCAACGAGTTAATTACTGTCACGCATCATCAAGTCGTACCTATGGAGTATTTGAGGCACTCCGAGGAGGCCAGCGCATAAATCCAAATGCATATTTGAATATATTGGACTGTCAGGGATGTGTTCCGTAACGCGCAATTGTGTCTCAATACTCTCAATAGAGATTCATCCGCGACCACGGGAACCGCAAATGGAAAACCGTCGTAAAAAGCATTTGAAACCTCTCTGTACCTGCTCTTCGTGTATCGATTGGCGCGATGAATCGGCGATCACGATTCTTCCTTCTGCACATTGCCGCGACTCCATAGAAACTTCCAACGCCCGTTTCTTATTTCTTGCGTGTTTTCGCCCCGATTCGCGAGACGCGTGTCGGGCGAGGAACTCGATCGGTGGACTCGCGACGTGGACTCGAGCCAGCATTTATCTCACGTCCGGAAGCCTGTTTTCCTTCCCGTCTCTGCAAAAACGCAGAGAAAAACCGCTTTACGCGAATCCGCTGTGTCCGTGCGACGTGGACACGGAAAGGAATCGATTGGAGCCAGGAATCCGGGACAACTCCATGAAACTCAATGAAATTGACCGCGCTAATGTGGCGAATAAGCGAATCGTCCGTAGCGATATCGCGTTCGGTCAGCCGTCTGATCTGCTCCTCCATCGAGGTCTCTCGACATTTCGATTGCTTATACGATTAAAAGTAAGTGCCAGATTGCGCGATTCGTGACGATTTGCGTTTTTTTTATTTCGTCCGAAAAAGTCGCTCGGTCAGAATAGATCGATGTTGGGAAAATGTACGGTAACGTCAAGCCCAACATTTAATAACACGAGAAATTTATCTTTGCATCGTTATCGCCGTCGTCCATGAAGCAAAACTACCCATCTCCTATATCTTTAACTTTGACATTTTGTAGTCACGATATAGTTTCTCGGCAAGTAACAAGAAAAGCAATGCCAAAAGTCATGCTGTGCTTGCGCTATCCAACCGCTAACTCCCCACGGAGTATAAAACACGTAATTACAGTTGTGTCCGTGTCACTTTGTTAAGACCATTAGCCGATTCGGACTGTCTCGCGATGTCGCGGTTTCCTCAGCTCCTTTCGCAAGTTGATAGCCTGTTCCTTTCGGAAAGGCCCTCGTCGGATGTGGACAAGCCGACCTGCCAAGACATCAATGGTTACAACGTCTGCTACTATAAAGCGGTTCTCGTTGAAGTTACGAACCTTGTCGAGGACCGTTTCGAAGACAAATTGAATCTCAACGGTATGGACCTCCTGGCGATTCAAGAGGACGCCTTCAAGAACGTGACAATGAAAATCTTGATCCTATTTGATGGCAACCGGATGAGGGAATACTGAAGAGGGAATCCTGAAGAGGGAATCCTTCCGCGGTTTGCCCACCTTGCAAGAACTGTACCTGGGTTAGAATTCGATATCTTTGTCGGCGCACTTGTTCGCGGAATTGAGACACCTACAGTCGCTGTGGTTGAGCTTCAACAACATTACTTCGATACCGAAGGACTCGTCTGCCGGGCTGTCAAACCTGACGTCGCTTAAACTAGGTTACAACGATATCGTCGCGGTCGAGACGGAATCCTTCTCGAATCTCAATCACGGAATGCCGTGGCTTAACCTCGAGAACAATAAAATTTCCAGCGTCGCGCCGGGTACCTTCGCCGGGTTAACCGAACTGAATTACCTTTAACCCTTAATGGTCACACCTCCGGAAAATCCCGTAATGGTCACACGGGGTGAAATAGACCCCAGCGTGTTTGCACGTGTATAAAAAATTGTAGGTGACCTTTAAAAAAAAAAAAAAATATCCTGTTGTACTTTAAGTCTTCCTTAAAAAGACTGTATAGGTTTTATTTCCAAAAAATTAATTTAACATATGTAAAAAAATAGCCCATTTCCATTGGTTTACTGGGTCGTTTTCGAAGTCAAGAAAACGCTGGGGTCTATTGGACCCAGTGTGACCATTAAGGGTTAATTGAGCTACAATCAGTTGGAGGGCTTGCCGAGCGATGCCTTTCGAGGATTAAACAAGCTGGTGTTTCTCTTTTTAAATACAATAACAATCGGATAACGAACATTTCATGGTCGCTCCTCCGCGACTTGGTTGGTCTGAAGAGGCTCTATCTTCACGAGAACGAGATCAGCGCTCTCGAGCCGGAAACGTTCCGGGATCTGTCTCAGCTGGAACTACTACTACTGGACGGAAACAAACTGTCGCACATTGTAGTCGGCACTTTTGCCGGGCTCTCCAATCTGGGGAGTACATTAATCTGTCCAACAATAACATATACACGGTGGGCAATAGCACTTTTGTTGATATCGTCAAACTGCGATTTCTGCGCTTCGGTGGGAACAACTTCACCGAAATCGACAAAGAAGTCAACGGCCTCTCACATGTTACTGTCATCAAAGGCCTAAGGATCTGCTTATATCTCGTAAGGGGACAACCAACCCTTGACTCCATGAATTTTGCTAAATGTTTAATATATGTTATGGCACACTCCATTCACTAATATAAGTTAGAGTAACTCTGTTCAATAATTTATTAATAATTAAAATATTAATATTTAGATGTTTTATATTTAAATATTAATTATTAAAATATTGTTAAAATATTTAAAAATGTTTTTTTTTCCTCGATATTAATAATAAATGGACCATGCTTATGCAAAGAAGTTGCATTCGTATAATGTGCTTGGTGCAATTTAGTGATGTGTCTTATAGCGAATTCGGTTGGACGCACCAGTGCGCACTCAGTGCACATTAAAGCCATCGTACACAAATCAACGTAAAATGTATGTTTAATATATGTTTAATGTATGTTTAATATATGTATAATGTATGTTTAACGGGTTAAGTCACGAAATCTTTAATATTTTTTATTGTACTATTTGGTAAAATATGTATTGGGCATTTTATCACTCAAAATATTTGCATTTTACTTTAAATATTAGAGATTAAATCAGTGTAAAACGGCTTTAATGTGCACTGAGTGGGCACTGATGCGTCCAATCGAATTCGCTATTAATGATTCTATGATAGATACCATTCACACACACACACACACACAAAAACATGTACACATTGTGACTATAATATTGATAGGGCACAAATTGAAAGTTCCGAAGATTAATTGTCATCGAATATATTTCTGCTGTTGTGTGCGTAAACAATTACGCACACGAAAAGTTGTAAACATTAATATTTCATAAATTATTACGTATTGGACAGAGTTACTGTACCTTATATTAGCAATTAGCGAATGGGGTGTATTGTAACTGGTAACATATTAAAAGTGCAAGGGGTCCTGGGTTGGTCGTTCCTTTATCAGCGTTGAATTGTTCCGCGGCATAAGAAAGAAATAAGTAAATCTTTTAATTACGACCTCATGCGTTATCATATTCGATATTATAATATAATTTGAAACTCAATCGACCGCGCTAATGTGGCGAATAAGTGAATCGTCCCTATAACGATATTGCGTTTGGTTAGCCATCTGATCTGCTTTTTTTAGCGAGATCTCTCGTCTCTTCAATTGCTCATACGATTAAAGCTAGCCCCAGATCGTGGCGCAAGTCGTGATGATTCGCGCCCTTTGATTTCGTCCGAAAGAGCCGCTTTATTGTCGAATTGGCATGAATGCAAACTCGACGAGTATGTTCATTCACTCTATTCGCAAATTTTATATAGCGAATTGCGAATCTCGAGCCACGAGTTTAGTCTGGCGTTAGCGTTAGACTCGCGACAGATTCGCGATAAAAATAAGGACCCGAAAATCAGCCTTACACTTATATCGCGGTGAAATTACGCTCGTTCCGGAAACCCAGTTATGCATTCGGCTCGAGAGTGCCCCAGTCGGAACAGGCTCCTATTTCCTTCACGTATTGACGGACTGATTCTTTAGGAAAACGCTCGCGAGACGCGAGCCTGGTATAGCTGCTCTGCCTGTGACAGACGCCTCTTGTTCGACTCACGGCTCTCTATTTTCGCGATTCGGGTCGTACACGCCGGCGTATCAGGCTCAGGCTTTTGTTACGACGGCCGACGGTGGGGTCGGAAGACTCCTCCCGCGAAGAGCCCGAATGTATAATGTTGAGCCGCCGAGGATTTTGCAGCAAATTCGGAAGAGGCGGAATCGATATTCCACTCGCTGCGCCGCGGCCGCGCCGCGGCCGGAGCGGCCGCGGCGTGGCATGGGATTCGCGCAAGTTCCACGAACCGAGAGTCCCGTGGATTCCCTAACGAGCCAAAAACTTCCGTGCAGCATCCTCCCCCCGGCTTTAACCGCGTAATAACATTGTTCCCTCGACGCCTGTAGCAGCGTGAGTCGAGCCGAGCTCATTTAAATGCGCGCGAGAACGTCCGGAAAAACGTCGAAAGGCGCCGTGGCGTCGAGCCTGCCGTCGAACGACGATATTTTCCGCCGCATGTCATTCGTGCTCGGAAAACTCGACAAGATATATCATTGAGCTCTCAAGTACACGGCGACGGAAGCCAAGGAGACGGGCACGAAATTCGATTTAGCGTGAGGCCCGATAACGACGTCGCGCATACCGTCGCACGGCCTCCGCTTTGCTTCCTCCTCTTCGTCTTTTTTTCCCCTCCTCTCTTTCGTCGCTGTTCGCCGACGCTTTATTACGTCCTTTTATCTTCATTAGACCCGGGAAGTTTATTTATCCACGTTGCGCTAAAGAACGCGCTTTATTTGTCGCCGGGCTTACACGTTTTCCTTCCCCCGCGCCTATCACTGTCCGGAGTTGCTGCTTCCCGCGGCAATCTTAGCGCACACTTAATTGGACATCGCCGGTACGAGAGACCGGTACCAAGATAGGTGCTTGTCGCAAAGTGCTGAGTTTGCTGGTAAGCTGGTCTACAACGTCACCAGCCATTTTCCCAGGTTCTATAACTTCTAACACGGCGCACTCCGGTTACCCGAGAGGAATTGACGCGAGCCGATATCGATATTCGTCAATTCGACGTCGCGCGCAGAAATGGTCCGTCGTTGCGAATATCCTTATTTCAATTTCCTCCCCCCCGAGTGACTGCGACCAAAAAAAGCGTACGGTGGATTATTTTAGTAATTTTATAGCGTTTTCCATTGGGAAAAACTCGCAGCACTGAGTGCAATTTTATTGTTGTAATATAAAAATCAGTTCACATATTTTCAGTGTTTAATTTTCTACTGTGTTTAATTTGACAAATTTTTTCCGATAGAACATTAAACACTGAAAATATATAAACTGATTTTTATATTACAACAATAAAATTGCACTCAGTGCTGCGAGTTTTTTTCAATGGAAAACGCTATTAGTTTATTCGGAAATCAGTCCCAACAATCTTTTGATTGTTTTCTAGATCTTTTAGAAATTAGAATCTAATAGAGTTTTTCTTCGTCGGGTTACGAAGAAGAGATAAATATCGAGAGGCTGTTAATAAATCGCACAATTAATAAATCAACTGATAGAAAAGGAGCTCAGAGCCGCAACAGGGGGGGGGGGGGGGGGATTCGTATCATTAATAATATTTCTATGTGAATTTTTGTATACTTATTCCAACTCGGTAAATTGCGCGTCGATTTTATTTGTCGGTTTTAAAACATAATTTATTGTTGGGACAGTAAATCCACATACTTAAATCGATTATTGAATTAAACATTTTTCATATTATTTTATATTAAATTATAAAATAATATTTTATATTATGGATTTAAGCATCCTTTTTATTATTAATTTATATTAAATCACTGTACAGAATTTATTGCGAAAAATATCGCCCTATAAATATTTAATTTCCAATCGTATAACGTTATCTCTCACCGTACACAATCCTCTTCTTTTTCTACTTTATTGCGTGATATTAATTTCCCACGATATAGAGAATCAGAGAATCTCGCACCTCTTATTCGACGCTTCCTGCATAATTGGTCTCCGGATGTATTAGCGATATTACGCTCATATTATTTATTAGTTTCCGGGCTGGTACGGACAGGAACAACGTCCACGTAACGCATCGCGCGCGCGCGTCACAATGCGTGTCGAAGGAGTCGTCTTCGTCTACGGTCGGCGGCATTAATCGGCGGCGAGGGAAGACTTCCGTGAAGGTGAAACTCCGAAGGAAGGGGACCAAGCGAGACGGGACGACGATGACGACGACGACGACGGGCTCGGTTCCCTTTCGCGTTGCTGCTCGGCGCGAGCGACCAGCCGCGCGCGCTTAGACGTTCTCGAGCCGAGCCGAGCCCAGTCCGCGTCGAGCCGCTTCCACGGCCGCTTTCGCGCCTTTCCTCTCGAGGCCGTCCACGTCTCGCGAAGTCTCGGTGCTCGAACAGCCCCGTGTCGTGTGTTCTCCGGTCTGTGTGTGTGTGTGTCGTTAGTCTCGTTCGCCAGATGCTGATCGCGACGAACAATTAGCCGACCAACGGGAGCTATGTTGGTGATAAGCGCCTTAAAGCAGGTCGCGAACGCCGCTACCAACGCGGTACACTCGGCCACCGGCAACGTTACCGGACACAGTAATTCCGGTGAGTCGGCTGGACCTTTCCGAAAATTTTCCTTTCTTTTCCAGAATTTTTCGGAGTTCGGTTCTCAAGCGCTCTCGCCGAGCGAGTCGCTCCTCGATCCGCTCGCCGATAACGTCACGGCTGCGTCTGGTATCGGTTTCGATTTTCCTCTGGTTTAGCCCAGTTGACGCGAGACCGATGGCCTTTAAAACACGACGTTTCTTAACGGAATTATATAGATAATATTATTTTTAATTAAATTAGAAGTTTAAGATCGCTTTGTCGCGATAAAAAGAGAAGCGCCCGACGCGTTTGAGAGGATAACGTGAAAAATTCGTGGAATAGTCCGTCGTGGAAACTCGCGTTCTCCATTCGTAACGTGGGATTTGTAAGAACGCTACACGCAGGTGAAACGACCCAGTACCCAGTGCCTATCGCGTTCTCTCTCTCTCTCTCTCTCTCTCTCTCTCTCTCTCTCCCCCCCTTCCTCGCTTCTAAATCTTCTCTCACGCTCGCTCCTTATTTTTCAGCTTTTTCGGTTCAGCTCGCAACCGTGGAAAGCATCCGCGTATACATTTCTTTATTAACCGCGCGGAGAAATATCGCTTGCGCAAAATGTAAAAGGTTACACGGAGGAGCGAGCGCGCGCGAGCACGACCGACCTCCATCGGTTTCATAAGAACGGTACCACGACGGCGTGTAACTTTCTTGCCACGCCTAATGTCAAGATCGCAACGTCAAACGACATGTGGATCATTTTGGCATCACATTCGCGGGGAAGCGTGTATGTACTTTGCGGCGACGTGCGAGTAATACAATCTATATTAAATGAAAGAAAAAAAATCTGCATCTGATCGCGGAGTACAGAGGTCCAATTACAGAGTCGCGGTTACGCGAGAGCGGGGAATTGCGATAAGAAATTGTCAACGAACTCGCCGAGAGTGGAGAAGTTTTTGGGGAACGTTTCGCCGTCCGAACTTGATCGTGCGAACTCTGTAAAAAGCCCCGGGCTCTTATGTAAAATAGAGCGCTCCACGTAACGACTTCTCGTGGCGCTCGACGTTCCACTAAATCCTGTTAAGCGATTTTCCACGTATCAGAAGTCGATTAAGAGTATACCTGGGCAAATGTCAATTACTTGCGCGCGTACTTACCGCGCGGTGAGGCGTAATGTTGGCCATTACAGGTGACATTCACCGGCTGCATAGACGTCGACACGTCGCGTCGGGCCGCTGTAAAACGCGGTCATTGTATTTGCGCACCGCGGTTGCACGCGAGCGTTCCCCTCCGAGCGGAGGAGATATAATATATGACAGATCTCATAAAAGCCCGATCGACGGGATTGTCAGGGAAGAGTCAGTCTCTAACAAAGCGATTATGACACGGAAATTGTTACAATAATCGTGGGTTTGTCTAACCGACTAGCCGGAACACGTCAAGGCGAAGAGTTAGCTGCAATTATGCTCGCGCATTTACTATCGTGCGTTTTCTTATTTCTTCTTTTTTTTTTTTCACGTTGTCATAGGCCATGGCTCATCATCGTCCTCTCCGAGGAACAAATTAGTCGCCCAGTTGAAGCTGGCTCTTGAGAAAAATGTCAAGTACGAAAGCGCGAGATTCCGCCGAGCCGAGCGACGCGGATACTCGATTCTCTTCTCCCTCGCTTGACTGGATATTTATGCGTTTTCATCACATTAGCAGCATCGGCTCGATTTGTCATTAACCGCCGACCGAACGAGAGCGCGGAGTGCTTGGATCGAGAAACCGAGCGAGCGAGTGAGCGAGTGGGATGTAACATCGTTCGATGACCTCGCGAGCGAGAGGCGAATCGCTCTTCTGATGTTTTCACCAATACCTTAGAAAGTTTCTCGGCACCGCTCGCGAGACGCCGCTAGCCTTGAAAATCGCTCGCCGCGGTACATATTTGTCTCATCTCTCGACCAGATCGTACACGTATCTCGTCGGATCGTTCATCGCGCGTGGATTCATCGGAATTGCGATTACTCGTCCGGAAAAATTCATATAGGTATCCGCTGGAAAGTTTCGTCGTGATCGACCGCGGATCTCCTAATCCTTCAGAGGTCGGGACTTGGAACTAACGCGTAAATTAACGCAATTTTAAACTTCGACGGTAAAAGCGTAGTGCGAAGATAAACACGTTGCGCTTTTTTAGGGGAGGGAGGATTTATTTACGTTGGTAAATATTTAATAACGCACGTGTGTACGATGACAAATATAACGTCGGATTGTTGAAAAATACGGATTGCCTCGGGTAAAACAGATAGCAAAACGGATTATCTATCTCGAGGATGCTCGCGTTCTTATACAACACGTATTATTTTTCTACCGTTTCACTCCACTTTCCGCGATCGCCTCATTCGTCCCGGGTGCTCACTGGACTATTACGTACTTTCTACCGCTCGTTACAGATAATCAGTAGCGAACAACCTGCCATCGGCGATGCTCACGGTTCGCCATCGCTGAAGGAGTAGATCAGACAACTGACCAAACACAATATTGCTAACGGACTATTCGCTTATTCGCCACATTAGCACGGTCGATTTCATTGAGTTTCAAATCATATTATAATGAAAATGATAACGCACAAAGTCGCGATTAAAGGATTTATTTCTTTCTTTCTTATGTCGGGAAACAATTCAGCGCCGATAAAGGGACGACCAACCCATAACCCCTTTTTAATATGTTACATTGCACTCTATTCACTAATATAAAATACAGCAACTTTGTCCAATGCGCAATAGTTTATGAAATATTAATGTTTAAAATTTTTTGTGTCAGTAATTGTTTACACACTCAACAACAAAAATACATTCCATGACAATTAATCTTCGGAACTTTCAATTTGTGCACTATCAATATTAATATGATCACAATCTGTACACGTTCTTGGATGGTACCTCGTATGGAAACATTTAAGATACATTATCAATTTGCACCAATCTCATTTTATAAATGCAACTTCACTAAGTATGGTCTATTTATTATTGATATCCAAAAAAACATTTTAAACCTTAAAATTTTATAAACTATTGCGCATTGGATAGAGTTACTGTCTTGTATTAGTGAATGGAGTGTACAGCAATATACTGAAACTTTAGTAAAATTCAAGGGCTCAAGGTTTTGTCTCTTTTTAAGATATAAACATCAGAACTTATCACCAATGCAATGTAACATTTGGGAGTTCGCTGACCATCTTGTCGATTTCGGTGAAGCAGGGTTGCGAAACTGGTAATTAAGAAATTAAGAAATCATAAATCAATTTTGATTGGTGAATTAAACAGTTTTTAATTCACAAATCAAATTTGATTCGTGAATTACACAGGCTTTAATTCATCATTCATATTCCTACACAACTTTTAATTCGCAAATCAATTTTAATTTTTGAATTGCACAGGCAAATCGATTTTGATTTTTCATCTGCACAGGCTTTTGATATAAGTATTTGCGACCATGCGGAGAAGTTATTATTAGTGAATTCGATCTTTTTCAATTTGACAAGATCAGCGAAAGTGCCACCGTCCACCGTGTGCATGTTATTGTCGGGCAGGTAGATGTATTCCAGTTTGGAGAGTCCGGCAAAAGTTCCCACTACAATATGCGACAGTTTGTTTCCGTACAGTAGTAGTATTTCCAGCTGAGACAGATCCCGGAACGTTTCCGGCTCGAGAGCGCTGATCTCGTTCTCGTGAAGATGGAGCTGCTTCAGACCAACCAAGTCGCGGAAGAGCGACCTGGAGACGCTCGTTATCCGATTGTCATTTAAGCAGAGATACTCCAGCTTGTTCAATCCTCGAAAGGCATCGCTCGGCAAGCTCGCCAACCGATTTCCGGTCAAGAAGAGAAATTTCAGTTTGGTTAACCCGGCGAAGGAACCCGGCGCGACGCTGGAGATTTTATTGTTATTGAGATTAAGCCTCACCAGTCTGGGATTGAGATTCGAGAAGGATTCCGTCTCGACCGCCACGATGTCGTTGCCATACAGGCGAAGCGACCTCAGGTTTGACAGCCCGGCAAACGAGTCCTTTGGTATCCAAGAAATGTTGTTGATGTTCAACGACAACAACTTCAGGTGTCTAAGTTCCGCGAACAAGTGCGCCGACAACGATATCATATTTCTATCCAAGTGGAGGTACCTTAAGTTGGGCAAACCGCGGAAGGATTCCCTCTTCAGCACGGATAACCGATTACCATATTTCAGGAACATGTGCGTCGTCGAAACGTTCTTGAAGGTGTCCTCTTGAATCGCCGTGAGGTTCAGGTTGCTGATGTACAATAAGTCCTCGTTATAGCGGCGGTCCGTAACTTTGACGAGAACCCTCTTATAGTGGCAGACGTTGTAACCACGGATGCCTTGGCAGGTCGGCTCCTTCAGTTCCGACGAGGCTCTCGCCGAGAGGAACAGACTAACGACTTGCGAAAGGAGCAGAAGAAACCGCGACATCGCGAGACAGTCCGAATCGCCGATGCGCCTAACAGAGTGACACGGACGCAACTGCAATTACGTGTTTTATACGTCGTGGAGAGTTAGCGGTTAGATAGCGCAAGCGCAGCATGATTTATGATTATCGTCACTTGCCGATTGCACTGATTATCGTCACTTGCCGAGGAACTGTCGTGATTGCATTCTCGGAAGCGGAGTCGATTACAAATTGTCAAAGTTATAGGAGATGCGTAGTTTTGATTCACGGACAACGACGACGACGACGATGGGAAGATAAACTCGTGTTATTAAATGTAGGACTTGGCATTACGGTATATCCTCCCAACGTTGACCTATTCCGACTGAGCGGGTTTTTCGGACGAAATCAAAGAGCGCGAATCATCACAAATTGCGCAATCTGGCACTACTTTTAATCGTATGAGCAATCAAAGTGTCGAGAGACCTCGCTAAAGGAGCAGATCAGCCGGTTGATCAAACGCAATATCGCTACGGACTATTCGCTTATTCTCCCCATTAGCACGGTCGATTTCATTGAGTTTCAAATCATATTATAATGAAAATGATAACGCACAAAGTTGCGATTAAAGGATTTATTTATTTCTTTCTTATGTCGGGAAACAATTTAGCGCCGATAAAGGGACGACCAACCCATAACCCCTTGTGAATTTTTAATATGTTACATTGCACTCTATTCACTAATATAAAATACAGCAACTTTGTCCAATGCGCAATAGTTTATGAAATATTAATGTTTAAAATTTTTCGTGTCAGTAATTGTTTACACACTCAACAACAAAAATACATTCCCTGAGAATTAATCTTTGGAACTTTCAATTTGTGCACTATCAATATTAATATGATCACAATCTGTACACGTTCTTGGATGGTACCTCTTATGGAAACATTTAAGATACAATACCAATTTGCACCAATCGCATTTTATAAATGCAACTTCATTATAAGCATGGTCTTTTTATTATTGATATCCAAAAAAACATTTTAAACCTTAAAATTTTATAAACTATTGCGCATTGGACAGAGTTACTGTCTTGTATTAGTGAATGGAGTGTACAGCAATATATTGAAACTTAGTAAAATTCAAGGGCTCAAGGTTTTGTCTCTTTTTAAGATATAAACATCAGAACTTATCACCAATACAATCCAACATTTGGGAGTTTGCTGACCATCTTGTCGATTTCGGTGAAGTTATTACCACCGAAGTTGAGATATCGCAATTGGACGAGATCGGCGAAAGTGCCATTGTCAACCGTGTGGATGTTATTGTCGGACAGAAAGATGTATTCCAGATTGGAGAGTCTGGAAAAAGTGCCCACTACAATGTGAGACAGTTTGTTTCCGTTCAATCGTAGTAGTTTCAGCTTAGACAGATCCCGGAACGTTTCCGGCTCGAGAGCGCTGATCTCGTTCAGACCAAGATTGAGTTCCCTCAGACCGACCAAGTCGCGGAAGAGCCGCCTGGAGACGCTGGTTATCCGATTTTTATTTAAGTAGAGATATTCCAGCTTGTTCAATCCTCGAAAGGCACCGCTCGGCAAGCTCGCCAACCGATTTTCGGTCAAGAAGAGAAATTTCAGTTTAGTTAACCCGGCGAAGGAACCCGGCGCGACGCTGGAGATTTTATTGTTATCGAGGTAAAGCCACTCCAGTCCGGGATTGAGATTCGAGAAGAATTCCGTCTCAACCGCCACGATGTCGTTGTAACCCAGGTGAAGCGACCTCAGGTTTGACAGCCCGGCAAACGAGTCCTTCGGTATCGAAGCAATGTTGTTAGAGTTCAACGACAGCCACTGCAGGTGTCTCAATTCCGCGAACAAGTGCGCCGACAAAGATATTGCATTTCTATCCAAGTACAGTTCTTGCAAGGTGGGCAAACCGCGGAAAGATTCCCTCTTCAGTACGGATACCCGGTTGCCTTGAAATAGGATCAAGGTTTTCATTGTCACGTTCTTGAAGGCGTCCTCTTGAATCGCCGTGAGGTTCAGGTTGCTGATGTACAATACGTCCTCGACATGGCGGCGGTCCGTAACTTCGACGAGAACCCTGTTATAGTGGCAGACGTTGTAACCATTGATGTCTTGGCACGTCGGCTCCTTCAGTTCCGACGAGGCCCTTGCCGAGAGGAACAGACTAACGACTTGCGAAAGGAGCAGAAGAAACCGCGACATCGCGAGACAGTCCGAATCGCCGATGCGCCTAACAGAGTGACACGGACGCAACTGCAATTACGTGTTTTATACGTCGTGGAGAGTTAGCGGTTAGATAGCGCAAGCGCAGCATGATTTTTGATTATCGTCACGTGCCGATTGCACTGATTATCGTCACTTGCCGAGGAACTATCGTGATTGCATTCTCGGAAGCGGAGTCGATTACAAATTGTCAAAGTTATAGGAGATGCGTAGTTTCGATTCACGGACAACGACGACGACGACGATGGGAAGATAAACTCGTGTTATTAAATGTAGGACTTGGCATTACGGTACATCCTCCCAACGTTGACCTATTCCGACTGAGCGGGTTTTTCGGACGAAATCAAAGAGCGCGAATCATCACAAATTTCGCAATCTGGCACTACTTTTAATCGTATGTGCAATCAAAGTGTCGAGAGACCTCGCTAAAGGAGCAGATCAGCCGGTTGATCAAACGCAATATCGCTACGGACTATTCGCTTATTCTCCACATTAGCACGGTCGATTTTATTGAGTTTCAAATCATATTATAATGAAGATGATAACGCACAAAGTCGCGATTAAAGGATTCATTTATTTCTTTCTTATGTCGGGAAACAATTCAGCGCTGATAAAGGGACGACCAACCAATGACCCCTTGTACTTTTAATATGTTACCAGTTACAATACACCCCATTCACTAACATAAGGTACAGTAACTCTGTCCAATGAGTAATAATTTATGAAATATTAATGTTTACACCTTTTCGTGTGCGTAATTGTTTACGCACACAATAGCAAAAGTATATATTTGATGACAATTAATCTTCCGAACTTACAATTTGTACCTATTATGGTCACAATGTGTACACGTTTTTGGATGGTATCTATAATAAAAACATTAAGACATCACTAAATTGCACCAAGCACATTATACGAATGCAACTTCTTTGCATGGTCTATTTATTATTGATATTAAAAAAAAATTTCAACATTAATAATTTATAAACTATTGCGCATTAGACAGAGTTACTGTACCTTGTATTAGTGGATGTTCTGTAAACATATTAAAACTTTAGCAAAATTCTAGTGGTCAAGGTTTTGTCCCTTTGTGAGATATAAACATATCAGGAGGGGGGAGGGGGAGGATCAGCGAAAGTGCCATTGTCCACCGTGTGAATGTTATTGTCGGACAGAAAGATATCTTCCAGATTAGTGAGTCCGGCAAAAGTGCCCACTACAATGTGAGACAGTTTGTTTCCGTCCAGTCGTAGTAGTTCCAGCTGAGACAGAGCCCGGAACGTTTCCGGCTCGAGATCGCTGATCTCGTCCTCCTGAAGATAGAGTCTTTTTAGACCGACTAGGTCGCGGAGGAGCGACCTGGAAATGCTCGTTATCCGATTGTTATTTAAGAAGAGATACACCAGATTGCTCAATCTTCGAAAGGCACCGCTAGGCAAGCCCTCCAGCCGATTGTCACTCAAGTAGAGGTAATTCAGTTAGGTTAATCCGGCGAAGGAACCCGGCGCGACGCGGGAGATTTTATTGCCGTTGAGCCACAGGTATAGCAGGCCGGGATTGAGATTCGAGAAGGTTTCCGAATCGACCGCCTCGATATCGTTGTCATTCAGGGCCAGTTTCGTCAGGTTTGACAGCCCGGCGAACTAGTCCTTCGGTATCGAAGCAATGTTGTTGAAGTTTAACGACAGCCACTGCAGGTGTCTCAATTCCGCGAACAAGTGCGCCGACAAAGATATCGCATTTCTGCCCAAGTACAGTTCCTGCAAGGTGGGCAAAACGCGGAAGAATTCCCTCTTCAGCACAGATAACCGGTTGCCTTGATTCATGAGCAAGATCCTCACCTTCACGTTTTTGAAAGCGTCCTCTCGAATCGCCAGGGGGTTCAGGTCGTTGATGTCCAATAGTACCTCGAAATCGCGGCGTTCCGTAACTTCGACGAGAACCCCCTTATAGTGGCAGACGTTGTAACTATAGATGTCTTGACAAGTCGGCTCCTTCACCTCCGACGAGGCCCTCTCCGAAAGAAACAGGTTAACGACTTGCGAAAGGAGCAGAAGAAACCGCGACACCGCGAGACAGTCCGAATCAGCCAACGCGCCTAATCGAGTGATATGGATACAACTGCAAATACGCGTCTTTTATCCCGTGAAGAGTTAAGCGATTTGATAGCGCAAGCTCAGCATGACTTTTGGCATTGACTATCGTCATTTGCCGAGAAACTATCGTGACTGCATTTTCAAGAGATGTCGATTACAAAATGTCAAAGTTGAAGATATAGGGGAAGCGATGGTCTTGATTCGCGGGCGACGACAACGACGACGATGCAAAGATAAATTTCTCGTGTTATTAAATGCTTGGCGTATTTCCCCAGGATTTACCTTATACCGCAATAAAAAAAATATCTTTGGAGCACCGAAACGCCTGAATTAATCGCGTCAATTAAAACGAACGAGCGGCTGAATATCTTGCGTTAAACCCGGTCCTTAATAATCGCAAGTCCGCTTTTTAGGACGATAGGACGATGGGGAAAAACGCCAAGTCCAGCATTTAATAACATGAGAAGTTTATCTTAGCATCGTCGTCGTCTGTGAATCAAAACATATGCATCTCCTAAATCTTTAACTTGACATGACAGCATGAAATTTATCTTCGCATCGTCGTCGTTGTCGTCGCCCGCGAATCAAGACCATCGCTTCCCCTATATCTTCAACTTTGACATTTTGTAATCGACATCTCTTGAAAATGCAGTCACGATAGTTTCTCGGCAAATGACGATAGTCAATGCCAAAAGTCATGCTGACATGTCATGCTTGACATTTTGTAATCGACTCATCTTCCAAGACTGCAGTCGGGATAGTTTCTCAGCAAATGACGAGAATCAATGCCAAATGTCACGCTGCGCTATCTAATCGCTAGCTCCACGGGATATAAAACACGTAATTGCAGTTGCATCCCGATCACTCGATTAGGCGCATCGGCCGATACGGAAACTCTCGCGATGTCGCGATTTCTTCTTCTATTTTCACAAGTCGTCTTTCTGTTCCTCTTGGCAAGGGCCTCTCATTGGAGGTGAAAGAGCCGACCTGCCAACTCGTCTATGGTTACAATGTTTGCCACTATGAGGGGATTCTCATCGAAGTCACGCATCGCCGTTTCGACGAAGTATTTCTCCTCAGCGATCTGGACCTCGTGGAGATTCGAGAGGACGCCTTCAAGAACCTGACGACGAAAATCTTGCTCCTGTATCAAGGCAACCGGATATCCGTACTAAAGAGGGAATCCTTCCGCGGTTTGCCCAACTTGGAGATGCTCCAGTTGGATAAAAATGAGGTATCGTTGTCGGCGCATTTGTTCGCGGAATTAAGACACCTACAGCGACTGACGTTGAGGTTCAACAAGATTGATTCGATACCGAAAGACTCGTTCGCCGGGCTGTCAAACCTGACATCCCTCGCCCTGAGTTACAACGATATCGAAGCGGTCACGACGGAATTCTTCTCGAATCTCAATCCCGGACTGCTGTACCTAGACCTCGACAACAATAAAATCTCCAGCATCGCGCCGGGTTCCTTCGCCGGGTTAACCGAACTATTTAGACTCAACTTGGACCATAATCGGTTGGAGGGCTTGTTGAGCGATGTCTTTCGAGGATTAAACAAGCTGGAGTATCTCTACTTAAATAACAATCAGATAACGAGCGTCTCCAGGTCGCTCTTCCGCGACTTGATCGGTCTGAGGGAACTCCATCTTTATCAGAACGAGATCGGCGCTTTCGAGCCGGAAACGTTCCGGGAGCTGTCTCAGCTGTACAAACTGCGACTGGACGGAAACAAACTGTCTCACATTGTAGTCGGCACTTTTGCCGGGCTCTCCAATCTGGAGTACATTAATCTGTCCGACAATAATATCCACACGGTGGACAATGGCACTTTCACTGATCTCGTCAAATTGCGATATCTCTACTTCCATGGTAATAACTTCACCGAAATCGACAAGATGGTCAGCGACCTCCCAAATGTTACGTTATCACGACGCCCTAAGGGGCCCTAATCTGTTTATATCTCACAAGGGGCCAACCAACCTTTGACCTTTTGAATTTTGCTAAATTTTTAGCATGTCATAGTACACTCTATTCACTAATACAAAGTAAAGTAACTCTGTAACATATAAGAAAATTTTAAGGGGTCAAAGATTGATTGTTCCATTATCAGCATTAAATTCTTTTTCGTAATAAAAAAGTAATAAATAAATCACGACTTTATGCGTTATCATGTTTGATGTTATAATATATTATATAATATTCGACTTTATGCGTTATCATGTTTGATGTTATAATATATTATATAATATTTGTCACAAAAAAGAAATAAATTAATCTTTCAATTGCGACTTTATGCGTTATCATATTTGATGTCATAATAATGATTTGAAACTCAATGAAATCGACCGCGCTAATATAGCGAATAACCGAATTGTCTGCAGCGATATCGCGTTTGGTTAGCCGGCTGATTTGCTCCTCCGCTCCGGCGAGCTCTCTCGACTCTTTGATTGCGCGTACGAGTAAAGCTAGCGACAGATTGCGTAATTCGTGATAATTCGCATTCTTTGATTTTGCCTAAAACAGCTGGTATAGGTCGACGCCGGAGGAAGACGCCAAATCCAGCAATTAATAACAGAAAGTTTATCTTCGAGTAGTTGATCTTCGTGTCCTCGTCGTCCGTTAATAAAAGAAAACCACATTTCTCTTATATATATCTTCAATTTTTACATTTCGTAATTGACTTCGCTGCCAAGAATGCAGTCGCCATAGTATCTCGGCAAATGACGATAATATAATCAATGCTAAAGGTTACGCTATCAAATCGCTAACTCTCCACGGGATAAAAGACGCGTATTTGCAGTTGCGTCCGTGTCACTCCGTTGGACGCGTTGACCGATTCGGACTGTCTCGCAATGTCGCGGTTTCTTCTGCTCTTTTCGCAAGTCGTTATATCCTGTTCCTTTCGGCGAGGGCCTCGTCGGAGATGCAGGAGCCGACCTGCGAAGTCATCGATAGTTACAACGTCTGTCACTATAAGGGGTTTCTCGTCGAAGTTACGGAACGCCGCCATGTCGAGGACGTATTGTACATCAGCAACCTGAACTTCAGGGCGATTCAAGAGGACGCCTTCAAGAACGTGACCGTGAGGATCATGTTCATTCGTGATAACCGGTTATCCATGCTGAAGAGGTAATCCTGCCGCGGTTTGCCCAACTTGAAGATACTCCACTTGGATAGAAATGTGGTATCATTGTCGGCGCACTTGTGTTCGCGGAATTGAAACACCTGCAGTGGCTGTCATTGAACTCCAACAACATTGCTTCGATACCGAAGGACTCGTTCGCCGGACTGTCAAACCTGACTTTTCTTGGCTTGTGTGACAACGATATCGAGGCGGTCGATTCGGAAACCTTCTCGAGTTCCGTTCCCGGTCTGCTATACCTGTGGGACAACAACAACAAAATCTCCCGCGTCGCGCCGGGTTCCTTCGTCGGGTTGACCGAACTGAGGAGCCTCAACTTGGTCTACAATCGACTGGAGGGCTTGCCGAGCGATGCCTTTCGAGGATTAAACAAGCTGAAGGATCTCTACTTAAATAACAATCGGATAACCAGCGTCTCCAGGTGGCTCTTCCGCGACTTGGTCGGTCTGAGGGAACTCGATCTTGGTCTGAACGAGATCAGCGCTTTCGAGCCCTAAATGTTCCAGTATCTGTCTCAGCTGGAACTACTACGACTGGGCGGAAACAAACTGTCTCACATTGTAGTGGGCACTTTTGCCGGACTCTCCAATTTGGACGCCGTCTTTCTGTCCGACAATAACATCCACACGGTTGACAATGGCACTTTCGCCGATCTTGTCAAATTGCGATATCTCTACTTCGGTGGTAATAACTTCACCGAAATCGACAAGATAGTCAGCGACCTCCCAAATGTTACGTTATCGACATGACGCCATAGGGATCTGTTTATATCTCACAAGGAGAGAACCAACCTTTGACTTTTTGAATTTATCTAAATTTCTAACATGTCATAGTACACTCCATTTACTAATACAAAGCAAAGTAACTCTGTGACATATAAAAAATTTAAGGTGTCAAAGGTTGATTGTCCCATTATTAGCATTAAATTTTTTTTTTGTAATAAAAAAGAAATAAACAAATCTTTTAATCGCGACTTTATGCGTTATCATATTCGATGTTATAATGTGATTTGAAATCGAGCTAATATAGCGAATATAAGCAAATCATCCGTAGCGATATCGCGTTCGGTCAGCCGGCTGATCTGCTCCTCCAGCGAGGTCTCTCGACTCTTCGATTGCTCGTACGAGTAAAGCTAGCGCCAGATTGCGTAATTTGTGATAATTCGCATTCTTTGATTTCGCCTTAAACAGCCGGTATAGGTCGACGCCGGGGGAAAACGCCAAGTCCAGCAATTATAATTACACGAGAAATTTATCTTTGTGTCGTCGTCGTCGTCGTCGTCCGTCAATAAAAAGAAAATCACACTTCTCTTATATCTTCAATTTTGACATTTCGTAATTGACTTCGCTTCCAAGAATGCAGTCGCGATAGTATCTCGGCAAATGACGATAATATAATCAATGCCAAAGGTTACGCTATCTAATCGCTGACTCTTTACGAGATATGAAACCCGTAGTTGCAGTTGCATCCGTATTACTCGATTAGGCACGTCAACCGATTCGGACTCTTTCGCGATGTCCGGATTTCTGCTGTTCTTTTCGCAAATCGTTATCCTGCTCCTCTTGACGAGGACCTCGTCGGAGGTGAAGGAGCCGACCTGTCAAAACGTCAATGGTTACAACGTCTGCCACTATAAGGGGGTCCTCGTCAAAGTCATGCAACGCCGTTTCAAGAAAGTCCGATTGGACCTTAGCGACTTGGACCTCCTAGCGATTCGGGAGGACGCCTTCAAGAACGTGACGGCGACTATCTTGCTTCTCTCTCAAGGCAACCGAATATCCGTGCTGAAGAGGGGATCCTTCCACGGTTTGCCCAACTTGAAGATCCTCCTCTTGGACAGCAATGTGGTATCGCTGTCGAGGCACTTGTTCGCGGAATTGGGACACCTACGGTACCTGTCGTTGGTCTTCAACAAGATCGATTCGATACCGAAGAACTCGTTCGCCGGGCTGTCAAGCCTGATAATTCTCGACCTGGGTCATAACGATGTCGTGGCGGTCGAGACGGAATTCTTCTCGAATCTCAATCCCGGTCTGCTATACCTGTGGCTCAATAACAATAAAATCTCCCGCGTCGCGCCGGGTTCCTTCGCCGGGTTAACCGAACTGAATCGCCTCCAATTGGAGTACAATCGGCTGGAGGTCTTACCGAGCGGTGCCTTTCGAGGATTGAACAAGCTGGAGTATCTCTGCTTAAATGACAATCGGATAACGAGCGTCTCCAGGTCGCTCTTCCGCGACTTGGTCGGTCTGAAGAGACTTTATCTTCAGCAGAACGAGATCAGCGCTCTCGTGCCGGGAACGTTCCGGGAGCTGTCTCAGCTGGAACTCTTGCGACTGGACGGAAATCAACTGTCTCACATTGTAGTCGGCACTTTTGCAGGACTCTCCAGTCTGAAAGATATCGTGCTGTCCGACAATAACATCCGCGCGGTGGATAATGGCACTTTCGCTGATTTCGTCAAACTGCAATATCTTTACGTCAGCGGCAACAACTTCACCGAAATCGACAAGCAGGTCAGCGGCCTCCCACATGTCACTGTTTTCACGACGTCTTAGGTATCTGTTTATATCTCACAAGGGGATCAACCTTTGTATTTTGTTAAGTTTTAAATATGTTACAGTACACTGTCAAAATAAAAATTAAATAATAATTAAAAGACAGAGTTATTGTACCTCGTATTAGTGAAGTGGGTGTACTGTATCATAAATTTAGTAAAATTAAAGGTGTCAAGGATTGTTTCTTTATGAGCGTTGAATTCTTTCGCGGCATTAGAAAGAAATAAATAGATTCTGTGATCTTATGCATTATTCGATGTTATAATAATATAATATGATAATATTCCTTATATTCCTTGTAATGAAAAACGTGCCGAAATTAATGAGACTCGGACTAACGTCAGCTCATGGACAGACGTTAAGTGAGCCTGCAACGATTTTCTCGTTTAGATATACGTGCAGCACTGTCTCGCTAAAGACATACACGGAGAAAAGAGACGATGTGAACGCAGGTGGTATTGCACCGAGATATTTCTTCACTTAACAATACATCGCGTTTTATATATATATATATATATATTTGAATCAATGTTGAGAGTCGGATTCAATATCACGACGTCGCTATTTCAGACGTGACGTTTACCTTACAGTCTCTCCTTTTTAAGGCTCTCCCACTTATTGAATTTCCGCGAAAGTCGGAATATTTTCGGAGATGCGCCGAGAAGAGACGCGCGTCGCCTCCGGCGGATTTTGTTACCCTCTTTTCACGTCGCTGGGCCTTCTGTGTCCCGGCGAGACTTTCATTACCGAGATATCCTCCTTGAGATTCTCCCGTCGTCTAGAAAAGCTTCTCCGCGAATCTGTGCTACCCATTCACCGAGAAATTGTGCGCAAAATTCAGAGGGTATCATTGTGTGAAAAATTAACAGCGCTTTGAAGAAGAAAAATCTCTCCTTTCAGTTAATCTCGTTGCTCGATGGAGCGTCTCTCACATATTCGTTTTATTTATAATTTCCTTTATTCTGGGCGTGATAATCCGAGAAATATACTTTGGGAATATATATAGAGCGGAATACCTAAAACCTGAAGGATTAAAAAATTCGAAGGGTATTATTGTGCTAAAAATTAACAGCGCTTTGAAGGAGAAAAATCTCTCCTTTCGGTTAATCTTGTTGCTCGATAGAGCGTCTCTTACATATTCGTTTTATTTATAATTTCCTTTATTCTGGGCGTGATAATCTGAGAAATAGACTTCGGGAATATATAGAGCGGAATAAAACCTGAAGGATTAAAATATTTATACCCTATACCGTCTCGCGCGGAGTATCTCCAGCGAGTGAATTTTCTTCTTCCCTTAATTCTACCCCCGGTCAAAAAAGTATTTACAGCATTCCGTCTGCACGGGAAATTTTTTTCCAAGGGGCAGAGAACTGTCCGTGCATGGCGGAGATATCCCAAATATTTTTCGCAAAGAGAAATTCAGGCGGAAGCCTCTACCGCGTTGCCGCGGGATTGCCCCGGGTAATGAATCTCGGCCAAAAGGAGGATAGAAAGGGAGAAAAGAAGGGTCGCTGAGGAAACGAGCATTCTGAAATGCAAGATGTCACGCGAGGGAGACCAGGGAGACTGATTCACCGCGGCTTAAGCAACAGCGTGTAAGGGTTCGTTGCTCCGGGAGAGAGTTTTCGTATATAAAATATCAGATCGTCCGCGAACTTCGTGCTGGCGGTTCAGTTGAAAGACACCAATTCCGCACGCGGGTGAAATCTAGAAAGAACTTTTCTAAATTTCACGGGACAGGTGTGTATGCATTTGCGCGCACCATGCAACGATGGATGCAGCGCACGCAGCTGCAGGGCACGCGACGAGCGTGCACGTGCGAAACGCATAGGACGGTGCTGAAGAGAGGATGTGCCGGGGAGGGGATGTAGGAGGTTTGAGGTCGCATTGATTTTGTCTAGACAGGGTGGAGACTGCTCTCCACTGCTCTCGTGGTATCGTTCTTCCGCGTCCACCAGTTTGGTATGCTGTCAGACCGGCGGCGTGGTGCTCGTCAGTCGAGATGTTCCGTTTAACTCCCGTTTCGCGTTGCCACGTGAGGAGAAACGCGTCCCGGTCCTCTTTTCCGTGAAATCGAACGACGATCGCGTTTTAACAAAATAGTAATTATTAGCTGCAAAATTGTCAGAAACTCCCATTTGTTGCAACAATTATCTTGATTAAAGAAATTGTTTGTGGATAAACATGGAAAATGTGGCGTTGTTAAAGCGTTATTTGAAAAAGAAGTGTTTTGCGTAATAGACAGATGTCAAAATGTCACGTCAAAATAATACCAAATCTTCCGTTTGCTCTTATTTCTTTTTTTCTTTTTACAGGAACGCCCTCGACCCCGATAATGCCTGGTGGGACCCCCGGCACACCATCCTCCAAAGCGAAGGTAAGTCCACGTTCCGTTGAAATGAAAACTTCCTCGTTCTTAATATTTTTTTTTTTTTTACGTAATCCATGCAAATTAATTTTGTCTCGCAGGAAAAGATAATGCTGCGGGCGAAAGTTGTGGTGGCATTGTATCCTTTCCGAGCTATTGAGGGCGGCGATTTGTCTCTCGAGAAGGTAAAGACGATGCGCAATAATAAATATTATAAAGAGAGAAAAAGTTATAAATTATTATAATATACAGGGTGAGGCAATAACTATTAGCACCTTAAATATCTTCGAATCTATAAGGCCCAGAGAAAGATTAGTGTAACCATAGTTGTACGGTACGAAGGGGACTATTATATAGCGATAATAATTTTTGCCCAGGTGGAGGCGCTTCGGAGATATCAAGGTCATCTTCATTTTTTAAAATGAATTCGGTATAATTTTTTTCCATAATATGATAGAGGAGCTGGAAACAAGTTCAGAACTCATGACACAAGATCATTGAATAAGATTTAAAGTAAAGAAAAAAACGATAAAAAAATACATTTTTATATTGAATGAAATTTACGTTTAAAAAAGATGTTCGAAGTGATAGCCATCATTATCGATGCAACATTGAATTCTTCCGATCACTGATTGGCTTGCTCTTTTAATAACGTCGGGAGTTATTGATGCACAGGCTGTAATAATCCGTTGTTGCGTGTCTTGAGGTGTAGTTGGTTCTTCTTTGTAGACCATGTCCTTTAGGGTTCCCCATAAAAAGAAATCCAGTGGTGTCAAGTCTAGCGAACGAGCGAGTTTTTTCTTTACTTTAAATCTTCTTCAATGATCTTGTGTCATGAGTTCTGAACTTGTTTCCAACTCCTCTATCATATTATAGAAAAAAATATACCAAATCCATTTTAAAAAATGAAGATAATCTTGATATTTTCGAAGCGCCTCTACCTGGACAAAAATTATTATCGCTATATGATTGCCCTCTTCGTACCGTATAATTTTGGTTACACAAATCTTCCTCTGGGTCTTATAGATTTGAAGATATTTAAGGTGCTAATAGTTATTGCCTCACCCTGTATAATATTGCATGTAATATATTAAATTAAATATAGAATATTTACTATCTCTATTTTTACGATTCCAGGGTGCAGAGTACGAGGTCTTGGACGATTCCCAGGAGCACTGGTGGAAAGTTAAAGACGAGAATGGGTACATAATTCCTTTCAAAACAGCTTTAGAAAATTGCTTCACGATTTAACTCTTCTGAAACTTCTCTACGACAAACGAGCCGCGACGTCTTATCTACATATATTTTTTTTATCACGCTTACGTCGCGGTGGCGGCGATCAACCGGCGTTCAATCGTGAAAAATAATCGGTTGTACGGCTGTACAGTTCGCAAACAGTAATCTCAGTGGTACTGTCTTGTATAATCAGCGATAATTATTCGTGATAGCCGGATTGTTTACTTATATGCGGTAAAATACGTACGCGCGGTGAAAAACGGGTTTACAGAAAGTTATACGGCGCGTATTTAATTGCAGATCGATCGGCTATATTCCCAGCAACTACGTTAAAGAGAAGGAACTGTTGGGCCTGCAGAAATACGAGTAAGTCCGCCGTATAATCTTTTCCTACAAATCACCGAATTTTAGTGTCTTGCGGATTCGATAACGCTTTGTTGCCTTTCCCATTTTTTCGAATTATCAGAGCCGTTTTCCGCCAGAACAGCGTTCTGGTAGAGACCTCACATAAATCACAATGTACTCGTACGTGATAAAGATATAAAAAAAAATGGTTTTACTTGCTGTTGTAGATGGTACGTAGGTGATATGTCAAGACAACGCGCCGAGTCGCTGCTGAAGCAAGAAGATAAGGAGGGCTGTTTTGTCGTTCGTAACTCCTCGACGAAAGGGCTTTACACGCTTTCTCTTTACACGAAAGTGTAAGTTAATACTACCGACGATCACAAGTGGCTTCCACCGACTGGCTTTAACTCTAAAATTGTCTCGCGCCCTTCGGCGTAGCGGCTCTGCCTCTCTTCGATAATTTATGATTTTCCGTTCTGCCGCAGGCCACATCCCCACGTGAAGCATTACCACATCAAACAGAATACCCGCGGAGAATTTTACTTGTCGGAAAAACACTGCTGCGGCTCCATTCCCGATCTGGTTAATTACCATAGACACAACAGCGGCGGTCTGGCCAGCCGATTGAAGACCAGCCCCTGCGATCGTCCCGTGCCACCGACCGCCGGCCTCAGTCACGGTTCGTAAAATTTTGTACATGTGCAACTTTCTCCTATTCCTTAATATATTAAATATATAAAACGCGCACGTGAAGTATATAGAAACGGCCTCTATATGACGTCACATAACGGCGGATGGCTTTTTCACAGACAAATGGGAGATTGACCCGGCGGAATTACATTTGCTGGAGGAGCTCGGGTCCGGTCAATTTGGAGTCGTGCGGAGAGGAAAGTGGCGCGGCTCCATCGATGTCGCCGTGAAGATGATGAAAGAGGGAACCATGTCCGAGGACGACTTTATAGAAGAAGCTAAAGTAATGACGTAAGTCTCAATCTAGTTTCCGTATCGAGCCCTTCGATGAACAACCAAGCGTTTGACTGGAATCATTCTAAGTAATTAAATCGAAAACCTTACAACTTACTCTATAGAATATCGGTAGATCTAGTTAAAATGCGTTTATTATAACGAGTTTTATTCTTTTCATGCAGAAAACTGCAACATCAAAACCTAGTCCAGCTATACGGCGTTTGCAGTAAAGATAGGCCGATATACATTGTCACGGAATACATGCGACATGGATCTCTCCTCAACTACCTCCGCCGTCACGAAGCCTCATTAGGTGCAAACGTTGGCCTCTTGTTAGATATGTGTATACAGGTAATGCAAATTCCGTCCTGCAGACGATAAAACATGTGGCTGTCAAGATAATACGATCGAGGTTTTCTAAATTTTTTACTTGTATTTCTTCGTGCAGGTTTGCAAAGGAATGGCATATTTAGAGAGGCATAACTATATACACAGAGATCTTGCAGCACGTAACTGTCTGGTGGGATCGGAAAATGTAGTAAAAGTTGCAGATTTTGGTTTAGCTAGGTAAGTCACTTTATTTTTATATCCTTATATTTTACGAAATTTAGAAGGCTTAATTGAAACAATTCAAAGATACATAAACGAGTATTGAAGTTTAACTGATTGGGCGAATATTTTCAGGTACGTACTCGATGATCAGTATACCAGTAGCGGTGGCACTAAATTTCCCATTAAATGGGCGCCGCCGGAAGTATTGAACTACACGCGCTTCAGCTCGAAATCGGATGTGTGGGCATACGGAGTACTTATGTGGGAAGTGTTCACGTGCGGAAAGATGCCTTATGGTCGCCTAAAGAACACGGAAGTCGTCGAGCGAGTACAGCGAGGAATCATCCTGGAACGACCCAAGGCGTGTTTCAAGGAAGTATATGAGGTAAATTAGCGCTTTTTCCCCTCCTGTTCTCGATCGCGCGTCTCATGTACAAAAATATAAATCGATTCGAATCGTAGGTGATGCGTAAATGCTGGGCACACAGTCCGGAAGTGCGACCGTCCTTCCGCGTTCTGAAGGAGCAGCTGATTAGCGTTTCCCAAGGCTTGGTCAACGATTGACTCAACCTGCTGCGGTGTATGCGCCTGTCCTCACCATCCTGCCGGTCGATCCGATCGACGGCGAAATCGTCGTCGCCGTCATCGGAACGATCGCCCTCCGCCGGTCTACCAACGTCGAATTTGCCGTACAATTCAGCAACGTTGCCGTCGCGCAAGACCCGCGCGCCGGCTTCCCCGCCGCCTTCTTCCACGATCGATTTCTCTCGTCGTTTCTCGTCGACCACGTGCAAATCAAAAAGAAAGGGCTCCTCGTCGCCGAGTACACCCGGGCATCAAGCTAGTCAACAAAAACCATCCTCGAGCTCGACTAATAACGTGTGTGACGTTTGCAGTTCCTACGGACACCCGTGGATCGAAATATGCAAGGCGATACGAGCCACTAAAGGTAAATGAGTAAAAAGAGTATGTGTACGCCTGTGCGTGTACGTGTAATTGAGTAATTTACACTTACTCTTCGTTACGACTATTACACTAATTAGAGAGCCGTACCCGTAATATGGAGATGTGATTCTAAACCCCCGTAAGCGTTAACGCTCACCACTCTCGTCTTACCCTCTCCTTTTAACTCCTACCCCGTGTGCATCTCTGAACATCTTTGAACAGATGTTCCGTACGTTACGTGACTTTTACTCGATACTGGGATGAGTGATACTACGTGTGTTTCACATACTATTTTTCCCATATAATTTTTAGACTTTACTCTGTATCGTCATAAATACATTTATATATAGAACAATAGTATTTATTGATGGCCTTTGCAACAGAGATGCAATATTCAACTTGTGATTCCGCTTAGAATAAATCATTTTTTATTATTATCATTTTGACAAACAGCGACACAACTTCGAATCGGAAATATTGTTTCTGCTTAATAAACCGATTTAATAAGTAAGCGTTCCGTCTGTTTATACTTCACATTATAACTAACAAGAAAAACTGCGAGGCGGGAGGAAGGAGTAAAAGCTATAAAAAAAAGAGCTCACGTTTTATTCTGATGGATTGATCGAATGTAATTCTTATTTGGAGTTAATGGACAGCCACGAGTGGTAAGTAACGTATAATTCGCATTAATTAATGAATTAACTCTTATTGTAAATTCCATCACAAGTTTATAAATTATAAACCTTGTACGAAATGTAAATACAATTAAATTGCATATGTAATAAAATTAAATAATTTAAAATACACGTTGTAGATATCGATAGACCAAAGAATGTTAGCCTGCCGAAAATCTGTATATGTATTTTAACACTTTTGTGACAAATAGTGGAAGTAAACATTTTTACGAAAGTGTAGGTGTGGTATAGGACATAGGTCACGTTTATTAAAACTGTTTTCAATTCGTTCACAAACTTTCTTCGATGCGAATACAAGAGAAGACTTTTTTTGTGCGTCGATCCAACGTGAGAAGCGAATCTGTCGCTCAAATATCGAGCTTTCGAGGACAAGTAGCACTGGTATCGTAAATGTAACAAAAAGGAATAAGTACTTTTCTCTAATACATAATATTTCTAATTAAATTACATTCTATTTTTATAGACAAATAATAAGTGTAATAGTTTTTGGTCACTTATGCATGCTTTTAGCAAAAGGCAGGAATCTTGGAAATGCAGGAATCTTTTTAAGCCTTTTTACATGGAACTTATTACTCTTCCGTATCTTCCTGAAACAAAAAATACGAAGGATTACTCCCATGCATACTCCCATTTTGTAGTTAAAAAAAGGAATTATCTAGATTGGATATATTTGCATTAATAATGCATAATGCTCATCGAACGTCGACTACGACGTTAATTATTAGTACGTTTTTAGAAGCGTCAGGTACACACGTGTTAAGTTAAGCAGGTAAATTTGCGAAAGTTAATTATTTACGTACGGAACATACGGGATACAGAAACGTGGTCACGCTCTTCTCCGTATATCCCGACTGCACCTTGCAAGTGAAGTCACCCATATCGTCCCACTTAATATCCGTTATCTGCAGGTCGCCACTAGGTAGAACGGTGTGTCTCGCGTGCGTGGCGGGACTTACGGTCCTGCCCAAGTTATCTATCCAGAACAGATAGGGCGTCGGCTGGCCCACGACCCTGCACGGAAGAATTACCGTGGTCCCTTCAAGCGCCAATCGCCAGGAGTGATACAGGGTGATGGTGGGCTGGCTCTCCTTGTTACATTCGATAACTTTGGTACCTGTGGACAATACAATGGTATCAGACAATCCCGGGGACAATGTCCATTCGGTCCAACGGTGAGATACCATTGTCTAGCTTACTATTGACCAGGAGCGCCGTCGCCGCCGTTTGAACTTTATTTTTCGACAAAGACATACAATATTTTAAACCCTGATCCTCAGCTCTGACGCAATCGATCACGTATGTGGAAGCGACCTGACTGAGTCCTTCCCATTGTGTCGAATCGCCGCTCGCTTCCTCGGACCGCGCGAGCAGCTCCTGACTCTGCGGGAGGAAGGATAAACGGGTATAACAAGGAGCGTCGCTATGTAATAGTCTATCATAAATCATCCGATGGATTTCTTTCTAAGCATTAATTATGAAACTGACCTGCCTTTCCGGCTCGTTTCCTGTTAGCCAATATACCTGTGGCGGCGGATTTCCAATTACGTCGCAATGCAGTTCGACGCGGCTCCTAAATGAACACAAGCGGAATGCGATCATGTTACTTCCGCGTCTATGTGTGCGCACTAATAAGTTACTTTATATCGAGGTATATATTTACCCGACGTTAACTTCCATGGAATCCGGCGGGTACTGCAAAATTTTGGTCCACGTTGTCGTGAGCTAAAACCAATTAGGTAACAGAAATATTACAAAGGCGGAAGGAAATATAGATATATAGCAGAGAGAAGACAGTCTGTCGACGGCTCCTACAACTGAAAAACGGAGTCGAGAGGCCGTACAGCCGATTATCGAAATACAAAAGAGAAATTGAAATGTAAGTTCGTGCAGGATTGATGAAAATATACCCTCTTTTCGCCGGCCGGCTTGCCGTTGTTTTTCACTCTGTTTGCCGTGCCGGACTGATCGACGTTCGCCCGCGACGACGCGTTCGCCAAGAAGAGCGTCAAGTGGCTTCCAAGGGCCACGTCGGCCACGGCGACGAGCACCAAGAGGTGCGCAAGACTCGAGAGACACAGCCGCATCTAGAAGAAGAGTGTCAGTCGTAACAGAAATCTTCCCAGACAACACACAGAAAAGAAGAATATTCTTGATTTGAAAATATATTTAGTTTCAACGTGAAAATCTTAAAATAAAATTATATTGCGTTATTATATTAAACAAAGAAAACTTGCTTGAATGAAGCATTTATATATAGCTCTGCAACCACGAAAAAATATTGAAATAAAAAGTTGAACTTCTTATAAAAAGATTATAGTTGTTTTTCGTATATGAGTAAGATTTACAAGTAATCTTGCTTATATACGAAGCAACTATAATCATCTTATAAGAATTTCAACTTTTTGTTTCAATGTTTTTTTCTTGGTTGAACTATGTACAGTTATGTGCAAAATAATAGCACCGGCTGAAAAAAATTAAGAACATTTTATTAATTAACTGAAAATTACTTTATTTTATTTATTAAATATACATCAATTAATAGAAACATAAAACATGACATCTCATTATTACAAAAAGATAACAATAAAAAAATGGAATTTTGTTGAAATTTAAAATTTTCTTCATTTTTTTCAGCCGGTGCTATTGTTTTGCACATAACTGTGTATATATAAATGCTTCATTCAAGAAAGTTTTTTTTGTTTAATATAATCGTTTAATATAATAACGCAATATAATCTTATTTCAAGATTTCCACGTTGAAACTAAAGATATTTTCAAATCGAGAATATTCTTTTATCTTCTGTGCACGCATGTCTCAAATCAGGAGATATGACGTCTGAGGAACGTCATTTAAGACGTTTCGAAGACGTCATACCTCCCAATTTGAGACATTATGTTCACTGGGTTGGCACGTGTCGGAATTATCGGGCGCGCCTTCGGGAAGCACGAGACGTTCCCCGAGATAGCAAACGGGGGACAATTAAGGACCTATTTTAAGCGCGACTTTACGATTCGCAAACCGAACGTGGTAATCGAATTAATTAACGCCGAATTGATGGAATTCTATCGGTGGAGGGGGGGGAATAGATGATGAAACGCATATAGGATCTCGCGCTGAAGAAACGTTCGCGGATACATGTCGCTTATTATTTCATGCGTGCTCAGTGAACACAATGTCTCAAATCGGGACATAGGACGTCCTTAAAGACATCATTAAGACGTCTTATGATACAACGTCTTTAAGACGTCTTATGTCCCGATTTGAGACATTGTGTTCACTGGGTAGCATATGGTGTTCGTCGCGCCGAGCGGATCCTCCCGGAGTCGCATCAATCCTTCGGTCCGAATCGATTTTCCTTAAACGCGGTCAAGGCGGGCTGTCGTTCATCGCGGCGCGACCCTTTTGCCAAAACATTATTTATTATATATATATTGCAAAGCTCTGCGCGAAATATTCTGGCGAGATTTTTCTACCTGTTAAATTAATATCGATGGAAGGAAAATAATCTTTATCGTCCGCTCGTCCCCCGCATAGCTCCGGTAAAAGACCTCCTCGATCGCTCGGCGGCTCGTGAACTACAGATATACCTTTCCTTCGCGAAAGAAGGGAAGAGCTGACTCAGAGACGCGCGCTCGCGGCGAGGGAACACCCTGTGCATGTAACGCGCTGCGAATAGGTCGGCGAATTAATTCTACCATCGGGCCGTGTCTCAATGTCTCGCGCGTGTCACCCGCGGCCGCTGAATTAAAGAAAAGGGTACCGCGCGCGTGCGGTATGGAGAGCGAGAGAGCGACAGATGCGCGTTTTGCCGCGGTTGCATCAGCCGTTTCGGCCCGGATCAGCCCGGATTGGTTTGCCTTTAGCCGCCTCTCGCGATGGAGAGGGGAAGCGGATCGGGAATGACACGTGCGCGGATGCACGTTATGCACGTGTATATTTCCTTTCGATGCGGACGCCTTAATTTTCCTTCCTTTCCCGAAACCGCGTGTCGCGCGGGCCCCGGAGGCGCAGAACAAAAGAGTCACGGATCAGGTCGCAGTGGACGTCGCGCGGTGACGTTGAGTGGCGGTATGAGGTGATTTTTTTTTCGAGTGATGCATAAAGCCGGGATGACGTCAGCATGGATGTTATTATGATTTTCACGTTCTCTACCTGGGGATCTAAATGCCGTGAACCCTCACGAGGGATTCGTAAGAGAGAGAGACAATAAGTTTTTCGTCAGGGGGAAAAAAAAAACATAATATAACCGCTCGGAGCAAGATAAAAAGGATTTTCGCGCTCCTTCAAGGAGTTTTCTACGAAACCAAGCGCGTGTCGCGAAGAGATCGAAATAAGCACGTTTATTTCGGATATGAAGATTAACGCGGAGAGGGAATCCGAAAGCCGGTGATAAGGTATCGCCGATAAATCGCGCTGTGCGCCGAGAAGAGAGAGAGAGAAGTGTTTACGTTAATTATATATATATTTCGGGACGCCGCGCCGCGCCGAAATAAAGGTACACGACCACGTGCTCCGTTTTCTCGGGAGCCGCGCGAAGACGGCCGACGCGGCTACCGCGGTGATGAATTTCCGGCCGGGGTGTAGTCGTGTGGGCGTCGTGGGCCCGTGGTTCTCGCAGGTGACGGAATAAGAAGAAGAGTCAAGTGGATGTGGATGCAGTGGGTGCGGTGCGGGCCGCGCACCGCTGACCCGTCGTGTGACTTACCTTCGCTGTGGCAACTGGGCGGCACGATTTTCCTGCAGACGACAGTGCAATGCGGGGCTCGGTGGTGGAGCGGGCCGAGCGAGGCCGCGAGAGATGGACGGATGGGCCGGGGGAGGGAAAGAAAAAATTATCGGGGGAAGAAAGATGAGAGTGTATAAGGCGCCCGGTTGCGGTTTATCAACTGGTGAATCGAGGGACCCGACTGAACGGCGGTGTAACAGTTATTGGTCCATTTATATATATTTCGAATGTAACAGCGGGCGCCCTTCCCTTTTACCCGATTGGCCGTTATTATACCGGGGAGTAGGGCGATAATACCACCGGCAAACAATCGAATTCATTATCCGCAACGGGTCGTTTGTACGGCGCGTAATAGATATCTCCCCAATTTGTTCTCTCCTCCCTCATCTAGGCGCTGTCTCGCGCTCTCTTTCTCTCTCTCTCTCTCGCTCTCTCGCTCTCTCTACCACCCCGAATCGATTTTTTATCTCAAAAGGACGACACGATAATTACTTTTATTGAAAGGGCGATCGTATCGGGAGGAAGATGACTCCAATTATCCGGCCAGGTCCGCCGCCGCCGCGTATGTGGAAATATTTTTATACATTCTTTCTATATTATTTCACAGCGGCGCGGCATTTCGCTCGTCGATCGCGGCTTCTCTTCCTTTTTTTTTTTTTTTCTTTTAAGAGCAACGGCTGGCGATCCACGTTGAGACGCGGCTTTTAATTGATCTAGGAGGGATATTTCTCGCGAGAGTGAACAATGTCTCAAATCGGTACATATAAAGACGTTTTAAAGACATCATTAAGAACCAGTTTTTCAATAGTCTCTTAACTAGTTATAGAGTTTTAGCTTAACTCACGACTCTTTTGCCAGTATATTCATAGTCGGATCTTATATTAAAAATCATCTTAAGTAATGTCCTAAGATGCTAATAAACCGATCACAGAGCCGTATTAGCATCTTAAGACATTACTTAAGATGGTCTTAAATATAAGATCCGACTATGAACACACCGGCCTTTGTCTCTTTCTAACTGTCCCTTTGATGTTCATTTCTATCAATGTAGATTAACTTTAATCTCGGTTTAACTTGCTTTTCATCGTTTTCTAGTTTTAAGAATTAGAAAAAGATGAAAGGCAAGTTAAACCGAGATTAAAGTTAATTTGCATTGGGTAAAAATAGACATTAGAAAAAGATGAAGAGCGAGTTTAGCTAAACTTCAGTTTGAACGACTATTGAAAAACTGTTAGGGACAATTTGTAAATAGTCGCTTAACTTTAATCTTAGCTTAACTCACTCTTCGTCTTTTTCTAATTATCCCTTTTAGAAAAAGATGAAGAGTAAGTTTAGCTAAACTTCAGTTTAAACGAATATTGAAAAACTGGCCCTTAGACGTCTTAAGACTGATCGTATCAAGATGTGTTGAAGATGTCTAATGACGTCTTTAAGACACGTCACATGTCCCGATTTGAGACATATGCATGTTGTCTGTGCACGAGTTCGTTCCCGAGTTAATTCGCAAAAATGAATTTGAGATGGCAAACTCGGCCAACGCGAACAATGTTAAGTCGGCCGCGTAATTCACGCGCGCGCGGCTCCGTATTCTCCGTTTTATATATTAGCCGCGATAATATTTCGCCGTTATCGCTGAAATTTATCTCAACGTCCGCGAACCCGATCCGCGCGCGATCCGAAATATGCGGTCAATCGCGCAAAAGAAGACGAAGCCCCGGAGACCCCGGAAAGCGTCGCGTTCGCGCTAAAACAGCTGTGCCGTCAAATTTGGATTTAGTCAGCGGTATCGAGGTCGTTACCTCGAATTTTGTCGGGCCGCGCCGGCCGCGGAGGTGCCCGAAAGGCGCCAGTTACAAAATTATCCTCGGCCAACAATAGGGAAATTGTTGACCGTTTTAATATATGTTTTAATCGACCGCTCGTCAACAAACGCAAACGTACCTAACAGTTATCAATTCGTCGACGCGTTAATATTTTCAGAGCCGATCCGTTCGCGCGGAAATGTGTGGTGTGCGTTATGCATTCTCGCGGTAATTAGCTCCCTTTCAGGGCGACGCGAACGACACAACTCTTTTGTGTGACAGATTGCATGAAATGGCCTTTCGTTACGCGCAATTTCAAATAAAACATCTCCTCGTTTGTTTGTACGTGCGTGCGCGTGTGTGTGTGTGTGTGTGTGTGTGTGAGACCCGACGACGTGCGCTTGTAGGCCTGCAACTCAACCGCCAAAAGCCTTCTAAAATGCGAGTAACCGGCAACGACGAGATAACCAGCTCTAACTATGAAATATCGAAAGTACATCGTGTGACAAGTAAATAAACGAAAGTTCGCTAAAGTTCGCGCGTCGGAACAATACAAAATGGCGTCTTGAACATAGAGTACGGTAGGATTCTTCTCGATTTTTTTTCACATCTTTGGCTTGATAAAATTGAAATTATTAGTATCGAATTTTATTCAGAAAAGTGTAAACTTTAAGAATATGCATTATAAAATAGTCAAATATATTATTAATACAGTAAAATTTGGCGAAAAGTTAAATTTTTTGATATTTTTCTTATATTTTCTCTAATAAAACACGCCATAACTTTTTTCTGGTTAACTTTTCGACAAAAATGTTCAAATGAAAGTTGTAGAGCGTACTTTTTTACATAAGAAACACCTATAATGGTAGATACAATGAAGTTTAAACGTACGTGAAGAAATTTTAATTACGCACGAGGTTGTTGCGTACTATGGCGATCCATAGTCATATTATACCTAAAACTTTGAATACATTTGCTTTCAAGTAGTAAAATGATTATGAACTAACCATTATTGTTATTCTTACTATTAGGACAAGCCGGTCGTCGTATGGTGTCCCACTATTATTATTATTATTATTATTATCATTATTATTACTTTATAATTATTGCCAGAGCTCTTTTAGTTTCAATCATAAATCTACTTACGCACAATACCACGGGAAGGATAAGAGTTGGACTTTAAAAGTGCATGTTTTTTTTTACTTTTTTTTTTATTTACTTTTTTTACTTTCTTTATTTACTGTCTTTATTTTTTAAAAAATATTTTTGAAGTTTTTTTAATTTTTATGTTTTAATATAATATATTAACGCGAAGAAACTTATTCATCATCCTCACTCTCGTTATTTGAATTATTGCCACATTTTCCAGTACATTTGCAAATTTTACTGCAGGACAAATCAGCAGCACGGCAAGGACATGAAATAGATGTTCTGCAAGAAAAACTTTTTGAACTACAGTTACATATATATTTTTGTAGTAATTGAAAACTTGTAGGACCTTCAAAATAAACGGGAATCAGTTGTCCATTAATTAATTGCCATCCGTACTCTTTTGGATCAAGAATTTCAATGACTGGGAAATGAGCATTTTTCCACACATATACTTGCCACGTACATCTTTTTAATTGTTGAAGAAAAGTAGGAAATGCAGGTGGCAGTTTTTGTAGAGATAGTTGTTTTAATTTTGCCAATGTAACGCGCATTTCATTTATATCGCTGTGTTTGTCAACGTGCTTTCTTTTTGTATCGTAAAGTCGAGAAATAAATTTTGTGCAGGCAATAATAATATCTTGAGTTATTATTATTGCCTGCACAAAATTTATTTCTCGACTTTACGATACAAAAAGAAAGCACGTTGACAAACACAGCGATATAAATGAAATGCGCGTTACATTGGCAAAATTAAAACAACTATCTCTACAAAAACTGCCACCTGCATTTCCTACTTTTCTTCAACAATTAAAAAGATGTACGTGGCAAGTATATGTGTGGAAAAATGCTCATTTCCCAGTCATTGAAATTCTTGATCCAAAAGAGTACGGATGGCAATTAATTAATGGACAACTGATTCCCGTTTATTTTGAAGGTCCTACAAGTTTTCAATTACTACAAAAATATATATGTAACTGTAGTTCAAAAAGTTTTTCTTGCAGAACATCTATTTCATGTCCTTGCCGTGCTGTTGATTTGTCCTGCAGTAAAATTTGCAAATGTACTGGAAAATGTGGCAATAATTCAAATAACGAGAGTGAGGATGATGAATAAGTTTCTTCGCGTTAATATATTATATTAAAACATAAAAATTAAAAAAACTTCAAAAATATTTTTAAAAAAATAAAGACAGTAAATAAAAAAAGTAAAAAAAAAGTAAATAAAAAAAAAGTAAAAAAAAACGCACTTTTAAAGTCCAACTCTTATCCTTCCCGTGGTATTGTGCGTAAGTAGATTTATGATTGAAACTAAAAGAGCTCTGGCAATAATTATAAAGTAATAATAATGATAATAATAATAATAATAATAATAGTGGGACACCATACGACGACCGGCTTGTCCTAATAGTAAGAATAACAATAATGGTTAGTTCATAATCATTTTACTACTTGAAAACAAATGTATTCAAAGTTTTAGGTATAATATGACTATGGATCGCCATAGTACGCAACAACCTCGTGCGTAATTAAAATTTCTTCACGTACGTTTAAACATCATTGTATCTACCATTATAGGTGTTTCTTATGTAAAAAAGTACGCTCTACAACTTTCATTTGAACATTTTTGTTGAAAAGTTAACCAGAAAAAAGTTATGGCGTGTTTTATTAGAGAAAATATAAGAAAAATATCAAAAAATTTGACTTTTCGCCAAATTTTACTGTATTAATGATATATTTGACTATTTTATAATACATATTCTTAAAGTTTACACTTTTCTGAATAAAATTCGATACTAATAATTTCAATTTTATCAAACCAAAGATTTAAAAAAAAATCGAGAAGAATCCTACCGTACTCTATGTTCAAGACGCCATTTTGTATTGTTCCGACGCGCGAACTTTAGCGAACTTTCGTTTATTTACTTGTCACACGATGTACTTTCGATATTTCATAGTTAGAGCTGGTTATCTCGTCGTTGCCGGTTCGGTAACAAATTTCGGGGTGAGTTGCAGGCCTATTGACCACGTGGAACAATACTTATAAACGTGCGTTCGTTAGAATCCATTAAATGAGGAATGAGCGGATAATTTGTGCGTGTCACGCGTCCATTAATATTTTCTCAAATATTGATACTTTATTCGAAGTTTATTGTTTCTCGTGAAAACGTATGTATATACATATATACATATACACACACATATTTTTATTATATTTAATTATTTCACACACAGGGGAACGATCTTATATTATATATATATACATAAGAATAAATGTTTGCATGTGTATATTATATATTACACACACACATACAGAAAAAAGGAATATTTTTTTATTTGAAGATATCTTTAGTTTTAACGTGCAAGAAATCTTTAAATAAGATTATATTGCGTTATTATTAAGTTAAATGATTATATGTATTAAACGAAGAAAACTTGCTTGAATGAAGCATTTATATAGCTCTGTAACCAAGAAAAAATATTGAAATAAAAAGTTGAACTTCATATAAGATTACTGATTAGTTTTTTCGTATAATATAAGCAAAAGATTATCGATAATCTTGCTATTTTAAAATTTTTGCTAGAGCTGCGTTCGGAAACATCACCCGAGTGCCCCCGTGTATCATTTTATTCTTGTTGTTCACCGAATATTATACAAACACGGATAAAATGATACACGAGGGCACTCGGGTAATGTTTCCGAACGCAGCCCAGGTTGAACTATATAAATTTTAAATGCTTATTCATTCAAGCAAATTTTCTTCGTTTAATATAATCGTTTAATATAATAATACAATATAATCTTATTTCAAGATTTCCATGTTAAAACTAAAGATATTTTCGAATCAAGAATGTTCTTTTTTATCTGTACACACAAACAATTATTCTTATAATATAAAATCGTTCCTGTGTGTGTGAAATCAAGCATATATATTATATACATATGTATATATAAAATATATAAAATGTATTTTAATATATATTTAATATTATTTTTTATTATAAAATATATTTAATAATATATAATATATATGTAATATGTGTGTGTGTATATACATATAATTTTATCACGTCGCTACCGATATTTTGCCAATTTGGAGTCGATTTTTCCTATGTAACTGCATTCAAGCGCTGATAGTCTTCAAATAATTAGCGGTTGAAAATGAACCAGTCTTTTTTATAAACTAAGATTTTAGGAATGCGAATGAACGGCAAGATTATGTTTCTCAATTAATTGTAGAAAGATACATAAAAGAATCTAATTGTAAAAATATGCCATTAGACGCCGATATGGTAGGAACAACCTGTATGTATACATATATACCTATATATAGCGGTATTTGCGAATGCTCTTCACGTACCGTACATGCCATAAAATATAAAGGTCAAGATCTCTCTTTATAGTATGATTTATTGTAATTTTTGAAATGCATGCCTATGACTAGGCAACCATTTCTATTAGTGCGCAGAGATATGTGGGATACATATAGCTAAGAGAAAGGAATATAAATTGAAGTAACAATAAATCGCAAATTTTTCACTAAGATCGCATGTTTGATAACGCTATAATTTTCTTAAATTGCAGTAACAATTACGAATAATCTTTATAAATATGGTCGTATGATAGAACGAAATATAAGAAACGTTATAGTAAGGATTAATTAATAACAGATTTTGTTTTTTATAGTCTTTTTTTATTAAAAATATATATTATAAATATATACGTCAAATATACATCTCTGTCAACGTAATAAATGTGTAAAGTTCAGTTTAAACTTAAACTATGCACAGCGCCTGTGCGGAATTGAATTCAACGAACAATTTACAAATAATTAATCCTGAGAGTACGGGACAACGATCGCTTTTATCCTCAATATCGCTGAAGAACTAATCAAATTAGTAGCAAATATAAATTGCAAGATTTACATTTGCTGCGAATATTAATTCTGTTCTGACGGAGGACATCCTATAGACATCTATATATTGCCCTATATAATTTTTACACGTACATTTTGAGGTAGTATCTTTGTTATTACAACAAATTTGTGCTTTTGCAATCACATTTCGCGTTAAAAAAAAACACGAGTGAGGTCTCGTTGGATAGTCGTGGATTTGGATAATGAGATCTTAAAATAACTTATGCGGTCATTTCATATCGTCGAGTCCCATCTTCATAGATTTCAGGCGTTGCTGCGTCTGAGATTTATAAAGTTGGTATACGAAAACACGGTAAACATCTTCGTCTATTTTCATCTTGGATTTAGAAATTTTTGGTTTTGTCACCGACCTAAAAGCGTTCCAATTACAAATTACTTTACAGAACATTTGGAGGGGGCGGGGGGGGGGGGGGAATTACGTGATATACTTACAAGTCCGAACACAAGTGCATGAGATGCTGCGGCATGTAATAACGCGCGTGAGGGGAGAGATCTAAAAATGGATCGTCCACATTTGCCGTGCTCTCTAATCCTTCGAACCTGCGGTGTCACGAATAGTTGAACGTACGCACTTTGGACAACGGAAATAATTATGCGATAATGGGGCTTACCTTACGATGAAGTGTCTGCGGTACTGCTGCGCGATGTCGTTTATGTTTACTTTGTTTTTTGCCACTTCGAGCACCCCGCGAAATGCCATATCGCGGAAATCGTGTATTTCATAATATTTACTGAGCTTGTCCGAGCTCGACTCGTCGTCCCTCAAGTTTGATATAATGGCGGATCTCGTAGCCGGCGTATCCACCCAAACGACGCGGCATCCATTATTAAGCAACTCGGTAAACCATGAAACGGCACCAACCTTGGCTACTTCGTTCCATACAGCTCCGTCATGCCAGTCATGCACCTTTAAGAACAACGGTCGTGAGGAACATTCTCAACATTCAAGTCGCATTACTTTGCATCATATAAAAGCGAACTTTAACAGAGAAAGACACTTATTAATCTTAGAAATTGCGACGTGTGTTACATGTATATATTATCGACTGTTATTACATAACGCAAAACTTACGGGACAAGAGCACATCTTGGCAAGTGTTTTACGAAAATCTTTCATCAATGCCATGAAAGATGGTGAACTGTTGGTGTAAAGAAGAACGATATTGTCGCACGAAGGATTACCGTGACCGATTTCCTTCTCACTGTTATCAATAATACAGGGATCGGTGGATTTAAGACAATTTGAATCATGCTGCGGGTTCACATATAAATTGATTTCCTCCTTTCGAATGCGCAAATAACGCCGGAAACATAATATTCCAATTACTGCCGATATGATTAATACAATGGCAATAATGGGAAACAACAGGTACGAACTTGCGCTCAGCACTGTGTCTGATTGCATCAGTGTTTTCGGTGTAAGAATCTCGACGTGTCGCCAATGTTCGTAAGTTTGCTTGCAGTCTGCAAATATAATTTGCAAAACTATCATTTCGTGTCTAAATGAAAACTCTTATTTGCAAAATTAATATTTACATGCAAAGTTTAAACTACTATTCCTAATATGCCAATTGATAAGATGCATCGTTAGAAAAACTGCTATATTATCTTATTAATTCTACTTTGTAATATTGCATGTCCATCCTTAATTTATACTTACGCTTTACCCACAAACACGATTCAACCTTATGTCCTGATGGCGGCTTCCATAAAGTACCGCTTGAACATCGTTTGTCAATCAAGTTATACAGAAAACAAGAGCTTGCAGCTGGCGCTTCTACTTTAAAATTACATTGTACTCTCTTCTCATATCTCCCCTTTACCGCCTCAACCTATTTGAAAGTTTTTTCTTTTTAATATAATTTACATACATATCTGAATTTAGATAAGAAATGAATATTTTGATGGATTTAAAATAATATACAATTCTAAGATAATTAAGAAAAATAATATTTACAAATTTTACATCGCAATGTTGATCTGATAATTCCTTCACCACACTATTAACTCCCTGTAACAACAAAAATTTAAAGAATGTCAGCTGCTAAAAAAGGAAAAGAAAGCGAATTTTAATAATTAAATATTACCAGATCAATTATCCATACGAATAAAAACCCTTCACCTTGCCAAACACAACCCTTACTTCGATCTTTATTCTGCTGCGATATCAATGCCACTTGAAGAAAACGTCCTGTATCTGGTGGTAACGTAATATCTAATGTGAAATTCGTCATTTGGCTGTAAATATAGATATGCAATATTCGTTTAAACTTCTTACGTCAGACCATTTCTAAGTTTCTCGAGAAACATGTCATTATCAAAAATATTCCGATGGGAAATGTATTACAATAGAAGGTTTATCTTATCTTTATACCCGAGCTTATACCTTTTCTCAAGATTAGGACGTTCATTATATCTACAGATGACCTGTGGTTCCTTCACTTCCGTTCGTTTATAAGTAGTGTTCAAAAATGCAGTATTGCTCATTACATATTTCTTCTTATGATTGATGCGAAACCGAACCACATAGCATCCTTTAAAGATATGTGTGAACCATAACCCAATCTTATCCTGGAATTATTTGTCATTTTTAAAATATAAGTCTTTCTTTAATTAATGTATGTATATAGATATTGCATGTATAATTAGTGCTCAATATATAACTTTGCAACATTTTGTATAACCATTTCATATATATCAGATTAGCATTGTTCATTACCTCATACAGGAAGTCTGTTGCGTTATATACATTTTCTACAAGTGGATTATCATGCTTAAAAATACACAAATCCCTGTCATCGGTATGTACTTCCCAGTCGTCGTATGTGTCATTAAACTCATAATCGAAACACTCGTCTACATCTCGGATCGAAGGATTAAATAATAAGGCTACTCCATACATGCATTCTCTTTTAGGAGGTGCAAACTCAACTTGTACCGCACCTTACATTAAAGACAAAAATATAATTAACAGATTAACAATTAGATCTATATGTTCTAGAAATTGATTACTCAATTCTAGAGACATACCAGGCCGGTCTCCGGGCTCATCTTTGTCCTCATCATCTACTATTATACGATAGACTACAGATTTATTACCCTCTTCAGGAGGGCACAAATAAATATGTGAAGAATTGAAAAATCCAACCGTTGCGTTATAATTGTTTTTATCTTCAGGATATTTTTGTTTAAAATTTCTCTGAAAAATAAAATACATGATGGTATATACATATGTATATCTAATATATTATATACGTATATATATACAAAAATACACGAAATATATGTTATTTTGTGTAACTCACATTGCACAAAGGATAGTCACTCTTCCTATAAATCCATAATCCTGTACATCTATCTGTCTGAGCATTCAGAATAAATAGGAGAAGAAAGATACTATACATTATTCTTCCTTGCTTTATGAAAAAAATGTTCACCACTTTTTTAAACGCTACATGCGGTATCGTGTTGTGGTTAGCGAGCACTACTTATTTGATTCACTTGTATATGCATTTAATTCGATCCTTATTTAAAATAGACTCTTCATCGGACGTATACATTTATCGGCAGTAATAGCAACGGCCGGATTAGATTTGTGTGTCTCATTTATCACCTTTATCGTGACCTTTATCAGAAACACGTTAGTGAACAAATGTTATTAGACGGAGGGCCGGGGGGGGGGGGGGGGGGGGGAGGCACATTCTTCGCAGTGCGTTAGCGCGTGAATGCGCTCCGAAACTCATCGAAGACGAACCGTGGTGTATCGGTGCCGCGCGCGCAAATACGTCGTAATTGGGTGCATTTAGGAGCACGACTGCTTAGTAGCAATTAGATGTGATTGGTCGGATCCAAAGGTAAGAACCAATCGCATTCTATTGCTACTTAGCAGCCTCAGTGAGCGGTCGTGCTTCAGGATCTGTCAATTTCCTGTCAAGAGCAGTCAAGAGAAGTCAGGAAAAACCGCGAGGAGGTTAGCACGCGGAAGAAATGGGACGGACAATTTATGCTGAGGAGCACCTTCGCACATATTTAGCATCCTTAGCGAAGCCCGATGGATACGTGATAGGATTGATTTTAGGACAGGTCCGGTTTTTCAGTATCCTCCCCGCGTCGCATATTAATTAATGTTTTCTTTAACATATGTGATAAGCAAGTGAAAACGCGCGCAACGTTTCAACGTATTTCAAGTTATTTGAAATTAACAGAACTCCAGCAACGACTGTTACATTATTTATTTTTCTCTCTTTGATCATTGGCACTGATGGCAAAATACTTAGGAATTTAATTCTGCAATCGCGCAGTATTAAATTTAACGATAAGTCGTATGTAATATTGTTTCACTGTTTTCTATTTAATATTACAGAGTTCCGGGCAAAAGGACTACATCGTGCATTTAGCGAAGACACCACCTCCTCTTAGTAAAAATGTCGTGGAAGAAACATTAATTGGTTCCACAGCGCCCGTGGAACAGGATGCGGCGAATACATATATAAGATTTGTTAAAGATATACCTATGAGTTGGGTTGCTGATCACGCTAAACATGTATGTTACAGTCTTCTTGACACAATTACGAAATAGGATTTAATTCCTTATTTTTTTTTGAACAGTTTAATTATTGTGGGAACAAGTAAAAACAAAAAGAAATATAATACTTAGTCTTGTTTCCAATCAAACAAAATTATCAACTAACTTTGATGGTATTTTTTTACAAATGTAAAGTTCAACGACATCTCACATGCAACAGTACATGAATATTTCGACAATTGATTAGATAGATATATGTAAATATATAAACAATTTGAAAAATAAGAAATTAACGTATATATTCAAGTAACTTAGTGTATTACATAAAGATAATCACATGTTGTGTTTTGTTTAATTTACAGGTCACAAGAATGTTGCCTGGTGGAATGTGGGTACTTGGTATATTTATTGTCGGACCCGAAGATACTTTAGACAATACTAGCAATGTGCAAAAACTTAAGTCGGTTCTTGGTGCGATTCACAAAACTTTATCGTGGAATAACAAGTATCTCTGTGGAAATAATCAGGATGAGAAGCTTATATTAAGTTTCAACAGTATCACGCAAAAGTACATTGCCCTGAGTTTCTCAAGCAGACACGAGTTCTATGCTTTATCTCAACTAATTTGATAATTAGAATCTTTTATCTTCAGATATATTTGCAAGTCTATAGACATTGCTAAGGACAGTATGTTAAAACCGGCCGATTGGAAATTCCAAGAAAAAGCAACCAAGTGGTATCAACTTGAAGCCCTAGTAGACTTTGACAAATTGTACTTTGTTGCTGCAGACAAGGATCCCGAAACTCTCAAGAAGCAATTACAGGTATTAACAAATGAATAATTTATTCTTTTCTTATAATATTACATTAAAGTTATAAATTTTACAGAATATTTTGACGAGCGTGGTAGATTTAATCGAGTCTTCACTCGTCGTTATCGAGGGAGAGGTCAGATCTCCGGATGACACATTAGAAACACTTGTCAAGAAAAATAAGAATAGCAAGGAGTGTAAAAGTAAGACAAATGATAGCAGTAATTCACTTCAAGTTAGCCTATATATTCCCTGTGTGAGTATGAGTAGATTTATTTAAAGTTTACAAAAAGAGATATTAAGAAATTAAGCAAAATTTATCTTATTAGTCGCAGGATAACAGTAATGCGGACATAAAAATAACGTCATGCAGTGCGTTGATACGATTAATTGGACAATTAGTCAGTAGAACATTTGTACATCAGAAAGCCAGTATCACAGAGGTCAATACGGCTGTGAAAGAAGATATAGTAAGATCTCTAGCAAGTAGATTGGAAATGCATTGGGATAGTTTGATAGAGGAGGAAAATGGTTCTCCCGAAGGTAAATAATGTGACTGAGGGACATGTGATATAAATAGTAAAATTTGATATTTATATTCCGCAACCTTGCAACTTGATTTCAGAAAATATCACGTTGCATGAACCACCGAGACGAGTATTAATAGCATTACCGGAAAATAAGGTCACATTATCGGATTATCTGTTTCCTGGCGAAGGACCGCAAGAGGCATTATTGTCATTGCAGGAACTTCTAGATCTCGAAGTGCAAGAAAGTCAAGTTCAAAAGGAGGTCGAACTACAGGCTGGTAAGTAGAAAAATGTAAGATATCAGTGTAAGCAACTCGAAGTCACATACATTGTTTGTTTGCAACCGAATACGTTGACGCAGATCCTACAGAATTCTACTGCCAAAGTGATGTCAATACTAAACAATTGGACAATAATGCCGATACAACTGGAAATTATCAAACGGCCGTTTATCTTACCGGTTTAAGTGTTGCATTTATTATATTGTTGATAGCTGTTGTCGTACACCAATTCATGATTTAATATATGCATTTGGGCTTTACTCACAGCGCACGTGAAATGTAGCAGTTTGTATATCGTAATGTACAAATGTCCATTTTAAAGTAACAGTAAGTAATACATATTTTGAAGGCATGTAAATTTTGATGTAAAAAATTTAAAATTATTTAATATACACGTTTTGAAAGTTAACGTACCTTTAATCCAACCAACATCATGTTCTTACTTCTTATGAGATAAAATTCTCATAATCTTACTTTTATAACTAAAATTATGACAAAACTTTTAGCGTGAAATAAAAATGATGATTTGTTTATCTCTCACACGCACGCGTTGTGTTCATTTTTATTAATATAATATAAATATATTTTGAGGGATTACAATAAAATATTGCAAAATGTCTAACTTGCTTTATATTATACATGGATTTTATTATAACATCTACATAATATATACATATACCATATCATACACATGTACTTTTATATACAAAAGAATAGTAATCTTAGAATTTTTAGTCTTCGTAATGGCAATTCTTTATATCTTTAGTATGACAACTGCTCTGTTATTAATATAGTCTTTAATATTACTCATATATGAATAATATATAGCATGATAAAGTCAAATTAGGTAAAAACATGCAATTTTGATACAAAATTTGTTAATAAATTAGGCAGTGATAATCCTAATATTTAAATGCTCGCTATCAACTGCATTGCTGTAATAAATTTTGTAAATATTCTGTAAAATTCTTTATGCTAACGTGTATGAAAATTTTATTTACAAAACTTTTTACACTGTACACGACAAATCCCTTCAAAAAGACAATATCTCTAAGAATATTGGGAAAACGTAACAGAAAAAATATCGTAGTTCTTACATTTTTCTGCAATAAATATCGTTTACTCGTACTGAAAGCAACATTCCCCTTTTCCCTCACTTTCATACTGTGTTTAAACATATTTATTCCAGTCTCTATAGTGCAACTTTGATTCTTTTTCTCTCATTGAGTATAAGCACGAACAAGTGCCAGAAATACGATTTGTACACACGTAGCTATCGACTTTTTACATCTATTGCAGTAAAATCATTGAGTTTTTTATAATATCGTATATATACATATAAGATAATGCAAAATGCATGTATTTCTAACAGAGATGCCGTAAATTGGAAAAATAAATTCTTATGTGTGATCTAACTTATACATATAAATCTGCATAAACAAGATTAAGTAGCATGATTTTTTTATATCACTATAATATCTTCTTTCGAGCAACTTTATTTTGTTTTTTATAGAATCTTGAGTACCTACTTTATAGAATTGTGAATAATGTAATGTAAATAATAAATTAATTAACTCGTTAATAATACTTTCCAAAAATTTGTCTAAAACCTCCTAGGCAGATTCTACATACAATGACGATTCTACAGTTTAACGCAGAATTATTTGGAAAAATGGAATATATCATCGACGCCTTTCTGGCATATGATTATTATAGTTCAACGTGAATATGATATAATAAATAGTAGTCATACGAAATTACGATTTAAATACACCGTTATTGCAACACAGTTATGCAATTATACAAATTTAATTATCAAAATAATCATTAATCATATTTGTACTTTAATCATAGCATGTGAATTCGGCCATTTCGTTTGTGACTTAATTTTCTAAATTTTCAAAATTTCTCGAAATCACTTTTTCTTCCCAGAAAAAGCATAACGTTGTAAATATCTACGCCGTTACAATTAATGATAATTAATGATTACATTTGCATTTAATTATCATGTCGCGCGTGAACGCTTCTCGATGAAGATGCAAATTGCGTTCCTTATTTCAATACGCAACGTTGAAACTGCATTATTCCTCAGACAGAAATCGATCATTCTTAATCTCTACGGCTTGCAGCCGGAACTTTATACTACGCCCATTTTTATAAGCCCCGACTGGCTTCCTCTACCGACGCTCGCATCTTCCAACGAATCCAAGTCTAATGCGGACTCTATCATCGTCGTGTCCTGCAATAGTCTAAGTCTAGATGCAGATAAAGGGGTCGTTACAGTTACTGTTGGTATGGAAGATGTATCCAGAGCGGAAGAGACCACGACACTCTGACGAGAAGGCAGCGGTGCGATTTCGTCGATATCAATTGGTGCTATATTGAGAGACGCTAGCGGTATTTCGTTGGTAACAAGTTGACTTATACTGTTTGTGGTACTACCTAAAAGCAAAGTTTGTAATGCCAGATAAGTATATCTCGTTTCGGCGGTGTTGCATGGACAACTTGTACAAAAAAAAGAGAGTGCACATACAGCATTAAAATATAAATAAATTGCTATTAAACCGTGAAGGGGTACAAGCTGTTATGAAACCTCCTTAGTGTGTCGACAGAAAAGGAAAAAAAATTATATTGTACAATTATTATCAGAAAGGTGCAGCGTTGTGGCCTTGTGTTTTTCTCACACACGTATCAGTGATGCAAGCTCTATCGTATTTTCAATTAACCCACTTAATAATGCACTAATCCTCAGAACACATTCCTACATTCCGTAAAGTTAACATTTTACATTAAACATAGCATTGCATTTTTTTTATATTGCTTCCATTTATGCGTGAAGACAAAAAAAGAGTATATCAAACCATTCGTCACATTCTTTGCATATTACAAGACCTCTTACCGAATATTGTAAACTTGTAAAGAGAGCATACGCACATTGAAAAATAAAATGTTATTACATTGAATTGAAATTTTTCCTTCGAATAAAAAGCAAAAAAATCGATGCATTTCCGCGCGTATATGTTTACTAACTTATTTACATACAAGATCTTATCTTGTGATATCCTATGATATAAAACCAAATCATAAACCGATTAGTCACAAGCCATAAACCCTGCAATTAATTGTATCGCTCCAAAATTAGTCTCGTAAAAATATAAAAGGAACATGTCACGTGTACATGGTGATTTATTAATGCTAGTGAAGATAATCAGATCATTCGTAAATTAAAACATACACTCAATGACGATCAAAATGTTTGAAGTGAACTTACCGAGTAGTACGCTCTGAGCCCTCGATAACAGGACGTAATTTTAAACAACAGAGAAATACAGTTTATTGAATTATGTCCAAATTTTACTAATTACTAAGAAACTTAGATAAATATATATACAAATACATTTACATTCTAAATTCAGAATTAAAGAAACAAAAACCATATCTTTGCATTATGCACTTTCATCGTTTTTATAATAGCAATAAAGGAACTTATGCAATTGGCAAAATTCATGAAAGAAATACAAAATAATTTTTTGAACTGGGAATATTGAATGTGTGTAAAAGCAATGATAGATTTAGAAGTTTAATATATAGTATATGTTTATATAATAAGTTATGTATAAAATATCAATTAAAAAGAATATTATTAAAAAAAGTCACATAAAGTAAACATAATGGGTATCGTATACCTTAATTCACTTATACACCACCCCATAACTGTAATATACATATTTTTAAAATAAACACCTATGCGTAATGCAAAACGGTACTTTCAAAAAATAAATAGATAGATCTCTTTTTTTCTCAACAATGAAATTCAACTTGGGATTTGTATATATAATTTTTTAAAATTCCCAATTAAAGGAATCAAGAACAATCATATAACCATTTATATGTATACATATGTATATACAAATCATTACATTTTCTCAATGTAAAAGATTTTTTTTTTTAAGGATAGGACGAATCACGATTCTACTCGTTAAAGCTTTCTAATAAATTCATGATTTCTTTATTAAGAATGTAATAATGATTATTATTTTATTGTTCTCTTTTTCTACTATAAATGAATTTTATAATTCAAAAATGCGTTATCGGTTGATAATAGACGTTAAATGTCCTCATTGTCACTGAGTGAACTCATAATAAAGCGACGATTCAAGAGATCCTCTTCCGTGCTATCGCTCTGGCATAACGAATTCTCCGCGTACGATAAATTATTAGTTAGTGGTCCGGAACCGAATCTGTTGACCACGAGACCAATCGCGGTCTGCCCGATAATCGGTATGCCACCCGTGCCTAATATACGCGCCGGTAGAATGTTCTTCGTTATCGGATATTTTAAGCTGTGTTCGGCACACCTCATATTGTTATATTTAAGCATATGCGGCGACTGCGAGAGTCGTAATGGATCTTCGGAATAGCACTGGGGAAACTTTTGCAGATCGGTATAACCGTTTTTCTCGCTTATCTTGTAACGTAAGGGATCCTCGGAGTATCTCTGAGGATATTTCTGAAGATCAATGCCGTATTTCTGCTCTCCTATGCACTGGTCGTATATAAGATTATTATCCGAGCACCTATGATATTCCTCCCTACACCTATGAGGATACTTTTGCAAACCGTCCTCGCATCTACACGGATATTTCTGAAAGTCCGGATTTAACCGATCTACCTCGGCATATTTAATATGTTTCACAGAATCCTCGGAGCAATGCTGCACCGGGTACGGCGGCACGTAAGTATCGTTTATGTATTGGCGCGGATATTTTGGTAGGTCCTCGGGACAACGTGTAGGATGTCTCAAGAGGGTCAACTCACCGTTTATTGACTCTATTCTTGGCGAATGTTGACCGCTGATCAAGTTGTTCATCGAGCCCGTGAGATCCGTGCTAGGGCTCGTCTGAACCGTCGTACCGTTCGACTGTTAAAACAAATAAAAAATAACGAAAAATGCATACTACATATTGTACTTATGTATCGTACATTGTTACTAAAAAAATATCTACTGCATGATTAAAGTAGGCTAACACTATAACAAAGTTATACTTTGTAATTACCTGAGGCTGCACAATTTTGGCAGTACCATACGTCTTATTATTAGTAATCACATTATCATCACCAACTCGTTCGTGTTCCGCGCGATATTCAGGTGTAACTATCCCCCTTCGATCTGGAACGATATGATCCGAGAATGAATTCAATGCACAATTAAAGAATGACGTCACAGCTGTATCCTGAGTTTCTATGACTTGCAGATTCACATAGATGAATATTATGCAACTTGTACGCGAGAGAAAGATCTTACCGATTAAACTAGGTGGAGCTGGTCCACATAACACATAAAAACAATTTCCACAGATATTTCCTTCACTGTAAGGATTAAAATTGTCCTGTCCTCTTCTATTCGTGAACGACCCTTTAATCTACGAGCAACAGCAGCGATTAGGGAAAAATGCCGAGATATAATTGATACGTGATTTTATCAAACGTACTTACATCTTCGTTAGTCGTTTGATTGCTGCTAGTTAAATACGTGTGAAAACCAGCGAGGCCCAAGATACTCCAAAGAGAGAAGAAACATACGACTCCCACAATAACGCTGCTCGGGGATAGTTTTACAACTTCTAAAAACGGCTTATTATCTTTCGTAACTAAAATCACAACAAGTAGTAAACATGCATGAAACGTTACCGTTCTAATTTTGTCATAATTGTATTTGCGTATGTTTATTTGTAATAATTCGGAAATCAAGATTACTCACGCATAATCATATGTGTGACTGCACATATAAATATAAAAACGCAAAGAAATGCGAGGGATACTATAAAAGCATAAAAATATCTATAATTTCTTCTGCCCACGCAATTACCCACCCATGGACAGTGATGATCAAATCTCTCTGCAAGAATAGTTATCTTTAAAACCCTCGCCTAATATCTGTGATTAAATTAGTATCGTATTCAAGATTAATTCTGACAAGTGTCTGATAACACGAAAGAGAAAAGGAGGACGAATATCTCAGATATCTAATTTTGATAAAGTAACAGATATACATACCTACGCAATTGTCACATAAACTACAGTGAGAGGCTCTTGGCGGCCTAAATATCTTGCATGTAAAGCAATATTTTAATTTTACTGGTTGCCCTCTGATCAAGACTTCTTTCGTCCTCGGAGGAGGTCTGTATGTCTTAGAGTTATCATTGTTCGGTACTTCTACAATCCAGTATGAAAAATATTTCAATTTAGCACTTTTAATCTTTATAATAAACACTTATTATCTGAATTAAAATATTATTGGCCTTTTAAAGTAGCTAAATGAAACAATGCAATTGCTATGTCTATAAATACTCTATGATCATATTTGTACCGATTTGTTTTTCGATGTAAGCTGCTTCGTCAGGTGTTGCTCTTGGAATTACTCCAGGATCGCTAAAGCTTGTGCGGAACAAAGCAGACATTACAAATATAAATAATAAAGCTCCTATTACTGGTATCGCTGGTGTTACATGTAGTGCCAGATATGGACAACTGGAAAAAAAAAGAAAACCATTGTCCAAAAATTTCATCCTGTTGTATATATAAAAAAAATGCTATTTTTCCTGCTGATAGACCAAGAACGATGTTTACAGTTTAATCTTGTACTTGATACACTATCGTCTTGCGTATGATCTCGAGATGCCGTACAATTGTTTCATTTACTGGATGGAATCTCAAGACTAAACGTAAGACGATCTCAAACATAAGATCAGACTATGAATAGCACCCTAATCTCTCACAGCTCTATCTAATTCTACTGGTGCTTATCTTTAAAGTCAAACGTAATGTAGAGCGTGCAACGCTTACTCAGAATCGAAGAATAATCCACTTGTTACGACGATGAGGCGTACAGCGTGCTAATAGATTAAGGACGGTATTCATAGTCCAATCTTATATTTAAGATCATCTCGAGTACGATCTTGTGATGCTATATAATCGTTTTATTGGATAGAATCTCAAAACCACCTAGGGATCAGAGATGATCTTGAATATAAGATTGGACTATGAAAAGACCATCTTAATCTCATAAAGTATTCAGTGTACTTTTGATTATATGGTACATGAGTTACTACAAATATTATAGGTTTATCCTTGACGTCAAATGTAGCGCAATGCTTACTTATTGTCAAAACCAAAAAACAATCCACTTATTCTAATGATAAAGCATACAATATGTTAATAGATTAAGGACGGTATTTGTAGCGTAATCTTGCATTTGAGATCATCTCAAATACTATGACGCTGTATAATTGTTTCATTGGAATCTTAGAATCATCTAAGACTCCAAACACAAGATTAATCCTGAATACAAGATTAAACGACTACGAATACCGTAGTCTAATCTCACAATGTACCTTTGATTAGAGTACACAAGTTGCTATAACAACTTTACCTCGACTGAGGTTTATCCTTCAAATCAAATGTAAATGCTTACTCAGAACCAAAGAATATTACAATCCACTTGCTCGGGTGATAAGACACACAATGTGCTAATAGATTAAGAACGGTATTCATTGTCTAATCTTGTATTAAGCATGTGTATATGGTTGCATGGTCCATTATGATCTCGAGATGCTGTATAATTGTCTCACTGGTCGGATAGAATCTTAGGATCATCTAAGACCAGACCTAAGACGATCTTGAACATAAGATTGGGCTATAAATACCATCCTAATCTCACGAAGAATCCAATGTACCTTCGATTATAGTACATTGGGTTACTATATAACAATTACAACAAGGCTCAGCCTCGAGGACAAGCTTAACGAAGTGCGTCGCTTACTCAAAACCGAAGAACAATCCACTTGTTCCTACGATGAGGCACACGGTGACGTAGAACACTCCAGTCTGCGGTGCCATCATCACTCTGCCGTCGCAGCAGAAGCGATTCCTGCCTGGGAACAGTTCCCATTTTCGCGTGACGTGCGGCATCTTGCTCCAGGGTGAAGCCTCTCTCACGTACTGCCATATATGAACGTACGGGCCCCGGCGACAGGTTGCTGCGGGCGATTTATCACAATCGTGCAATCGTGTCCCTTGGACGTTCCCGCTCGTGAACACGGACAGGCATATCTCATCTCGTCCGCGTCGCCCGGTCCCCGAGTGAAAACGCGGAGGCTGCGGGTGGCGGCATCCATATACCAATCACCACCTGGCGCAATGTCCGTCGCCTGTTGAGCGCTCGGCGTTCTACCTGCGATCGAGACCGCGCCACGAGGATGTTTACGATCAAGCTCGCGCTCGTCGACCTAACTAACCTAATCTTCCTGAGCTCGGTTATCTCTCAAAGTCCAGGGAGGTCCACGGCATCCTCGGCGGACGAGCCGGCCTTGCTCCAACCAAGAGTTCTACCCGGCCGAGTTCGGCGCGAAACGTCACGTTCCGACTCCGGGCTACCAGCGCGACGTCGACGTCGACGTCATCGTCGTCGTCGTCCGTTTCGAGAGTCACCGACTCCAAAGAAACAAAGGCTCGCCGAGAGGGTCGCGGACGCGAAGGAAGGGCCCTCGCACGCGCTCGGAATTGGGTCAGCGAGGCCACTCACGGGGTACGTTCCGTACATACGCGAAACACTGTCGGACGTGCGCCACCGGGTTCCCGGGGTCCCGTCGGCCGTTCCCCTCCTTCAGGCAACCGTCATCGTCCACGTCGCCGTCGTTGCGGTCGCGATGTGCCCACGGACGACGGTGATAACGCGCATTATTTTATTATTTATTATCGGGACACGCACTACACCACCGTGAAGTACGCCGCGCGTACGACGTGCTCACCTCAACTCCACAACTCTCGCTCTCGCAGTTTCGCACTCGCTCGCTCTCGCTCGCGAAAAGCGCGCGCAGCGCCGCCGCGCGGCTCGCGCGAAAGCGCCACGTGACTGACGTGACTCGCGGCAACCACGTGACCCGACGGGCGACCCCGAGCGATCGCGATTCAAACGTTCGCCCCTTTTCGCGCGGGTCGATCCATCGATCATCGGGATTTCCGTCTCTCCGCGAGCCCCCGGGCCGTCGTTCCTTCCAATTCCTACGCGACACCTTTCGCACGGTTCTTGGCCAAGCTTCGAGGCTTCTAATAGTTCCGATCTCGTCGAGCGAAGATTGAAGAAAGTCCCCGCGCAGCCCGCGCCAGCTTGATTAAAAGGACGCGGAAAAGCGAGGGGGCGATGGACGCGGCGTGTCCTAACCGCTTCCCCGCGGTTGCACCGGCAGGTAAAATGAAAAAAAAAAGAAAACAAAGAAAGAAAGAAGGAGAGGCGTGTTTCTTCGAGGGTGCCCCTCGATCAGAGCGGGCGTCGCGCGAGATTGATTATTTAATACGGTTGGGGGAGGGCGGCGAGCGCGCGACTTATCGCCCTCGTTGCAAAATGGGTCGTCGACGCAATGCGGCACGTCGTGCCGCGCACCGCATACACATACACACACACACACACGCAGAGGTGTACGGACACCGCGCGCGCGTGTGTGTGTGACCGAGGAAATCCTGAAAATCGAACAATATCCCACCGCCGGCGCCATCTCCGGGCGCGAGCCCGACGTTCCCGATTGTAGGATTTTCGCGAGGCGAATGATGGAGCCCCGGGGCGATCTATATAGATCCCCCTCGTGGCGCAGCAATTCCTCGGGCGACAGGGTGCATTGATGGAGTATGTTATAGCGATTCTGTCTGGAGATATCTGCGTCAAGAGGTATATTTTATTCCATATCTGTTACATTGATAAAAAAAAAACTTGTTTTGCATCAACGCTCAAACCCATATAACGGATGCTGGGATTCAATTCGCAGGTCGTCCAGCGACGCGAAAGCGCATCTTTCGATTAAGTACACCGCGACGACCACGTTGTATTAATTTCGTTCAATTTGATGCAATTTAATTAAATCTTCTGTTTCGTACAATTTATACATATTGATCGTAGGCCCTGCGTCAGCTAGCCGCCGCGCTATACTTGAAAAAGCCGGAGACCGCGACCGGCTCGAGAAAAGCGATGATGAGGGACATGCGGCGATCGTTATGCGGCGACGAGCTGCGCTGAAGTTCACGAAATTTTCTATACATCCCACCTCTCTCCGTGTACCGCGAATCCCCGCGAGCGAGCGGGAGGTGTGGGAGGAGGACGTGATCCCTCCGTCTGGACGGGGTAGATCATCGAGCGGCAGGTAATCGATAAGCCTGCAACAAATCGGAGTGACGTACGCCGCGCCGCGCCGCGCCGCTCGGGGTATATCCTACATGCGCGCCTCAGGAGAAAAGCTCTCTCTCTCTCTCTCTCGTGTGGGAGCGAACGCCTGCACGAACGGGGCATTGGATATCAACAGGCGCGGTGAAGAAGTTGGCGGACGTACGCGTCCACCGAGTTTCAGCCTCCCTCTCGGCACGACCCTCGAGGAGAATCTCCTCGAGTCGAGACGTATCGTATCTAATAATCCGAAGGTACAGCCGAAACACACGAAACAGCGACGGCGCGGCGGCGCGGCCGGCGATGGCGATGGCGGCGAGGGTCTCGTCTCGAACTCAACTCGAGGGGCTAGGGGTCGCGGGAAGAAGGGTACCGCGACGGTATACGAGGACGGATAGGAAGGGAGGTCGAACGGGGCAGAGTGCGCGCCGCGCGAGGGGGAGGCCGCGGAAGGGGATCGTCGCGGGAGGGTGTATATGAATCGGTCGGTGTGGAGCGCGAGAGAGCGGGCGCGATGGACGGACGGACGCAAACGCTGAAATCAGCTCGGGCGATCGATGCGATAAATGGATGCGTGCGATTGGTAGCCGGGAAAATCGATGATGAAACACCAGGGGGGGCATACCCTACCCTCCCTTCTATGCCGGCGAGAGCCGGCGAGCCGAGCCGCGCCGCACACCGCACGTCGCGCGGAGAGGATGGAGCAAAGACCGAAATATCGATTTTTAGGCCCCTACGCGGCGGTTCGTTCGATGCTCGTATTCTGCCCCCCCGTGCCCCCTGTCCCTGTGTTACTCTCTGTCCGCGCCAAGCGCCTTTCAAAACACCGACGACGCGCGCGAGCTACGCCGCGCTCGTGCACGCAGCACCCGATCGTCCCCGTCGACGTTGCCGTTTGTCCCTCGTCGTTGTTTCTTCATATATAGTTCGGATTTATCGTTGCGTTAAAGTCGCGCGTTTCGAGTAGACCGATTATCAGGAGTGGATCCTCGAATCATTAATCCGGTGCGCCGATGTTCTCAGGTAAATCGCAGCGGCGGCGAAGACGACGTCTGGCCGGAGAGAGAGAGACAGAGAGAAGGAGACAGAGGGAGCGATCGAGGGTGCTCGACGCATTATTCTCTTTCCCGTGGATGATTCACGAGCTACAACGTCGTAACCACGAGCGAGTCGTGATCAATGCGCGGTTCTTTGGTGTACCGACACGACCAACAGTGTGATCCCGGGCGGGTGCGATCGCGCGTATCCGACGTAAACGGCACGCGCATCTCGGCCCGACGTCGGCGGAAAGAGGGTGTCGAGTAAACATCCATTTACCGCGGGAAAGGAGACGGACGACCTGCTGCAGGGGCCTCGCCTCGTGCGTCCCGATTGAATTTGCGCGAGTTCGATTGAACGCGCGCGGCGGCGGGATACGAAAAGGAAAATTGCGGCCGCGGCACGGCGAGAGCGAGAGCGAGAGAGAGAGAGAGAGTGTGTGTGATACGCGCCAAGTTATCACGTTGCGCGACTTATCGGCCTGCATTGATCTTGTTATACGGGCGGCGACGGCCGACGGCGCGAGGCACGATCGGAGAGCGGATTGGATCTCGTTGCCGCCGCAAACGTGACCAAGGAAACACACTTGACGTCTCGACCTCGCGTGTCGGAGGACTAACGCGATCCCCGCGAGCTCGAATAATATTCGTACGGGATGTCGGGATATAGCGCTCGAGCCGTGGTCTCTCGTCTCTCCCCCAATCGATCTCGAACGATTTGCAATTATATATATGGCTTTGTTCTCTTTGGAGTAACGACGCTGGCGATTGATACGATCGCGGTGAAGAATTAGAATTGAGAGAGAGAGGAAATGTCGCCGAATTGTCTAAAATTGTACTTGCTAGATCGCGACGCTTTTCTCGCCCGCGAGATCGCAAGGCGAGATCACGGCGCGGGAGGGGAAGGGGGGCGATTTCTATAGCTTCTCTCGGCCGCCTGCCTTTGCAGGATGACTGTCCCGCAATCGCTAATCGCGACGATAGATCGATACGGTTAAAAATGCGCAGGACGCCGAGGGCGACGGAAGGAAATTCCCGGCTGCGATATCCCGCCGAACTGTACAATTCAATTGTTATCGCATTACCGATGAGATTACGCCGCGCAACAGGCTCGTTGTGACATAGACGTACGCGTTGAAATTCTACAAACAGTAAACACTATGCAAAATTCAAGACGTCATCCGCGACCTTCCGTTCGCGATCGCGTTTTCTAAACGTTTAGATAAGTTGAACTTTGGAGAGGAATTGCTTTATTTTATCGCGGTGCGCGGTATGACGACAGTGTCTTTGAATTTCACGTCCAACAGTGATCCGGCATCGTTTTTTTGTCTGATACAGAAAAGATGGCCATCGCCGCCTCGGAGAATTATCAGCTCAAGTGGCACAGCTACGGGGCGCATCTGCACAGCTCCGTCGCGACTCTGCTACACTCGGAATCCTTCGCGGACGTTCTGCTGGCCACGTCCTGCGGGCGGCACGTGGCGGCCCATCGATTCGTCCTCGCGGCCTGCTCGTCTTACCTCAGTCACATTTTCCAGACGTGCCATTTCGGCGCGAACACCAATGCGCCGATAATCGTGGTCGGTAATCAGATACTTATTTTGCGTTGTCGTTTCTTTTGTTCCTATTTTAATTGACAGACGCGGCCAATTCGAAGCAGCGTAATCCAGAGAACGTATAGACGATCCGATAATGTTATTTTATGCTTTAGGTATTGCCCACGGAGATCGGATACCGTACACTAAAAATCCTGATACAGTACATGTACAGCGGCGAGGCCACCGTGACGAACGACCAGCTGGAGGGAGTCCTGAAGGCCGGCGACATCCTACGTGTGCGTGGACTGTGGAGATCGAATACCGGCAGCAGCAAGAAGGAGAACATACAGTCGAACAATCAGAAAATCGAGCGCGACAAGCGGGAAACGTCGCAGCTGGCCGGGCAGATACAGAAGATCAAACTGGTACAGCCGACCGCCGAGAAGGTAATCGAGAACGTGCAACAGGCGGCCACGGCCTGCCAAAATAATATACAGCCGGCTAAGCCAATCGAGAGGAAGAGCACCGAGAAGATCGAGGACAAGGCCAACGAATCTGAGACCAAAAAGGTCTCGGAGGATAAAAGTAGCGAGCAGAGCAAGAACAAGGAGAATCTCGAGACAAATGGGAAAAAGAAGAAAGCCGTTAGCAGCGACGTCGAGTCGAATAAGTCGAAGAGCGAAGGCGAAAACGTGAGCCAGTTTTTTTAGGTTTAGTAATAATGCAATTTTAAAAAAAAAGCACTCATTCAACGACATAAAGTCTAAAATGTTCTTCCTCCTTTTTAGACCGAACTAAATCTGGAACTGTTAGTGAAGGACGAGCCGATCGATTGGGAAGAGTCGATCGATCCGTCGGAATCGCTTACGATAGACCATGAGATCGATATCAAACCAGTGCGTAAAATAAAAGTCACAACTATACGGACAGTAGTTTTTTTTTTTTTTATATATATAACGAAGAGACAATAACATTTCCCTTATTCTCGTCGCAGGAGATCGTGCATAGCGCGGACGAGGATGGAGACATGGAGGAGGAGGAATATACACCGCTGACGTGCGACATGTGCAGTCAAACGTTTAACAGACCGTCGGACTGGGTGAGGCATATAGAATTCACGCATGCTGACATGACTGAGAATCGGAGAAAGAAACGAAAGGTACTGTGTCGCGAATTCTTTACGACGTATATGCGCACAATAGAGATTGTGAAATGAGAAAACGCGGCGGTTTCAGGACGATATAAACGACGACAGGGATTTCCCGCCTCTGAAGTGCGATCTATGCGGCAACATGTATTCCACGCCGCAGGAATGGGTGCGTCACATACAGACGGAGCACACGGAGGAGCAGTTGGCCTTGATGAACAATTCGGCGCCCCCCAAGCCGAAAAGGGTTCACAATCACCAAAAGTTATGCAACATATGTCAAAAGGAATTCCCGAGTCACGCCTCGATGGTCATCCACCAAAGAACGCATACAGGCGAAAAGCCTTTCCTTTGCTCCTACTGTAAAAAAGGCTTCAACGTAAAGAGCAACTTACTGAGGCATTTAAGGACACTGCATGACAAATACGTACACCCTAGCTTATACGGGAGTAATGGTAGCACGAACGCTTAAAGACCTTTCACATTTCTTTCCGACGCAACAATATATATGTATACATATATATTGTTTTGCATAGCGTCTCAGTCGTGGAGAGACCATACAGTATCTTATGTATATTCAATATTATGACTACGTAGACTGAACGCGTATCTATAACGTATAAAAGGATGCCAAATCGGAGCACGACATAACGGTGAACTAACCGAGTCAAGATCTGTGTGAATCTCCACCGAGAGAAAGCATAACTGAGCGCATTTTAAAAATTCATAATGCATATTGGAGAAAAATCTATACAAACTATTTTTTCTAAAGAGTAGTTGTCGCATTCTTTATATAATATTTTTCTTTTCAATAATGTATAAAATAATAGAACTCCTCTCTCGTTAAATAACTTTCGATTGAGTTGAAAACAAGAAAGCAATATCAGGGTCTTGATACCAAAGAGGCTGATTAATATTGCCAAAATGTCTCATTTGAATGTTTTAAACCTTCTTTTCTTCCCTTTAATGTAGTGCACGTATATAAAAAAAAAGTTGCTTGTTTAAAAAGATTTTTGTTTAAGAACGAAGATTACAAATGATGAATGATTTTACTATTTATAGAGACCTGTCGAGGAGTGCTTGCGTGTAAAATAATTCTATAGTATAAATCAATATTTAATGATTATTAACTTAATTATTTAGAGTAATAATAGGATAAATCCAAATTATGTAAGATTTAACTGTATACTACTTCTAGGCTATTCCATCCATGATAGCCCTCTTATTCCCTCAGCTCGTAAGTTAATTATGTATTTTTATATTAAAGTAGCGTATACACACAAACATATACGACGTAAGATACTTGCATTAAGCAAAACATGAAATTTTGATCTAGGCTAGGATATAAGAATAACGTATAACATTCAAAATTTATCAAATTTTTTGAAAATATATTGAGTTCTTATATATATATAAAAAAAAAAGAACAATGCGATATTATCAAAATACTGTCACAGTCTCTGGAACATTAATAATGTGAATATTGATTAAGAGGATGACACCATTTTGCTATACTAATCATTGTGTCACTCTACTATAAATTTTAGTGTCAATTCTGCATTGCGCTAGCACTGTGACGAGCCAAATAACTTTTAAATGTAAAATTAAAATAATATATTACCTTAAAAGTACCCTTAACTTTGCCTTACTTGTACCTCAATATCGAATAACGGAGTATTTAGTTTTCTCGATTAGTAAATATGTATGGTATCATCTCCTTGGAATTATGTCAAACCAACTAATCGTTTTCTATTGAAATAAATATGACGATATATACGAATGCTAATAGGGCAAAATTTTCCGAAAACAATCGACAACGTGATGCAGAACCGTTAATTACAAGTTCGATGTATACAAGTTGTATTTCTATCGTCGTTTTTTTTTTAGTTTTCGTCCTCGTCGTCGATTTTGGGTGCCAGGTAATACCTGATGTGTCCAATATCGCCGATCTTGTATTCACATACTAAAGGCACATCGTCGGACATGGACAGTGTAACTTGGTTGCAAAGAGGACCAGCTTTCACAAAGCAATTCAGATAACGACAAGAAAACGTTAACTTTACTGGTTCCTGCATATTAACTATTACCGCTGTCTCTTCGTCATCCGCATCCGCGGTCTGCGCCAATTTGATGTTGCCTGCAAAGAAAGAGGCAGCATGTAAAGTACTTATACATGTACGCGTACGTAGGGGGTGTCCCTGTACAAATGATCACTTTCTTTAATCTTTAATATTCTGTGTAACATTATTTTATATAAACATCATAGCGTTCTCAATTCTTGCTTTGATTAAATCTGTATAAATACATCTTAAAGCTTATTCTATACAGTTTTATTTAGTAATCAAATATCTCCCGATGGTAAGTATATCTCGTATGGAAGTGAAAACGTAAACAAAACATGACCTTTGCTGATGAGATTAGAAAAACAAGCATTTAAGTACAGTTTCAGTTAAGGCTTTAAGACTTTTACCCTGTAGTCAGTTTCAATCTGCTGCTGGACCGACGCAGAACACAGAGAAATCTCAGCATTAAAGAAAATGGCATTGAGGCTTCCGTTTTATTTCGATGACGTAAGTAAAGAGAACAAATTATATTATTAGTTTATCTGAAGAATATTAATTTACCTGAACCGGAATCGCCGGACGCACTGAATTTTATACCTTCCTTAGTACATGCAAAAGTTATAGATTCCCCAAACGAGCTCAAGTGCTTGCATATGCGGGCAAATTCTGAAGTCGGCATTTTCACGACGCACTGGTACGAGGTCTCCTGCAAAGCAATTATTCGTTGAGAACCAACAATCTTAATATCGTATCCGCTACTTTTTACGAAAGTCAGCCTCACGGGTATGCCTAGGTGTTCCTGATCCATATTAATCAGTTTCATCTCGTACTCCGCTATCTTGTCCTTGTTCGGCGACTCAAATATGAAGACTATAGACTCGGGATTGTCCCACGCCCTGAGGGTCACCGTGTCTTCCGTATCGGCGCATCGCAGAATCTTTGACATGCTGAAAGCGTTTCATGATCAATTACCGACGTGATTAGTCCGCATTAATTATCATAGCGATCCAGTATCCACCAGCTCTAGATTTGCTCTTTTTTACTGCATTTCTCAAAACCCCCCCCCCCCCTCCTTTATTTCCGCTTTTAAAATCTCATAAAGCGCTCGCGCGTCTATTCGCATTATTCGAAAAGCAAAAAGCAAAAGGGAAAGGAATATACCGCAGCCAAATGGAACATACCACCGTCGGCACCGTCCCTTTGTTCCGAGGGACAGTCGCCCGGCGCATAACCTTCAAATCAATCGTGTTCGAACTCACACACTGATGCTCATCCCCATCGACAGATTGCGATCGCAACGGTACTTGTCGAAGCCGTCGCTCCTGAGATTCAACGAGACCAGGGAGACGTGCGCGTTGTCCATCGCCTGGACCTGAATCCCCGAGTCCGAGCATTCGAAAGTCGCCTCGGTCAGGAGGTCCTTCACCGCGTCCAGCACCTTCTTCAGGATCGCGCTCTGCGTCAGGCGTGCCTCGAACATCGTGCCGTTGTTTCTCACGCTCGCGCTAAAAAACTTAACGTCCTCGAGTAGAAAAAAATACGTCCCTTCGTGAAAAATCGTCAGAAGCAACAAGTTATTTCTCGTGGCTCGCTGCCCTTTTGCAAGACGGTTACCCGCGCTTTTGTCGCACACGCTCGTGAGTAAGCGGAAGTAGATGGCATCCTCGAGAATGTTCGAGAGTGTATCCGGTATTCAAATATTCCGCAATATGTGCGACACATGAGGCATATGCAGGCATATGTAACTTATATAAAAGAAACACATTTTTTAAATTATGATTATACATAATTATACGAAAAAAAATTATTTGTAAAGCATTAACTGTGTTATATTTCCGCAATTTGCAATCATTCAATTGTAATTGACACGAACGCTTACTCTCCGTGATTTATATCTGCAATTATTTAATTATAATTAACATGAACGCTTACTCTCCGTGATTTTCTCTGTTAAAAAGAACTATACCGTGTAGATTGTAGAACGACGCATAAACGGTGAAGAGGTTAATTACGAAAGAATACGTAAAATAATAACTTTAATGATATAATAGAGCTTACATAATTCTTCGCTTCAAGCCTGATATTCATTAAAATTCGTCGGAAGAAATAATAATTACAAAATGCTTAAATACGGCTCTATATAGTCGCTTACTCTACTATATCTAAATACATGCAGTCTCATTTGTTTATATTACGCAGCTACTGTGATATTTACACATTATATACGGAATCAAATCTCATAAAAAGAACTGGGTCGGCGAGTATTAAGACAATGTTTCGTTTTTAGAAACCGATGTCGCCTGTCATGTTCTCCAATTCGCTGAACATTTTGTCGAGATGCTGGAACAAGAAAGCGAATGTTAACGTTGTATGCAAAATATTATCGAGATTTAAAAATACGCAACTAATCGTGCGCTACACTCACGTCTGTCTGTTCCTCGTTATCTCGTGTTCCCGACGGCTTAGCCCTAAACGCTGTATTTCCATCGTCGATACCTTCATCTTCATCGTCATCGTCGAAGTTTTCTGCATTGATATCCTCATCATCATTAGAATCATCCGGTTCATCGTCATCATCATCATCATCGTCATCGTCATCATCATCGTCGTCGTCGTCGTCGTCATCGTCATCGTCATCATCATCGTAATCTATGGGTTCCTCTTTGATCTGCGTAAGCATCACCATTTCCTCGACGGCGTTCGCCTCGGTTAGACATGACGGGGGAGCTCCCGAGGCCAAAGGTATTTGAAGGGGCTGTGACGTCTACGTAGAAAAATAAAAGCATCATTAATTCCTTTGGGATAATTGTAATATATATTAAATACACAAAACAAACTACGTAATTTCATTTTGCCTGATCTTAAAGATCAAACATAACAAAATGTGTTTAAATAGTTCTTCCGAACGATAACATGAGAATTTCTACATACAATAGCAACACAACAATACATAACATAACGATATTGATTTTATATCTATTACCCAAGGTTGTTCTTCTTGTGTCGATAACCCAGCCAAGTGAGAGTTTGTGTTTTCCTGAACTTGCGAGGCTGGCTTTCTTTGTGCTTTATTGGAGTTATCTAGCAATCGCGCTTCCGCGCTATCCACATTTTGATTTGCCGACGACTTATCCGCGTGATTGATCTTGTCTTCCTTCGTTTTTTCATCAGTTTTACTTTCTTCTTCTTTCAACTCATTAACATTGAGCTCAAGTCCAACGTGATTCCGTTCCTTCTCCACTTGTGCGGCGTTACTTGGCTCCTCTTTAACTTTCTTAACGTCAAGCTTAGGTTCTTCGGGAAGACAAGTGTTACCTCTCTTCCGTCTAAATCTGACGTTAATACTCCTCTTGTCCAACATTAAACCGTATGCTTGTTTGTAATCTGATATTGCATCGTCTACGCTATTATATCTCATAAGAATATTTCTGCAACAATATGTAAGGATAATATTATAAGCATTAAGAATCGTAAAAAACTTAATCCTACTCCTAGATTTATTAGCATAACAAATAAAGCGGGTTAACAAGATATCCATAACTAACCGTGTGTTCTTCATCTTCCGCGTTTCTTCATCTTGTGCCTTTGGAAATTTACTTTTTATTTCGCTCGTTTTAACAGATTCGGGCAGATTTCCTATGAACAAGGTATAGGGATCTATCTCCTCGGGATTATCCTCGTCTCTTAATGACTTCTTTTCGACCTTCAAGTGTCCCACACCAAACTTGATTTTCTCCAATTCCTTTATCGCCTCGTCAATATTCACATCTTCCGCCATTTGAATGAAGCAATATCTCGGCCCACACGGATTTTGAAAATGTATGTTTAGTATCTCAGGATGAAACTGGCCGACGATGTCCTTGTTTAGATCCGTATCGGGAAACTTAATTATCAAGCTCTGCGCATTAACTTTGTTCTTCAAGTTATATTCACTTTCAATTTTCAAAGCCCTTTCCGCATCCTCTCTATTCCACGGCTTGTTGACATAACTTTGAGACATCGGCTTCCTCTGTTTATTCTTCTTCACTACCTTTTCCTGAAAACATTACATTGCATTAGCTATCCTCGGTAACAAACATAATTTGCTATTTGAAATATGTTCATAATAAGTAGTACAATTTTTACGTCCTGATCCTCCGTCTCCTCGGTATGCCTGTTGCTCACGATTCCCGGTGGGATGGAGGATATGGGATGATTAGGTAGAGGAACGGTCATGTGACTTATTATAGCGTCATTCGTCGTCGCGGGATAATTACTCCTTCGCCACTCCAATCCGAGATTGCCCGCCAGCGTTGCGCCAAAATACGCTGCTTGATCGAATTGACTCTGCGGCTGACCGAACCGCACCACCCTTCTGTTTTTACGAAAATTATTTCTCTGAACATTATACATATTGCTCCTACTGTGAAACCTCTCGCGACGTACGTAGTTACCCCTAAGTGGAATCTCCCTATGAATCGTATTGGCGATATCGTGCGGAGTCGGATGTGGTAAGGGGGACGTTTGTGGCGCTATCCATTGCCAGGGGGTGTGCGCGTGGGTCCATTGAATGGGAGCTACTTGGGAAGGCACTGGTCCGAATACGTGTGGCGGAGGTGGGACTCCGCTGGGCGGCGGAGGCATGGGAGGCAAGGGTGGCTGCCCGGGTAAGGGTTGAGCGATGGTGGAGGGTGCGGAAGACGACGGCGACGAGTAATTGGCGTACGGAGAAGCATCGTATCCAAAGCTGAAGGAATCCTGCTTAAAAAAGTTCCGTTTGCTCTCGCTGCTTTCCTCGGGCACCTGAGGATCAAGAAAGCATGAATTAAAACGGAGCGGGCGCGCCGTGATTCGTAAATTTTACGACGTGCGCGACCGGACGCTGCCTCGTCGGGGGAGCAATCATTTCAAACGACCGCGACGTCAGTGCGATCGCGTGCGTAAACAATGACATTAGACAAATTAACCTAGAATAACCTAGAAGATTAGGAACGCGCGAGCGGAACGAGGGAGGCACAACGCGTCCACCGATTATCGCGCTTAGAAACGACGAGGTGGACGTAGCTCGGTCATTACCGCGCGCTTCATGCTGCCAGGCTCAACGTGGCTCGCCTTACAGGGTAGCAGCATTTCCTGAGTTACAACCAGTTACAACGTAAACACATCGTAGCGCGAGCATGAGTGACATTAGTGACAAGCGTAGCCACGGCGAGGACGCCAGGGGCGCCAACCCCTTTCGCATTTCGCGTCGCGGCACGCGCGCGCGCAACGATCTTTCGCGGGAAATAAACAGGAACGACCCTGACCCGGATCACGACGAGGTGACGAGGCGAAATTGCGTTAACGCAATTCATCGTCACGTCACGCAATTCGCGAGAACGCGAGCGCGTCGTTTGCGTCGTTGACATTCCCGCTTTCTTAAATTTCTCTTTCAAACTATCGATAGTATCGATCCGCGACACGTCGCACACGTACGTGACGACGCGGACGCAAACGTATCGCGTCGTTTAAAGTTCAAACGCGCGAACAAAATTGCAGAGATGACACTGTAAAAAAAGACCAATATAAAGAGAATTATTAGTAATAATAGAATTATTATTATATACTGTTTTATTTTTTACAATTGTAGCAAGCTCGCAATCTTTTAATTATAATTGACATCAATTTGTAATTGTGGGTGAGAGGCGACGAGGTTTTTCATGTACTACGTGCTCTCCGGCCGTGTTTTTGTTGTGTAAAAAAGGATTAAACGACACAAACACATACACAAACAGATTGATTGACCACGAAGGATACACAAAATAATAACTTTAATGATACAATAGAGCTTACATAATCATGCACTTCAGCATGGTATTCATTTAAATTCACCGAAAAAAATAATTACAAAACGCTTAAATATGGCTCTATAATCGCTTACGCTACTGTATTTAAACACATGCAGTCTTATTCGTTTATATTACGCAGCTTATACTGATTTATACACGTACTATACGTGGAATTACGTTTTATGTGAAGAACCTCGAGTTCGAGCGTGATGATGCGCGCGTTGAAACACAGTAATTCAAGAATTTTTCAAGAAACCAATATCGCTCGTCATGTTCTCCAAATCACTGAACATCTGGTCAAGGTGATGAAATAAGATAGGTATTTGCGTCCTTAGTATAAACGTTACCGAAAAACTTTAGGAGATATAATGTAATTAACAATACATGTAATGTAATAATGTAATTAACAATTCATCGCGTGCGATGAATTGTGTTTACGATTGTTGCAAATGTGCTTCTCCATTTGTCTTTCAGAAACTTTAAATAAAGTTGTCTAATTACAATATATATTTTGCACTTTATTAGCGATTTCCCGGGGTCTCTCATATTAAGAGCACACTTCGATTTTGCCGAAAGCTCATTTTTTACATTTTTCTAATTTTCAGAAAAATCAATATTAAAATTAAATTTTACATTTCAGCATGTTAAAGCTTATTAAATTTCCTTCAAAAAGACCTACTATATTTTTCAATTCTGCCCATAGATTTCCGGCAATCACACAAAATAGATGTGGTATCTCATAATCGGGGACGTTCCTGTATTATTTTATTATATTTTTATTTTAATTTTATTATATTATTTCACTACATTTTTACTATCGTATCTTTCTTGTTATATAAAATGTAGGATGTTTTGAAAAGTGAAAAAAAACGAAACACGAAAGAAAACACAAAAAACAAAACTATACTATTCATTTTCGGTCAATTAAACCAGTTTTAATGTAAAATATCAAATCTGCAAAAGAAATAAAAAGATCTTTTAGAATATTTATCCTGAATATAAATGAAGAATTTCTTTGTTTAACTTTTGAAAGAGTATTGTATGTGGAAACAATTAGTTGCGATTATTTTTTAAGTAATTGTATGAGAAGCAGATGTAGATGGTTGGGGTGTGTGAGAAGTATTAGGAGATGGTTGGGGTGTGTAAGAAGTGTTAGGAGATGGTTGGGGTGTGTAAGAAATATTAGGAGATGGTTGGGATGAAACAATTGGAGAAGATTGCACTGAATAAGAACAAAGGGGAGATACAAAGGATTGGACAAAAGTATTAGGTTGTGTAAAATTATCACGTTGAAAATTCTGAGTAGGTTGTATGCTTGCTCGGAACATTGTAGTGTTTATGTCTTTCATAATTAATTGTCGAGTATAGTCGTCAAATTTCCTTAATTTAGCAACTATCAATTCTCCAAAAATATCACATTCATCCTTCTGTTTTTTTTCCGATGTTTCTTCTTTCCTTCTTTTTGCCGCTAGATAAGAATATGCTTCATCAATTCGTTCATCAATTTGTGTTTGTCGTTTCTTCTTTTTAACCTTTGACGATTCTTCCAGGGACGCGAAAACTTTTACTTCCTGTTTAATATCTGTAGATGTCTGACCGATATCGATTACGTCCACTTCGTTAGTTTCAGTGTTTTCATTTTGTAATATCTCAGCGTTATTTTCCTCATCACTGTCCTTTTCTTGATTCTACAATATAAAAAGGCCATTTATAACGCAATAAAATTATATATTACAGTTCAAAGCAATGTTTTATATAGATAGAGTAAAATCACAATTTATTTATTTATTCTTTTAGATTCCTACAACATCCAATAAATGAAAAAAAAACCACAAAACTGAAAGAAAATGGAATTTTCCGCATTGTCTGGGTTCAATTGACGGTAAACACATTGTGATACAATCACAACCTGTTCACCTGTTCACAGTGGCAGTGAATACTATAATTACAAAGGCACATTTAGTGTTGTTTTGATGGCGCTATGTAATGCTGATTACTGTATAATAAATAGTAATATAGGTTGTCAAGGACGGATATCTGACGCAGGTATATTCCGCCGTTATACCTCTCTTTGTTTAAGAATTTAGAAAATAGTACATTGAATTTGCCTGAACCTGAACCACTGCCAATGAGAAGAAAACATATTCCATACGTTTTTCTTGGTGATAATGCGTTTCCACTGAAAGAAAACATTATGGTTCCTTTTATTGGATGTTATGATTCTATATCGCTAGAAAGAGCATACAACTACAGACGTTCTCGGGCACGAAGAATTATAGAAAATGTGTTCGGAATTATGTCAGCAGTTTTCCGAGTACTACGAAAACCCATTTTATTAAGCCCAGAACACCGCACGAATCAACACGAATTGATCATTCGTGGCGATTCGCGCTTTTTGATCTCGCAAAAAAACCGCTCCACTGGCGAAACGGCGCGAATGGTGAACAGCGAATGCGAATTCGACGAATCTGCCTATACACACTATTCACGAATCTTATACGAATAGCGAATCGCGAATCGCGAATCACGAACCACGAATCGCGCATAGTCTGGCGCCAGCTTAATATACTGAAATGTAATAAATGTAAATGAATATAAATTGTTTTTCCGACAGGTAACGTAAGAATTGATTATTTGCACACAACATTATGCAACTTAACAATATTGATTTTATATCTATTACCCAGGGTTGTCGTTGTTGCTCTTGCATTGTCTTGTCTGACGTGATTGAGGTTGGCGACAAAGAGGAATGGGAGTTTGTATTTTCCTGAACTTGCAAGGCCGACATATTTTGTGCTTTACTGGAATTATCTTGTAACCGCACTTCCACGCTGTCCATATCTTGACTCATCGACGATTTATCCGCGTGGTTGACTTTATTCTCCTTCGTTTGACCAGTACTATCCTCTTTCTTTGACTCGTTAACATTGGGCTTAAGTTCAATGTGATTCGCATTCAGTTCCTTCTCCACTTGTGCAGCATTACTTAGTTCCTCTTTAACTTTCTTAACGTCAGGCTTAAGTTCCTCGGGAAGATAAGCGTTACCTTCCTTCCGTCTAAATTTAACAATGATACTCCTCGTGTCCCACATTAAACCGTAAGCCTTTTTGTAATCCGCTATCGCGTCGTCTACACTATTATATCTCATAAAAGCAAATCTACAACAAAATGTAAAAATAAGATAAGCACAATATAGTCAAAGATATATAAATACTTATAAGGTATCTACAACTCACTGCGTGTTCTTTAACTTCCGTGCTCTCGATACATCTACTCGTGCTTTTGGAAATTTGCTTTTTATCTCGTTTGCTTTAACGAATGTGGGCAAATTTCCTATGTACAAATTATAAGGATTTATGTCCTCGGGCTTCGTATTTCGGATATCCTCGTTTCTCACCGCTTTTTTCTCGACTTTCAGGTATCCCGTGCCAAATTTAACCTTCTCCAATTCTTTTATAGCTTGGTCAATATTCACACTCTTCGCCATCTGAATGAAGCAATATCTCGGACCGCTCGGATTTTGAAAGTGTATATTCCGTATACCATGGTGAAACAGTCTAATGATGTCCTTATTTAAATCCGGATCGGGAAACTTAATTATTAAGCTCTGCGCATTAACTTTGTTCTTCATATTGTACTCGTTTTCGGTCATCAGAGCTCTCTCCGCATCCTCCCTGTTCCACGGCTTACTAGGATAGCTCTGAGACATCTTGTCTTCCTTCGTTTTTTCATCAGTTTTACTTTCTTCTTCTTTCAACTCATTAACATTGAGCTCAAGTCCAACGTGATTCCGTTCCTTCTCCACTTGTGCGGCGTTACTTGGCTCCTCTTTAACTTTCTTAACGTCAAGCTTAGGTTCTTCGGGAAGACAAGTGTTACCTCTCTTCCGTCTAAATCTGACGTTAATACTCCTCTTGTCCAACATTAAACCGTATGCTTGTTTGTAATCTGATATTGCATCGTCTACGCTATTATATCTCATAAAAACATTTCTGGAACAATATGTAAGAATAATATTATAAGCATTAAAAATCGTAAAAAACTTAATCCTACTAGATTTATTAGCATAACAAATAAAGCGGGTTAACAAGATATCTATAACTAACCCTGTGTTCTTCATCATCCGCGTTTCTTCATCTTGTGCCTTTGGAAATTTACTTTTTATTTCGCTCGTTTTAACAGATTCGGGCAGATTTCCTATGAACAAGGTATAGGGATCTATCTCCTCGGGATTATCCTCGTCTCTTAATGACTTCTTTTCGACCTTCAAGTGTCCCACACCAAACTTGATTTTCTCCAATTCCTTCATCGCCTCGTCAATATTCACATCTTCCGCCATTTGAATGAAGCAAAATCTCGGCCCACACGGATTTTGAAAATGTATGGTTAGTATTTCAGGATGAAACTGGCCGACGATGTCCTTGTTTAGATCCGTATCGGGAAACTTAATTATCAAGCTCTGCGCATTAACTTTGTTCTTCATGTTATATTCACTTTCAATTTTCAAAGCCCTTTCCGCATCCTCTCTATTCCACGGCTTGTTGACATAACTTTGAGACATCGGCTTCCTCTGTTTATTCTTCTTCACTACCTTTTCCTGAAAAAATTCAATTGCATTAGCTATCCTCGGTAACAAATTAACCTAGAATAACCTAGAAGATTAGGAACGCGCGAGCGGAACGAGGGAGGCACAACGCGTCCACCGATTATCGCGCTTAGAAACGACGAGGAGGACGTAGGTCGGTCATTACCGCGCGCTTCATGGTCGCATGGAAAAGTGATCCGCGCAGTTCCTTGGGCATAGCGTACCCACGGTTTCCCGAGCTGAAACACCGGCCAATCACACACAGATACACGTTACACACGCACACAGACACACCGGGCTATTGAGTATTGACCTCCGTCGGGAGGCATAGGGCCCGAGAGAAAGAAGAAGACCGTGCGCTTCATGCTGCCAGGCTCAACGTGGCTCGCCTAGGGTAGCAGCATTTCCTGAGTAATGAGTTACAACCAGTTACAACGTAAACACATCGTAGCGCGAGCATGAGTGACTTCTTCTTCTTCTTATTACTCTTAGGCCCTATGCCTCCCTACGGTGGTCAATAGCCCGGTGTGTCTGTGTGTTATTGTCCGCGGTGTTTGAGCTCGGGAAACCGTGGGTACGCTATGCCCAAGGAACTGCCAAAACCACATTCGTAGCAGTAGTATTCCTAAGATCCATCGCCGCCCGAAGTGCGTTATGCTGCACCATATTGAATTTCCTCATTACCGAGTAATTGTTAAACAGATAGAGCCTTGTAGATCTGTAGCAGAAGCGCCGGGTCAGCGCCCCACCACGTGCCCCTCAGAGCCTAACATTCACGGGTTTAGTATACATCTGGAAAGAATGTAAGCAAGATGGTATTTCCCCGTGAGGGAGGAGTCTAGAACAACACCAAGGAATTTATGGGAAACGCTAGATGAAATTCTGTTGCCTTTAATGTCGATGTGGTACTTATAGTGGGGTCAATTCGTTTTCTTGAAAAGACCTTAAGTGAAGATTTGGAGGGGGAAACAGTCAAACCAAGGCTCTCTAAGAACTCAAAGGCCTTATTCACAGCTCTCTCCAATTTTTTCAGAGCGCCCTAGCATGAGTGACAAGCGTAGCCACGGCAAGAACGCCAACCCCTTTCGTATTCCGCGTCGCGGCACGCGCGTGCGCAACGATCTTTCGCGGGAAATAAACAGGAACGACCCTGACCCGGCTCACGACGAGGTGACGAGGCGAAATTGCGTTACGCAATTTTCATCGTCACGTCACGCAATTCGCGAGAACGCGAGCGCGTCGTTTGCGTCGTTGACATTCCCGCTCTCTTAAATTTCTCTTTCAAACTATCGATAGTATCGATCCGCGACACGTCGCACACGTATGTACGTGACGACGCGGACGCAAACGTATCGCGTCGTTTAAAGTTCAAACGCGCGAACGAAATCGCAGAGATGACACTGTAAAAAAAGACCAATATAAAGAGAATTATTAGTAATAATAGAATTAGTATTATATACTGTTTTATTTTTTACAATTGTAGCAAGCTCGCAATCTTTTAATTATAATTGACATCAATTTGTAATTGTGGGTGAGAGGCGAGGTTTTTCATGTACTACGTGCTCTCCGGCCGTGTTTTTGTTATGTAAAAAAGGATTAAACGACACAAACACATACACAAACAGATTGATTGACCACGAAGGATACACAAAATAATAACTTTAATGATACAATAGAGCTTACATAATCATGCACTTCAGCATGGTATTCATTTAAATTCACCGAAAAAAATAATTACAAAACGCTTAAATATGGCTCTATAATCGCTTACGCTACTGTATTTAAACACATGCAGTCTTATTCGTTTATATTACGCAGCTTATACTGATTTATACACGTACTATACGTGGAATTACGTTTCATGTGAAGAACCTCGAGTTCGAGCGTGATGATGCGCGCGTTGAAACAGTAATTCAAGAATTTTTCAAGAAACCAATATCGCTCGTCATGTTCTCCAAATCGCTGAACATCTGGTCAAGGTGCTGAAATAAGATAGGTATTTGCGTCCTTAGTATAAACGTTACCGAAAAACTTTAGGAGATATAATGTAATTAACAATACATGTAATGTAATAATGTAATTAACAATTCATCGCGTGCGTTGTACTTACATCCGTTTGTTCTTCTCTATCTTGTACTGCTCCCGACGGCTTCGCCGCAAACGCTATATATGCATCGTTATCTTCATCTTCATCCTCTTTGAAATCTTCCTCATTATTATCCTCATCATCGTCTGTATCGTCCGGCTCCTCAACATCGTCATCGTCGTCGTCATCGTCGTCATCGTCGTCATCGTCGTCATCGTCATCCTCGTCATCATCCTCCTCATCGAAATCTATAGGTTCCTCTTTTATTTGTGTGAGCAACACCGTTTCCTCGACATCGGCCTGCGGGCACGATGATAGATTTTCCGATGTTGAAGGTACTTGAGAAGACTGTGACATCTACATACATATGACAAATAAAAGCATTATTAGCTCTTCAGGACGATCGTGATATATAAATCGCGCGAAACATTACACGGTTTTATAATGCCTATTCAAAGTCTAATATACTGAAATGTAATGAATGTAAATGAATATAAATTGTTTTTCCGACAGGTAACGTAAGAATTGAGTATTTGCACACAACATTATACAACTTAACAATATTGATTTTATATCTATTACCCAGGGTTGTCGTTGTTGCTCTTGCATTGTCTTGTCTGACGTGATTGAGATTGGCGACAAAGAGGAATGGGAGTTCGTATTTTCCTGAACTTGCAAGGCTGACTTATTTTGTGCTTTACTGGAATTATCTTGTAACCGCACTTCCACGCTGTCCATATCTTGACTCATCGACGATTTATCCGCGTGGTTGACTTTATTCTCCTTCGTTTGACCAGTGCTATCCTCTTCTTTCGACTCGTTAACATTGGGCTTAAGTTCAATGTGATTCGCATTCAGTTCCTTCTCCACTTGTGCAGCATTACTTAGTTCCTCTTTAACTTTCTTAACGTCAGGCTTAAGTTCCTCGGGAAGGTAAGCGTTACCTTCCTTCCGTCTAAATTTAACAATGATACTCCTCGTGTCCCACATTAAACCGTATGCCTTTTTGTAATCCGCTATCGCGTCGTCTACACTATTATATCTCATAAAAGCAAATCTACAACAAAATGTAAAAATAAGATAAGCACAATATAGTCAAAGATATATAAATATTAAATACTTATATAAGGTATCTACAACTCACTGCGTGTTCTTTAACTTCCGTGCTCTCGATACATCTACACGCGCTTTTGGAAATTTGCTTTTTATCTCGTTTGCTTTAACGAATGTGGGCAAATTTCCTATGTACAAATTATAAGGATTTATGTCCTCGGGCTTCGTATTTCGGACATCCTCGTTTCTCACCGCTTTTTTCTCGACTTTCAGGTATCCCGTGCCAAATTTAACCTTCTCCAATTCTTTTATAGCTTGGTCAATATTCACACTCTTTGCCATCTGAATGAAGCAATATCTCGGACCGCTCGGATTTTGAAAGTGTATATTCCGTATACCAGGGTGAAACAGTCTAACGATGTCCTTATTTAAATCCGGATCGGGAAACTTAATTATCAAGCTCTGCGCATTAACTTTGTTCTTCATATTGTACTCGTTTTCGGTCATCAGAGCTCTCTCCGCATCCTCCCTGTTCCACGGCTTACTAGGATAGCTCTGAGACATCGGCTTTCTCTGTTTGTTCTTCTTCACTACCTTTTCCTGGAAAAATTCGATTGCATTAGCTGTTCTCATGACAAACGTAACGCTGCTTAAAATATGTTCACTATAGTACAATTTTCACATCCTGATCCTCCGTTTCCTCGCCATGCCTATTGCTCACGATTCCCGGCGGAATGGAAGGTATGGAATGGGAAGATAGAGGAACAGTCATGTGGTTTAATATACCGTCGTTCGCCGTCGCGGTATAATTATTTCTTTGCCACTCCAATCCGAGACTGCCCGACAAGGTAGCGCCCAAGTATGTATTCTGATCAAACTGACCCTGCGACTGCCCGAAACGCATGGGCCTTTTATTTCTACGATGAAAATTATTTCTCTGGACATACATGTTGCTCCTGTTGTGAGCGAATCTCTCGTGACGCAAGTAATTACCCCTCAACGGCATATCTCTCTGAATCGTATTGGTGATTTCGCGCGGAGTTGGAGGCGGCAAAGACGGTTGTGACGCTATCCACTGCCACGGTGGATGCGCCCACGCTTGAATGGGAGTTACTTGGGAAGGCACTGGTCCGAATACATGTGGCGGAGGTGGGACTCCGCTGGGCGGCGGAGGCATGGGAGGCAAGGGTGGCTGCCCGGGTAAGGGTTGAGCGATGTTGGAGGGGGTGGACGACGACTGCGAGTAATTAGCGTACGAAGCTGCATCGTATCCGAAGTTGATGGACTCCTGCTTGACGAAGGTCCGTTTGCTCTCGCTGTTCTCCTCGGACACCTGAAGATCGAGGAAATATGAATTAAAACGGAGCGATCGCGTCGTGACTCGTGAATTTTACGACGTGCACGATCGGACGCTGCCACGTCGGAGCAGCAATCATTTCGACGCGCGAGCAGCGTCGGTGCGTTCGCGTGTGTAAATATTGCTTAGCGTGGACAAATTAACCTAGAATAACCTAAAAAGTTGTCGTGAATCGAGGGGAAAAAAAAGAAGCGCGACGCGTCGTAGAGCGTTGCGCTGAAAAGCGGGGGGTTGCAGCTTCGGCATTACCGTGCGCTTCATCCTGCCGATGGATCGACGCGACGCGTCTTCACAACATAGCTGCGTCTCGTGAGTTATAATGTAAACACATCGTAGCGCGAGCACACCACACGTCCGCACGAGTGACAAGCGTAATCACTTCATTGTCTTCATTGGGGTCTGGGGAGGACGCCAGGAGTGCCAACCCTTCCCCGCGCGCGCGCAAAATCCTTCCTACGAATTTTTGTAAAATACGTAAACGGGACGATCCCGACCCGACCTTGACGTCACGACGACGGGAAATTACGTTACGCAATCCGTTATCGTACGCGAGAACTCGAGCGCGTTATATGCATATTATTCACGTTTCACACGCTTGCGTCCACAAGACACAGCGGAGACACGTTTTCCTCTCTTCTCTCTCTAATTCTTTTTCAATTAGCCATCGATCGTGCACACGTGACGACGCGGGCCGATGTGTCGCGTTGAATTAACGTGAGCCACGTGAGCGAGACGTGAGCAGCCCGCGAGGAGGATCGAGCGATCGGCGCTCCACGTTATTGTCATTTTTTACTACGATAAACCCCATCGCGAGCATGATACAAGTAGACTTGCATCATGATCGCGAGCACACATTGCGCGCGTCGCGAAGTCGCGATAGCCAATATTCCCGCGACGCGAAATGTTGTTTGTTCTGCGCGCATGCGCGCGCGCGCGATCGATTGTCAAATTCAAACTCCCACTTCGATCGACCTTCTATTCTCACGTGTATGTACGTTATATTACGATTTCTTCACTGATTTCTATTTATTAAGCGAAACTGGGAATTAAAAGGGTTGAACCACATTTAAAAACGATGCGTGTTCAAAATATATCTTCTATAGGTTTTACCTGCACGATATATAATATAGGTTAAAAGTGCAAATTATATGTATATAAAAAGCATTACATCGATAAGACTGCAAAGGGTAGGACGAAAATTGTGAACAATTGCGATATCCCAAAACAGCGCGTAACGCGATAAAACAAAAGTAATCGATACCTCGCCGTAAACGATTATGTAAGGATGCAGAGGTCTCACGGAAAATTTCCGTTTTGCTTTGACAGTCGCGCAGTCAAGATTTTCGTCTTCTCGACAACTCTTCCATTTTCGTCATTACACAGCATTCTTTCGCTTAAGTAAGTTGCAGAGAACGTAATTAAACGCGACATCGATTAAACTCCGATTAATCGACGATTAACTTAAATAATTTCGTCGACGATAACCGCGCTCTATCCTGTTAACACGGGTAGATTTATCACTTTTCGATCGTTTAGCAGGTAAAAAGAAGAATTAGATTAGAGACGACAAATTAATACAGTTAAAAATTTTACTGTAATCAATTTTGCCGATTGAAAAATTAATCGCTGCTCGAATTAAGAGCGAGAACCGCGGCGTGAAGGCTGCCGCAGTTTGACTCGTCCGACTCCATCCGACTCTCGCCGAGTTCGCCCGAGGAGCGGCGAGCGTGGGGCGCTGCTGACGGACAGATCAGGGAGTCAGGACAGATGCGATGCGCCCCGCTCCGCACGCTCCCGCTAAGTGCCTAAAGTGCCCAGTGTTCGTGAGTTCGCGGCTTTCACGGAGCGAGCGTGCCAGAGCGTGCATATTGGAGTGACAACGTGACATGGCTACGAGTATATCGGAGGAGATCGAGGTATTTCGAAAGAGCGAGGAGCCGTGCGACAGATCGCGTCGCGCGCGGGCACGCCGATACTCAACCGCGAAACGCGACGCCCGGGGAACGACGTCCCGGCCACGCGTGCGACGGCGATTCCTTCCCGGCGGATCCTTTCCATGTTCCCATATCCTTCTCCCTCCGCGTCCCTCTCTCTCTCCCTCTTCCACCGCCTCCACGTTGCCGAATGTTCGCCGTGTAGAAAGTGTCCTGGAGCAGCGAGGTCCGCGACGCTTTTCACGTCCGTAAAGGTGCTTCGCCGTCGCGCCGGTCGCCCCCCCCCCCCCCCCCCCGCCCTCGTCGATCTATAAATAATCGCCGTTACGCCGGAAATACCGCGCGGAGCGATCGCGAGAGGCGGCGTGGGACCGACCCGGCGAGACGATGCGCACGCGAGCCGTCGTACAGGTTAGAGCGGCCACGCATAAGGTCGCCGTCGCCCTTCCCCCCCCCCTTCCCTCCCCCTCGTGACTCCTCGGACTCCTTCCGGCGCGATTCTGCGAAGGTGCCGAGGGGTGACGTAAACGTCTTTTTTCCAGGAAATCGACCGGAAGCAGAATACGGAAGTAGCGAGCACCGGCGAGTTCCCGCCCGAATACTTAATCAAGCATCCGCTGCAAAACACCTGGACCCTATGGTATTACGAGCCCGACAGGAATAAATCATGGGAGGAGAGCCAGCGGGAGATAACGAGCTTCGATACAGCTGAGGATTTCTGGAGGTAGCTATATTTCTCTTCTTTCTTTCCTTCCTCCTTTCTTCGACGTACAAAAAAAAAAAAACGTCAGAGACTTACGAACGTGAATTACAGCGAAGGAATATATATTTTTTTTTTTATGTGCAGCTTGTACAACCACATAAAGACAGCCTCCGAGTTAAGGCAAGGTTGTGACTATAGCATGTTTAAGCAAGGAATTCGGCCTATGTGGGAGGACGACCAGAACAAGGGCGGCGGACGATGGCTAATAAATCTAGATAAGAAGCAAAGAACTTCGGATCTAGATAATTTTTGGTTAGAAATTCTGCTCTGTATGATCGGGGAAGCCTTCAATGAATATTCCGACGATGTTTGCGGAGCTGTAGTAAATGTCAGGCCAAAAGGAGACAAAATCGGTGTCTGGACATCGAATGCGGATTCCGCTGATAGTGTTATGGAAATTGGGTAAGGGATCAAACTGCTACACGACTCTCTTTTGTGAATCTTTTTGAGCTTGTCGACACGACACTTTATGATTTTAGCCGTAAACTGAAGGAAAGATTAAGGATTACGTCTAAAACTACTATGGGATACCAGGTACATAAAGATACCATGGTAAAAGCTGGCAGTCAAACAAAAAATACTTATACACTTTAAATTTTCGCTAAATTTATGATATCACCCCTGAGTTCATTAAAATATGTTAATTCAAAAATCACCGGATAAGATATTGATATAATTGTGTGAAAGTACATCTCTCTTTGCGTTATGTTGAAGGAAAAAATAATAATAAAATTTTATTTTCGAAAGCATGTTTGTTACGTCGTCGTTGTAGTTATATGTTTCCGTAATAACGACAGAGACTAATTGAAAATCAATAAATCATATATTAAAGCGAAATAGAGCGACATGTTATTAATATAGAAATTTAGTTTAAGGAATATAGCGTATATAGTTTACAGATATAATTTATGAGATACGCGCGGGCTGCTGTATTTTTTGTGGCTGATAACACTGTATGGCTAGGACAAATTTATATGCTTTGATGTAATTTGTGCAACTTCTCATTTTTCAACAGAATGAACCCTTGTAACCTCTTGTAATATTTCTGTATAATAGTAAGGCACATGCTGCAATTATACTCTAGGTTTTCTTATAAATATCAAAAAGGTGTGCTGGCACATGCTTTCGTACCTTTATTTATATCACCTATAACTTCTACATTAAATTATAAAATTATTTACTCGATATACGATCGAATTTCTTTCATTATCTATTAAATTATGTCACATTTGATTAACAAAGAGGGTAAGTTAAAGCACAAATTCGGTTCTAACAGAAGACGCGTTGAAAGATTTCGAATTGATGTCATATGTTTTTATCTTTCAATATTAATTCCTCTACAAGTTCCTTCAGATCTCTCCGTCTTCCTTTTTCTAAAGCACGTATCAAATTTATGGCCCATTGCTCTGTATCGCATTGCGATATATACATTTTCAGGATCTACAAACAGAAATCATTTCAATGTCTCAAGTTCAATATAAGCTAATATTTTATATATCTACCTACATCGTATACATATACACGCATATATATTATTCAAAATCTTTGTTCTAAACACATAATCTTACCTCATAGCTTTGCTCCTTCAAATCATAAGGATATTTACTCTGTACAGCATCAATTTCATATTCTCTAATACCTAAATGTCTAGCTACATCTCGCCAAGATCGACCCAGCCTATCTCTGACTTGTAGCAACACTTTAAAAAAGACATTTATATATACGAAAAGAAAAATAAAGATATTATAATTTAAGATCTTAAAAAATACCTGTTTCTTGTAGCAATTTTCTTCTTTTGTAAAGATTATATTGTTCTTCATGTGTAGAATTACAATGTAACGTTTGCGTACTATTACTGAATGGCTTAGCTGAGCTTTTTATCGATGACTGAGAAAAATTATGCACAGAATTGCACGTGGACTCTGAGCCTGTAGACTCTGAAGCTGATGACAGTACCAAGGCTGTTATAGAAAGATATAACTTATTAGCTCCAAATTCCAAAGTACGCAATTAATTAAAAAACACTCACTTTCATCACTTTGATACATATATGAAGGCAATGGCGCAGTCTTCAGCCAAATTTCATAATCTTTCAACTTGCTTTCCAAGTCAGGCTTGCGAATATACCTCTTCGATATAAACCGTAACGGCTCTATATTGCTGTAACTCATAAGATCCCGTTTCTCCAGTAATCTTATAAACATCTTGAGGTCCTTCACTTGGCTCAATTTACGTTTTGAATCAATCTCAAATGCGTAATTGCGTTTCAGTTGATCCAAGGCATCGCTGTCAATCAGAGGCTCAGCTATATTCAAAAAGGCTTTACGAAGCAGGCTATACCTCTCGAGCATCTTGTCCTTTCAAAGAGACACTCAGTTTTTAAAGCCAGATTTTTGTGACACACAAATAATATACGTATATACACAGGTAAGATTACAGTTTAAACTCTAAAAGAACATTCAAACTGAAAATACTTTCAGTGCAATGCATCTAAATACTCAGGATAAATATTAAAAATTTTATAAACATTATACCTTGCGTATTTTACACCTTGTTTGACAGTATGTCTTCTTTGATAGTTACCACCAAGGCTGCTTAATTTTGGCACAAAACATTTACAGATCCAAATAATTAATTCTTTAACAAAGCATGTAATACTCATAATATAATCGTGCATGTGAAAAGCGTAATCATTGAACTTGTGACAACGTAAACTCGAGAGTGCGAACAAGCTCGACGCTCAAAATTATTATAGAAATTCCGGGAAGCCCAGTGACTCCAGATAATGACAGGTGCTTTACTGATGTTTTTCTCAAGCGCACCTGTTCTTCCCCACAACTGGCACCGCGTTCGTAAAACCTTTCTTTTTGCTGTTCAGAGAAGTGCCTAGCGAGAAATCATTCAACAGGTGATCTCTCCATAATCAGAGATTCCGCCTAATTACAAATTGGAAATTAGAAATCAATAAATCAGAACAGAACGGATCAAGATTGAGGTTATGCAATTAATCGAATTCTAACCTTCAATCTCTGACGCATAGTTGTAGCACTTTCTGCACTTTCTCCGCACTTCGTCAGCTCGCCATTCGCCAATCGCCATACTCTTCTTTATTTCGCAGTGCGATCACCCACGTCCCACGTGTAATCATGGAAAGTAGAAATAAAGTGGAATATCTTATTGTTGATACGAGCGCTTTCATAAAGAATGCTGCCTTGCAGGTAATTATTGAGTGAGATATAAATACATGAATATAAATGAACGCGGAGATTTAATTTCAATCATGAAGCTGTGTGTATGTACACACATGTGTGTTTCATCAACGTATTTGCAACCAGGATGTAATTTTGTTCGAATTAAGTATCGCTTTGTTAAATATGTACAATGTATAAATATATTCTAGCCCCTCAGTTTTTCCAATGGATTTTAATTTAAAATATTTACTTGCAGGACATTGGAGTCAACATTTTGACCGAACAGGCTGTCGTCGACGAGATCACGAACAAGAGGCAGTTGAGAAGATTGGTCGTGCTGCCGTACGACTTGAAGGTTCAGGAGGCTTTTACTGAAAGCATTAAATTTGGTAAATAAAGCTTATTAGCATCTTTGTGGCTGCTGGAAGTATGTGCGAGAAGACATACGATTGAATACAGTGTATACTCACTATTGCGCAGTAATCATTTCTTTATTTCAAATTCTGTTTCCATTTAAGACTTAAGACAGTTTATCACTAACGTGAGAAATTAAAGCGCTGTATACATCATATGCGTAGTAAATTCGATGTATTACAATATATACTACATGTTTCTATATATATACTTGTATTTTACTAATATTTTTAATATATTTACAGTTACTGAATTTTCAAAGAAAAGCGGCGACTACACCAGCTTGTCTGCTACCGACATCAAAGTAATTGCACTCACGTATCAGTTAGAAAAAGAGAAAGTTGGGACAGCACATCTGAAGGACACTCCGACAATAAGGACCATTAAATCAACGGAAGATAGCGGAGATGATCCTAAACTGCCAGTTGGTTTTTACCTGCCGAAGAAAAGGGTAAGATATTTTAATTGTTTCTGTATACATATACTTCATTAATCTAAATTTATATTCTGTATCTAGGAGAGAAAAGAATCGGATGTAGATAATAATGTAGAAGCTTCAAATAATACAGAAAAGACAGATGTTGAAAAAAATATCACACACATACAGATTACAAGTAATTCGGCGGTGGATGATACAACGAATGATACAGAGATAAATGATATGGAAAAACATATCACTCCTTATGCATCTGCATCTTCAGACGAATCGCAGTCAGATTATGAAACAGCTGCGTCAGAGAACGAAGACGATAAAACGGTTGAGAATGATAAAACGGTTGATTTAGCTGATAAATTTTCGCAACTAAAGTGCAATCCAACTGATTTAGAAGTGGAGGGTGAGAGCGAGGGCAAGTGTGTTGTGGATGACATTCTTGCTCCTGTCGATATGTCCAAAAGTAACGAATCATCTGAGGACGAAGATGATGAAGACGACGAGGATGAGGAGGACGACGATGACAGTGGTTGGATCACACCAGGTAAATTTAATTTTACCAATTAACTTTTTAATCAGGACTAATGCATAAGTGTATATAATTAAAATATAAATTTTTGAAATTAATTACCATTATATTTCTTTATTTACAATCTTTAAAATCTCTAAAATCCAACCTTGTAAAAGTTTAAGACATACATGAGATAAGAATGGAAATCGAGCTCGAGATCTGCCGCAATTATGAATTAAACGCTCTCATACAAAACAACGCATAGCATACTCCTTGCACAAGCACAAGAATGTTAATTTTTAATAATTTATCTTTTGACAGCAAATGTTTCCTATGTAAAGAAGCAAATGGACGCGGAGGTTCTCGAAGAAAAAGCTGCAACCGTCGCATGTTTAACGATGGATTTTGCAATGCAAAATGTGCTCATGCAAATGGGACTGAATGTGGTCACACTGGATGGCAGAGTGATTAAACAGATGCGAACGTTCATATTCAGATGTTACGCCTGTTTCAAGACCACCAGTGTCATGACAAAGGTTTTCTGTCCACACTGCGGTAACAGGACGCTGAAGAAAGTAGAGGTCACGTTAGATGAGAATGGGAAACAGCAGATTCACATCAATTTTCGGAGACCTCTCTCGTCTAAAGGAAAGAAGGTATGCTGTACTATTAGTAATCCACAAGTTATGCGAATGCAAAAAATGGCAAAAGTAAAATTGATGAAATTTTTTTAGTTCTCGTTACCGATGCCGAAGGGTGGAAAACACGCCAACAATCCTATTTTATGCGAAGATCAACCGATGCCAGATCAACGTCCGACACGTTTGGCACGCATAAAAAATAATCCGCTCGACGACGATTACATAGCTGGATACTCTCCATTTGTTATGCGCGACATAAACTCAAAGTCGGCTATGCTGGGCATAAGACCGGGCGGTGGTGGCGTTAAGTACTGGATGAAGAGAAACCCTAATGAATCCAAAAAGAAACGAAAATAAAAACTATTTATTGTTAAATTATCGTTGTTGGTTCGAGAATTCACGAATCTTTCATCATTACGTTATAGATGTTCCTGTAAATATCTGCATTTAAAAGTACCTACTTAAATATGTCACATAATTATAATTTTTATAACAGTTTACTATTATATAAGTATAATAAAAACGTCATCTAGCAACTTGTAATATCGTTCGTTTTTGCAAAAATTACACTGAAAAAAATGCCCCGGTTGAGGATCGAACTATAATTTTTATTTTTATGACAGTTTACTATTTTTTATATAAGTACGTATAACAGTTTATATAAGTAATAAAAACGTCATTTAGCAATTGTTATAGTGCTCGTTTTTGCAAAAATCACACTGAAAAAAAAAATTGCCCCGGGTGAGGATCGAACTCACGACCTTAAGATTATGAGACTTACGCGCTGCCTACTGCGCTACCGAGGCTCTTGTGCTACTTATTCTAAGTCCGCCTATATTAGGTAAAGCATAAAAATGACATTTTCAGTGCAATTGATCGATCATATAGTATCAGAAAGAGAGAAAAGTACACTTAAAAGCACTTCTCACTGGCGATAGCCAGAATAATAGATCACTCATTTATGTATAGAGAGTTCAGAGTTGAGTACGAGAAATAGGAAAATTTCAATAGTGACACCTGATATTGACCTACTTCAATATGGCCGCACCCTCCTCCACACAGCTGTGAAGATTAGGTTAAGTTAGGTATATGCACAAGACGACCACGTGGTGGATTCGGATATTTTGTTGTTGTGTTTATAATATAAAAAGTCTTTTACGTTATGACTCATGGCATTACATTACATTATATAATTTTTTAGTAAATTGCGTTGCATTCGTAAAAAAATTCCATTTTTTTTTTTATTACATTAGTTCGATGTCTTTTTACATCATGAATCTGACCATTATATTGTTGTTCTCTATTCGAAGTAACTCGCTATAGATAGTTTAATGGTAAGACAGTCGTATGTTAAACGTTGATTGCATGGCAAACGAAAGATTCGAATTCGGTCCTCGATCTTGTCATATGTTATTAGGAATTTCAAGAATAGTGAATAGTGGTAATAAAGCTCAAATTTTATTGGATCTGATTGTAACGTGTTATTCTGATACAAGAGAAACTGCGACAGAAACAAGGAACATGTTATATCCAGAGATATGGAATTTCGAGCCACCGCCACACCACACTTCCGTGAAAACGGTGGATTATAGGAAAGTAGATATGCCTGCGGTGGTGAAGAATCATTACTTCAATCATTCGGTAAAGTTGCTAATAACTTCTTTCAAGATTCAGCTCCCAAGATGATATCTTGATTGTAATTCATGTTTTCTGTGTGCCAGATATCCGTGGTACTTCCTGACACTATTACCGTTCCTCAAAGTTTACACAGTTGTCTGTCGGAGGATACAGATTATTATCGAGTAAATAAGCTGCGGGTCAGCGATCTCTTAAATATAGAGTTTATTGAGGCTTTTGTTAAGAAAGGCAAGTTTATTATCGATTTCTTTTACATATTCTGTATATCTATTTTATATTTGCATAATATACTAACTGTGAAATAAAATGCATGTAAGTACATTTTTGCCTACAGAGAGAAAATCTTTTCTTCAAATTAATGACCTATCAAAATTAGAAAACGTGATACAGAATATATTTACTTTTACACTTAATGAGAATTCTTGTTCAAGATACACATATATTCTTCTCTTAATTATATTCTTATATTTCTACTAACATCTGCATTTCAAATTTTAGGGGAAATTAATCTTCTGACCATAGAAAATAAAATAGACTTGCAGAATTCCATTTGTCTAACTCCGACTGGATGCCTAATACTCTCTTTGCTGACAGATGATTTCCAAGCACTTGGTTTAGAAGGGAAGCCCTTTGCCTTCAGCCACAAACCTCATATACGCTACAGTAAGTCCCAATTATTAATATAATAGAGCAATGAGTTACATCCTACAATTACATTATGCAATGTGATGTATATATTATTTGTAGTCTATTTAAATCGAATGTATATGCATCTTTTTATATAAATTTGATCGTTTCTTTTTTCCATATACATCAAAGTAGTGAGAATCGATTTAACAAATAAAAGTTTCATTCCTGGTAAGAAGAATTATGAAAGAGTTCGAATAGCGTTGGAAGAACGACTCAAAGAGACGTTTGATATTATAGTATCATGGGATCCACCAGGTACACATACTTCTCTCTGTCTTTCTTATAATAAATATTTAAAAAAACGTAATACAGTATTCACATATACATTTCCTTTCTTAATTATTTAAATATTTCAGAGATCAACGTGTGCCCGTCATCTATAGCAGCATGGTTTCACGCCCGAAATTATAACGTCTGTCTTTGTTACCAGAAACTTTCCCAAAGCACTAAATATTCATTAACGATTCCTACTTACGAAGATAGATGCAATAAGACTGATAACGATTTCTTCGAATGGCTTGGAGTCTTCAGTATTGATGGCGATCTGTATGTTCACGTTTTAAAATAATTTTTCACGATAATTGGTAAGGCTGAAGGAATATGGCAATGATAGATATAATATTTTTAGGTCTACTAAGAAAGAGGATGATTATGCAAACACGTACCAGTGTCCTTCTCCTTCTATATATGTCGGACAAATGCAGTATTTGCAGTGGACTGGATTCTTTACACGAAAGAAGGTACAAGAAGTGTATAATGTGTTAAAACAATATGTATTATCGCGAAATACATTACCGTGGGTTAGTTTAGACATACAAGGATTTGCAGACAGTCCCATTAGTTTCGATTTGAAAGAGCACATGTTTTTTACTGACGGAGATAATAGTTATACTATCGTATTTCGATCTAAAGGTGAAGCCGTTATACGAAGAAGTTTAAGCTCTAACAATAAAATAAAATGAATCGTTAAATTGTTAAATATGCGAATATGCTGCAATAGTTACACAGAAAGAAACAACGATTAACGATTTCTCGTTTCTGTAAGGAGCATCACAGGGACGATCGATAAAAAACTACGCAACGTACGAGTAATTAATGCGTTGCTTGATTTAGAAATATTATAGAATTAATTATAATTGAGTATAAATAATATAATAATATGACAAAGTACATATATATAGGATTATTATATAAGTTAGCGTAAAATTATTTTTTTATGAGTATATTGAATAAAAGTAGCCTTACTTTCCGAAACTTTTCCACATTTCAATTCAATTAAATCCGTCCCTTTAATAGTGTGAATCAATAGTAAGACTTTGATGATCAAAAATCAAACTCAAACGGAAGAAGAGACAGTTTGTATTGAACAAGGAATAAAAGGAATCGGATTATAAGAAAGTTATTTTTTAAAATAAATCAGCATACACTGGCAATCTACGAGATTCAATCATAATTTTATTTTATCACGTAGAGGATAATTGATGGCTATAAGTCATGCATTTTGTTGATATAGTAAAATACCATCTTACATTAATATAAATAGTGATAAGTTAATAACAAAGGGACAAGAGGTGCAATGAAAAATGAAAGACAACACAGAATGTACACATATTTGATTATTCTCTAAAGAAAATGAAAAAGATATATGTAGAAGTTAAATACGTCTATACTTAATGCACAATATGCTGCACGCAATAAATAAGAAAAAGTTTCACTCTCTCAGAATATAGGTAATTCCATCTCTACCGTTACTCTAAATTTCTCGGTATTTTCATACACCACTTGTCTTTTTATTAACTGATATTAACAATATAAATACTACGAGAGACCTCTGAACTATCATAAATACTAATTTTACACTTAACCACATATACATTACCACACTATTTTGACTGCCTGAAGCCTATCACAAGATAAAAGAGATTTGAATAGACTTAATGCTATTATTTTGCAACATAATAAAATTATGCGCATCAGTGTAAAGCTGACACTTATAAATAAATTAATATGTAAAAAGATAATAAGTAAAAAAAAATAAAAGGCACTAAGATATTTGACTATGAGATCAAAGCAGTCTATATATAATAAAATCTTTAAGTTTAAGCAGGCATGTCTTTGTAAATAGTAACAAACGTTTCTTTGTTTTTTACATTGAACATATATATGATATTAACATAATAAAAAATGTCCTAGGCATCTTTTGTCAAAAGTTAAGTTACTTATCTGTATCAGAGAACGTTTGAATTAATCTTTAGATTAAAACATGGGAACTATCCGAATCATTGAATTTTACTCTAGAATTATAAAACAAATCCTCTATACCTGAAGAAAAGGACATGCCAGACCTAGAACGCGCCACGAATTCGCTTATTTCGTCGAGATCTCGATACCTAAAATATAAGTAATTAGTTTCTCGTGTAATCGCAATCCATTTATTTAGGATTAATGCTGCACCGTTGCGTCAAATATATATGCGTTATCGGATACGTACCTACTGACAGGTCGACTGGGATTTTCAGATGATTCTGATGAAGTTTTCACAGTTGAAAATCCATCATCCGCATTAAATGACGCGTTACCTATGCGAGCATGATAGTCTATTATATTAATTATATAGATGTGATACATAATATAACTTCGTATATATAAAAAAATATATATAATATATTACCAGAGGGAAATAATATAGTGTGTTTTAGTAAGTCACCGCTAATAAACGGAGGTAGACTATCATCATCGTCCGGCAACATATGATTGATCGAATCTGTTCCGATAGACTCGACCATTTCCAGCCATTGCTGATTGTGCGATCGGAACTTTTCTACCTTTATGCGGGCCGCCCAATTCTTGTCGCACATCTAGGATAATTTGAATAATTTGCATGCTATTTACGCAAATTTATGAAAACGAAAAAACGATTTTACATTCGTGTTTTTAGTTACTTACGGCAATAACATCTAAGCATGTATCACAGACTTTTCTAATTGCAGGATTTTTGTCGTGCATCAGATCGATTAGATATCCGGGGGCTTCTGCAAATAATATCACAATTTTTCACAATTTATTCATGTGAAATTTTTAAAGATATTAGCAACGTATATATTTGCCGTTATTTTATGTGTCTTTAATGGACCCAACGATTGAGAAAATTGACTATATATTACCATTACCAGTCTCGCGAATCAAATAATCTCGGGTTGAATCATGTTTTGCAATTTGATAAAAAACATAAATAATTTGCAAAACCATTTCATCATCCTCTTGTTTGGCTGTAATAAGATTACATACTGAAAATGCTTGTCTCCCATTGTATGTAAAAATACGTATGATTTTTTGTGCACGTTTACTTTTTAATACATACATACCTTTAAGCAGTTCGATAAGAGAGAGAAGTATATCAGCTTTACATAACAAACGAGCACAATCTTCATCGTAAGCTGCAGTGCCCAGAAATATGACAATCTCAAGAACTATATCATCTTGTGCCTTGCCTGCAGATATAAAAAACAATGCATAACAAATTAACTAGAGTAAGATTTAATATTACCTCAATTCTATTTATTAATATTAAATATAAAAAGAATAATGTGAGATAAAAGAGAAAAGGATCGTACCTGGGACCAGATTATTGCGTATCCATGGTATAAGATTGCAGCGTTGAATGATTTGAGAGTAATCCAAATCAGGCAATTCTAAATTGCCTAACACTCCAATTACTTCCAGTACAAAGTCTTGAGAATCAGACTGAGTCAAGGCCATAGCGAAATCACCGACGAATTCCTATTAAATACACACGAGCAAATTATGACGATCGATATTTATTGTATTAATCCTAACGTTAATGTTTCAACTCACGACAAAGTTTTCTTTCGTCGAATCGTGTTGGGAAATATTTCTAATCATCTTCATCACGAGAGCGTCTTGATTTCTAAATGCGATTTTTATGAGACCTTGCAAACGATTGTTTTCCACCATCAGTTGCGCATTCTTATTGTTAATAGCCAAATTTATGCCGAGCGCTATTAATTCAGATCTTACGTGTTCGTCCTCGGAATTTAATATCATGTTTGTTATCTAAACAGAACGTGCAAATGTCATGAAGTAAATTTCAAGCTCATTAAGTTTATATGACAATCTTTATATCAAATTATTTCATAGATTTTTATATACCATAGGAATGCAATCTGTATTTGTGAACATTGCTTTCACTTTGTCGTCCATACTGGCATGATAGAGTAGTCCCACAATTGTACTCTTATTTTTTATGTCAGCTGTGAACATAATATTGATGGCACATAGATATATTGAATAGATATCATGTAGAAATTTTATATATTTTACACATTCTCATATTAAAAAAGAAATTATATATATATCTTACCTTGGCTAAGCAATTTTATCCATTTTGGTAACATACCAACTCGAATCATTCTCGCTCTCAATTTAGCATCAAAAGAGAGATTAAATAACAATTTTAAAGTACTTAACACAAGATCGGCATTATTGTTTTGTAAGAGCCTCGGTAATTTGTCTATAATATTTTCTTCTGCCTATAAACGTCGACGTATGAAAAATTTATATTATTATATAGCATATATATTTATATTTGTATAAAATATAATTTATAATATTACCATAAGATCTTTGTTTTCGCGAAAGATCGATAGCTTCTTCAAGAATGTGACGACCAGGATCAACAGATCAGTATTCGTCCTGTCTAACGTTTTAATCAGCATACCGATGACATTCTTTTTACGCATTTTCCTTTCAACTTCCATAGCATTCTCGGCAATATTTAAGAGTAGATAAAACGCAACTCGTAGCAGTTGCTCTTGCTTCTTAGTCAAACTCTTGAACTTCTTGCGACTTTTCTCAAGTTCCTCTTTCAGTTTCTTAACATCACTCTCGGATACAGATACAGATACCTCCGCAGATCGTCTCTTCACCTCATAATCCAACGGACCCTCCATATTCCAAATATCGTCGATAATCCTGATCTTCCTATCACAGTTGTCATTATTGCTCGCCGGGAAAAACGTTAGACCGGTGGTGTTCTCAAATTGTTTCCGGCGTTTCTCCATGTCCTCCTTCCACTGGTCATAGCGACGTAATTCAAAATCGATTATATCCATACAAAGAGAGCCGATCTGTACATGAAGAAAGAAATACGAATTACGAATGTAATTTCAGAGGTACTTGATTCTCAAAGTTTCATCAGCGTTCGCAACTTACTCTGTATTCGAGCACAATATTATGAAACTGGCTATACGTTGAGAAGCAAAAGAAAATATAAATAATGTTTGTAGACAGTTCTATGCTGCGCCGCCAATCCTCTCTTAGGACTCGAGCTAATGCACTTAATAATGATTCTGTGTAAGGGCAAACAAACAATTTCGTTATAACATTGTTATAACTAATGAAATATTTTCTGGTATATAAAGTTCTCATCGCCATTATAAATAACAAATTAAAATTATTATCTAGAAATTATTATTTATAGAAGGAGATGCATAACGCGAGGATTACCATTTTTTGTCAATTCCAGAAGATTATCAGGTACCCTCGCTAATTGTAAAATTAACGATGAACCTTTAATCTTGCCCGGTATTTCCTCGTACAACAATTCGATATAACCGTCGACGTTACTGATGACCGCACGTTCAACTTCGTTGTTCTCCGTAATCACTGAATTCGTCGACGCCGGTCTTGGCGGCTGGGAATAACTACCGCTACCTAGAAAAATTAAAAGTCCAAGTAAACTTCTAAAGCCCTGCAAACATAAAAACTATGTTACGTTACCTGCGCTGCTGTCATTCGTCCGACGATTTTGTAGATAGTAAATCAGTTGCTCAACCTCGTGCAGCTTGGATTCGTGTATCAACGAGCACTTTTCCATCACCTCCTTGGCCAAGAGAGAAACATTCGTGTCCGCGTTCAAGCTCTTCAGCCTGATTATCTTCTGGCATTCCTGTACGCAAGGATAAATATGTCAATAGCTCAGGTCAGTTGCGAATAAATTATCTCTTCACTTAAGGGCCGGTTGTTCCAACCTGTTGGTGAACTAACTAATAGTTTACCAACATAAATAAACATAAATAGACATAAATAGACATAAATCATATGTCTATCTTTGTCTAATTCGAAGGAAAAACAAAGACATATATATGATTTAACCATCAGTTAGTTTAGCAACGGGTTGGAACAACCCGGCCCTAAGTCAAATAAGAAAAAAAACGTGCCTTGCGATCGCCGAGCATGGGATCTCCAAGTTCCCCCAATATCAATGCCTCGACGTCGTAATTCACCACCAGCGCCTTCTCCGTTGGATGGACATCCAACGTCCCGGATCTCACCTTCCTAAACGTCGATATGTGAGAATTACATAAATTTGCCGCTGTTATAATACAATTCCACGATATATTCACGACATTTACGCGAGATTACAGTGTAACGAACGTCTTGACACACATTTTACGTGAATGAATCATATTTGACAGACGACTGACAGATCGTTTGACAGCTGCAGAAGCGACAGCCTCTCCCCTCACCTCTTCAGAAATTTTGCCTCGTCCATTTTATCGCTGTCTCGTTACGAGTTCCTGACTAGAATATTCCTCTGGGCGTACGCCGTTCGCGTACAACTCGCGGACTCTCTCCCTGTCAATTTATTTGCAGTTACTCCATCTCCATGGAGAGAGAAAACCCGTCGGATATCGGAGCAGAAGCGCAAATCGCGGCTGCGTCACCTGCGTGCCGAACGACGTGAAGGTAGCGGCGAGGAGAACGTCGGCCTCAAGCCCCGTTCACCTGTCTCAACCTGTTTCTCGCGCGCGCGAGAATCCTCGGAGACGAGAAACGTCAAAACTCCCCCAAGAAGCTGATTCGTTTGTTTTCTCTTTTGTTTTGTTCTACTAATGTTCTTCCCTCTTCTTCTCTCTGACGTCTTAATTACAGAAAGTGCAAGGTAGTGCAAAGAACAAACCTATAATTAACCTAATTTAACTTGCAGAGTTTTTATATCTTCCCTCTTTCTCTCTCCGACGTCCAGTCACGTGTCTATTTGTATTGCAAGTGCAGAAAGTGGGACGTGGTGCAGCTACAAGGAACAAATCAACAAACCTCTTGTCATACGTATTTGGAAAGAGAAGATGGAAGAAGCTGCTACTTGTGATTCTTGCAGACTCTTGATGCGCCAGTCATGTTTATGATGTCGACATAATGGAGGCGGCGGAACTGCCGGAGGACGTTTCGCTGAGGACACAATTCACCGTTGACGATTTAGACATAGAAATATTGCCGCTCATTTACGAGATTATTCGCAGGTACGTATTCCTTGACGAGGATGTATGATTCCCTCCTGGTTCCCACGCTCGGGCGAGTCGTCAACGTCCACGAAGGTTACATAACCTCAAACCGACCTGGATCAAATCTTTCTTTATAAAGCTATAAAGCGTCGCTTTTATAAAGAATCGAAAAGAAGTTTCTTTTTTTCTCTCTCTCTTTAGAGACTTCTAGTCAGGATATTAGCCGCGTTTTTTTTTTGTTCGCGCTTCTGTTGCTTTATATTCGATTTATTCGCTGCAATGTAGAAACAATCGTACTCATAAAAAATTAAATGCAAAATATATAACGGTGGTTGCGCAAGCGGCTATAATTGAGACATTGCCTTAAGAGGAAAAGGGCAAACGTCATCTCGTGGCGATTCTGTTTTTATTTTGCGTTATCTGCACTTGTATTATGTATAGAAATACCCTTTATCTATACGCACTCAAAATTATTACATAATTGTAAAAATTTATCAGGATAACTTCAAAGTCGCCGAACACAGGCTGTTTCTGAAATGTTTGCTCAAACTCCATTATTATATATATTCCACTAATTCATGTGATATCACATGAATGTAAATCTGTAAACACTTGTTCTTCTATTTGATGATACCTGAGTCAAGTACGAGAGTGGATTTTTAGAAATTGTACTAAAAATCTTGAAAAATTTAGCACTTCAGGAATGCTCTGTGCAATAATGAGCAACAGATAGAAACGATACATGGATTGTCAATTAAATATGGATACATGAATATTTATATCTCTGATGTATTGACATAAGATGGTGCTGTTAGTTGTGATTTTTAGCGTCGAGAAAGATCCACATGACACATCGCAAAAGGCAAAGGAGTCGCAGGACACCAGCCACAAGATCCTAGAATTACAGAAGAAGCTAGACTCTGCGAGATCACAGGTAAAAGTCCTATCGTTCTCCTGCGCAGACATGCTCAATATAACACTGTTGCGCTTTTTGCAGATTAAGAGATTACCTGGGATAGAATATAGCAAGGAAGAACAGTTGCAAAAGCTCGAGACCTTACGCAAGCAATTAAGACTGAAGCGTGAACTTCTATTGAAATATCGTAACACATGCACGTTTGAGATACCGAAAGTATAAAGTGCATGCGTCTGCGAAGATAGGAAAATAATTTTCGAGGATGCCTCTAAGAGCTTTCTTCCGGTACCTATTAAATAATGAAAACCTGATTAATAAGTTAGCAGAATCTAAACCAATAAGACAAACCGCACAATTTGTAGTGTACGTATTAGTTAGAGCAGGTATGATTAACGGAACGCGCCGCCCTATCTCTAGTCCAAAAGACTTTATTAAACAGCTGAAAGATATCGGAAACCAATTAAAGCGACAATTAGAAGAAAAAAATAAATTTAAGAAATAGCCCGATTTGTAGATCATGTAATTTATTTGCCAAACCTTACATGTTCCTGTATTAAGATTGCACAGCGATGAGAATTCTTAAGTAATTTTTTGTCACTGTGAAGGATAATGAAACGTATAAAATTCTCTATATAGTAAAACAAAATTTTCATTTATTTAATACATTTCTGATCACAATATTTTAGCAACATGTACAATTTATAAATAAGTGTTCAATTATATGCTCAATTATATAGAAATGTATTTTCTCTTAAATTTGTGAAAGAAATGTATTTTCTCTCCATAATCAACGGCATGTGAGTGATTTTTATTAGGAAATAGATATGTCTGATACAATGGAAAAATTTCTTTTTTTATATTTGAAATATAGTATGATACAGCTCTGCTTGAAATTGCAAAATGTATTACAACTATTACAAGGTTGAACGAAATAGTGTGATTATATTTTCTTATGTATTATTACGATATACACAGCATTGGCCATTTTTCAAGTTTTATCTTTAAATTCTAGAAGCGTTAATAAAAGGAATTTACATGATCTCTTGTACAAATGTATATGTATCCATACACACGTGTGTCATGTGTTTCCTGATATTGATTTTATCTGTGTATGATATTGGCTTAAGATACACCTTTTACAAAAATAATTTATAAATAATTTATAAATACCGATTTATATCTTGTCACAATGTTAAAAGAATATCTTTTTAATATGATTAAAGTAGTCGAGACATGAAAAATTGTACTGAATTTGTAGTATTTGATGTGTTGTAATAGGTTTATAGAGAATAGGTTCCCTACACAATCTATAGGGTATAATTTTTTATATCACGAGAAGAAAAATTTTTAAAGAATACGGTAATCTTATATCTTATGTCGTAGATCACATTTTGAGAAACTCATATATAGCAGAAAGTTATAAGAACATTAATTATTACGTGTTCTTTGTACACTGACGGCTCTTACACTTTTGCAGGAGGATTCTGCTCTGTTAAAGGCTGAATACTGTTGCTAGTGTTATGAGATCGTCCTCCTCTTCGACCTCTGCCTTTCTTATTCTGATTCAGCCCAGATTTCTGTGGCATATTCTCCTGTTTAGCTGTTTGTGCTTCAATCATCGAATCAGTTTCGGTCATTTCCAATGACTGAAAGAGCAAAATTATTCGTTGTCATATTTTTATAAAACTAACAAAAATAATAAAATTTTTTACACAGTTATGCAAATTAAAAGGATAAATAAAATGTTAAAGACAACATTTATTTTAATTTTATCATATCAAGTATCGCATATAGATACCTGCAAGTTTGCGTTCTGCCGACTCTGCGACGTTTTATTCGGCTTGTTAATTCTGGACGCCTGCGTAGTTATACTGTTCGAATGCGGTATAAGTTTCACTACATTTCCTACTGCTTTAGTACGACCCTCTCTGAAGACCATTCTCTGTCCAGGTTTTATATACTCAGGATGTTTTATAAATCTAAAATGTACTAAGGCTTTGTCGCCTGTTCTCAGACAATCCTGGGACATTGACAATATAGAAGCAGTTTGCCTTATACTGCCGCAGTGTACTGCAATAATTTTAGGAATGATTGATTTATACTTTATACGATACGATGAGTATAACAATAATTCTAAGATGATAATTACCCATTGCTTGGTAACGGGAGCTAATTGTTGTAGGATGATGCAGCACCAAAATTTCGCCTTCGAATTCCCAACAGGCCTGCGGATTAAGTGCGGGTGCGACCATTACCATACCCTTGCGAATGTGCGACCGTTTAATCTTTTTCAGGGCAAAACTAGCCGTCTGTCCACCTCTTACTTCACGGACGGGCATTCTCTTTCGATGGATACTTTTAACGGTTATAGGTGTAAAACGACCGAGCGGATCGGGTCCTAGTAGCAACGTGTCATTTAACTTTATGATACCCTTTAAAGTTGTACCGGACACTACTGTACCGACTCCCTGTAATTTTCAATTCTCATAATATTCTTGTCGTATATCAGAAAAAAAGATTCATGCAATATAATGTACGTACTGGTACAGAATATGTATCGTCTATTTGAAATTCAGCAGGTTCATCATCATGACTAGTAATTCTCGCAGTCAATAAGTTGAGAAACATCTTAAGAAGATTTAGATTTTCGCCAGACACATTGGACACTTGAAATATTGGGCACAACCTGCATGAAACGAATATCGTAATATTTTATGGATATCATTCTAGTACGTGAGATTTACTTTTCTTATTTTTTTCGCATAGAATTCTGATAATATATCAAACTAACCGTTCTGAGACAAAATTAGTAGCGCTAACCACCACGTCGTCAGGGGTCTTCACTGTAACCGGGACCTTCCTGCAACCGGGAGATTTCAGAATCCTTATCAACAGCTTCAAATTTTCTTGCAGAACATTCGGCGGGCACATATCGATTTTCGTCACGACGACGAATACCGGTACGGACAACGCTAAGGCAAGTCCCAAATGTTCTTTAGTCATCCCTACAATACCGGCGTTTGCTCCGATCATTAGCATACCTGGAATAACATTTGCATTGAGATTACAATACGTTTACGGGGTTCTTTTGAATTGCATATTTGCATATTTGCAAATGTCATGCTGATATCGCGGACAAAGGGAATATCTTAAAAGTTATTTTGACTCGCTTCTAGATTTTACAATGTGTTTTTACCGAAATCTGGAGCATGTCCCGTCATTCCAAACACAGTCGTCTTTAAATATCTCTCGTGACCGGCGAGATCGATAAATGTAATCACTTTGGAGGATTTTTCACATATCTTGACCCAATCCAATGACCCATGCTCAGGCTTATTAACTACGTTACCTGCGAGAATATATAATGACACTATAGTAGATGAATAATGACATAAATTGCACATCAGAGAGCCGACACTCACCGACGCTATCAAATCCAAGTATATCATTTCCAACAGAGCTAGTCCGTCCTGTTTCAGCCTCGTGCTTGTGGCGGAATAATTTCTGACGCGCCAATCCTCGTCCATTGTCAAGTTCACCGTGAGTCAGTACGCCCAATAGAGTGGATTTACCAGCATCCACATTACCGACCACAGCAACCCTGTGAACAGTTATTTCATAACATAATTCGTCTTACAGCTATAAGTTGTAGACTCGAGCAACGATTCAAAGACTAAATTATTAAATACAAACCTTATCTCTAAGAAATCTTGTCGATCTAAACGTCTTCTCACTAGATACTGTCCCGTTAGACCGTGGTCCGCTTTACTCTGACGTAGAAGCACGCAATCTGCCTCCAATGTCGCAGCAAGAGATTGTAAAGTGGCAACTGATGCTTCGTACTCATCTTCCTTCAACCCATCCTCGGATCCATCTGAGAGCATCGCATAGGCAAAAAGTTTTAATTCAATGTCTTCCAGTTAATGTAACAATGTATCCAGCAATCACGCATTTCTCTTTTTTTTTTTTTAAGACTTCTTCGGTACTGACCTTCAGCGATACCAATGTCAAAGATCGTCTCGCTGCCTCCATCCTGAATCCTTTCTTTCAGCCTCCTCAGCAACAGTTCGTACTGATCCTCAGATGGACTGACCAAGACGTTCTAAAATTCGCAGTAATCTACATTCTTATAAAATACTGTAAGACAATTTATAAGGAGAAGTGATCAATTTAACGTAAGATAAACATCCTAATGCTTATCTCATCCTGAGGCACATACCTTGCCTCTGATGCTGGAGTAATCTACGGTCGGGACAGGCCCGTGCTCCTTCTCGGGCAGATGAGCCATGGTTTGCGATATGATAGGCCCGGTTGCCGACATAGTATCCAACAGTGGTGCACTCCAGTAAGTTTAATAGTCCTTGCAGAGCAGCTTGTCTGATTATCTATCGCTCCTGTATACACATAACAGACATCTTCCAGTATTTAAATCTGAATCTTTTCCCATAGACCACCAGCACTCGCATGTACATAACTGTGGCACTTGGGAATTTTGCTACGGGCGAGATCCGACGCTCAGACGCTCCGGCCCATCCTCGTCATCTGCAATAACATGAACATAAAGATAACACTTGAACCAACGAGCGGCAAGGATTTCATCAGCCGAACTCATATGATTCACACGACTCGGGCTGCGGTCTACTTGACGCTACAAATGATTCAAAGCGCGTTTGATTGACTAATCAGAACAAAGAATTTTACTAAATGGCCAAGGAATACTTCGAAGCGTTTGTAGCATCAAGCGGACCGCAGCCTCGATTCGTTGCCTCATTTAGCGTAACACGATCGCCGATCGTAACGTTCCGACTGGCTTTATTCCTCTCTCAAGGATCGTAACGAGAAGTCGACGGGGAACGCACGTAGGAGGAAAAAAAATAACACTACCTGTCTCGAAAACACAAAGAAAACTGGATGCATACACGCATCCCTATCACCTGGCCCTGGTGTCCTACGTTTATCATTCGTCTATATACTTAATTGTCAGGCGAGCGGATTGTGTAACTCGAGTGACAATGACAACATATTGTTGCTCTCCGGGAAACAATAAAGCGCATCGAGACGCGCGCGGAATGAGAAGCGATCCGAAAGGAGGATTCCTTGAAGGAAAGGGGAAGCAGGGGATGCGAAGCTTTTCGCTCTCTACCTCGCGAAGAGGTACCGCGACTCGCTTGTCGTCCTCGTCGTCCTAGAGCTTCTCGCGGACGAGACGAAACACGCGTGCGAGCGAGTCTCCTTTTCGCGGCGAGATAAACATTAATCAGACGAACCCGAGCATTCGCGACCTAGCTGTCATCTTCGGCGTGCCGTTTAAAGGGATGTATTTACCTGTTGAAAAAAAAGAGAGAGAGAAGAGGTGAACGCAAACACACTCGCGCCGTTACGATTTCGAGCGAACTGACATGACAAGTCGTCGCCCGTCGGCAGTGCGCCTGCGAGCTGCTGTCAATGATTTTGTGTGCGTGCCTGTATGTGTATTTATGTACGCGCGAGAGAGGTGAACACTTGGAACCAGTAGATAACTCGCGAATTAACTCGTGCTTTTACGCCTTTTACGTAAGACGGGCCAATCGCGGGTGAAAGGGACCAATCGTCGCCGGAACGGCTATAGCTGTTTCGTCACGCCGGGCACCTCGTTTCCGCGTTCTGCGGTATATCGCGTTTTCACGCGCGACGTAATCTGCAAATTTGTAGCGTTTCTTTCCTCTTTCCTTAATTATTAACCTAGCGTCGCGGAACAGTCGCAGTAGATTTGTGAGTTAATGATCCCTTCTTGGCGCGCCGCGGCTTACTCAAATACTCAGGAGCGTCGCTTATAATTGGATCCTTATACGTCTTTATACCATCCTTTTCGCTATCAACGCGTAGATTCTTGAAATTTTACTTTTCATCTTTTTCTAATTCTTAGAACTAGAAAGAGATAAGAAGTGAGTTAAGCGAGATTAAAATATTGCTAGAATATGTTTAGTTCTATCGACGTAGATTAATTTTGATCTCGATTCAACTTTTTATCTCTTTCTAAAATTGTAAGAATTAGAAAAGAAGATAAAAAACCGAGAAAAAAGTTTTGATTTTTCGAGGCGACCTATGCACGAGCCGCGTATACACATATATATCAATACATATATGCAGTAGACGCGACGCGCGTGTATCGAGTATCGATTGCGCCTGACTTCACGCGCGCGAAGCGCACAGTTTAAAGCCCCATTCAAATGAATCGGCGTTGTTGCGCGATGCGCGATGCGCGATGCGCGATGCGCGTTGCGCGTTGCGTACGAGAAAATTGACTTGTTGACCAGACATCTGTAAAAATAATACAAACGTCATAATCGAGCCTTCTTCTTAATTTGTAATTTAACTTTAAACCACTTAAATTGTTTTAAACCTTGCCCTCGATCTTACTTTTTACTCTTATAGCACGTGCGCTGATTATAGGCTCTAGTTATAGGTTACGTCACGCTCATATGTTGGAGGAATAAACGTATCCGAAGTAAACCAGCGTTCCTGAGCATATTCCCGAGCAGAAAGATGTCGGGACGTAGGAAGAGGAACAAGAACAAATTGTTAGAGAGGAGACCGCGGCATGTGCTCAGCAAGGAACAGAAATATTATCGAGAGAGCGGCGAGGAGCCCGATGAAGACGACAAGGCAGGTTAGGCGCGGGATGCGTCCTCGCTGGGATTTCTAATGACCTCGGTTGAATTTGCAGATGTCAACGAGCAGTCGGTCCAGTTTCCCGTGGCTATGTGGGACATGGAGCACTGCGATCCCAAGAAGTGTTCCGGAAGGAAGCTCGCGAGACACGGGTTGATAAAGATCCTGCGACTTGGAGCTCGATTCCCAGGCTTGTGTCTCACTCCGATCAGCGATAAGGTAGTTTTTTTTTTTTTTTTTTTTTTAGCGGACGGCAAATGTTACTAAGGCCGCGGTCCATTTGATGTTACGAATGCTTCGACGCGTTCTTTGTCTTCTTCTTTCTTCGTTGAAAGAAAGAAGAAGAATGCTCCGAAGCATTTGTAGCATATCAAATGAATCGCGGCCTTAATATTATACTTGGGCTTGTCGTGGAGATTTTGATGCCAATGACGTTATCGTTGCAGTGCGTAAGCCCGACGGATTGCGATATCGTACGGGAATATGGATGCGCGGTCGTGGATTGCAGCTGGGCGCGCCTAGACGACACTCCCTTCAACAGAATGAAGACGCCCCATCCTCGCCTACTACCATTCTTAGTCGCCGCCAATCCGATAAACTACGGAAAACCTTGTCAGCTGAGCTGCGTCGAAGCTATAGCGGCTACTCTGATTATAACGGGATTTCCGGACGAGGCCGATCTCTATCTCGGAAAGTTCTCGTGGGGACACGCGTTTTTGGAGTTGAACGGCGAGCTGTTGGAAAAGTACGCTCGCTGCGCGAACAGCGAAGAAGTGATCGCGGCGCAGAAGGAATATCTGAAGAACGCCTGGCAAGAGAAATTAGATAGACTTGGTAAGGATACTTAACAATCCGTCTTTAGTCTTAACTTTCCGTCCTCTAACGATTTTTTCTATTTCAATATTATTGTACATTTATGTGTGTTGTTAGCGCTTCCTGATTTTCCACAAAGCGATACGGAATCCGAAGAGGAGAAGGAAGAGAAAGACGAGAATGCGGTATCAGAAGTAACTGAGGAATTAGGCGATATAAAAGTATAATAATATAGCGTACTAATTAAAGATACTTGACTTTTTAACGAAATTCTTTATTTTGAATTTCCAACATTCCAACTCCAACTACCAAAATCGTAGTATCACGGTTTAAAAAAAAAAGTAATATTTCTAAGATCTATAAAAAACGAATACGTTGTGTAATTTCCAGTATAAAATGCAGGAGAAAATTCAAAATTTAGAAATTTATAGAATCGGAGTATTTCGCCATGGATTCAAGTCGCACTTATACTTGACTTTTTTTAACGAAATTCCTTATTTTGAATTTCCAACCACCAAAATCGCGGTATCACGGTTTAAAAAAATATGTAATAAATTTCTAAGATCTATAAGAAACGAATACGTTGTGTAATTGCCAGCATAAAATGCAGGAGAAAATTCACACACAAAATTCAGAAATTTATAGAATCGGAGTATTTCGCCATGGATTCAAGTCGTATTTGGCGGCGTCTACGCGACGGGGAGATCGTCCAATCAACGTCAGCCGCACGTTGAGTCTCGCTAACTGACGATTGGTCGGCCGTCTACGCGCGCACCAATCGGAGAGCCGATCGCTCGACCGTTGCCCTTTTTTGAATGTAGCGACCATGCGCCGCCCGCCGGTCATTTCCGTCATTTCATGCTCCGTAATCGACGGTACAGTACCGCAGCACTTTTGAGCGCGACGTGCGTGACGTTTGCGCGCTTTGTGGTGTGTACGCGAGCGGCAGAGAGGAAGAGACCTATTTTTTTCCCTCACGCGATACTGATAACGCGGGAGGAGAAAGACAAAGGCGGGCGGGTGACGACGAAACGCAGTGACAACGATGTCCGGCGACGGTCGCGCGACCGCCGCGATATGAAGCGGCTGATGCTCAGTGGTGATGCCTGACACGGCGACGCGCGGCCGCCCCTTATCTGAAATGTCTCTCTCTTATCGCGGTAGGCGCAAGCAACAATCTGTCCAATGTCCAACGCGCGGATAAACGCTCCGCCAGCTAAAACGCATAACTAACCGATCGCACAACGCTTGTATCACGCTACAAATTACCGCTATTCCGTCCCCCCAGTAACCCCCGGCGAGTCCATCCCCTTCGTGTAACGCCTATTCGACCTAGATCTCGCGCCAGAGGAGACCCTCTCAAAGCTTTCGATGTTTGACAGCTCCGGCCACGAATCCGTGGACGCTAAGGCCGCGTGATTTGTTATGCATTACGAGACGGAGACGGCGCAGAGGCAATCGGCGTCAAGCATGTACGTACCTCAGCTGCGGTCCATTTGATGTTACAAGTGCTTCGAAGCGTTCTTCGTCTTCTTCTTTCTTCATTGAAAGAAAGGAGAAGAAGAATACTCCGAAGCATTTGTAGCATTAAATGGACCGCAGCCTTAGTCACTCCATTCAGCAGCCCAAGCAGCAATTCTGCATGATGTACCTGCCATAAAGCGTTATGCGTTTGATCCCTGACATTGCCCGTCTCTGTTGTAAACAGGAACAAATCCGTGGAGAATCTGTTGATATCCAGCCATGAAGTGATCAGCAGCATCAATTCTTCCGGTCTGAGCAATCAGGGCTCAACAAATTTAGGAGGCGAGAATGCACAGGAGACGTCCGCCAACAGCGGCGTCGAACGTAACAGCCCTGTGTCCAGTCCCAACCTGTCCCCGCGTCCCAGCCCGAGAGCCCACTCCAGGCGAGAGTATGCCAGATTGAACTCCGATTCTGCCATTAGGGAGTCGCTCCGTGCAAACAAGTCAGACGATCAGTCGCAAGTACGTGCGCCGACGACACCTGATGCATTTCTGACAAGGACTCGCATATAATGTATTTTGTATAAATATTGCAGGATGTAATAAGTAGATCGTCTGACTCAGCCGACCTCAACAAGAGTTTCACTCATGAGACTAAAAAAGAGGCACGTAGCAGCGATCGGAGTAAAAAGAAGTCTTCTTGGTACAATGTACTTTATCCGACTTATAAATCTCGCTCGGAGGACTTCAAGCGAATATTTAAAGATGTGCCTGACGATGAGAGATTGGTGGTAGGTAAGTATTGTTTTAAGAATAGTCTCTCTCCTTTTATACGAGAAGTGTATTACGTGACATTGTATTCCCTGCGAGAGACACTTGTACTCGAACTAACTTTACGTCCGTTTACGTCCACGCCGATCGTAAAACATAATACTTAACATTCCACGATTCAATTAATTTGGTATTGTGACTTTTAGATTATTCTTGTGCTCTGCAGCGTGAGATATTGGTACACGGTAGACTTTATGTGTCTCAGAACTATGTGTGTTTTTATGCTAATATCTTTATGTGGGAGACACTGGTCTCCCTACGTTGGAAAGATGTTACATCTATTACCAAAGAGAAAACTGCGCTTGTCATTCCAAATGCTATATTGATATGCACCGTTTCTGACAAGTTCTTCCTAACATCGTTTGGAGCGAGAGATAAAACATATGTGATGTTATTTCGTGTTTGGCAAAATGCTCTTATTGGCGAGGTATGCGTATATCGTATATAATTGAAGCCCCACTTTAGGTAATTTGTAATTCGCGTTAGAATTCTATTTATAATTTTACATGCCGCGTGTAAGACGAAAAATGTTAGGAAAATTAGAAGATGCATGTATATAAAATAGGAATTATAGATTATCTAAAGTTGACTTGACTCAAGATTTTTTAGTATAAGGTTTTATCTTGAGAAAATTCTCATCTCGAAAAATATCATGATATATTTATAAACAATAATATCTCTTGGAAAATTTTAGAACGACATTGAATAAAAAACCTTTAGATTTTCAGAGAATTTATTTCTTTAAAAGAAATTGAAGTAAAGATACTTTGAATAGACTATATAGTAAGATTCCGCTTTGTGTTATTCCTCGGATTATTGTCTCGCGTTATAGTGCGTTTTTGCTAACGCTTGGTAAGCCGATATTTTCTTAGAATACATTTAGTAATTCTCAGTGCACTTCGGCTACAATAACTTTGATAACACTGAGTATACCGAGTCTGCTTTATTAATTCGACGTGTTTTATACAAGGTACAGTTCAGTTATTAAGTGATATATATTATTTGAGAAATGACATTTGTCTTTTTATCTACAACGTCTAGAAAAACCACTATTTTGTTCTATTTCTAAGAACCTGTATCTGTGAGCATTAATCGGGGTCTTATTGCATTATGAATACATGAATATTTCGTACTCTTACAATGTACGTTTTTCCGAACATAAAAAACTCTGCTATTGCTACATTTTCAGCCAATGAGTATGGCTGAAATGTGGCAGCTTGTACATGCCTGCTACGGTGATGAATTAGGCTTGACGTCCGATGACGAAGATTACGTGCCGCCGTTACCTGCGGCAGACGACGACAAGTTAACAACTCGCCTTTCTGTAGAATCCTTCTCCGAGGTAAGCCTGACAATATTTATAAAATGTTAAATATAATATTGTTTTTTTATTATGTCATTATTATATTGTTATTGCATATAATTGAGAAGATAATGCCCCCATTTTTGTTTTTTACTCTGAAAAAATTTCGATGGAGAATACTGAAGCAATGATGGCAATTTTGATTAACAAAAATTATTGTAAAATTATCTAAATTGATAAATGCGACAAAATTTTTTATATTGCAACTTTTTTAATTGATTCTGCATCTCGTAGATTAATAAACTCTTAACATAAATTGAAGAAGATAAACTCTTATATCTATATATAAACCGAAATTTGTACGATTAAAAATATCCAGTTTCTAAAGATTAACTTTATTTTGAATTTCTTTTCTGTTTAATAAAAATAAAGAACGAAGCAGTCCCTGTGGAAAATACAACATCTCCAGCCGCGGATTCTGTTCCTTCTGAGCCTGGTTCAACTATTGAACCTCAGGTTCAGCCACCACCTCTGCCAATACCTAAGCTGGAACCTGTTCTCGATCCAACGGATTTAAGTGATACAACGGAAAGCGAGGCTGAGAAACATGCCTGTAAGTACTCTTGGACGGTTCTTTAAATTAATTATAAAAAATTTTTTTTTAAGTAAGTAGTTTAGTAAATAAACTATTGAGCATCTGCATTACTTTTAGACGCTTGTAAATATTAACATTAAATTTATTTTTCCGGCGAATTAACTCGTAAACCGCTAGCATAAGATATTATAATGTAGAAATGGAAACAAGATATGTCATGTGACACTTTGATTAGAAATCGGGATCTGCAATTTCTATCTAAAAATATATAAATGCTAATCATCCTGTAGAATTACGAATGACAGCACGTAACGCGGTCATGATAATGCTTGTTCCAGTGAAAATGAACATACGGAGCACCATGGTCTGTACTTCTCTGCATGAAGGTCGGCAAGTTAACAAAGCAACATTGCCTATCTACATCGACCAGCTGTTCACTCTGCTCTTCACGAATTCGAAATTCTTCTTAGATTTTCATACTTCTCGCAAAACTACTGGTAACAAGATAATAATTCCGTTATCACGTCTGTCACGTTAAAGAATGCATCCATTTCAGATATTTCGAAGTATGTTAAAAAGCTTGTTTCGAAATCCTTTTAAAGCCATGTTTTTTAAATAGAGATTATGTATTATATAATCTCTTTCTCTCTCTCTCTCTCTTACTCTTTCTTTCTCTCCATAATTTTGTAATATAATCTCCGTCTTTTTAAAATGTGGATTTAAAATGGTTTGTAAAAATAGACTTTAATTCATAGTTGCTAACAGATTATTTATATAATGTTACACATGTATATATGTATATACGCACGGTACAAATAATATAAATTTATTTCTATTGCCTGTCCTTAATGGTTTCACTTGCGTAGATTTAATACAATCTGCCTGGACGCAAAACAGTCAAACTGGACAAAAGATGAGAACTCTTTCGTACACGATGTCCTTAACCCAAGCTATTGGCCCAAGAACTTGCCACGTTACAGAGACGCAGGTAAACATGAAATTCTATCTAATAATTTATGTTATCGTACGCCTTATGCTTTTTTTTTAATACGATATTTTTTACAGGTGATGTTACCATGCAGTAGACCAGGTCATCTTTATTGCATCGATGTAGACAGCGTTAACGCCGGTATACCTTATGCCGATTCCTTCAGTGTTTCAACGCACTATTGCATGAACAGTGTTTCCGATAATGAGACGAGTCTTCTGATTTATTCACAAATCAAATATAAAAAGAGCGTATGGGGTTTTGTGAAAAGTAAGTTTCAAAATTAACAGTTGAAGACTAAATCGCAGTTTGAGGAAAGAGAGAGTATTATAATTCGATAAAATTTCTAAAAAATTACAAGTTAGATAAGGATTTAAAAATTAAAGGTACGAACTTGTATTTAAATTATTTTCGCGGAGAGAGATTCAGCGTTACGCATCTTATCTGAAATCTTATCGGTTTTTTTTTTATTGCAATACTTAAGACATCGATCATTGTCTAAGAAAGATAGTCTTTAATCAGCTGGATGGCGTGATAATTTCTTGATTTACACGTGAACATTATTTTCTTATACTTTATAAATTTATTTGAATTTTACGATTTCTTATTTATCGAAAGTTTGCGTTTCTTGAATTGTAATACTCGTTATTCTCTAAAACGCGAAATATTTTACGTATACACGATAAAATATTGAGGAGCAAACTGGTGTATTTTGTTTCTGAAAAAATAGGTGTAATTGAAAAAAATTGTTGGGCGGGCTTAGAAGAATATACCAATAGTTTGATAAAAGCGTTGACAGTGGAATGCGAGGAAGGTAACGGAAGCGCAGGTATAAAGAGAAAAACGAGAAAACGACGGCGCGCGGCAGGTGTAGGCGCTACATTGCAGACACACACTTCCGAGCACACTGCGAATCATCAAATTTCTGCCTCTAACTCGCCGCACGTCCACAGTAATAATACAATATTTTTCTATTATACTTGCATTGTTATATAGTGTGAATTCAATGTATAGGTACATGTTTTCTCTTCCATACAGCTGCTAATACTAGGAGCGATACTAACATAATTCTCAGCTCAATGCTGCTAGTCGCTGTATTATGTTTAATGGTGATTAATGGCTTATTATATTATAAACTATGGGGATTGGAAGAAGCTGCTGCGTACACCATTATGGACTTACACGTACTCAAGTGTGTATTGTCAATTTCTTTTATGTAAGGGAGAATACCATTCTTTTATATGTATTATAATGTTCCTTCCTGCTTTCAGAAATACGCCAAAGACTGAAGAAGATTGGATTAATCTTTTGCAACAGCAGGAGAGCTTGCACAACGTAGAGATGAGAAAATGGCAAAGGGTTTTGCACACAGCTGCACAATTGCTTAGACAAGTAAGGCTCTCAGACGATGACTTAAAAAAAGGACAATGAATTTAACGATATAAATATCGAATGCGGAAAAATTAGTCACAAAGTGCAAAACAATATTAATTATTCAATTGAGACAAATTTTTTCTTTTTCACAAATCTAAGTCTATTAATACAATATATACACAGAAATTTTTTTAACAGAGATAATTTTTTTATGCTTTTTTTTTAGTTTTCTCTTAGATTTGAATAAGTTTGAAATTTATCCGAATAATTTTTCCGCATCCTGTATATTCTAGATATAGACTTATGTTCTTGACATTCATATTTTATGCTTGCTTTAAAAGACAGAAGAATCTTTAACGGAGCTACAAATGAGCATTCATCCCACTGCAACGGAAAAGATGTTCTCAGTATTAAAGCCGAACTTAAAGAGTCTTAATGCACATACAGAACGGCGAGGCAAGTCGGAAATGTAAAAATCTATATACGTTAAGTAATTGTACGAACGTATTTTGTGTGTAAAATATTAATTCGAAATTTGTCGGTAAATCTTTATGCGCGATTAGGAGCTATCATTATGTATATGTATTCTTCCTATTATTTTGAAGTATTGCTCTTCATATGCTATGTGTACATAATGAATCAATTATAGGGTGTTATGTTAAAATTAACATAAACATTTAACTTGAATTGTATAGTTATATTAAATGTGTAAACGCGCTTTCTATTTAGGCATTGTGAAATAATGTTATGGAAAATAATAGATAATTTTTAGAACAATCCTATGTGAGATCAAGATTCTTTGCACTTTTCCAAGAGTAAATGACTTTTAACGTGACATTTACAGGATCGGTGCAACATGAAAGTATCCGGGGATAGAATAATGGTTACGTATTTTGATTAAAATTATTTAATCAAATCAAATAGGATAACAAAGAGACGTAACATTTGCAAAATGCGTACGTGGAAATATATTCCGGGAATTTATTTGTCCTCTGGTTTATTGAATACAAGCGTGTATCCGCATTTGCCGCAATAATGTCGGTCTTCCATTGCCGCCATGAATACACCGGCGCCGCATTGCTCCATGGGGCATTCTCGTCTCAAACGGTGGATCTTTCCGTTTTCATCTACCTGCAAGATCATTTTCCACGCTCGATTAAAAATATACCGTTACGATAAAAGTTATAACGAAATTAAAAAAGGAAAAACTTAAAAATGGATGGAAATAACAAAGATAATTTACCTTATAATATTTGAGCACAGCAAGCTTGACCTTCTTCTTCTTGTGCTTGATTTTCTTGGGGGTAGAGTAGTTCTTCTTCTTGCGTTTCTTGGCACCGCCTCGCAAGCGTAGCACCAAGTGCAAAGTGGATTCTTTCTGGATGTTGTAGTCTGACAAAGTCCTGCCATCTTCCAATTGCTTGCCGGCAAAGATCAGCCTTTGCTGGTCCGGTGGAATTCCTGAAATGGTAAAATATCCCGCTTAGAAATTGAAAGTAATTTACATATTAATTTACTTAATATTAATAAAAATGTATAACATTTACGATTTTTTACATCTACGAGACATTTTTCAGACGCTTTGATCAAAAAGCTGATTTTAGGCTGCGGTCCACTTGACGCTACAAATGCTTTGAAGCGTTCTCCTTCTTTCTTCATTGAAAAAAAAGGAGAAGAGGAATGCTTCGAAGCATTTGGAGCGTCAAGTGGACCGCAGCCTTTGTCGGATAAAATACAAATATAAATACAAAGATATCAACAGTTGGTTTTCTCGAAATAAAAAGGTTAAAATATGGAGGATTTCTTTTAAAATTAAATTTCAAAGGAGCAAACACCAATGCAATATTATTTCTTTTTTATTTAATTTCAAATAGATCTTATTTAACAATCAATTTAACATAAACTTTTGGTTGTTCTTCAAGATCAACTCATCCTGCATATCGAGAATTTTCTTACCTTCCTTATCCTGAATCTTCGTCTTCACATTTTCGATCGTATCCGACGCCTCTACCTCGAGGGTGATGGTCTTCCCCGTAAGAGTTTTCACAAAGATCTGCATGATCAGCGATTCTATAACACATCACATTATTTATGTATTTCAATTGGTCAAATTAAACCTTAAACTCTAAGTCAATTTCGAAGATTTGACTAAAAAGATCATATTGAGATATGATCTTTTTTCAAAACTTATTCCTATTCATACACAAGAAACACAAAAGCTAGGATATTAAATTTTAATATAAATATTAAAACTAGGATATCACTTTTTTAAAGAATTTTATATAAACAAAAATCAAAACATCACCAAATTAAAAAATGCAAACATATGTAACGTTTACTGAACATTAGGATTGTAGACTAAGAGAAATATTTGGAGCATGCGACATTTGCTGGACGATCTTTTTCCATTAAGAAAACAAATCCCTAATTATTTTGACTAATCTTTCAATGGCAATTCTAAAATATCATAACTTGAAGATAAATTAAAAATATGTAAAAATAATTACAGAGCAGTGAAAAAGGGCCTTGATATGTCATAAAACACATACTTGATTCAAAGTGTTAATTTTTTACAATTTTTAAAGAGACGTTTTAACGTTTCTGAAAAATCGGTATCGAAAGCGTTCGCAAGATCTTGCACGATATCAATATCTTTTTTTTTTCTCGGTAGGTTTCAGCGGGTGGTGAACAGGTGAACCGAAGAGAGGTTAGACGAACAGAAATGGAGACTACTTAACCAACGTGTCAGTCAAAATAGCGAAGAAGCGTTAACCTTGGCGAATGCTTGTCCCAAGTATTGTATCGATCGAGTGCAATAATTGCGGAAAATTGCGATCACGTGAAATCGCTACAATATAGTCCGTTAATCATAAATACGTGCAACGTAAATAGGCACACAATCGTCTCGGAGATCACGTTTATCGCGCTTGGCCATGTGCCCCGCAAACATTTTCACCGCGTCACAGATACAAAACAACGTAGGATGTCATAAATCGGAAATATTTGACGTCTAGTGTGACAAAATGCGAAAATAAATACGGCAGCTTCGCGCTCGATTCTATCTCTTTTTCTGAATTATAGAAAATTGAGCCAGAACCTACCTCCGACCACGCTGTGAGAACACGAAAAGGAACAGGAACAAGCAAATCTATGGGAAACACGACCCGAGAGTGTGCATGTATCATAGAAGGGCGTACGGAACGTATACGCAATGTGGAATGGCGGAACGCTCGTGATTGGTCCGGCCTTTTTTCTAGTTCAAGTATTATAAAAAATCATTGAACTATAAAATTAAAAAGTAAGTTAAACCGAAATTAAAGTTAATCAATATTGATAGAAATAAACACAAATCTATTTATTTAAAAAAATAAAATGGGCTTTTTTTATTTTACATAAATGCAAAATTATGTTATCGTGCTTACGGCAGAGATATCATTTGATAATGTGTTTTCAAATTTTTTGCATTATTGATACAATAATATAATATAGTATATTGTCAAGATTAATAAATCAGTCATTTGAACATTGCGTGAACAAATTAGATAATAATAATAAATATTAAAACATGTTTATTCTTTGCTAATATATATGTCCAAAAAAATATGTATACATGTAAAAAATATGTATACATACTTACAAGATAACTTTATCTTTATTTTTAAATATAACACATATACTACAGGTATTACCGTTTTACGTACAATGATGAATTATTTTAGAAATTATCAGTATAGCGTCATAACTTTAGGAATTATAGTACACTAAAAAAAGTCTATACAAGCAAAACGGAATTGATACAACCGTCATTCTCAGGATTATTCGTAACCTGAGCGTACTTCCCCCACACTACTTTGCCCGATTGCGTTACGAGACCCAATTCCGAAATATTTACTTCAATAATAGTTCCCTTAGTAATAACACCTAAATTTGTGTACATAGGTGAGCTTGGATTTTTCTTGACGCCGATGATCGGCAGGGAGAAGGTCGCCTTGAGTTCAGGATGAGTGACATGCGCGGTTTTGAATCTCAACGCCATCGGTCTGATGAATCTCTCAAATTTCGGCGGTTTCCTCGTGAAGTTCTCGCCAACGAATGTCACCTTGGTCACCATCCGTTTCCACGATTTCCGATTCGTCTTGCCGCTTCTCACTACTTTGAAAACCTCGGACTCCGATTGCGCACGAACCTTTGGTATCGGAACGTCCCATTTGCCAACTTTCTCCTTGCGTTTCTGCTTTATCATATTCGACAACACTTTTGCGCGCTTCGTAACGTCACGATCCAGCAGGTATACAGGCAACGCTCCTTCCGGTAGCTTGTCAGACTTCTCCTTGACTTTCTTCTCCTCGTGAGCTCTAATCTTCTTTTTCATCTGGATCTTCTCATTGCGTCGCTCCTTATTAAATATCTTAGCCTTTAAGCCGCGTAAACTACGGGCTTGCTCCGCTCGTTTGTGAGGCGCACGGGCCTCTTTCTTCCTCTTTCTCTCCTCATAGTCCAGACGGCGACCGTAGAGCTTACGGTGCCTCTCAATATATTCGTTCTGCGGCATTTTTCTACGTGGGTTTCTGTACTCACATGGAATTTATCCTTCCTGAAAAAAATTGAATAATTTAATATTTATCCACACATTGTAAACTTATACAATTAATTTTCTTACATAACAAGTAACATTTTAAATATATGTTTTACTTATAATAAATACGTAATTTCCTACAATGATAACTGTATAATGATGAGATAGCTATACATATCCTTATTGCATTTAATGTTGTAGAAACAATAACATTCAATTGAAAGATAATTTTATTCAGTGTATGTACAAGACTTCTATTTCACATATATAAAATTTTTTACAGTTGATTTTAGTATTAAATATAAAAATGATTTTGTTAAATGTTTCATAAAGTTTTGTAATTACAAGTTGTTATAAAGAACATAATATGTTACTTGCAAATCTAGCTCGACAAAGAAAGTTACTTGAAATAACAAGGTAACAAGAATTTTAATATAAGTGCTTTAAGAAGTGTATACATTTAGAGATAAGTGAAATCACCTCTGTACTTTTTAAGAATTTATCTCTCCCGAAAAGGCAATCTCCAAGTATTTACAAGATATTACATTTATGATCAATGACATCATGTAACTTTGAAAAGAGGTTAGAATGACGAAAAAAGCCGAGGTTATTCGTGAATTTAAAAAACATGAGGTAATATTCACCTTAACGAATATATTCGTCTGAGTATTGTTTCTAATAAATGCAGTTGCGAAAATTAATTGCAGTTAACGCACTCGCTAATCACAAATCACAACACGTGTCCCGCGGTAGGTACTGGTAGGAGTGGTAACTGGTAGGTGGTAGGCAGCAGGCGCACGCATTTGCACCGGAAGCACGAAGCACGTGTGCTGCTGCGAGTGCCGCGTGCTTCACCAGTCCAAATCAGAGACATTCAAATTCAATTGTTTTCTTTTTTCTTAAGTCCCCAGTCTACAATAGGTGTTTTAAGCCCTAAGCCTTAAGAAATTGATCAATCACTGTCGAATTTGAAGAGAATAATCGACTGTGATTGGTCAATTTCTTAGGTCTTAGGGCTTAAAACATCTATTGTAGACCGGTACTAAAACCATTCTAAACCACAGAAAGCTAGTGTCAAAACCTACATCCGATGCCGATCACGCTGCAGGAACACGAAAATCAAAAATGCGCGTGCTGATCCACAGTAGGGAACACCGGAACAACCAGGGGGAAGAGGGAAACATGCGAGCGTAAACGAGAATAACGAGTCGTCACTGTTGCCCAATCATCCTTCAGTTTTATCATAGTAAAGATAATGCAGACCTTTGCCTCACGTCTGTAGTGAACATCGGGGGGGATTCACTATTTTTCATTCTGTATGAAAGATAATTATCTTGCTATCACGTTTATCTTTATTTATCATAGTAAAGATAATATCTTTTTTATTAACAATGTTAAAAATTTGCTTGCAAGAGTTCTCTCTTCTCTCCCTGCAAAAAAGTTTAATATAAAATCTTTCGTGTATACAAAAGTTGGAGTAATTATAGAAAAAAAATGGGTAATTGTATGTAAGATACGTAGAACATAACGTTTGATACTGTTTTTCTTTTGTAATAAAAATTTCGTTACAAACTTTCAGCTAGTTCCTTTGATCAAGTGGAAGAACCTGTCAATAGCGAACAAGCGGAATCGCGTAATGAATCTACGGTCACAGCTGTGACAGTACCACCTATATTTGCTACGAAGGATCATTTTATTGTAAACTGGTTTTCATGGAAGAATGAATTCCTTGCTTACTTGAAGAGTATTGACAAAGCCGAAGACAAGAAACAATTATGGGGTATCATGCTTCTAAATCGTATGGGTCCTGTTGGCCAAGAGATCCATAGAACATTTCCTTTCTACGACAAGAACGCGCATGAAGATATAAATGTGTTAATTAACAAATTTGATATCTACTGCATGTATGGAGATGCAAAAAGAGGCTGCGAGGACATCGACAGATACATAAATGATTTGATAGTATGTATGGAAGTATCTATAGACTACGTTTACACGGCAGCTTATAATTCGGTTTTATAACTACCGTACACTATCCGATCCAAAACTTTTCTTCTTTTTATCAATATGATCACTTAAATATAAGACTCTAAACATTTGAATTAATCTCTTTTGATATATATACTAGAAATTGTAATTTAAGTATCAAAAGATCACCGTGGTACTATGGCTCTTATGAGCCGGAAATCTCTTGGGTTAGAAGAAGAAAGAAGTATCAAAAGAAGCTCTTAATTAAATTATCATTATGATCAAAGAAGAAACGTTTTGGATTGGATAGTATACGGTAGTTATTAAACCGGATTATAAGCCGCCGTGTAAACGTAGTCAATGTAATGACTGTATACCTTCGAATGCATTTCTCAGTAGTTATTTGTACATTTAACTTTTGCAGTTTATCGCTGTTACGTGGAATCATGTTGATCCCGTAAGGATTGTGAAGGAGAAAATTATACAAGATATAAGTACTCAACGTTTCACTGGTAAAGCTGCGCTTCTTATAGAAAGTAAAGGGGAAAATTTGATCCCATACTTGCAATCGTTGGGTCTCAATGATATTATTCTGTTCTGGAAACAGTGTGAAAATTTAATGGCACCAAAGATCGAGGAAACACCGAAGCAGGACTCTCCCTATGCCAAGTCCGCTGGAGTAGAATATAATCGATTGAGTGTGGAACACAATCGAGACCGATGCCCGGCTTGGGGAAATTGTTTACACTTGTTGTTCTGTGCCCAATGCAATAAACAATCAAATCATTTCACGGATAATTATGAAGTTAAGTACATATACAATTGTACTAAATGTGGAATGAATCATATTCAGTTACATTGTCCGGCATATGGCGAACTGTGTACAAAGTGCGGCAAGAGGAATCATTTCTCGTTGAAATGCCCGATTCCCTCTGTGACGAATTGCTCGAAATGCGGTACGAATCATGCGGCAACAATGTGCCCAGCGCAGGGTCAAACACGTAATTATAACAAGCCGAAACACTTGGAAGAACAATGCGCGAGCAATTCAAATGATGGTCAGCGTATACCCACAGCACATGAATCTTTCGTGTAAAATATTCCATCTTAATATAAACTAATATAAATTGTTACTGTTGCTACTATTTTGTATAAAATTTAAAAATTATTTTATATATGTGTATATGTAATATAAATTACATTTTGAGGACGAAAATAAGTCAAAGATAATTTTTCAAGATGTTTTTGTATTATTTATTAGATTAAAAATTTACATCACGCCTGATCACCAGTCGTCATGGACTTTATAACATCAGAATTGCCAGGATCTGTGATCGAGAACGTACAGACACGGAAATATTTACCGCAGGTTGTACCTATAATTCGATGTTATTCCCCGTGTAATGATGCACTCCAGTTTTCGCCTACATCGCGTAGTACTCGATCTCCGACTTCCTGTTAAATCCAGAGAAAGGGCACTTAGAAAACGTTAGATAGTTACAGTTTAATACCCCGTGCACTTACAAGCAGAGGCAGGAGACTACTCCATAGTACTCCGAATAATAAAATTGGATTTTTTTTATCTCACATAAATGTAAGCGACGTCGAGTCCGGAGTGTCCGGACTCCGGAAGGAGGTGTGCTGCACTGCTGCCGCGTGCTTCACCAGTCCAAATCGGAGATATCCGAATTAGATTGTTTTCTTTTTCTAAACCACAGAAAGCTATGTCAAAACCTACCTCCGATCACGCTGCAGGAACACGAAAATCAACAACAAAAATGCGCGAGCTGATCCACGGGAGGGAACACCGGACAACCAGGAGAACACGCACGCGAGCGTAAACGAGGATTAACGAGTCGTCACTTTGTTTACACCCAGCCGTCCAATCTCGATTCACTCCGAAGTGAACTGACGTTTACACTGGAGTTCGCGCTGCTCCGCTGAAGAAAGACGATTGAAAGTAGATCGAAATTAACCCGTTTACACCTAAGAAATTTCACTTCTTTCCGGAGTGAATCGGGATTGGACGGCTGGGTGTAAACAAGGTCACTGTTGTTCAATCATCCTTCAGTTTCCTCCGTAAAACGAATACTTTGAAAGCGATTGGCCACCGCGTTCCTTTGCCCGCGTTTCTAACGCAATATCCATTGTACATAATTAGTAATAACAATTTAATTATCTCTTTGTATCTCTCGAAAGCAATTAATAAGATCAGTGTCTTGCAATTATTCGCAGGTGATTCGACGATCCAAAACAAATGCAAACCTTTGCCTCACATCTGTCGTGAACATTGGGGAATTCACCATTCTTTATCCTGTATGAAAGATAATTATCTCTTGCTATCACGCTTATCTTTATTTATCATAGCAAAGCTATATTTTTCTGTTAACAATGTTAAAAGCATTTGTTTGCAAGTTCTCTTCTCTCTCTCTCTCTACAAAAAAAAGTTTAATATAAAATCCTTTTCGTGCATATAAATGTTAGAGTGATTATAGAAAAAAAATGGGTAGTTGTATGTATAGTAAGATATGTGGAACATAACGTTTAATACTGTTTTTCTTCTGTAATAAAAATATTGTTACAAACTTTCAGCTAATTCCTCTGATCAATCGCCTAATGAATCTACAGTCACAGCTGTGCCAGAACCACCGTACATATTCACTACAAAGGATCATTTTATTGCAAACTGGTTTTCATGGAAGAACGAATTCCTTGCTTACTTGAAGAGTATTGATAAAGCCGAAGACAAGAAACAATTGTGGGGTACCATGCTTCTAAATCGTATGGGTCGTGTTGGCCAAGAGATCCATAGAACATTTCCTTTCTACGACAAGAACGCGCAGGAAGATATGAATGTGTTAATTAAAAAGTTTGATATCTACTGCTTGTATGGCGATGTAAAAAGAGGCAGCAAAGACATCGACAAATACATAAATGATTTGATAGTATGTATGGAAGTACCTATGTAACGACTGTATACCTTATTGAATGCAATTCTTGTAGTTATTTGTACATTTGCACTTTTTCAGTTTATCGCTGTTACAAGGAATCATATTGATCCCGTAGGGATTGTGAAGGAGAAAATTATACAAGATATAAGTACTCAACGTTATGCGGGTAAAGCTGCGCTTTTTATAAAAAGTAAAGGAGAAAATTGGATACCATACTTCCAATCGTTGGGCCTCAATGATATTATTCTGTTCTGGAAAGTTCTGGAAAGTGTGAAGATTTAATGGCACAAAAGATCGAAACACCGAAACAGGACTCTCCCTATGCCAAGTCCGCTGGAATAGAATATACTCGATTGAGTGTGGAACACATCAAAACCGATGCCCGGCTTGGAGAAATTGTTTACACTTGTTGTTTTGTGCCCAATGCAATAAGTGTAATCAATTAAATCATTTCACGGATAAATAAAGTTAAATAAAGTTAAGTACATGTACATATGTATTAAAATCATATTCATTTACATCGTCCGGCATATGGCAAACTGTGTACAAAGTGCGGCAAAAGGAATTATTTCTCGTTGAAATGCCCGATTCCCTCTGTGACCAATTGCTCGAAATGCGGTACGAATCATGCGGCATCAATGCGTCCAACGCAGGATCAAACACGTAATTATAAACGTATAACAAACCTAGTCACTTGAAAGAACAATGCGCGAGCAAGTCAAATAATGGTCAATGTATACCTACAGTATATGAATCTTTCGTATAAAATATTCCATCTTAATATAAACTAGTATAAATTGTTACTGTTGCAACTATTTTGTGAAAAGTTAAAAATTATTTTACATATATGTATATTGTATATATAATATAAATTGCATTTTGAGGACGAAAATAAGTCGAAAATAATTTGTTAAGATGTTTTTGTATTATTTATTAGATTAAAAATTTACATTACGCCTGATCACCAGTCGGCATGGACTTTATAATATCAGAATTGCCAGGATCTGTGATCGAGAGCGTACAGACACGGAAATATTTACCGCAGGCTGTACCTAATTCGATGTTATTCCCCGTGTAATGATGCACGCCAGTTTTCGCCAACATCGCGTAGTACTCGATCTCCGACTTCCTGTTAAATCCAGAAAAAGGGTACTTAGAAAACGTTAGACAGTTACAGTTCAATACCCCGTGCACTTACAAGCAGGGGCAGGAGACTACTCCATAGTACTCCTATTCGATTTATGATTCACAAATTGACAATTGTATCAATATTACCAAACTTCACCAATGCAACTTCAATATGGACTATTCATTTATCGTTAATTAAAATTCCATTAGTTCTCCAAAAATATGTATATATTGAAAATTAATTTATACATTCATCAAATCCATCGAATTAACAGAAACTTGTGTCTTTATTAAATATGTCAATTTGCTGGGTACAAAAGGAGTGCTACTTCTCAGTCTCACCTCAGCGGCGGCGTATTACTGGCAATGATGACCAATTTGGCTTTGCCTTGGCGAAGGGACTTCAGAGTCTGCTTATAACCAAGGACGTATTTACCAGATTTCATGACGAGTGCTAATCTGGTGTTGATGCTCTCCTGAGCCTTTTTCTGTATAATCGGTAAAAGTTCATTAAATGTGCTTAGCGTTACAGAGATAAAAAGTTAGATTACGAACTCGATTAAAACAGCGATGTACTTGCTACATTTGAAAAAACCGATTTTTTTTTCATCTCTAACATTGGATAGAAATATAGTTTTTTTTTATTTCTAGAAAAAAAGAAACAATAATATGAATACTAATTATTGAAGCCGAGTCATTCCAGACTGCTGTGCTGCACGTGGATTTCGTTCCATCAATGCATTCAATTTGAGAACAACCACAAATATGATTTGCGTACGTCACAATAATTGTAATAATAATATTGTAATAAGGTACATATTTAATAAATGTATGGAAATCACGCTAAACTTCACTACGTGAATATTCGTGGCCGAGCACGTGGGTGCGGCGGTGCAATTTACCTGTTTCTTCTGAGCCACCATTTTTGCAATCGGCGGTTTTTCTCACGTCTGTAACAATATTCACGATTATTAATCCTTTATACGTATAAATAATTAATATATACGCAATAATATTGTACGTTTGAAGCCCTAATTAGATCTCGCGTACCTTCCGGCCAGACAAACGATGAAAGAGAGAACTTGTTCGGGGTGTTCGGGCATGAATAGGCATGAGTTATGAACGATACATAGAGAGGGACCTATCAAAGCCAAATATTACGTTGCCCGCGCTGCAGTTGTTCGATAATCTGATTGGCACTCAAATAATATGACACTTTTGGAATATGTTAACGGATCCGATTGTTCTACACTTTTTGCATTCGAATTTCTTATTCTTTTTTAATGTTTAAATATATTGTATCTCGTTCTCGTTAGAATCTATGATTTCATTGGTCTTCCTCTGTATATATTTTGGATGCACTAGCGGCACTAGTGCATATATATCCAATATCAAATTCGCAATTTTTGACACTTACCCAGGTAGCAATTAATGTCTAAAAGACATCATAAAGACATCTTTAAAATTTCTGGCATCTTAAAGACATCTTAATGATGTCTTTTAGACAAAAGGTCTTCCGAATGCTACCTGGGTTCCGTATTGGTGCTATCACTAAAGGCTACTATACATGAAGTTATTTTAATATTACATTTAAATGTAAAATTACATAAATATCATGATAATATTGATACAATTGCGTCCCTTATCGGAATATATATTGAATATTTTCAAATGTCCGTCTTACGATTGGGCTTTCAGATAACTTCATGTATAACAGCCATTACGCCACATCACGCAAAATAGAGTGCAGGTAATCGCATTCGATGTGTAATGCAGATGCGGCAATATGGCTCTTCCAAATTGGTTTTCGCGATTGGTTAATCGCGCTAATTATGTGAATTAATTATTCACGGCCATTTTGTACCGCTCGTTCTATCGCAAAGAGAGATCGTTCTATCGGAAGTTTCGATGCCGAGCCCCCGTCTGATTTGCGGCGCTGCGCAATGTTTTCCCGAGTGTCGCACCGCACGTCGCACGTACCGATTGTTTATCCGCCATTTTGTTCTGCTGTCGTACGCGCAGTTTTCGGCACGGTGGTCCCCACTTTAAGATGAATACAAGCCGCTGAGGCGAATTCGATCGTGCATCGTCGCCGTCTCGCCGATCCTCCGGTACGTCTGCGAAAAGGTATCGTCGCTCGAATAATGTGAGAACTCGGGATCTCCCCCAGGATGTACCCGTGATGGCAACCCGTGACGAGTTACGTCCGACCCAACTTTCCTGACTTTTTGAGGCCAAATGACGATTACTAAATAAAACGGACGATTCTCGCCTCGTTCGTCACGTAAGTCCCGCCGTCCGAAGCGCGTTTGCGGCGTGTACGCGCCAAGCGGCGCCAAGTAATTAATATATTTTTGTTCGACACTGGCAAGACGTCGGAAAAGTATCTCAGATCTACCCGTGTTATAGTTGTTGTATTAATGTATGTTTTTTTTTTTCTTTTTCAATTTTCTGCACCGTTATCCCATCGCCGTTCCCGTCGAAAAGAAATGGTGTCATAACTGAATCCGTTAATCCCATTAATCTTGTTATATATCCTTCGCGTTTGCTCCAATTAATTATGTCGTTTGCAATTAGCAGCTGTTATACTGTCAGTTTGGCTACATTGATAGTACGAATTATGTGTCAGCTATGCATATTTTGTATGATAAAATTGCGGCACTTATTTATGCCTGTTAATTTGATAAACATATTAATCGCACACTTGTAGTATATGACAATTAGGTGTATTACCGTCTTATAGATTGTACGTGTGGATAATCCTGATATAATACTGATATAAGTAATATTAGATAAGTTTTCTCATATACCTAATATGTCAATTAAGCGGATTCACCCTCTAATGGTTGAAAAAAATACAGTTGTTTAATTGTAACACCATGCTTTTGCACTTTAGCATAAAAGAAAATAAAAAAGAACCGTACTATATATTACATTAGATTTAATCTCAACTTTTTCATTCTTTTCTGCGGCTTCCAGCTATTGACTCACTTGCTATCTCAAACGACATGGTTTCGAACATTTCGGAACATTTTATAAGGATATAAATCTCATGTTAAGAGAAAATTATCTGTAGATTGTTTAAAAAGTACCTATATTTCGTATGTTGACGATAGTTTGAAGTTATTAATAGTTTGGTTGTACATTCTCCAAATTATGATTAAACAAATATGAAAATGTACCATATTATAGATACTGATTAATATCGTGTATCGTTACATTGATTTAGTGGTCAAATTATGTTATTTATATTATAATTAATGGTATGCTTAATATATAATTAAATTTTCTTATGTAAAGATGTTATATTTAATGTGTTTCTAATTATATTATATGTGTTGTAGAATGTCAGGGCAGAGCGGTGGACATCGAGTGTGCTTGGCCAAACTTAATGAACATTTGACATGCAAATTATGCGGTGGATATTTTATTGATGCGACTACCATCATAGAATGTTTACACTCATGTACAGTATCTTTCTATTATATAACGCTACGTTCAAACTATAATTAATAGCTAGATATGTAATATTACTATAAGATCTTCAATGTTTCTTTACAGTTTGCAGAAGTTGCATTGTTAAATATTTGGCGAATAACAAGTATTGTCCGATATGCGAGGTACAGGTTCACAAAAGTAGGCCACTATTAAATATACGTCCCGACCATATGTTACAGGATATTGTTTATAAACTGGTACCTGGATGTTATCAAAGTATGTTTCTTCTTTAATAGAAGAGAATCGACTTTCTTATCATATTAGGTATGATAATGATGAGATAAATATTGTTTTAGACGAGATGCGATGTCGGAGAGAATTTTATGCGAAACATCCAGAAGCATGTAGTCAAACGATATCTCCGGAAGCTCGTGGAGAACCTGTAGACTCGCACATATATTCTCCGGATGAATCTCTCAGCTTGTCCCTGGAATACTATAACCCTCGTACAAAAGATTTAAGTGAGACGAATGCTGAGAAATCCCTTTTAAGGCGATATTTTCGGTGTCCTGCAGCAGTTACGGTATTCCATTTACAAAAACTAATAAGGGCCAAGTATGGCCTTGGTGATGCAAATAGAGTCGATATAATGTACGAAGAGGAACCGTTATGCGGTAGTTATACATTAATGGATGTGATGTACATATATCATTGGAGGCGGGTATGTATTTAATTTATTTAACATTACTTAATTTAATTAAGAGGCATACTTATCTACAGAAATGCTGTATTTATTATATTGCAGAAAGTACCGTTACATTTAAGCTATAGGATATTTGAAACATCTTCAAAACGCCTGAAATTATCGGAAGACAATGCAAACTATAATAAATCATTAATGGACGCTGGTATTGATTCCATAGATCTGAAGGATGAGAAGTCGTTGAAACGCGAGTGGAAAGAGGTGCAATTAAAAATATCGGAAACAGGTGTGATGAGTATAACTGATATATCGAGTACGATACATAAGAGGGATACAGGAATTGAGAATTTACAAGATGAGAAAACTTCCGGAGGGGAGACTATAACTTCCATTGCGGAAATTAATAAAGCGGATTCAGTGAAAATAGAAAATTGTGGTATATCTAAATCTTCTGTAGAAATAATACCGTCTACTTTGATTATTGACGCGCAAATGACAAAAAACCCAATATTTTCTGACTCGAGCAATGCATTCCTCGTTACAAACGACATTAAGTTTACAAGCGACAATTTATCAACTAATTCGAATTGTATGTCTCTAACTAATCAGCACAATGGAACTGCAACGAGGCAGACGAGCGAAACGAGAAATTGCACCGCTTCTGCAAAACTGCAACAGGACGCACAAGAAGTAAAAATCCTTAATCAAAGTGTTAAAGTCGAAGTTAAATCTGAGACAGTTTCGCAAGGGCAAAAAGGCATTGGTCACTCAGCGGCACAATGTACGGAGGAGAACGTGGTTGTTATCGAAGATACGGAAAAGATAGATGCACATGCGAAAAAGATGTCGATAAATAACAACAACAATAACGCGGATTTCCAGGCTGAGACTCAGAAGGAATGCATAAAAAGTTCGAATGAGGCAAAAATGGGAAGTGCCGGATCGAAAATTGACGCGTTGAGCGCAAAATTGCAATTTCAACCGAAAATGGGTCAAGTTAATAACACTTACTCCAAGAGAGCGCCGAAGGAGAAGCGAGCGACTCTTCAACAACAAAGTGCGAAAAAATCTGACGTAAAATCAGCGACCGAAGATGCAAAGCTTACTGACGCGAAAGCGCAAACGAACTGCGGGAGTGTAACGGGTAAAGTATCAATTCCGACGGCGACTCCTTCACAAAAGTCACCTGCGTCCGCGGTGGCGTCTCAAAATATCTCGGACTCTTCGTCCGGATCTGACAAGCAGAAAACTCCCGACGAGAGGGATAATCAATGTATAAATATCGATTTGCAGCAAGCTTTGAATTTGCTGGAGCAGAGAAATTCACCTCTACAAGCTCTGCAAGCATCGACGGAATCTGTCACGAGAACGAGTCACGTCGACAGTACGGTCAATCAGAGATTACAGAGCAACAATATAGCGGCGGTGAATGAGAATATCGCGTCCACCGTACCGAACGTTTCCACGTCCACGATTAGTCAGACAACGTCGACGTTTCCTTACACGCTTCACGATATCGTGACTAACTCGGCCGTCCTGAAATCAGCACTAAACTCCAGCAACATACCTCAGAAATCGTTAGGGACGTCATCCATTGCTTGTTCAACGTCTAACAATCAAATGTCCCCGTTGCCTCAGTTCAACATGCAAACGTCATCCATAAATGTGTACTCCGTACCCACGTCGCTGAAGAATAACTACGGCAACGTCAGTCAGGATGTAACTACCGTGACGGCCACGTCGACAGCAACGATCACAACGCCGGCAATGTCGAGACCGATCTCGACCGGGGCGTGCCCGATTCCTCCGTGTCCGGACGCGATCCCTATATCGCTGATGAAGCAGATGTCCATGCGTAAGCAGGACGTGACCGCGAAGGGTACGAATCTTAATGAGATCTGCGCGAAAATCGGCTCCAACACGATTGGCTCGAAGATCAATGATATCTGCGCGAAGATAGGGGAGAACTCGAAGGAGAAGAACAGAATGGACGTGCACGGTAAAGCGGACGTGCCAGATCTGCTTAGAATAAGCGGGAAGAAGAACCCTTCGCCGTTGTTGCCAAATTCGGATACGACGATCAAGCATATACCAAACATCCCGAATGTCCCGGTGTACACACCGAGCAGCAACGCGGCGACAATGGAAAGTAAGAGCGCCAAGCCTGCCTTACCTACGTTGACGTCTACCGGCGCGCTGGCGGTGTCGACGTCGTCGGCACCGGTGCCGTCCCACGCGACCCAGAGACTGGCGCCCCTCAAGAAGCAGAGCCAGTCGATCGGGTACAAGACCCTGCGCGACCCGCCCAAGTCCTGGAATCCCACGTTGTCGAAAAACAATTACGTGGCGGTGAAGAATCAGGCGAAGGAGATGCAGAATCAGGCACAGATCTCCGTGTCCGAGGGCGCGAGCAAGCAGATCGCGTCTAAGCCGGCAAAGATCTTCAAGATGCGAAACATGCCGCGGTACCTGGGTAATCCCTCGTCAGGCGTGAAACCCATGTACGGGGTGACGAACGACACGAAGGAGAAGGAGCAATCGACGACCAACGCGAAGAGCGGTACCCTCAGCATGATGAAGATCGATCCGAAGACCCTGTCGCCCATCGTCTCGACGATCAACTCGCCGATCGTCTCGCCGCCGCCGTACTCGCCGAACGCACGTAGCTATCAGAACACCCCGTTCTCGCGGGACATATGCCGAAACACCGGCTCGCCGATATCGCCGAGAAACTCACCGGTAAATATGCTGTCGACCAATCCATTCATACCGTCTCCCACGCCCAACACGAATCCCCGGATCATATATTCTCACTTTCTACCTCCGTTCCCAGATGCCAGCCGATTCCCGAATCCTCTGATACGGTCGCCAATCGGCATCCCGCCTCCCAGTGCCTTTCACAGCAGTCTACCGCCCTCGATCAACAAGCTGTACCAGCGGTCCAGCTACATCCCGCAGACGACCGGTTACGCGCCGGTGGTCGGTCAGCCGCCGACGGTGCAGAGAATACCACCGAGCACGCACTCGTCCTCGCCGAAATCGCCCAAGGCCTCCTCGCCGAGCTCGATCTCGTCCACGTCGTTCAATCTCGGAAAGGCGGACTCGCAGTCGCCGATCACGTCGACGGTGGACAGCGTCGCGATGCTGCTCTCCAAGAGCGTGGCCGTGCCGGTATCGATGCCGGTGCCGGTGTCCGTGTCGCTGCAACGGGAGCTCAACGCGTTCAATCTATCCAAGACCGGCGGCATGTCGCCGAGTCCGACCTCCAACGTCGTCAAGACGTCACCCGCGAACGACGCCGACGTTAAAGCGCAGCTCGCCAAGCCGAGCTCCTCGATGTCTCTAAATTTGCCGGCGAGCGCGGAGACGCCCAAAAACTCGTCGAACAGCACCAGTGAACGAAAGCAGGGTAAGGAGACGGAAGCACGAAAGACACAGGAGGCCATGCGATATAAAGAGGACAGTCTCAAGGCGAAGATTTTGACGGTGCAGCTTACGAGGTGCAGCGTCGAGACCGCTGCTGAGAACACTGCGAGCCTGCAGGACAAAAGGGAGAAGAGCCAAGCGGCCAAGATCAACGGCGACGTTACAACGGAACAATTCGCGAGTAAGAGGTCGAAGGAGGACGGTAGTGGCGATGTGACGGCATCGAAGACGGAAACGACCGAACGGGACGGCCAGGTAGAACGGTCCTCGTCCAAAGAACGGAATAGTATTCCGAAGAATAGCACTCAAGCCAATATCAACGACTCGACAGTGGACGATTCCAAGAACGAAGATCTCGGCAAGAGCGGTGAGCAGATACAGGGTAATAAATCTGAAGTACAAAAAAATAAAGCAGAGACGTGATCGTGAGATAAGAAGGATTAATCGTCTTTAGATGCGAGTTGCGAAAGGTCTTGCTACGCGTATTCGGTTGCATTTAATTCGGCACAGTGCAGCTTAAGTGTAGAATGAATCCTTTACAAGCTTGTATACAACGGCCCATGTTCTGATGTTTACTGCAAGTAATTCTAACATTTCCAATCGCACGATCGGCACAATTGAGTGTGTGTATGTGTGTGTGCATTTTGTATACATGTGTATATATATATATATATGTACATATATAAAGTGACAGACTTCAAAAACCCGATAGATTTCTGACTCAAGTGATCGACTTGATTATTAGCGAAATTTGAAGATGTATGAAAAAGTAATTTATATGATTTATACATGTTCAATATAAAGGGGGACATTATCGCGCACCCCGGAAGAATACTGTCAGAATTTAAAAAAAATTTGATTTTGAGTTAAGCCCATAAAAAGTGCCTAAAATGTTACCTATGTGTTATAATAGTGTCATAAATCTGCATGCGAAATCCGTTGCACGGGGCTGAAGTGTTTCATTATTCTTTTGAACTGATTGTGTTAGCGATTTCTTGGATGAATAATGTCATAAGCGAATTGACAAGTGAATCACAGCAGACCTCTTCAAGAAACAGTACAAAGTATAAGTTATATTATAACAAAATATCATAATTGTAATTGTGTTAGTTATCTCACAATTAAAAAAATTGAATTAATATGTTTTTCCTCTCTCCTGAAAATCGTGAATTTTTTAGTTCTGACAGTATTTTTCTTGGGATGCGATATAGTGGAAACGATTACTTTATGGGTGGAGGCGTTTCAAGTCAATTTTTTTTTAATGGAATGCGTATTTTTTATTTCATAGTATGATAGTCCTTTTTAAGATAAGTTAAATGATTATTACAAGAGGTCAGTCAAAGTGTATATATGAATATACACACGCATACACACATACACTTGGATATTTGTAAAAATTGTGCTTATGACATCTCTGCGCGCATTGCGAAAAACGTCAGAAGATGAGCTGATTAGAAGCTGGATGCTGATAAGTTTTTGCAACATATGTGCATCATGTAAGGAGCAAAGAGCACTTATGATCATTGTTGAAGATGTTTCACGACATGTTAGAAATCTGTATATTTCTGTAAATAGCAATAACAAAAGATCTTATTATTTTCTATTATAAATGAGTTATTATGACAAATATGTTGAATATATTATAGGTGTACGTTAATGATATGATTATGAGGTCGTCTGAATTTTCATACGCATATCTAACACTGATATTAACGTTAATGACGTCAATCCATTGTTACTGTACTTGCATACATGTATAGATGTGTATCTGTATACATGATATATCCCACTTTTATTTCGTACGTCTCTTTCATATATATTTTTTTATTTTGAATAAATTCTAAACTGATTTCTGTTTGAACGAACGTTCGTGACTCTTTACCAGCACGATCTCTAGGAACTATTCTATGTTATTATTTAATATTGCATAATGATTGAATTGTTAAATGGTATTTTATCAAAATGTGTGAAATTATTTCCATAGGCGTATGAAAAAAAGAGTGAAATATGTTTCAAGTGGGACAGTCTCTATGTCATATTTTTCTTACTTCGTTACACATATATTATATATTGCAACATAACGAAGCATATATGTATATATATTTCACAGATATGAATACAAGTTGTGCACTGAGCACTTGGAAAACAGGTTTATTATTAAAGTTATATATTTAAATGAATTATATGATTTGTATCTTTTAGTGCATATGCTTGCTGTTAATTTGTTAATAGCGTTATGTATGATGCATTATTATATCTTAATAACATATAATATGCGTTCTTGTGCATATTAAACGGATGCAAGTTATTCTTTAGCGTTAAGTAACTAAAAGTGTTGCAATCACTTTTTCGATAAATAATGTAATTACGAAAAAAACATGTTTATGGAACGTGTGAACACGTTCACTATATAATTATTCATATAGTAGGAGGAGAGTACCCATACACACGAGCACAGATATGTGTATAAGAAAAGTATTAAGTATAGTTGATCTAATTAAATTAATAATAATGTTACCTAAATTTAAATTATACATTTTTATATCATATAAGATTGATGAAAAAAATTTATATAGTCTGCAGCGTTGAATATTTTTGAAAGACCCTTTATTTGTATTAAAAGGAATTATATAGGATTGTATTATATATACATATGTGATGCAATAATGTTTCTGAGAAACAATTTTATTTCCAGTTTTAATATTTTTACGCACTTACATTTCAGATTAATATTTTTTTGAGATAATATACCTATGTACAACATTAATGTGTATTTAATGCGATATCGGTTAAAGTATGTAAAAATAAAATTCAATTTACATGTCATTTTGCACAATCGAGAACCAAAATGCTATCTTATTTCGATGTAGAGATTGAATTGCACTTATGTCGAGCTTTTTTCTCTCTACTAGATCAATCGCTGGATAAAAAGGCGCAGCGAGAAAACAAAAAAAGACTTTAACAGAGAAAAAGCTCGGTTCAACGACACTTCTATTTACTATCTGAATCGATAGCATTTTTGCTCTCCACTGTTCCCATTAGTGATCTATAAAAGATAATTTTGAAAAAACGAAACTCGAAATGGAATTTACGATTTAAGATGATCACTCTTGTTATCGAAAAGTTATTACTAGACTACACTTTATTTTTATTAAAAATTTTAGGTTTCTCACTTTCAGACCAATCCAGTTATATATCAAAACAAAAATAATATAATTTTGGAGGGTAATTTTGAAAATATTCGAAGAGACTGCTAATAGTAGTGAAATGTCCGAGGCCTTATCCCGTCATATATCGAATAATTAATATGGAACAATAAAAATGATAAAATGTATGCGATATGATTACGACAAAAAAATTAGTTGACAATTAAATACTGTGATCATTACGTTACTTCATCCTAGATGAAAAAGATATTTTAACAAAGCAAAATTATTAGTCGTAAATGCATACTATTTTTCTGTCTTTTTGTCTTTCCTCTCCCTCTCCTTTCTGCATTTTATTTCTCCCTTTATTTCTCTTTCTATTTTCTTTCTCAACTCCGTTTATCTAATCCATATGTATCTTCATTTTTAATAATATATTTATGCATTTTGTAGTCCGCTTATATGATTGTATGCATCGATGAAAACGCAAACGAACATGAATTGAGAAAATCATTAACAAAATGAAGTTAAATAATTTTAATGGTTGGAGATCAATTGCTCTCAGATATGCTAATTTTATTTGTATATAGTGTACTACGATGATAAAATATATATTACATAGTAATAGAGAAGAAATTATTAATTAATATAATTCTATATTTAATTAAATAGAATATAATCACAGCATGTATGTTTCCGTCGAAACAAAAACAAATTTTTAGATAAATACTGGGGCTGCAGAATAGAAAATATATTGTATTTTTAATCAGTTTTTATATATGTGTACATGTGTGTGCATATACGTGTATAAACATATAAAAGTAATAATAATTCTATATGGAATTAGAAGATATTCTCTTCACTAATAATGCAAAAATATAATTGACTGCACCTATATAAAACTGTATTATTAATATAGAACATTATCCTTCATACATATACATATACAAATCACTGTCAAAGCAAAGTTGAAGAATACATCTCTAAATTGCACATTACAATCACCTATTAGATTTATATATTGGATATTTTTTCCATGTGTCTTACAACATCTTTTAACTTGTACACCAACTTTTGCAGCTGTTGTATGGTATACAGTCGCTGTCAGAGTAGTGGCAACACTTAAAAAAAACTAAACTTACTTTTAAAAAACTATAACTATAACTTATAACTGTAACTAATTTTCCTAAACTTACTTAAAAAAAAGTGTTGCAACTATTATATATGACCGCGACCCTACATGTAAATACTACATGTCTTATTTGATTACTTACACTCTTTTGTACTCATTCGTATGTTATAAATTGGTACGTTGGTAAAACGAGTGCTATAATCTGCAAACAATACAATATCTAATTATTATGTATACAGATTACATAACGTAATTCACGAATAATGTTTATATCGTTGAAATTATATTGTGTGAAGTAATAGGATCAACATAACATTATTAAGGGATAGTGAATTTACCTTAACGCAATGACGTAAACGCCAATCTATGTCTACTACGTGCGGTAAGTTATTTCCTGTCAATTCCAACTGAGTCTGGATATTTTCTTTATTGTTCATATACCTGCTACATAGCGTTTCAATTCTTTGCCCATTAATATGTTCATTATGTAGGAAATGTTTCAAGCTTTCTTCATCATAGTCGTGTCGAGCAGCCTCTATGAAGAGGCAAGATATATTAGTATTTCCATATATTTTATTTAAAAAATTTTAAGAAACTGTTTCTTCATTAAAATATTTCATTATTTAATAGATAATGATATACATATATATTGTTAAAATTTAATTTTGCTCTGAAAATAATTCTTTTCAAACAACAAATATATGTATGCATGATATAATAATATCTATTAAATAATGAAATATTTTAAAGAAAAAACAGTTCACTTAAAATTTTTAAAATAAGATAATATATAGAAATATTTCTTTGCAAATCTGGGAATCGTGAGCATGTTTTTTTATCGTGAGCACCAAAGAAAAAACGAGAAAAATTGCTCATGTTCGCTCCGCATTTACGTTTAACTTTTCTAATAAGTAATTAATAGTTATTTTTAAGAATGTATATCTTTTATGTCATAAGAACGCGTGCTTGCAATATTTTGAATTTACAAAAAAATATTTTTTTTTATTTTGTAAAAAAATTTAAAAAAATGTTTTATTAAAGAATTTTAATTATTTAAAAATGTTAAAAATGATATATACACGTCAAAATTTATTATTTATATCTTTACTTTTGTCTCAATAAAAATAAAAATATACGAAATATTTATTCATTACTAATTTTAAGAATATTATTAAAAAAAATTAAATACAGTTATTTTGTAAAATTAATTGTGATTTCACACTAAACGCACTCATTTACCGTTCGGCTAACAAATAGCGTTTGTATGCTGTATTTTAATGAACGGACAAAAGTGTTATTTTTAATTGATTGTCAGTATAAGATCCTAAAGATGAGTGGTTTCTATTATGGAAGGGATCACCTCAGATTGTATTTCCGACATCAAGACTATTTTCCCCACCCTTACGAACGTGTAACTTACTAAAAAGTTCAGACAGAATATTTCTAAATATTGCATTATTCATGAAAGGTATTACAATTGTCAACATTAAGTAATAATATTGAATTTTTTTTAGTTGCAATACAGTTGCAATACAGTTAAGAAAATCGTGTCGAGATCTATCCATCCATCCATCCCGCTGGCACTACAGCCCATTGAGGGCCTTGGCCTCCCTGAATGCGGCACTACAGCCCAGCGTGGGCTTTTGGCCTGAATGCCTGAGGTTTCGAGACATTTGTTTTTCTGGGAGTAGGTTGTCAGCCTACTGCCCAACTCCCAACTAGACTGTATTTATGGGGGGAGGGGGGATACACATAGCAGTTGCCAATTGCTATGTGTGTGGACCAACAGCTTAACGTCTCTTCCGAAAGACGGAGCCCAGTTTCTCCGCATGAGAATCCCCTCTTTATTTCTCATACGTGGGGGTGCAGTTTGAAATATAAAAATTTCTGTTATCTAGTGGATTCGAACCCGGTTTCCCGTGGTTACGAGTCTGGCGCTCTACCACTAGACCACACTGCCACCCGGCATGTCGATATCTAGAAATAATAAATTTAGCGAGCGCATTTAATGTTACATTGCGAAGTATTAATACGCTTGCTGGCTGTAAGAATTTACGAATAGTGAATCTTCGGTACGTATTTCTTTTAAAATTGCGGCAGTCATTTAACGCATTTACGATTATGTAAATGCGAAGTTGTTAACAATGATGCCCTACTCAAAATTTCAAAGGTATGCAAAAATTTGAAAGGTATGTATACATTATAGGTATTTATATATATACAAGGGGTCCCAAAAAGCTCGGTCACCGTTTCACTGACAAATTCTGTTGGACATTTTGAGAAGAAAATTCTTGTGCGAAAATGTTGAGGCTATAATAGTTTTTGAATTATAAGCATTTAGATTTAGCGAATCAGACCGCCTAAAGTTGGCGCGCTCAGGTGTGGTACATCGCATAGCAAGTAAAGGTGCTTTTTTACATTGACTCAGTTTTTAGATATTGACATAATTCTGCAAACGACAAGGAAATTACTTTGAAGCTTTGTCTTATTCATCTGTGATTGTTCAATTTGCTGTACATAAAGATTAATGCAAGCATTATGGAATATCAATAAATACGTATGCACATCGAACTGTCAAGTTTGTCAAATGAAGTGTGTCACAAGCTAACGTGTGACATTTCTCGTATGGTAAGCATATTAAAATTATGTTATCAATCGTCACGCGCTAGCTTGTGACACACTTCATTGGACAAACTTGACAGTTCGCTGTGCATACATATTTATTGATATTCCAATATGCTTGCATTAATCTTTATGTACAGCAAATTGAACAATCACAAATAAATAAGACAAAGCTTCAAAGTAATTTCCTTGTCGCAGAATTATGTCAATATCTAAAAACTGAGTCAATGTACAAGAGCACCTTTACTTGCTATGCGATGTACCACACCTGAGCGCGCCAACTTTAGGCGGTCTGATTCGCTAACTCTAAATGCTTATAATTAAAAAACTATTATAGCCTCAACATTTTCGCATAAGAATTTTCTTCTTAGAATGTCCCACAGAATTTGTCAGTGAAACGGTGTGACCGACGAGCTTTATATATATAATTATCAAGATAACAGATAAATTTCGTATGACTCATACATATTTTTTTTAGAATTAGATCTAAGGTATTGCCAAGGAATTGAGAACGAAGGATTTTCGTATCTCGAAAATTTGGAGGGCCTGGAACGTTTAAGGCTTGGTTTTACAAAAATAACAGTTCACACTCTTTGTAAAATCCTACGAAAAAATCAACGGATCTGTGAATTAAATTTGGAACAGTTCGGATGTGAACCAACATTTTCATTTGATATGTTGGAAAATCCCGACATGAACTTCGAAGCAGTTGCATTAGAATTGAGAAGATCATGTCGAGACTTAGAAATAATAAATCTAGCGAGCGCATTTAATGTTACATTGCGAAGCATTAATACGCTTGCTGGATGTAAGAATTTACGAATAGTGAATCTTCGGTACGTATTTCTTTTAAAGTACATATATATATTTAATCGTATTTTTTGTCGAAATTTGTATGTTTGCTTTTCTTGCAAGCATCTTTAAAATGTTACATTGATTTTATCTCTCTCTTTCTCTCTCTATTTGCGATTAAAGTACTATATAACAATAATTATGATTTTGTTACAGAATCTGCACACACATAATCTCTGATATTGATGGCGTGTGCAAATTATTTCTCTTCTGTCAACGCTTGGAGGAAGTCCATTTGTTTCATACTTTTTTCACCGATTACGGTTTGGAATTGTTAACGCAGTGCAAAAACTTGAAACAGTTACACCTTTATAACTGTAGCACCTGAAACATATTCTAAAATATTCGAGCAATGTCTCGAATTGAAAAAATTTCATCTTTTGTGCTGTAAATTTAACCACTGCTTGACGGAGCAGTGGAAAAAAAATTACCCACACGTGTCCATTCATGCAGTCTAACTCACGCCTATGCTGCGTCTGCCGCACCGTGGTGTGGCGCGTGGCCCCATGAGGGCCATGAGGAACCACATAACATGCACGGTCGTGTACACGTATATACGACCGTTGTCCATATGGCACGGTCGTAAAGGAGTTATAGCACCGTGCAGACCGTGCTACAGACGACTATAATATATACATATGTAGTGGTATATATACATGTATGTATGTATAATTTAGTTGTACTAATTTATTTAATGTATTCGTATAAAATTTTTTTTTATAAAACATTTTTCAATATAAAACTTATATGTCTCAAGATATTTCGCCGTCCCGGAACTTTTCGGACACTGTGTAGGTATAGAGTCATCATAGACAGTCACAGTTATAATTTATGTCGTATGTTTTTTCTAAATCAAAAATATATAGTCTGTGAAATAAATTTTTCCAATAACAATAAATATAACATAATAACGACCTTTTAAACATTTATAATTTTAATATATTTTGCAAAAAGGGTAAACAAATTTTCTGTCTTAACATACAAGCGTAAGGTAACGTAAGGTAACAAAGTGTAAGGTAAGTAGCGAATATACAGTGCAGTTGCACAATTATATGCTATGCAGTTGGTATTTTATTAGAGTAGAAATCAATTTTCCAGAATTGATCTGGTACATTAGTACAGCGAGTCGCTTGTACATTATTCTCATCGTATTGTAGTTTAGTACGTACCGTCGAGACAGAGACCAGTTTCTACATGTATTATCCTGCCGTCCTATAATTAAAAATATATTTTAATCACTTGGGAATCATACAGTAGCGCTCATTAATAATAGAAATAAATGTAGCACCTTCGTTATCCATTCCTTTCCACCTTTTTCAATGTTGCTCTCCACTGTATTCATCATGTGATCTGTAAAAGATAATTTTGAAAAAACGAAAATTGAAATGGAATTTACGATTTAAGATGATCACTCTTGTTATCAAAGTTGTACAACTATATAAAATGTTATCAGTTAGACAGTTAGAGTATTCATAATTACTAGAGTACACTTTGATGAAATTTTAGGTTTCTCACTTTCAGACCAATCCAGTATCAAAACGAAAATAATATAATTTTTGAGGGTATAATTTTTAAAATATTTGCAGAGACTGCTAATATAGTAGTGGAATGTCCGAGGCCTTATCCCGTTATATATCGAATAATTAACATGAAACAATAATTAAAATGTATGCGATATGATTACGACAAAAAAAATTAGTTGACAATTAAATACTGTGATCATTACGTTACTTTATCTTATTGTTAGATGAAAAAGATATTTTAACAAAGAAAAATTATTAGTTGTAAATGCACATATTTTTCTGTCTTTTTATCTTTCCTCTCCCTCTCCTCGTCTGTCCTTTCTGCATTTTATTTCTCTCTTTCTATTTTCTTTTTCAACTCCGTTTATCTAATCCATATGTATCTTCATTTTTAATAATATATTTATGCATTTTGTAATCCGTTTATATAATTGTTTGCATTGATGAAAACGCAAACAAACATAAATTGAGAAAAACATTAACAAAATAAAGGTTTAAATCATTTTGATGGTTGGAGATCAATCTCTCTCAGATATGCTAATTTTATTTGTATATAGTGTACTACGAATATAAAATATATATTACTTATTGTTAGTAATAGAAAAGAAATTATTAATTAATATAATTCTATATTTAATTAAAAGGATATAATCACAGCATGTTTCCGTCGAAACAAAAACAAATTTTTAGATAAATACTGGGCTGCAGAATAGAAAATATATTGTATTTTGAGTCAGTTTTTCTATATGAGTACATGTGTGTGCATATGCATGTATAAACATATAAAAGTAACAAGTTCTATATGGAATTAGAAGATTTCTCTTCACTAATAATGCAAAAATATAATTGACTGCACCTACATAAAACTGTATTATTAATATAGAACATTATCCTTCATATATGTATACAAATCACTGTCAAAAGTAAAGTTGAAGAATACATCTCTAAATTGCACATTACAATCACCTATTGGATTTATATATTGGATATTTTTTCCATGTGTCTTACAACATCTTTCAACTTGTAGACCAACTCTTGTAGCTGTTGTATAGTGCATGTAAATACTACATGTCTTATTTGACTACACTCTTTTGTACTCATTCGTATGTTATAAATTGGTACGTTGGTATAACGAGCGCTAATCTGCAAAAAATACAATATTTAATTATTATATATACAATTTACATAACATAATTCACGAATAATGTTTATATCGTTGAAATTATATATATGAAGTAATAGGATCAATACATTATTAAAGGATAGTGAATTTACCTTAACGCAATGATGTAAACGCCAATCTATGTCTACTATGTGCGGTAAGTTATTTCCTGTCAATTCCAACTGAGTCTGGATATTTTCTTTATTGTTCATATACCTGCTACATAGCGTTTCAATTCTTTGCCCATTAATATGTTCATTATGTAGGAAATGTTTCAAGCTTTCTTCATCATAGTCGTGTCGAGCAGCCTCTATGAAGAGGCAAGATATATTAGCAAAAGCAACTTTTACCAGATCTGACTTGGATGGACATATATTGGCAACAGCTGCTACAAAAGATATATATAATTAATTATAAACATTTGTATTTCAAGTACTTTTATATATTGAGATAAACTGCTGTATAGTGAGACTTATTTACCTTTTCCATTGTTAATGTCCTTAGAAATATTTAACATTATAATATCTAATAATTGTAGAAATGCTTCTTCGGGTAAAACATTGCTATTTTGGATGTTTGTTACGCCGTCGATAATTTCCTTTGCCAATTCCATCTCCACATAGTATAGTATTAATTGTTCTCCATACACATAAATACAAACAACTTTTCTCAAAAATATTATCACATTAACAAAACAATGTTGTTAGCTTGTGCATGTGTACTTCAACAATTTGAATGATTTCAATCGAATCTTTGAAAACCACGAGGACTGATTAAACGTATTAATGATATTGTTTAATTAGAATCGACAGATTTGCCTAAAATAGAGATCAAACAAAAAGTAGATTAATTATTATAGAATTAAATAATTATTTATAATAATGTATTTTATATAGATAGGTATTTCATACAATCATGCCTCACATTTATTGAAGTGTCAAAACACATTATATCTCCCTTTCTCGAAAGGATAAAGTTTGGAATCGTCTATTCAGCAATAGAAAACCATAGACTGAAGAAGAGATAGAAAACATACCCAAAGTGTAGTACGTGATTGGCTCTTTGGCCGGTATTCATTGGGTGCATTCAGTATTACAACCGCTCACTGAGCGCTCAGTGAGCTCTTGCATCTGATAGGCGTAAAATTTTAGATCTAAAAGAATATCCCAATCAGATGCAAGAGCTCACTGAGCGCTCAGTGAGCGGTTGTAGTACTGAATGGAGCCATAGTCTTCAAGACAGTTCAAGATCGTCTTAAGTAATGTCTTAAGACGCTAATACGGCTCTGTGATTGGTTCATGACATCTTAAGATTAAACTTGAGACGGTCTTAAATAACTATGAATACCGGCCTTTGTCAGTTATATAAAGAAAGGAAGAAGCTCGCACTGAGCTGCGTTCCAAAATTCAACCTTGGTAACTAAAATCTATAGTTTACGTCACGTACACTATGGCCGGTATTCATAGTCGGATCTTATTTCAAGACCGTCTTAAGTAATGTCTTAAGACGCTAATTCGGCTCTGTGATTGGTTCATGACATCTTAAGATTGAACTTAAATATAAGAACCGACTATGAATACCGGCCTATAAAATTTTAGTTACCGAGGTTGAAATTTGTAACGCAGCCCTGAGGCTCGGTTCTTGAATTCATTCGCAAGAGAAACGTATGCGCAAATTGTGCTCTTACAGAAAAGTTGCAAGTTGATTGGCTAAAAGCAATATGAGAGCTAATCAACTTGCAACTTTTCTGTAAGAACAGAATTTGCGCATACGTTTCTCTTGCGAATGAATTCGAGAATCGAGCCCCTGCTTTCAGCTTGCTGTGCTATTCTTGATTCTAAAGGAAAGGAGAAATTAAGGAGCAATCGTTTGAGCTATTGTTTATTAAAAAATATGAACTTGCAGCGCCAACTTATTTTGGCTCGAAACTCGAAGGCTGCGTTCCGTTTGACGCTTTCAGCGCTGTAAGCATTGCTCCATCTTCGTTTGATATACGATGTGCAACGAAGACAGAATGATGCTTACAGCGCTGAAAGCGCCAAACGGAACGCAGCCGAAATGTGCATCTCTGCGAGCACTGACGTACACTATAAAGGTGGGTTTTCATGGGCAGTGAAATGCTGCAGCAGCGAGCAGCAGTCTAGTAATTTACTAGAAAATTTTTTTCAAGTTTTACTTCTTTCAGATTTTTTTCAAGTTTTACTTCTTGTGTCTTGTGTGGATTCTCACGGTTGCTGTTGTAATAACTAGATTGAGGTTAAAAAAAGGACCTATTTCATGAGCAGTAAAAATTTGCGCCGGAAGTGAGCCAAATAAGGTAAAAGGTTAGATATTTCTAGTAAATTACTAGACTGCTGCTCGCTGGCTGCTGCAGCATTTCACTGCCCATGGGCCAAATTCTGTACACGATACCGACAACTATCGGTGTCGTTGCGCAGCTTTTATACAATATGAAAAACCTGCGCAACGACACCGATAGTTGTCGGTATCGTGTACAGAATTTAGGCCCATGAAAACCCAACCTTAACATTTTAGTTACCGTCTACCGAGGTTGAATTTTGGAACGCAGCCCTGCTTGCAGTTGCAGTTTGCAGTGCTAGCACGTGTTCGCACGAGTTCACACGGGTTACTGGGCTACTGGCCACTGGACGGTCTGCGCACTGCTCACAATAAGAAGTCTGTCCTGCTCACCACGTGTTCTTGCATTTTCTTCTATCATTTTTTTATTTTATACATCAAATAGGAAAAACCTGCTTCGCATAAACAGTGAGTGAGTACAAAAATCAATTAGTTTTTTCGATCAATTTTAAATTCAGTCTTGGTCAAATTTCCGATTTTCCTTTATTCGCTGTATTCATATACGACGTTGATCGACTTAATTGCTATTACGTATATTGATATGTGAGATAGAATAAGTTTATATTAAATAATATGAAAAATATACATTCTTAAAAATATTAGTTACTATTAGAAATAAGTTATAAATGCGAACATGATCAATTTTTACAATTTTTCTCGTTTTTTCTTTAGTGCTTACGTGGGGATAAAAAACGTGCTCACGCGATTCCCAGATTTAAAAGAAATATTTCCATATATTATATTTTAAAAATTTTAACTGTTTTTTCTTTAAAATATTTAATTATTTAATAGATAATGATATACATATATATATTGTTAAAATTTAATTTTGCTTTGAAAATAATTCTTTTCAAACAGCATATATGCATGTATATTATTAATTTAAATAAGAAAATATTTTAAAGAAAAAACAGTTAAAATTTTTAAAATAAGATAATATAGATCAGAGAATGAGTTAATCCGCCAAAGATAATATAGGTATAGAAATATTTATTTGTAAATCTGGGAATCGTGAGCATGTTTTTTTATCGTGAGCACCAAAGAAAAAACGAGAAAAATTGCTCATGTTCGCTTCGCATTTACGTTTAACCATTTTCTAATAAGCAACTAATATTTTGAAGAATGTATATTTTTTATATCATAAGAACACGTGCTTGCAATATTTCGAATTTACAATGAAATATTTTTTTTATTTTGTAAAAAAATGTAGAACTATTAAAGAATTTTAATTATTTAAAAATGTTAAAAATGATATATACGCGTCAAAATTTAATTTAATTAAAAAGAAATAAAAATATTTTGTAAATCTAGGAATTGTGAGCACGTGTTTTCTTATCCCCACGTGAGCACTAAAGAAAAAACGAGAAAAATTGCAAAAATTGCTCGTGTTTGTTCCGCATTTACGTTTAACTTTTTTAAGTAACTAATATTTGAATGTATATTTTTTATAACATAGGATCACGTGCTTGCAATATTTCAAATTTACAAAAAAATATTTCTTTTATCTTGTAAAAAAATTTTTTAAAACTTCTATTTCTTAAAGAATTTTAACTATTTAAAAATGGTAAAAATAATATAGGTATACGCGTCAAAATTTAATTTTTATTTTTTACTGATTTTAATTACTTTTAAATAGCCCAACTCAATATTTTCATATTTCTGTTAAATAGATTTATTTTTAATGCTCAATTTTTTAAGATTACTTTTTTAAATCAGTATAACAATATAATTCGAAATTATCTTTACTTTTGTGTCAATGAAATTATAAATATACGAAATTTATTTATCACTAATTTCAAGAATTATTATTTAAATAAATTAAATACAATTATTTTTTTTGTAAAATTAATTGTGATCACACTAGACGCACTCATTTACCGTTTGGCTAACGAATAGTATTCGTTTGCTGTATTTTAATGAACGGACAAAAGTGTTATTTTTAATTGATTGTTAGTACTAACAATGTAACAACAAGCAATTAATAATAAATTTAGATTATTAATTTTTACAACATAATTAGAATAGATGTAGTAGGTATTATTATACAGTATTTTAGCATATGCTAAAGAAAGCTTAAAAGATATTATTCTTTATATTCTTTCATCTTCTTTCAGAGATGATACATGATGATAAGGATATGACACCACTACGTTATCCTAAAAATTGTACTAAATATCCATATGTCGGCAGATACGCCGCAAGAGAGGATCATGTTAACTTCATGTATCAATTTGTGAAGAAATCTGGTAGTTATGCTGAATATATATGTGGGATACCAAAAAATTTTCCAAACTATGGAGATTTTCCAGAAACATTTGTTATGGTATGTGTATTTCCTTATATTATCTGTTATTAATTGTCCTAAACAAAGTAATCGCAATCTAACTTTATGCTACAAAATTTTGTGATATTTGACACTGTCTGATTTTTTAATACAGAGAACTTATGGTTTGGATATCTCTATATCTCCATGGCAAGACGAAGCGAAAATTGATTATACACCACAGAATAGTAACAAGAAGATCTGGAATTATATTGGTATGTAATATTTGAATTGATAAATTAGTTATTATTAAAGAAGATACGCTTCTGTTGCGAAGTAATTTATAATTATATATTTTCTATTTTAAAGATATCGCTTTTCATAAGCGTGTGTATCCAATCAGAGTTTCTATATACGAAATATGTAATCCTGGAAACATAATTGAAATTTGGGCTCAAGATCCTAAAGATGAGTGGTTTCTATTATGGAAGGGATCACCTCAGATTGTGCCTCCGACATCAAGATTATTTTCCCCACCCTTACGAACGTGTAACTTCAAAACCAAAAAGTTCAGACTGGTATTTAAAAACACCATATTGGAGTATTTTACATCGATAGATGCTGTGATGCTTATCGGGACGTCAAAACTGATCCTTCCCAAAAAACCTTTAAAATATATCAGTTTAACTGATGTGCTAAAAAGAATAAACCGCGCAGATCTTCGTCATGAGGATGTTCATAATTTGACAGAAGATTATGAAAATGCACACTTGGATATATGCAAACTTAGAAAGAATATTTCTAAATATTGCATTATTCATGAAAGGTATTACAATTGTCAACATTAAGTAATAATATTGAATTTTTTTTATTTTCTTAATGAGAATTAATTTGTTCCGACTTTATTTGCAGTGATGAGGTTTTGGATGAGTATAATTATACAGAGCATACAGAAGTATCTTTGGAAGAAATCCCTGATTATATTTTGGAAATATTATGTCCAAAACATCAGAAATTATCAAGAGACACGGTAGTGCCTTGCGCCAAGTACAAGCGCAGCGCGAGACCGCCCGTGTCTTTATTAGATTATCCGAGTCCTACAAAGCGTATGAAACTTTCTTTGGATGAATCCAAGAAGCTATCACGTTGCAGTTTATCTGCGCTTCCTGTAACGTATTCTAAGAAGTTTTTATTCATATTATATATTTATTGCAATGCTGTCTCGTGTATTAAAGTTTTATATTTTATTTTTGCAGGATGAAATAATACTCAAAATATTGAAGAACTTAGATTTTATGACGTTATGCAGCATGAGCTGGGTAAATAAACGCTTCAAAAATTTAACACTGGACCCTCGACTCTACAGACGTTTGAACGTGCGAAATACTCGCAATATGGATCCTACATATATTAATAATATATTTTCCTATTTTACACCTAGATGTAAATTTTTGCAGAAATTAGATCTTACATATAGCGACTTTTCTATTTCGCATTTCAAAGAACTTCTTGAAAATTGCGGCAGTCATTTAACGCATTTACGATTATGTAAATGCGAAGTTGTTAACAATGATGCCCTACTCAAAATCTCAAAGGTGTGCAAAAATTTGAAAGGTATGTATACATTATAGGTATTTATATATATACAAGGGGTCCCAAAAAGCTCGGTCACCGTTTCACTGACAAATTCTGTTGGACATTCTGAGAAGAAAATTCTTGTGCGAAAATGTTGAGGCTATAATAGTTTTTGAATTATAAGCATTTAGATTTAGCGAATCAGACCGCCTAAAGTTGGCGCGCTCAGGTGTGGTCATACATACATCGCATAGCAAGTAAAGGTGCTCTTGTACATTGACTCAGTTTTTAGATATTGACATAATTCTGCAAACGACAAGGAAATTACTTTGAAGCTTTGTCTTATTCATCTGTGATTGTTCAATTTGCTGTACATAAAGATTATTGCAAGCATTATGGAATATCAATAAATACGTATGCACATCGAACTGTCAAGTTTGTCAAATGAAGTGTGTCACAAGCTAGCGTGTGACATTTCTCGTATGGTAAGCATATTAAAATTATGTTATCAATCGTCACGCGCTAGCTTGTGACACGCTTCATTGGACAAACTTGACAGTTCGCTGTGCATACATATTTATTGATATTCCAATATGCTTGCATTAATCTTTATGTACAGTAAATTGAACAATCACAAATAAATAAGACAAAGCTTCAAAGTAATTTCCTTGTCGTTTGCAGAATTATGTCAATATCTAAAAGCTGAGTCAATGTACAAGAGCACCATTAACTTGCTATGCGATGTACCCACACCTGAGCGCGCCAACTTTAGGCGGTCTGATTCGCTAACTCTAAATGCTTATAATTCAAAAACTATTATAGCCTCAACATTTTCGCATAAGAATTTTCTTCTTAGAATGTCCCACAGAATATGTCAGTGAAACGGTGACCGAGCTTTATATATATAATTATCAAGATAACAGATAAATTTCGTATGACTCATACATATTTTTTTTAGAATTAGATCTAAGGTATTGCCAAGGAATTGAGAACGAAGGATTTTCGTATCTCGAGAATTTGGAGGGCCTGGAACGTTTAAGGCTTGGTTTTACAAAAATAACAGTTCACACTCTTTGTAAAATCCTGCGAAAAAATCAACGGATCCGTGAATTAAATTTGGAACAGTTCGGATGTGAACCAACATTTTCATTTGATATGTTGGAAAATCCCGACATGAACTTTGAAGCAGTGGCGTTAGAATTGAGAAGATCATGTCAAAATTTGGAAATAATAAATTTAGCGAGCGCATTTAATGTTACATTGCGCAGTATTAATACGCTTGCTGGATGTAAGAATTTACGAATAGTGAATCTTCGGTACGTATTTTTTTTAAAGTACATATATATATTATCGTATTTTTTGTCGAAATTTGTATGTTTGCTTTTCTTGCATCTTTAAAATGTTACATTGATTTTATCTCTCTCTTTCTCTCTCTATTTGCGATTAAAGTACTATATAACAATAATTATGATTTTGTTACAGAATCTGCACACACATAATCTCTGATATTGATGGCGTGTGCAAATTATTTCTCTTCTGTCAACGCTTGGAGGAAGTCCATTTGTTTCATACTTTTTTCACCGATTACGGTTTGGAATTGTTAACGCAGTGCAAAAACTTGAAACAGTTACACCTTTATAACTGTAACATGGAACTTGTAGCACCTGAAACATATTCTAAAATTTTCGAGCAATGTCTCGAATTGAAAAAATTTCATCTTTTGTGCTGTAAATTTAACCACTGCTTGACGGAGCAGTGGAAAAAAAATTACCCACACGTGTCCATTCATGCCGTCTAACTCACGCCTATGCTGCGTCTGTCGCACAGTGGTGTGGCGCGTGGCCCCACGAGGGCCATGAGGAACCATATACCACGGTCGTGTATACGTATATACGACCGTTGTCCATATGGCACGGTAGTAAAGGAGTTATAGCACCGTGCAGACCGTGCTATAGACGACTATAATATATACATATGTAGTGCAATATATACATGTATGTATGTATAATTTAGTTTTACTAATTTATTTAATGTATTCGTATAAAATTTTTTTTTATAAAACATTTTTCAATATAAAACATGTCTCAAGATATTTCGCCGTCCCGAAACCTTTCAGACATCCTGTATAGAGTCATCATAGTCACAGTTATAATTTTTGTCATATGGCTTTTCTAAATCAAAAATATATAGTCTGTAAAATAAATTTTTTGCCAATGACAAGAAAGATAATAACGATCTCTTAAACATTTGTAATTTGAATATATTTTGCAAAAAGGGTAAACAAATTTTCTTTCTTAACATACAAGTGTAAGGTAAGGTAAGGTAACAAAGTGTAAGGTAAGTAGTGAATATACAGTGCACAATTTATGCTATGTAGATAGTATTTTATTAGAGTAGAAATCAAATTTCCAGAATTGATCTGGTGCATTAGTACAACGAGTCGCTTGCACGTTCTCATCGCTATGTAGTTTAGTACCGTCGAGACAGAGACCAGTTTCTACATGTATTATCCTTCCGTCCTATAATTAAAAATACACTTTAATCACTTGTGAATCATACAGTAGCGCTTATTAATATCAGAAATAAATGTAGCACCTTCGTTAATACCCATTCCTTTCCACCTTTTTCATTGTTGCAGTCAGACATTTGAATTTGCGCATACGGTTTTGAATCAATATCCAATATTCTCCCACATGTTTCTTCTCTCCGTAATTCACCGGACTTGCTCAATGAGAAAAACTAAATTGCCCAAATATAACAAATCTTTATACTCGAGCCCGAATACGTTAATGTTAATGTAATCTGTATCAGAGTATTTACATACCTGACTTGGATATAACTTGGTGTGACAATTATATAAACCTAAATTGTATGGTTTATCTTCCTCACGTTGTAGATTATCTAAACACAGTCGTCTATTGCGCAATCTAACACGGCCGTAAGCTATTGCATTTTCATCGGGGATGAATTTTTCCGGGTAAACATTGTCAAGATACCATTTGAAATTTTTACATTTGAGCTTCCTCCGCAATTTCAAACGTTTGCTTATGTCGCCTACGAGTTTTGGATTGTCCTACGGGTGTTATTTATCTGTATGAATGCAAGGATCTTGGTTACATAATATCTATTAATCTAATATTACCTTGAATTCGCTACGATGAAGCAAAAATAATCGTTTATATTCATCCATCCATACAAATGCTAAACGAGCAGTATTTATTCCGTGCGTATCTTTATCGTTTGGGAATTTATATGGATGAAAGTTTCGAAATATATGGCCAACGCGAGAGCAAGGAATGATTTCTAGCGTACCGCCGCATTGCCAAACCTGTCGAGGGGTATCAATTTATCAAATAATATAAAAATCTCATTAAACCAATATAAAATTTTTAGCGTACATGCTTGTAGTTATAAACCTATATACACACAACACATCATAATTTTAATAAATACACTTGAAGAAATCTTACTCACTCTGAAGGATATCTCTAAGTTTTCGCCTCCCCAACCATCCATCTTATCATCATAACTGCCAATTTCCCAAAAATACTTTTTATTAATAGCAAATAGACCACCTGCCATAGTAGGAGACTTAGTTGGTGATATAGGAGAGGAATGCGACTCGACCTCGTGTTTCTGAATATTAATCCACGTGAAATGTCCCGACCATGTAAAACCACCAACTTGAAAGAAAAACGCTTCGTTATCGTGGAAGTATTCTAATGTCTCCTCGGAAATGTTATCAATTATTGGCATTAGTACAGCACTTTTATTATCCTTTATTCGCTGTAGCAGAGGTTGTAACCTGCATTATGTTAAAATGCATGTATTAATAAAGTTCTCTTTTTCTTTATGTAAAGTTTTATTTTAATGTTTAGAATTTTAAAAAAATCAGAGATATAAGAAAAATAGTATCTTCTAATTAAATTATTATCAGGTCAAAATACCAGTCTTTAATAACTTCGCAATGTGCATCCAGGAAGACGAGAACATCGCCTATAGCATTTTTAGCTCCATGTAGACGAGCACGTATCAATCCTTGTCTATATGGTAATCTCAGTAGCTTTACTTTAGTAGGTAAACGTGTCGAAAGATAATAATCCAATTGTCCCTGAAGTTCTTCTACAAAGTAACGCAAACAGAAAATGTTTTACATATAACATTAATTATTTAACACACTGCATTCTGCTAAATGGTTACATCATTCTTATGTAATAATCTATCTTGTGTAACGCTATTATTTTATAAAAAGAGCATTTTATGGCATTTGCCAATATTATTGCTAGACCTAAAATAATGTCTAATATACAAATAGCAGATATACATCTTGAGAAACCACCAGTATATTGATTTACATTAATTACATTATTTTCGATACCTTCCTCGCTATGATCGTCCACTAAAATAATCTCTTTTAATAGATTTGGCGGAGAACCCTTCAAGACACTATGCACTGTGCGCAATAGAACACTCCATGGTTCATTATAAAAAATAATTATTATACTAGCACTCGGTAATAATCTATCGTATGTAAGATTTGCACATCTGTAAATATCACATGCATTTAGAAATACAAAAGAGAGAAAGGATATTCTACATACATCTATATATATATTATATTTACATAAAAATGATATCTTTTCAAACGCTATGCGTACTATGCATATTAAAATCTTACAGCGGGTTGCGTACATCTGGTAATTTTCTGGTCAACGATATCTTATTTGAGAGGACGACATTCAACGCTCTTTTCGCAAGTGCTGCTTCGCCTAGAACCTTGTCTCTCCCATATAGATAAGCGGGTTCTCCATCGTCCCCAAGTCCAGGTACAACATCGCGTTCCAATTTTGATATCTGCTGCTCATACCTAAAATATTACTACAGTCTAATATCGTATTAGTCTGATAATTATATCATTAACATGATATCAGCCTAATATATACTATTTTTATTTAAAACGAAAGAAAGATAATTAATGTAAGATTTATGGACAAATAGATTGCAATTGCAATAGAGCCGAGAAAAGTATCAAACAAGTTTACCTCTCCATCTGCAATCTCTGTAACGCAATGTCCACATCTTTCTGCCTCCGAGAGTTATTGCCGTCCCTCAGGAACGGAAGCTGCTCTTTGTAAACCCTGGGATTGTCATTGGCACGAAATAATTGCTTGGCGATGATCAGAATACCGATTATATACAATGTGCAAAATGACAGTTTCGCCAAAGACTTGCGACGGGTAAGCGCCATCCTTTCAGGAATATACCATCAGATATATCGTCTGCAGATTTACCGTCAGAATGTACCATCCTGACGTGAACTACCAAACAATCGGCATGCCAGCTGTTGCAATTATTGTTGATAAGGCACCACCTGTTTTGCGCTAGGTTATGGCGGAGCAACACTTGTCGGGTTGTGTGAGGTATGTATCCCGTTCATATCACGTGTACATCTGCAACAGGTGAATTAAAATTAAAGTTCAGCGTGAAAGCGTTACCGCAACACTTCGTACATATACATTTAGAAAATATCGTACGATATTAATGCGGTGGAAACGCCACATACATGCTACGATATTAACGTAATGTGCCGGATACACTCGCTCGTTACGAACGTAAGGAAAAAGGACGAAAGAGAGGAAAAGGCTAAATTTAAGTATGTATCAGCGCCTGTATAATGAAACCGCTCCAACCGGTTGTACATTTTAATATACGCGTGCCTATATCTCGCTTTCTTCCTAGTTCCTCTCCTTCTTTCGTAAGTTTGCGGAATTATTAAGCATATGGGGTGGGTGATATATCAACCCCAGATGATAGCCAGATCTGTCGAAAACAGATTGTGAGCTGCTGCAAGTGCAAGCAAAAACAACGCCAAGTACGACGAAGTCTGCTAACAAAATGTAACGGAGTAACGCCAGAGAAATCGCGCGGAATCTGCCATTTCGCAATCATTTAAATAATATCCCATGTAAATGACGGTTCCGCTCATACTAATGACGGCTTCTGCTGGCATCTGCTCATTAGTATAAGAATACGCAATTATGATAATTAGTCAATTGCCGCAGTATTCCGCTAGTATCTGTTGACAAACTGTTGGCATATTGTTAGCATTTTACTGAGAATCTCGAGCAATGAAATTCTCATGCTCCTTATATTAATTACAAAGAAAGAAAAATAAAGTTTTGTAAAATTTGTAGATATGTAAATCAATATTTAAATCAAAACTTACATAAATCAATACTTTTTACAATTTTGTTGGATAAAAAAACTTTCTAGATATACGAATACTCGTGCATGCAAGTTTACATATAAGTTAAATTTGTATTTAATTCCATGCAACAGTAAACTATAATATAGAGTGTCCCAAAATCGCTCCTTTTAATGACAAGCTGAGCTTTGGCTAAGTGCCTCTAATCTGAAGTCGAGTTTTCCTTAGCCGAAATGTCTCCAGGAAGATCATTATTTATTGCAACTTTCTAATCTTTTGTATTTTATATTGAGCCTGAAATTCGAATTGAAGTAAATTCCATCCGAAATCAGTTACAGAATGCAACTTTGTTACCTATTTGGCTCTTTCAGATTTAATTGGCAAAAGACTCTTTCTTTATCAATGGTTTGTAATTCGAAAATTAATGATCCTTCAATATTTTCGTTGAAGAAAAATCAATAGTAGTTTGGTCGAAGAATCTATTATTAAAATAATATCCGATAACGTCGGGACATTTCTATAAATTACGATACTATGGTCGGTATTCATAGTCAGATCTTATATTTAAGAACGTCTTAAGTCTGGTCAAAGGCAGTCTTGAGACTTCATCCAGCCAATGAAATGACCGTATTAGCATCTTAGGACATTACTTAAGACAGTCTTGAAATAAGATCCGACTATGAATACCGGACTATGATTACGATATTACGATAAATTAAGATGTATATATAAGGAAGAACAATTACAATATTCTAAATGCAAAATTATTCTACCAATTATACGTCTTCTAATTTATTGTCAAAATTGAAACATTAAAATGTTATTCCTGTACATAATATTAACAGTCCCATCTTCCCTAATAGTTTCCTTTTGCAAATACTACATCATGCAACACACACACACACACACAAATAAAACCAAAGTGAAAGCGGCAAAATCAGGGATTTGCAGAATCAGCATCACGCGTTTTTCTCTCTTTTGTAGAGGAGAAGTACTTTTCAATATCGGAAAATGATTTGCCCAAAGTTTCAGGCAGAAAAAAGTATACAAAAGCTGTACCAGTTAGAGATATGAAGCTAAAAGAGAAAAAAATACCCTCTATGCTCATGCTTTTCAAAATGTACGGATAGCTCTTTATGACAGCAAACATAATTATATAAGCGAGAGAAACCAGGAGACCCCCACCAATACCACGTATAGACACGGGTAATAGTTCCCCGATCAGTGTCCACGGTATGACTGTAAATCCAAGCGAACTAGTACAGATGTAAGATAATACGAAGAATAGTAACAGCCACTTTTGATCCACCATAGTTTCCTCCGTATTACCATTTTCATCGTACGACACTGCAAAATGCATATACATTCCAGAAAGAAACATAGAAATGGCCATTCCAATCCCGCTCAAGATGCAAAGGACTCTCCTGCCGTATTTTCTACTACAAAAAACTGTTACTATACTCATAATGAATCGAATGATACCCAGCATAACGAGCGCACTGTGTTCGTTAAAACTCTTGCCAAATGTTCCACCAATTTCGCGAAAAACGGAGATGGCATAAAATATGACCACATAAGAGCCGGATAGTTGTTGCAGTAAAAAAAGTAAGAAAAGTATCAGCATAGGCTTATAGGCTGCCGGGAATGTGAACATGTGGTAATAATTTTTTATGGCTACTGCGATACTTTTTGGCGCTTCGCCACTCGCCACACGATTTCCGCAAGTCTCCATAATTCGCGCATATTCTTCTTCATAAATCTAGAAAACATTTATCCGTTAATACTCTGAAATTTTGCATAAACATTGCAAAACATTATATTATACTCACTGTTTGCCTTCTGTTAAGTCGTTTTAAACTGTGTTTTACTTTGCACATTCGTTTCTCATTAAACATGCTATTTTGAAAACATATAAGCCAGTAGGGACTTTCAGGTACAAAGTAAAGTGTTAAGAAAATACAACACTCTAATGCGAGGAAAATTATTGTCATTTTGCGCCAGTCCAGCATTACAGCCAGACAACAGGTAATCAATATACCTAATGACACAAACATGGAATTAAGGCATAGAAGCATCGGTCTGACTTGCGGATGCGTGAGTTCCGATATGTAAACCAAACCGACGGTTGTTAGGCCTGCTGCAATTCCAGCTACAATTCGAGCCGCATAAATAGTAATTAAGGAATTGGCAAGCATCAAAGAAACCCATGATATTGCTGCGGGAACGCAAGATAACAAACAAACTATTTTGCGTCCAAATTTATCCATCAGAGGCCCAGCAATGAAAGATCCTATTGGCACTGTTATTGTAACTAGACTTGCTGTAGAACAAAATAAATGCAAAATAATACACATAATATTACTAATTGCAATTCTAATTTTCTATTGATTACTACACAGCACAAGACCACATAGCACTACGAACAGCACTAGCTTTCTACTAAACATCTACTGTATTCCTTAAGGAATTTGTGCTCAAGCACAAGTATAAAATCTTAAAGACTAACCAATCCAAGATCCTTCGCTCTCAGTTACTTTCATATGAGCATTATCTGATTCTAATCCATCTAATAAAATAGTACTGTAAGCCATGTTTATACCAACTTTTATGGTCATACAATGAATCATACAGCTTGCAATAATCTAAAAGATGATACATAATAATTATCTATTTTAGCCAATATATTAGTCAACCATCTGCTTTGTTTTGCAATTTATAGCATTCACAAATTTGCTGTGTCTGTGTGTATATATGCTTGTGCATGTGAAGATATTGAGAACTTGCCTGTGGCATTATATCTGCCATTGTAATTTTCTCCTTTGAACTTCTATCGGCAATCCGTGGAAGAAAATTACTGCAAAAAATTGAAATTTTCTACATTTTTTGTTCTTAAAACCAAACAAAAGAAACAAAGAGCAAATAATATTAAATATATTCAAATTTAAACACGCAAATTATTTTTGCAGATAATTTTTAAATTGTATGTACTTGCGATAAAAAATATTAATATGTACTTATATTGCACAAACTCCATTTACTTTACCTGACTTCATTGTGAAGTCTCTCATCATGTTTCGTGACTGTGCGCGTCTCTTTTTCATCGATTTCTCCTATTTCATTCATTTCAAATAATAATAATATCAAAACTTGCGAAGATATCTATGAAAGTCTGAAATATAAAAGCAGATAGTAAAATGATAAACATAATATATATTCACTCGCAGTTTGCATAAAATTTTAAAAGCAGTAAAAATACAAAAAAAATGTTATATATTTAGAAAATAATAATCATTAAAATATACTGAAAATATGATTTAAATTAATCGTTAAATTAATTCAATTAACGATTTTATATCTGTGATTCTTTTCAGAAATTTCACCAAATGGTTACGTACATCGATATAATAAATTGCATGTGGAACTGCATTTACACAGAATAATTACGGAATTTATACGAAATAATTACGAACGTATACCTATATATACGCATATATCACACAGCTAATATATATTCGTATATATTAGTTATATAAGCCTTCTTAAGAAAAATAACCTTATAATACCGATTAATTCTAATTAATTTTAATATAATACGATATATAAAAAAACACACTTATCTATGTTGATCGATATTTATCATTAAAAATGGAAAATACGAAAAGTGTTCGTAAATAATAGCGTGTTTATTGATGTTTACATTTGATGCTCCAATTCGAGTCGATATTTTACATACGAACGATTGCCTCTGTTCTAGCTTTAATTTAAACAACTGTTTAAAATAGGAATTAATTTTTTTCTACTCACTATTCACATTTGTCATGTGATCGTGTGATCATGTGACATTTTAGAATGAAAAAAAACCAATAAATCATAAACCGCCTCCTAATAAATCCATACAAGAGAGAAGAATCTGGACATATACTCGATCTAACGAGAGATCATGGTTGATCTAGGAATTTTACCTTCACTGCTTTTTCGCTTTGCCCGTCTATGCGCAGAACCAACTGTGTTCTCTGGTCGGACCGAGTATAGACTATAGATACCTGACATATCAGGGTGCATATGGCATATATCTGCATATCAGTCGAAAGATTCATAAGTGGGGACCGAAGACTTATTTACTGTTATTTACTCCTATATATAAAAAAATACACCTGTCGTTTCCTGTTTCAGTTAAACATAATGGTGAGAGTTAAAATTCATATGGAAATGTGCACAACATAAAATATGATACGTACATACACGATTTCACGGATATTAACGAAAACATTGTCAGCTCTGCGAGTGTAACATGTATAATGAGACATGGGAGCAAAAAAATCATATCACGTTTGTTTATATTTTACATAATTATAACAGACGAGGAATCCCAGTGTTGTTAAAGTAAGAAAGACTTCGTCGATCAATATGAATTAAAGTCTCATTAAGTGATGGCACCTGCAAAAGACAAATGGATCAGACGTTTTATAATTACCGAAACAAAACGGCACAAGAAGGGCTTTACCATTTACAAAGTCACTTCTATGGTAAGATATATTCTTGGTAATATTGTATTTTCCTTCTGGATTTCGATATTAAGTTTCTTAATCTTTCTTTTTAGGTATTTCTGAAATCTTCTCATGAGGAAGTGTCGAAAGTGTCTGTATGGAAGCGTTACAATGATTTCAAGAAGCTTCATTCGGAACTCAGTCATCTACACAAGCGTTTAGGAACGAAGGAGACCTTTCCAACTTTTCCCAAGTCGAAATACTTTGGCAGATTCGAGGCTGAGGTTTTGGAGGAGAGGAAGAAATACGCTCTTAAGTTTTTGGAGTTTGTAGGACGATACTCGTACTTATATTCAAGCGATATCTTTATAACGTTTTTCGAAACTAGTCACGCAGATAACAATTATACTAATGATTGCGCACATTCCCTGAGCTCCGACACGTCTGAGGACGATCGTGCTGTCGCTTTCAGCAATTCTGTGCTTGTAAATGATAATACATTGCAAAGCACCTTTCCAGTTCCGCTGAAAGCGTCTCGCAATGTACTGACAAATCCATGCTCCACTTTGTCAAGTGTTATTTGTACAAACCGGAACGAAATCACAGTATACCGGAGAAAGAATGAATCTCATGGCAGTATTAATTTACAGAATGCCAACGTTAATAGAGAGGAGCAAACCTGTAAAACGGCAAAATTGGATACGCAAGATGCTATCGTTAAACATTATGACGCGCATCAAAACAAAAATTTTCATAAAAGTGATGTAGCAACGCTTGGCGATGTATCAGGATTTGACAGTCTAAACAATAATATCAGTAAACCTATTTCAAATTACGATACACACTCTGTAATATTAGATGAGGAAGTAAATGTTTCCCAGCCACATACAGATTCCTCGCAGTATCTTTTGATAGCTGCCGCTCATATAAGTGCGGCTTTCAGGCATGAATCTATGGCAGAGTACGAGGAAGCTTTCACACAGTACAAATTGGGAATATCATGTCTGATAAACGGTGTACAGTTTGATTCAGATAGTACAAGAGTACCAAGCATAAAGGATAAAATATCAAAGTACTTAGCACGAGCTGAACAATTATATAATAAGCATTTAAATTGTAACATCTCAGTAGTAAACAAACCGATATCAGAGCTTCAATATTATAAAGTGCTTAAAATAATGAAATCCGTGATGCTCGTAATGGATATACGTTCAAATTGTAATAGAATAATCAAGGTAAAAGATCTTGGCTACGTATTTGATACAAAGTTACTTGACTATGTTTCATACAAGTTTTATTTTTTTAATGACTTTATCATAAATAGAAGACATTAATATAAAATAATATTTTATGATAGTGATTAAATGCAGTAATACATATAGCTTGAGAAAGTTTTAATTTATAAGTATAATTCATAATTTCAGACTGTAGAAAAAGCTTGTATTTATGAAGACAACATAAGCAATTATATATTACACAAACAAGTACCTTATATGGTACATTTATACTCGTGTATTGAAACTGAGACTTCTGTATTTTTAGTTCTACAATATGCAAGGTACAGTATGATAATTTTATCTGATATCTTGTACAGTATCATTTATTTATATGTACTTTATATTATGTTATAGTTGTGGAAAACTGTGGGACTTCGTAAAACTACATTACAATGTATCTGACAGTTCGTGTAATGTAATTTCAAATTACACGTGTACAAATAGAGATATCAGCGAAGAGGCCAATAGCAATGAAAATATTCGTGGACCAAATAAAGCAGATAAAATTACAGAAAACAATAAAGTACAGGGAGATCATCAATGCGCGACGGATTTTCAAAGTGAGAACTATATAGAAATGCCTACTATACAATTGTTAGAAAAGTCGCAAGAATTATTACAATCTGTTAACGCAACATTGAGGAAAAGTAACTCCATCGCAGATCGATTAAATAAATATAAGGAATTGAGACATTCAGAAAGTATACCATCGCTGAACGCAAAAACTGTCACACAGCTTTATCAGGAATCAGACCTTACGTTATCTAATGTTTATCGCAACACGTCACCAAATCTTAGTAATATGAAGATAGATGACATTATTGCTGCAGAGAATTCTTCGAAAAAAAGTTTCGTAGAAAACAAAGATCCGAAAGGCGATAATTCTTCATTGACGAACAGTAACCAAAATCCAAATGTGTCGAGAAACATTTGCGCATCTATATTAAATGGAAGTTGTAAGGTTCGCGATTCACTAAAAAATAATAAAATGGATAATTCTACTTCGAAGATCATTTCAATGCAGAACGTCTCGACCAATAGTATACTACACATCTGTGAGAATAATAATACTGAAAGCATATCCAATCATATAAATTCATCAAGTGTTAATTTTAGCACTGATGAAACACAATATTCGCACCTGTATAAAGAGAATAATATAGATGAAGAACAGGAGTTTTGGCGAGTGCCGGAAAGTGTAAATCGATCATGGGCAGCGGAAATACTTTTAGCTTTAGAAGCCCTTCATCAGCAGAATATCCTGATTCTCGATTTCAAACCAGATAATATTCTGCTCGATGACGCAGGACATATCCGGCTTACTTACACCATACCGCGGCATAATCTTGAATTATCTAAACTAATATATCCATATTCGTCACCCGAGTCTGTAATGTTTTCTCCGACTATTCCCGTCACATCCGCCACAGATATTTGGAGTTTCGGAGTTATTTTGTACGAGCTACTTACTGGCACCGTATGTAAAAAAAATTTGATATAAAAAAATTATATACTTTAACAATAATAAAATCTAACTTTATTTTACAGATGTTTATCAGGAAACATCCAGGATCATTACATTCACATTCCACAATTAACATTCCTAGTAGATTATCGGAAAGTGCGAGATCTTTACTATGCGGCGTAAGTCTACATTCTGTTCCACTTTTTGACATTAATCTTTTGATTTAACGTTATAATGTCCAATTTCTATTTTGATTAATAAAACCTTTTGTTGCTATCAATATTTGCTCGCATATGTGCATATACTTACAAAAAATGATAAGTTATAATGTTATTTATAAAATTATTGTTGCAGATGCTGAAATATCATCCAGAAGAACGACTGACAGTAAATGAAATAAAGCGTCATCCATTTTTTGCAGGAACTGATTGGTTGAATATGATCAATTCGCAAACTTAGTACTTATATTATTAAGAATTTAATCAATTTTGCATTTGTTATAATAGTTATAGCATAAATATTTATTATTATATAATAAAGGTACAAATTGATTTTATAAACTAAAATATATATCAATATAAAAAAATAGTTTAATTTAAATTATACATAATGTTAAACGACGATCTCATCATAATAACAAATTTATGTTAGATAATTATTTAGATCTTACTTTTTCAGTCCTACTTATTGTTGACATGCCATCAATAAATCTAGTTGTAAATAAAACATTGGCATTGTTGAACATACCGTTCTTTAAGGATACAACAATAAATTGCGAATGCTTAAAATGTCTCTTTAACATTGTACCTATATTTTCTGTATGTGAAAGATCCAAGGCAGCATCTACCTCATCCAGGATATAAAGCGGTGCAGGTTTATAAAGAAGCATAGCCAAGACTAATGACAAAGCAACTAGGGACCTTTGACCACCAGATAATTCTCCCAACGACTCTTTCCAAACACCTGAGAATCCAACCTTTACTTCTAAACCATCTGTTATCGTTTCGTTTTCTGGTGGTTGTAACTTGGCCTCGGCTCCCGGTAACAAAGTAGTAAATATGGAGCCAAAGTCTTTGTTCACCTAATAAAATATAAAAGATATATTTCGGAATCTTGGATTTATACGTACATACATATGCATATATATGAAACAAATTTCCCAAAGAATTATACCTGTTTCCAAGCTTTAAGTAAGGTTTGTTTTTTCTTTTCATCCAAGTGCTTAATCGTCTCGAGAATTTTATTCTTATCATTCTCGACTATTCTTTTCTTTTTTAACGTGTCATTATATTGTTCTTCTTCTTTATCCAGAAGATTGATTGCCCGTGTATTTATATTACGACTTAATTTTTCACGCATTCCTTGTAGATAATGTACCTTTTGTTCCATTTCCTCTGGTTTATTAATTTCAAAATCATATATTCCACCTAAAAGCATATAACACACGTATGACATATCACATAATCGAGCAATGTTTATTTCTGTAAATACCTTTTTTTCCAAAGTAAGGTTTCTCTTGCTCAATCCACTCATATTTTCTTGTAAGTTCCAAAACTTTTTGCTTACATTCCGCCGCAGATTTTTTAATGTCATTAATTTCATGATTTAATTTTTTAATGTCCAATTCCTGATCTTTATTTTGTTTAATAACCTCTTCCTTTCTCGCTGCCAACCTTTGTATATCTTTGTTTTGCTGATTAATAATGTCTTTTTGCTTTTTAACATTATTCTGCAATTCTGTAACTTTACTTTTGGTTTCTTCCAATTCTTGTCGAAGAGCTTCTCCTTTTTCTTCAAATGTATTGCTTTCCTCATTTGCCTGAAGCAATTGTTTATTACCATTTTCAATGCTTTTCTTGAACTCTTTTATTTCCAATTCGAGCGTCTCCGACTCTTGTTCTCTCTTTTGCCACTCTTTCCGACTTTGTTCCGCTTTTTTCTTTAAGATATTTAATTGGTTCTCAGCGTCCTTTAATTGTCTTTCACGAATATTTACTGCATCTTTTAACTGGATTTCTATGTCTTTTGCACGTTTTGCACTTTCTTTTTCTAAATTCTTTGCTGCAGTCATTCGTTGTGTAAGCTCTTCAATAGCTGCATTCAGAGAATCCACCTGAAAATAAACATACATATACTGTACAAAGAAAAGAGGAGTTTAGAGCTAAGTATCTAGTTTATCTATATAAGCAAAAATTTCTTGCTTATTTTCATGTTGTTTATATTTAAATATAATTATCAATTTATATATATGTATATATAAATACACATCTAAAATATTTACAGATTATATATGTATGTATACCTCTTCCTTGATTTTATGGTAACTCGTTTGTTGCAATTGTTGTCGTATCATACTAATTTCATAAGTCAATAGATCATGTTTCTGTTTCAACGATGCATGTTTTTCCGCAATTTGTACAATATTTGATAAAGTAGTTTCTATTTCTCTTAAGAGCTGTTCTTTGTGATTCAGTTCATTCCGAGTTTCTTTCAATTCTTCCAGTTTTAATAAAACTGATCCAGATTTTGATGGAGCACCACCGGATAACGTACCAGATGGATCAAAAAGGTCGCCTTCTAAAGTAACGCACTTCTTCATAATCCTATCATGGAAAGCTATTTTCTTGGCAGTTTCCATATCTTTGCATACAAATATTTGACCGAATATCCAGGTCATCGCCGGCGTAATCTCAGCTGGAAAATCTATAAGGGACAAAGCGGGTTGAACGTTCTCTTTCCCAACCAATCTTTCTGCAAAATTGATCGTTTGTTGATCCATAAATTTACCAGCCACTCGATTGAGTGGGATAATGGTAACTCGTTGCTGTAATTGCCCACGTTGGAGAAGTTTCTTGCTGGTGGTATCAGTGTCAACTATCACATTATAAAGCTGCAAATACAAACAACATAATTACATTCGTAAAATAAAAATTTTCAGAAAAATAAAGTACAAATTGGAGAAAGTGTTACCTTTCCACCTGCGGCAACTTCCAAGGCGTACGCAGCTTTTTTATCCTTTAAGCTAATCAATTTACATACGACACCTTTTACAGATTTTTTATTAAAATTAGGTTCAGGATTTTGATATTGGAACCTCGTGTGAGGATATCTTGATTCAAACTGATCTAGTTTCTCACGCAATGGCTTTATTTCTGCGATCAAGCTACTTCTTTGCTTTTTCAAATCTTCCGAATAACCATCCTTGTAATTCAACTTTTGCATTTCATTCTCCAAACTCTTCAATTCTTTTTCTTTCTTTTCCAAATCTACGTTATATTTCTTACATTCATTCTCAGTATTATGCATGTCTTTCTGTTTTTTATTCAACTGTTGCCTATTGTGATTTAGTGTCATCTCACATTGCTTAAGCTCGGTTTGCGCTTGCGTTACACTTTGCTTGGCATTTATCAGTTGTTGTTCCAATGTTGCATTTTCACCGTCTTCACTCTCTAGCAGACCCGCACTGATCTTTTGGTATTTCTCTTGTGCTACTAATAGAGCCTCGGTGTCTTTCTGACACATTTCTTTCAAGTTCTGAAAAAGTCCTCCAACGTTCTCCAATTCCTTCTCCTTTAAAATGAGCGCATTGTTTTCTTCTGTTATATTAATCTGTATTTGCTCCAATGTTTTTTTCAAAGCTTTAACATTTTCCTTGTTACTGTTTACTTCAGCTGATAATTTATATTGCTTTTTCTCATATTCTTGAAGCTCTTTCTCTAAGGATTCCAACACGCTACCTTTTTCCTGTTAAAAGATTATTTAATATTAAATAGTAATATATATTTTTAATATTACCCATGCTAAATTCAATACTATTGAAGATTATATTATTAATAATATTATATTATATATGTATATAGCGTTTCATATATATATTGTTGTGTGTTAGAATAATATGCTAAACAAATATATTGAAAATTTAATAAGTCTAATGATGCACGATATACATCAACAGATACAATTGAAGACATTCTTTTAGTCTCATGAGTCATCTTGTAGACATATTGTTTGAGATACACAATATATAAAGTTATAATTAAGTCTTATAGAGTTACTAAAGAAAAAAAAACATACCGCTTCTTTTTTCTTCAGTAATTCGGCACATTTTGCTTCTATATGTTTGATTTCTTCTTCACCAGCAGCTATATTCTCTAATTTTGAATCTATCTTGCTTTGTACAATATTAACATTTTCTTCTGTCTTTTGACTATTATTCAAAGCAGTAACATACTTCCATGCGAGATGAATTCGTTTGCTGTGTTCAAGTTCTCTTTCTATCCCTTGAAATTCTACATATCTTGTTCTCTCTTCTTTCAATTTGTTCAACTTTGGGCCAATCTCCTCTCTCAAGATCTAAAATACATACAGTGAATAGATGCGGGAAATCAAGATATCGATATACAAGTGTCAAGTAGTATCAACAAAAAAACATACGGTATTTATCTCTTTTAATTTGCTATCCTTTTTTTCTATCGTGATTAGTGCAGATTGCTTCTTCTTCTCGTACATTTTTGTTCCTGCTGCTTCTTCCAGCATAGATAAAATTTCTACCGGCTTCATATTCAATACTTTCGTTATTCTACCTTGCATGATTAAAAAGTGTGGATTATTCACGTTTAACTGGACGGAACAGAACAGATCTTGCACCCGTTTGTTTGGTACATTCGTCCCGTTGATCATGTACTTATTTTTACCGCCGATCACCACCTGTCTCGTGATCACAATCTCTTCGTGTTGTTCATAACCCATAGGAGATGACTCTCTGTCACGATTGTCAAAAGTTATCGTAACGCTGGCCTTCTTTATCCCTGCTTGACCAGACTTGTAGACCAAATCTTGCAAGGAAGTGGCACGTACCTATATTAAATTGAACAGTGTTGTTAGTTACATAACTTAGTAGATTGATAAAACATTTGCAATTTAAACGATTGTCATTGCCACCGTTACATGTAAATTGATAATTTTATACAGCATAATTTTTGATATAATAGTAATATCGACAATTAATGTAAAAAGATCTTTATATCGTGTATTACAATAAAATTATTACAATTTTAAGCTAAATACTGTTTATATGAAACAATATCTATATTATATTACAAGAGTGAGGCTATGTTCGAGTGTCGTGCAATGTTTCAAGTAAATCTCGCACGAGGTATAAAATGCACGCGCGCGACAGCGACAAAATTCACCTGGCCGAGATTCGTAATGCCCAAAACGAAGCATATCGCATCCAGAATGTTCGACTTTCCGCTACCGTTGAATCCCGTTATCGCATTGAATTCCTTATCGAAACCGTTTATCTCGATTCGCTTGCCATAGGACTTGAATCCTTCCAGTACCATCGATCTGATATACATGTTAAATCAGTGGCAGGAGTATCACGTTACAATATAATGGATTGATTTCGATGTCAACAAAGAAGATTCAACAGATCCCTCGATTTCAAACGCTTCAAACGTTCAAACCGATGGCTCAAGGAAGCAACTGCAGCCAACTGATATTCGACATGCACTAGGGAGTTCTCACTTCATTTCGTTTTCTACTGGGAAAACTAGTGCAACACTGGCGCACTGAAGTGCAATTTTATTTGGGTGTTTACGACTATAGTTTTTTCCCAGAATTCCTAGTAGAAAACGCTATTCGTTTTTGTTAAAGCGCTACCTATTGGAGAACCCATCGTGAATGGATTTCGTGACGCATATTATTCCGTTTTGATATACAATATCCCCCCCTCCCCCCCTTCACTACCATTCTACTCTTCTGATTCTTTATATATTCTGAATATTCAGTCTGTTCTGCTGGTTCTGCTCACACAACTGTCAGTGAGATTTGATAGAATTGTACTATTGTATGATCTGTGACATTTTACGGCTTGTTTGAAGAGAATTAACGTGAGAGAGCGCTCAACAATACAGTCCTGTATCTCTGAATTTCATTCGCCTCGAATGCCCGTTTCGAAAAGTGTGAAGAGGAGATAAAACCGAAACAAGCATGACTAACGCTGGCCAGTGTAAAACCAATCAGAGTTATCGCTTTAAATGGAACAACCATCAGAATCATCTGTCCGACGTCGTGCGGCAGCTCTTGAAGGAGAACTGCATGGTGGATGTCACCCTGTCCGCAGCTGGTCAACGTATTCACGCGCATCGCATTGTATTATGCGCATGTAGCGTTTTGTTTCAGGTAACCAGCTTGTTTTGAGAAACTTGTTACACGTACAGGGTAATTCCGCGAACTTGGAAGTTGTAACAATTAGGCGATTAGAAATACAGTTGCATATCGTTTAGTAGTAGCAATAACAACTGCTCTTTACTAGAGCAATATTCTCTTAAAAATTTTTCTTTAATTACCCACTTTATCATTCTATTATCTTGTATAAGCTATACTGCGAAAGTAATGTGACGCATATTTACATACATAATAGCTCTACAACTTGCATAACATATAATAATAAATGATATAACTATATATATTGCCATTTAATGTACCTATACAGTAATTGGTGTAAGATTAATATCATATTTATTTATAGGAAGTGCTCAGTCAAGTGACGGAAGATTGTCCAACGATTATTCTAAGCGATATATCACCCCAGGATATAAAATCAATTATCGAATTCATTTATCACGGTGAAATCCATGTTCCTGTCGAAGATATCCATAGCTTACTTGAGGCTGCACGATCGTTGAGAATAAGCGGTCTTGTTGACGTTAGTATAAAATTATTGTTTACAGTTAATTATATTTTCTGTTATAGACTCCAGTTTTAATTTGTTACGAGATTTTATACATATTTAAGATTTACAAATGTATAATTGTTGCTTGTATCTTTAACAGATAGATGGAGTTGAAGAGAACGAAATTGTTAAAAGTAAAAAGGATTTGAAGATGGAAGAGACTGCGACAGAGGTAAGGGAAGTTGAAGACAATGCTGGATCATTGGAGAATGACTCGCATGAACCGAGCACTGCTGAAAATTGTACGCCGAATAAAAAGAAGAAACGTCGCCGCGAGACTGTAAAGAAAGATTACAACGACGACATGTTGGCGTCTGCAATTAATGACTTGAAATTAGGACAGACTTTAATAGAGGCTGCTACTAAGCACAATATACCACGTTCAACGTTGTATATGCGGGCGAAAGCATTAGGCATACATTTACACGCATCAAGAAACGGATATCCCGCAGAGTGCATGAATGCAGCTATAAATGCCGTGATCAGTTTAGTGGTTTCTCTTATACTTCGTTTATTCTTCTTTTACAATTTAATTCTCTGTATATTTTTAGATTTAGATTATTCTGGTACGCTATATATATTTGCAATTATTTAATGATTATATTTAAATTTTAACTTGTGCTAATTTTACCATAGATGGCTCGAGCTTGCAGCATGCAGCAGAGATATTTAGAATACCTAAAACCGTGTTATGGAGGCGTATACAAAAGGAGGGCTATCAGACCCTACGTTCTGAAATGAGAAAGACTTATGCTTTAGACACAAGAGAGGCCGCTGTTAAAGCTTTGGAAAGAGGGGAAAATTTGACAAAAGTTTCTCTGGAATTTAAAGTAAATGTCATTACAATTTTATTATTACTTACGTTTTTACATTTTTTTAATTTGCAAACAGATTTAATCGAATTATTAACCGAATGTAACATAAGACACTAATGATCTAGATACCAAAGACTACATTGTTTAGAGAAAAGGCACGGCTGGTAAATCAAGGTAAATTGCCGTTATCATTTTGGAAGAAACGCAAAAGTGAGAATGAGGAATTAAAAAAGTCGCGATTGGAAGAAGCTGTGGCTGCTTGCAAGGGTGGCAGAATGTCGCAAGCTGCAGCATCCATGACGTATCACATTCCAAAAACTACGATATGGCGAAGGCTTCAACAAGATGGGAAAAAGGTGGAAAAATCGAACGCAAAGAAGAAACAACGATTGACCAATACGCAAGTGCTTCACGACGCTCAGGTGAAGACGCAAGAAACATCCAATTTCAATTATTGTGAGGTAATATATTGATTGCAATTTATGAATCTCTTTGGCATAATTTCGTTGCTGACGGACTCGCGGGGTGCGCAGGTTACATCGGAAATACCTATAACTTATATAGATGAGAATAGCATACCTGAGGATTCCGTGATAATCTTGACAACGGAGGATATGGATGAACTGAATCTGGAGGGAGGCAAACAAATTATTGTAAATTCGGTATGTAATGTACGAATTTCTTACATTTCTGACGATTTTACAAACTTTCAATAGCAGATTGATTGATTCTTATCTTTAATGATTGATTCTTATCTTTATTGCATAATCTATCTTTATTTCTTTCAGGAATCTGGACAGGAATATATTCCATATACGATAAGTATCGAAGATAGCTCAAACTATTCGGGGGCTGAGAGTTAGCGTTAGAGATATGAATATACATTATAACAAAAAGCCGATTAATTATTTAATATGAATTAAAGCTAATTAGTAGCGTGACTGTACAATTATTATTTATGATTACTTTATAACAAAATGTACTATATATTAATATTATTACATATTATGTTCATTTTTATCAAATGTATGAAGCATCTTTTATACAAAATTGACGAATGCAATGTAACGAGGACAAGTTTGATTTATGTAATGAGAAGGATATAAAATGCTTGCGAATATATTCTCATTTGTCCGCCACACGCTACATCATATTTAACTGCAAATCCAGTAACATATTTCACATTTTTTATTGTGTAAAATTATGCATATTTTGTAATCCGCACTCGAGTTGAGTACGCTCAATAAATTTCTGAGATTAACTTTTTAAAAAATAAAATGATACAATACAATAAAAAAATGCTGTGTTTAATATATTCTTCTGTATAGGATTATTTCGTTTATATCATTAATTATAGAACTCTGTGTGTGTGTGTGTGTGTGTGTGTGTGTGTGTGTGTGTGCGCGTGTGTGTGTGGTGTGTGTGTGTGTTGTATAATATAAAAATGTATACAAAAAAAATTTGAGTACGTAGTTGAGTGAGGTTGATATATAAATATATTTTATGGACCTGCCTGTACAGGGGGGATAAGTTTTATTCCTTTTGAAAAAAAAAAAAAAGAAGCCAGAATATGAAAGATATTAAATAACGAGATATTACATACGAGATTGACACGCAGAATTAATAATCGCTATCAGAGGTCTCAGAATCTGTTTCGCCTGTGACAGATGGAGATATCCCGTCAACCATTTTATCAGCTATATGATCGATCTCCCACATCTTTTTCTCTTCATTCCTAACTTGCCTAATAAAATTACCCCAATGTTCAGTTGTCACCTGATCAATACCTTGTTCAAGTAATAGTTTTATATCTTGAGTTTTTAAAGCGTTGTTATTAATCTTAACGTATCCCTTAACCATTGACCACACCATTTCAATGGGATTAAGCTCGCAATGATACGGAGGTAATCTGAGAACCGTTTTATTTGCCTGTTTTGCTATTTCGTCTATGACATATTTATCAAATCTGTCTTTATGTAGTGCAACATTTTGCAAGAGTTCGGCCTTCACCATAGTCTCTGAAACTTCTTTTCCTTTACCTTCTAACCATTTTATTATTTCGTCTTTTCTCCAGGAAGCATTCGGCAGTTCTTCCACTTTCACGGAATGATACGGAGCGTTGTCCATGACAATAACAGCATTGTCGTCTAGCAATGCTAAAATATTTCTGAACCATTCGTGAAATATGTCGCCGTTCATTTCGTCAAGGTAATCCCCTGTATGTTTTTCCGATTCAATGCATTTAAGTCCATCAAGAACGAAACCTGCAGCACTGCCAATATGCAGAACAATTATTCGTCTGACTTTTCCGCCTGGATTAGCCTGCCCCTTAGTCGTAGTCAACGAGGGAGATGCGTCTTTCTCGGATCTAGCTATTTCATCCATCCAAATTATATTCGTGGCGTCATTGGCGTCAATCAAAGTCTCGTCCAGGTAATAAATTTGCCGACCCTCTTCTCGGTATCTCTCAATAGTCCTCAGGTATTTTCTCCTCCAAATTATTAGATCTTCTCTCTCTATCAGGATGCTCTTGCCAGGACGGGTAGTATATGTAAAACATAGTTCCTTTAACAATAAGTGAAAGGTCGATCGTTTAAAATTTGGAAGATTTTTGTCAGCGTTCACGGCTTGCAGAATTTTATTCAACGTTGGTGATTCTCCATTTGTGTAAAATTCGTGAACTTTTCTCCGAATACCACTCTTGTCAAAATCATCAATTTTTTCTTTAAAAGTTAAGCGACGTTTCTTTGTATTTGGGGATGAAACCGTACCTGTCCTTTTATACTCCAACAGTGTTTTTTTTACAGTGAAAGTACCAATACCCGTTTGTTCTGCCAATATATTAATAGCATCTTTATTAAAAATTGTTGGATTGTCTTTCTTCAATTTTTTATATAAATTAATAAGTATAAGCTTCTGACTTTTGTGGACCATCTGAAAGTACAAATGAAAAATATACGTTACAAAAATTACAAAAAGAAGCACAATAACAAACTTTGAATATAAACTCATACTAAAAAGGAACACTTTAAACCTTAAAACTAGCCTCCCGATATACTACAAATTAATATTTTTATTCATCATTGTTTACCTGGCCTTGTTTGTTTTTCCTCACAGGAGACATTGGCGGTATTTTAATATTCTCCAAAGCTTCTTTCATCTCGTAAGACTTTGTGTGAACACTTTACTGGCAGAAAAACACTCGTTACACTAAACCAAACTGATGTTTATTTTGGGATAAATAACTGCAACGGTCGGTATGTCAGATATCTAATGCTCTGAGGACCTAGGCCGGTATTCATAAGTCGGATCATATATTCAGGACTGTCTTAAGTACAATCTTAAGATGTCATGAACCAATCACAAAGCGGTATTAGCATCTTAAGAAGTTACTTAAGACGGTCTTGAAATAAGATCCGACTATGAATAGTATGAATACCGGCCCTAAAGGTCTATGCAGTAGGTCTATGCTTGCACGTCATCACCTTCACACCACTCACGGTCTTCTACTCAGGTCTGGAAACTCCAGTGGTGGGGGTGTCCCGCTTAACGTTCACGTTTTCGGTAGTTCGCTCTGGTGTCGTGTCGATCGAAAAGTCGTCTAGAGACCCTGTAATAAGAGTCTGGCCATAAGCGATTTTGTCAAAATCCTGCGAGAGAAACGGATATACATTTTCTCTTTAACCTAGCACATATGTGCTAGGTTAAAGAGAAAATGTATATCCGTTTCTCTCGCAGGATTTTGACAAAATCGCTTATGGCCAGACTCTTATTACAGGGTCTCTAGACGACTTTTCGATCGACACGACACCAGAGCGAACTACCGAAAACGGGGACATTAAGCGGGACACCCCCACCACCATAAAATGGTGCGAGTTTCCAGACCTGAGTAGAAGACCGTGACACCACTTCACACCACCGCCTCTGATGTTACTCAACGACCACGTGTTCCCGCATGCTTTCTTGATTTTTTAATCATTTTATACGGAAAAATCAAACCTGCTTCGCACAAAGTCATAAACATTGATGAGTGAGTATAAAAATTAATTAGATTTTTCGATTAATTTTTAATTCAGCTTGTGACAAATTTTTGATAATTTCCTTTATTCACTGTATTCATATGTTCATCGACTATAATTGAACAGTTTAAAGAAATTTTCATGTTGATCAAGAAAATATTTTGGGCATTTTCAAGCAATTTACGAAAAGAGCTTGTAAGTTCGATGTGTTAAGATAAAAAGTGATAAAAATGTTGAATCTTTCTCCGATGTTTTCACTCCTAACCTGTAAATAAAATTTATGGATTTGTTACAAGCAAATTATTAGATATACATTTTTTTAAATAAATTTATAATGCAATTAGATTTTAAGGACAAATAATTGTTAGATCTATAATCCTATTATAGGTTTCAGTCCGAGCTAATAAGAATAGAACGTAAACAAACATGGGAAAGCACGGAATCTGCACAGCAAAATACATTTCCAATAAAATCAAGGCGAAAGCCTTACAGAAGCTACGGTGGTACTGTCAAATGTGCCAGAAGCAGTGTCGAGACAAAAACGGTTTTAAATGTCACACGATGTCGGAGTCGCACCATCGTCAACTATTATTGTTTAGTGAAAATGCGCATCAATACATAGGTAAGTTTTCTCAGGAATTCTCTCAGGAATACCTGAGTTTATTGAAAAAACAATTTGGTACCAGGCGAGTACGAGCAAATCAAGTGTACCAAAAGTACATATGTGACAGAAAACATATACATATGAATGCCACTTGGTGGGTGACTTTAACGGAGTTTGTAAAGTGGCTTGGACGAACTGGACAGTGCATTGTCCATGAAAGTGAAGAAGGTTTGTACATTGTTAAAAAATTTATTATTTACAATTAAAGATTTGTCTATCGATAAAATTTTAGATTTTGTAAAATACATGTGTTACATTATTTTCAGGATTATATGTACAATATATTGATAGAGAGGCACAGGAGAAAAATTCGAGGAAGCAGAAACTGGCCAAGGATGATGAGGAGCGGATGCGTAATTTTATTGCCAAGCAAATAAAAAAGGGTAAACAGGATACAAAGGAGGAGGGTGTCTCAGCTAAGACACCACTGATGATGCGTCCTGACGATAAACCTTTAGTCCTCGATATGAGGCTAAAACCAAAGTTAATTCCTGCCATAGATAAGGAAGTCTTGATTCTTTGGGGACAACGTAAAGGCATGAAAGCAACAAATGTAAAAATAAAACGTCTTAAGAAATAAATGTACATATAAATATATAATGTGTTATCTTTCTTCATAGAAGAATATCAGCATTTTTTGAAGTCTTATGTTTCTTTCGACAAGATATTCATTTTGTACATCTTTTATATTATATATCTTAAATAAAACAGACATAAACTATTGTTTATCTTATATGTAACCAACGACATATAAATTTCTCTTCCAAGCACTTTTATATTGCACACATATATTTAGTTATAAAAAATATTTTACTATATAAGAATACATAAAAAAGAAATTAGAGGAAATAAAAATAGATAGAACATTTTTAATATGGTGTATATATTTACAGTAAATGAATTCCATGTGTTGTTTTGTGAAAAATATATATTAGCTTAAGGGGTTAGGCCACTCTGTAGCGCGCATAAATTTTTAACATTTTTTTTTTGTAGGAAAAAATAATTTATTAATAAACGCAATTACAGTGCTGTTAAATGTCATTAAAAAAGTATCTAAAAAAATTTTTTTCGAATTTTTTTGGTCATATAATGGTCGACTACAGGCAATTGATCGCTTGGCGTCTTTCAAATTGGCGTGACAAATAACTTCGACAATTTTCATCCGATTGACTTCAAATTTTGATATGATTTGTCTAATTACATTTCGCAGAGAAGTACGTAGGATATTTTCGAAATATTGATTTTTTCGAAAATGGTAGACATTTGAAGTAAAAAGTAAAATTTGTAGTGAAAAATTTCGTATAAAACTGCTCATAAAATTAAAAGTTTTTAATTAATCGAAAATATCCTACGTACTTCTCTGCGGAATGTAATTAGACAAATCATATCAAAATTTGAAGTCAATCGGATGAAAATTGTCGAAGTTATTTGTCACGCCAATTTAAAAGACGCCAAGCGATCAATTGCTTGTAGTCGACCATTATATGACCAAAAAAATTCGAAAAAAGTTTTTTTAGATACTTTTTTAATGACATTTAACAGCACTGTAATTGCGTTTATTAATAAATTATTTTTTCCTACAAAAAAAACTATGTCTAATGAATAAAATGAATATCATTGATGACACAAATGTCTGTGCAATGTAGGATGCAATGACGTATAAATATTTCAATAGGTACTTATAATAGTTCTATTCGGTTTTGCGAAGAATTCTCTCATGTATATACGGCACCGGGAAACATTCTTTATCAAGTAGAACAATGCGGCTATTAATTTTAAAAAATACATCTCCCCAGAGATTTACGACTCCATACAGGCACAACAGCACCTTCGCCAAATGTTTCCATTTTTGTCTTGCCAAATATTCTATTTACAAACACAGCCTCTTGTACACTTTCACTGTCTCTTCAATAAATTATTGAAGAGACAATTTGGTACCAGACGCGTGCCAGCGAATCGAGTGTACCAGGAGTACATTTTTGACAGTGGAGGACACATGAATGCGACTTATTGGGTCACTTTAATGGCTTGGACGTAGTGGACAGTGCGTTGTCGATGAAAGTGAAGAAGGTTTTGTACAAACTTTTTTGTGCCTGTGGCGCGCACGCCGATCATGATTCTATATTCTACTCAACAAGAATAAGCAAACTTTGTATTTAATATTTTTATACATGTAGAATGAAGAAAAAAGTATGATTATTATATATTCATCTCTCTGACAACGAGAAGCAGGAGAATACGGAACTACACCATTGATCGAAGATAAAACTGCATCGGATATTCTTGATCTTCTCACAGAAATCAAAGACTGCAAAGATGCATGTACTGTAGAACCTAATTTTCATCCATGCCCATGGTGCTCGCGGAAGGCTCATCACTGTGTAATGAATAATAAACTTGTTTAACCTCTGTTATAACTAAATTATATCCACGCGATATAAATTAGTCATGTAGAATAGCAACAATTAAATATTCGCGCTGAGACGGCTCGCGCCGAATATACAGCGGATCATGAATCCGCTTGCATGTCGAGATCGTCGTTCGATTTACTTTCCGTAACGATGTTCCAGAAGAAATTAGAAAAGGACACGAGGGGACGCAATATCGCGATGAATAAATCAAAGCTTATAAAAAATTATTCGACGAAAGGCGAGAAATGAGAGAAGGGAAAGAAGGGGATGTCCGATGTCGTTGCTGACGCTGCGTCCCTTAAAATTGAAAAGAGCCGTCCGAGCGCAGTGAGCGCAGTGAGCACTTGCGGCTTGCGCAGTGCAAGCCGCAAGTGCTCAAGCGCAAGCCGCAAGTGCTCACTGCGCAGGTCACACTCGTCGATTGCGTCGGGCCGTCGGTGTGCGCGCGTGTCACGTACGCGGCAATCTTTGCACATAACCATAACCGATAACCGCGCCGCGCGCGTCGAAATTGCCCTGAATTGCGCATATTACACGAACACGCGGCTGCTGCAGCCACACCGTGACGAGACGAGACCGAGCTAGGAGAGGAGGCGCGGTGAGAGTTCGCGTCGTTGCGCCACGCAAGAAGAGAAGGCGGGTGGTTTTTTCCCTCTCGGAGAGACGGAGAAGTGAGTCGCGAGTGCGGCCTGCGGCGCGCATATTTCCCAATTCCCATTTGCGCGACAGGTCCGACAGGACGAGGACAGACGCGACGTGACGTCGCACCAGAACACGTACGGAGCGGCGCGGCGCCCGAAATTGTCGAAGACTCCGCGCTCCTCGGGGCGGCGAGGCGATTCTTCTGAACCGAGAGGAGGCTAAACGAGAAAGATACCGTCGTACGTCTCGCGGGAGGGTATGCCGGACAGCGGGGCTGTCTACCAGCCGACCACCGTCGGTTACACGTACGACAGCGGTGGCGACGGCAGCGGCGGTGGCGGTGGCGGCGGCGGCGCCGCCGGGCTGAGGCACGGCTTCTGGCGCATCGTGTCCAGGCACAAGCTCAGCTCTAGGAAGTGGCTCGAGTGGACTCTGCTGTCGGTCGCGCTCTGCTTCTTCGTCGCCGGCCTCACGACGATGTCGGTCAGCCTCGTCTCCTGCGACGATCCTGCACCGGAGGTAACAAAATCGTGATTGTCTCTTTCACCCTCTAAACGTAGAGCACCCGTTTATGAGCTTTCCCAAACTCGTATTTTATATATTTCTCGAGAGGAAACTGAATCTGCTTGAACGAATCATATTTTGTTCTTTTTTATATAAAATCCTGTTCATAGTAATTTTTTAATTGAAGGGAATAAAATAGGCCAATGAACCAAGCTGGTTCTTGATGCTTATTGTGTACTTATTGTTACTTAAATAAATATAAATAACGATGTGGCAAACGTTTTGACCTGTAATAATGTCATCTTTGATGCGCTGGTATAAACAACAATAATTTGAACAAATGAGTTGGTAGTAGAGTTCAAAAAATATGAACGTATGTTGAAATTTCATTGCAACGCTTATAATTTTTGTAGGTATGATACTGCGATTTTTTTGGCTGAACCGTTTGGCAAGTCTTGGGATGTAGAGTTGACTCAGAGTTGTGCCCCTAATCCTCAAGATTGTCATGTCAATTTTTGTTAGTCAAGATACTGGAAATTAGACAGTCAATTCCCACAGGAGAAAGAAATTTATATCTTGCGGATGTTACTTTGTAAGATCCACATAATGATTTTTTACACACAATATTACTGCGGCGGAGAGTATGATTTGATGTTTTCTCGATAAAGTATTCATTTATCTTAAAAGTTTTAGTATATTTATAAAATAATCTTTGATCTTTATCCCTCCCGAGAGTTTTTCTAATAAGGCACAGCGTACAATATCGTAATGTATTGTTATATCTTGCACGCTTATTAATATTTAGAGAATAATTAGAATCATTGTTTACAGCTTTAGTATTTGTAAGGCGTTGCTTCTCCACATTTCTCTTTAAACATTGATAAAGGGCAGTAAATATGTAGATGTAAGAGTTACCACAGTATATTATTGTAATAATGCTATACTGTTTTTAAAATGTTTAAAAAAACAAAGGTTTATTTTATTTTTTATAAGGTAATTGTTCTAAGCTTCAGAATTTATAATGTAATTCTTTGTTTCTTCCTAAATATTGAGAAAGTATGATAAATAATTGTAAAGACTATTACATTACACTATTACATTGCATCTTAATAATATTCAGAGGAACAAAGATTCACTATTTTACTGTTCACAAGATCAGTGAATTATTCTGGGCTTTAGAACTTAAAACTTAACAATATTGTGTGTAAAGCTAAACATAATTATGTAAGAAATGCGAAATGAAAATTGCTTCTTTCACGACTTATCCCAATGTGTTTACATAAATATTATTATGTTTACGAATAATACTTAAAAAGTCATGCTTTCAGTTTCTATATTTTATAAAATATATGAAATATGTATATAAAATAAGAGAAAATTAAAAAAAAAGAAGAAAGTTACTGTATTTAAGACTTGTCATAGAAACTACTATTTCGGAGACTTTTCCTTCTGAGATGTTTAAAAATCTTCCCTGATTGTGTCAATAAAATACATAAATATAAAAACTAAAACTAAACTTTCATACAAAACGATTATTAAGCATAGTTTTTTTAGAGCACTGTTACTGGACTTCAACTCTATTTTATTTACTTTAGAGATAATTTAATAATAACTGATATGAAACGATATAACAGGTAAAGCCAGAAGGACATTCGACGACGGCTCCGGACGTACAGAAAGATGTCGAAAATACGGGAAAAGGTTCTGTAGCGTTAGGCGCTGGGATAATGCTGGTCGGTGTATTGCTTGGCTTTGTTTGGACATGGCTTAGCTTCTTCCACCACAGCAAATCGCCGAGGAACGGCATGACGAGTAGCAGTGGTCAGGTAAGCAAACAGGTTTCCAGCCGATACAATATTTTACGTCTAATTTTATTTTACCGGAAGCCATCCGCTCTCTGGTACGTCTTGGTACATTTATTTCTTTATCTTATGTACGCGTTGCTATGAAAGATGTTGGGCGGTTTGAATCCATCGACTGACTTGCTGGTGGGTTCCACTTCGCAGTACGGGCCAGTACTCACAGAGGTGCCAAGCCAGCTGAAGATAAAGCAAGCAAACTCGCACGACATGCCGGCCATACCGCTTTCCGACCAAGAGGAGGAAATGCACACGCTAATGCAGGACTCTGCGAGCCCGCCGTCGGTGTCCGTTGGATCTAACACCATCGCTAATCAAATTCCAGGTTGAGTAAATTGATTGCTCCCCGTAAGCGCTTACAAGCGCATGTAACACGGACGTAGCTTTCGTTTTATAAATTTTCTAACGTATTCCAAAAGATTTATTATCGTTTTGACGGTTTTGCAAGTGTTTCATTTAAAAACTCGAAAGTCACAGCATTTATGCTGATTCATTGACATCTTGTGATTCAGAAATTTTATTCCCACTTTTTGTATAGTTTATAGAAATTTTTATTTAAGACTTAAGCACAAGTGCGATTTGAGAGATCTCGTTTTATAGTACAGTTGTTATAGTACTTATTTTTTTTTTCATTTTTGCTTGTGTGCATTCCTTCACTCCGTCCACTATCGTCATTAATATGTTAAGTAAGCATTGGATCCAGATAGAAAAAAGATGCAGTATGCGTTATGACAATGCGTCTCGTAAGTTTAATAACAATCTTGATATCGAACTGAATTTACTGAATTATACAAAATATCTTTTAATTTACATTTATATTATTAAATAAGTATATAATTTTCACTATACACGCATATACGCTTTATGCAAATCTTACACGCGTCTAGGCAAATCCTAAATCATTTTGCCTTGATTTAATATGCTCATCGGTACGCATAACATATATTTAAGTACCAAATCTAAATTAGTAATAACAATAGCAATTATTATTGACAATATATATTGTAAATTAAATGCATATTGGTACGTATATCAATTAAGTCGGTAATTATTACTGTAATTAGTATACAAAACAATTATGTATATATTAATGTAATGTGTATATATATGAAACACATTTAAAACGAAATAATTACAGTTTTAGAAGACGTTTGATTTTAAAATGTTCATGACGTGCTTAAGTCGCAATAAGCCACAAGCATGCCATAATGCACAACTTTCACTTTCGTTTATCTTACGTTTTTATTTTTAATTTGTGATCATAGTTTTATATCGCACATAGTATAATATTATAAGATAATTTTATACAATAGATATATTTGCTTTAATGGGATATCTATTTGCACACTTTTCATGATTTTATACAATTAATTTAATTAATCTCTCACGTAGACGTAGAGTATAAATGTAGAGTCCATCCTGTAAGATATTAACGGAATATACAACGTTACTTCCGGGCATGGTACATAACATTGTATAAAACACTGATTTGAGATAATTTTTATATGTATGTCGTTTCTCGCTGAAATGATGCGTTCAGTCTTGTAATGTGCGATAAGAATTTTAGAGGAACCATCAAAGGACGGCCTGTAAGTTTGTCTGAATTCAATGCTGTTACAGATCAATCACACGTATAATAGCTTCATTTTTTTAAACTTTTATGTTAGATTCTTATTATGCCTATGTTATTGACTTGTGTATACTAATTTATGTAAATGTTCTGGAATGTAAGATAAATAAACATTTAAAAAACATAACACGATTTTTTTTCTTCCCTTTCTGATCGTTAAAATATTAATTATCGTGATATTGTATCTAAATTAGCCAAAGAACCTGTCATAAGGATATTCAATTATTTTAAGACACTACATAAATGTATCAAATTCTTCATACTTTTCGTATCCCTCATACATGTACGTACCATTGTGGAGCATATATCTAAATTATTTAAAAATTAGACATTTGCAAAATTTTTTAATAAAACCCTTTTGTTTAATTCATAGCTTATGGCAACTTTTTATGGAAAATTTCTGACTATATTGTTGTTTTTTATCTGATTTTTCTTTCTATGCTTCAAACAAAAAATGAATAATTCCATTCATGTTGAAAAGATACATTACTTGATAAATTAATTAACTTACAATTTTTTACAGCAGGATCTCTAACTGTATAATTTGTCATTCCTAATCTAGGTCTTCTTTCCATGTATTAGATGATAAAAAATTAATAATTCTATCCTTTGACAAAATACTGTCATAAGTAGATTAAGGAACCTATAGTTTGAAGAGAAATACACATATAGACATACCATCATTATCATACGTTTCCAGGTGAGTTAATAGTTTCTTTATGTACGTGTGTTGTTAATTAATGCAATTACAAATGTACATATGCGTATATGTATTAAATTAAATGTAATTTCACATTATGTATTAATTGTAATTACAACATAGTAAATGTATGTTCGTATAATAATTTTATTCATATTCTCTATCTCGGCAGGTGAAAACTGTGAAAAATCACATATATCTTTTATTTTATTTACTTCATGACATATATTGCTCTATGACATATGTTACTTTATGACATCTGACTATATAACGTTATAAAATATTAAGTATTTTACAAACTAAAATGTTTGCCAAGTTTTGCAATAAGTTCTATTACTTTTTCTAGTATAATCTTAATATCGTGATAGTTTTTATCGTTATTCAGAAAGCAACAATTCGTTGCTTTTTTGTAATGTTTTTTAAAGATATTAGAATTTTACATTATTTAATAATCAACATTAAAACTTGATGTTTAAAATTCTGAATTAGTCTCTATATAGCAATTCTCTATATTTCTATATTAAACTTACTAATAATTTCTCTTGTCTGAAATCTGATGAGACAAGGGAAGTTCTAAGTGCAGCAACAAAAAACACCTATAATAATTACCAATTCCATTTCAATTTTCAATAATCTTCAAATAAAGCGCGCCATTTTTCTCAAGCCAGTCTAATCTTTCATAAAGAATTATTGTTGCTTTTCACATTATTACTTATCTTCGATCCCGGCAAAATACGCTTTAACCAGCTTCAACAGATAATGATATACAGATAAAATCGTGAGGATTTTTTCGTCATAAAAAAATAACGCCGATAACGTACGATATGATAAAATCTGCAGCGGCAAGACGCTTAATTTGCCTGGAGAAGAAAGCAAGTCACGTAAAAGCGTTATCGTTCAATAATTTGAGAACGGCAGCGGCAGACCCTCGACAACTCTCGAGACACCTCGAGGATACAACGCGCGCGTCCCGGTCGCACGAGGTTAACGCATTTGACATCTCTATCAGCTGTCACGCTCAATATGGCTGCCCGCAAGACGCGCTTTTCTCCGCAGCGCTGGAGAGACGCCTACGTCAGGACGTGAACGTGGTGAGCGCTATCGAGGAACTCCCAGGACTCCACTGTATTGCGAATCGCGCGAGTATATCCCATATCTCGACTTCGCGATGGCGGACAACGACGTGGTGCTGGAGGGATTTATATGCCCCATATGCATGACCGATTTCAAGGCGCCCAATCACCTGACCAAGCACTTCGAGGAGGCTCACAACGACGATCCGGAGATCCTGAGATCGCTGAAAGGTACGTGCGCGCGTGCACGATCCTCTTGACAACTTGCTTGTCAAGTAGAACATGCTCGCAGAGCCCTAGCGGCTAGCCGCGCACCGTTCACTGTGTAAGTTTGTGAAGTGTATATGGAATAAATGTTGGAATATCGGTTCCTTATTTTAGATCTGTTTGGCAAAGCCAAGAAGAAGATCTTGCCGGAGGCATTTCCAAGCGCGATACCGCAGGACAAGAGACAGAGTCCTGAGATTAATTGGGGACCACAAGAAATAGGTATCGCTGCCAGCTGTGGCACTTGTGCAGGCCAAAGCTCTGCCTTCGATGAGAGAAATTTTTTTCTTATTAAAGTTCCCGAACAGCCACATTCACCTTTTGGGTGTCCTAAAATCTAGTATTCGGAAATTGCGTGCAGTAGCGAGATACGTGATTGAATTTAGTTTATTATAATTGATTTCTGAAAATTATTTCAGGTGCAATTACATCCCACACAAAGTATTTTAAGGATATAAGAAACACTCGGCTAGAGAGATACGCATATGAGACAAATAAGCTTCTTATAAGGCTAGATAAATTATTAAATAATTTACCATCGGACCCTATCGATAGAAAAGGTGAGAAAGTATACAAATCCTTGTCTACCGATATATTCCACTTGTATCTCGCTTGTATGTACAATTGATGCGTGACGTAAAATTTTTAACAGCTCACGAACGCACTATTGTACCGTGGATCGATGAAAAGGATGTGAAATTGTGCCCTAATTGTGCTAAGAGCTTTCATCTGGCAAGGCGAAAACATCACTGTAGATTATGTGGGGCGGTTATGTGCCATAATTGTACAGTATTTTTGTCCCTGATCGATGCACGTATGTAACACGTGTAACATTATCATCTACAAAAACGGTTTGAATGTAAATGCTAAAATTACACTTAGTCAAAACATTTCTTTTTTACAGGAAAAATGACAAGTCCCGTATCGATACAAGATGATTCCGCACTGTCTCCTACGTCGGAACGAGCATTTACCGATAGGGTAACACGTGCGGGCATTGGTCTCTCAAAATTAGCGCGTTCACCTTCCAACGGTAGTTTGAACAGCGTTCTATCGTTGGTCAATGATCCGGCTAGCGGTGAACAGCATTTTAGAGTTTGTACTCACTGCATAAACTTGCTCGATGCAAGGGAGATGCAGAAAGCGAAGCAATTCGCTAAACCGATCGTTTGCGAATTCTACGAGAAAATGAGGGAATACATGAGCGAAGCGTCGCAGCATTTAGCAATGTACAACAAAATGTGGGAATCGTTAAAGTATGTGAACTTTTATTACATTTAAGATAATCTATCTTTATCTGCACAATAAAATATATCTCATTAAAAAAAGTAGAATACACAAAGCGACTACTTTCATGTGCAAGTTATCAGTTATAAAACCTAGTATCTCGAAAGAACTTATATTAGAATGCTTTAAAATAAAACTATTGTAGAGAAGGCGAGACTACATATGGTTTAGAAGATGCGCAATCGTTACGGGTCAAACTGGCAAAGTTGGGGGAAAACATAGATGCGACCAGTAAAAGAATTTTAGTCCTTGGCGTGAAGAAAGGTACAGAGGATTCGCAGGAGGCATTGGGACAAGAATTGAGGCTATATCAGATGGTTAGAACATCAGCAATGATATTTCTAAAAGAGGAGTTGTTAACTCTACAACCCTTGCCCTCGGCAGAAGAATATGCAGCTTTACAGGAAGAACGCCAGAAAAGGATAGAGGCCCGAATAGCGTACGAGCGGCAATTGGAGGAAGAACAACGAGAGAAGCCGAAAGAACAACGCAAGAAAGATACGTGGAATTTGGACAGCAGTCCATCTTTGAAAACCAGTCAGGTAATATTTACTAACAAATTAGCAGATAATTAAGGATACAAATTCCTAATCATCAGTCAGATCTAATATCAAAATCACAAAAAATTTAATATCCAATCTATTCTTTATTTTATGCTCTTAGCTTTTTTTTATATAGTATAATTAATATGACATTTTAAAATAGAAGATATCTATTTCTTCTTGAAAAAGATGAATTTGCATAGTCAAAGATCTCAAATTATCGATTAATCATTTGTTGACTGATTCAAGTTTTGTCATAAGTCTTCAAATTTTTAGGCACAAGCGATGGTGACTCAATCTCAAGGCTGGGGTCCGTCTCATATTACACCCGTCATGTCTTCTTCCATGGATCCAATAATCGAACAAATGAGCAATCTTCGCGCGTACATTAAACAAGCCCGTGCCGACTGCAAGTACGACGAGGTCGCAACGCTAGAGAACAATCTTCGAGAACTTCAAAGTGCCTACTTTGCTATGAAACAAAGTAATAGTAATGACGGATAGAGGTATTCGAATAGCACATTTCTTACACTTTGGCATGTAAAATGTTGAATTCTTCTACAGTGTTACTTATTAATTTGCAAAGTATTTAATAAAAATCTTCTCGAATCAAGGTCTTAGAGCATGCATTATATAATGAATAAATACTCAAATACAATGAAATATATAAGAATATAATCTGCAAGATATCTCGATATAAAGATTCCTTATATATCATATTCCTTTCAGTTTTCCTATTCATCCAAATTAATTTACTTTTCCCACACAATTAAATTTTGAAAAATCTTTTGTACATTTATATACCTTCTTTAAAACTGTTGCGAATTCAGCAAAAATGAGTTTTTGTTCCCACAGTGCTACAAATTTGTGCAAATATTCGCAAAAAAAAAAACACGAGAAAATTAACTCTTTTGTTATACTTTTGTTAATTTATTGATGCAAGATGGAGAAATACATTTTATTTGAGTGGAATAAATCGTGAAGAATGGGTGGCACCAATACCAGGCCTACCGTGTTTAACAGGTTTGTATGTAACGGAGAATTCTCCAAGATAATGGCCAATCATTTCTGGTTTGATTTCAACCTGGTTGAAGGTTTTGCCATTGTACACACCAACAATCGAGCCAACCATTTCTGGAACGATAATCATATTACGCAAATGTGTCTTGACAATCTCCGGCTTCTCATTAGGCGGAGTCTCCTTCTTTGCCTTGCGCAGCTTCTTGACAAGAGCCATAGATTTTCTTTTCAGACCGTGAGAGAAGCGCCTACGTGCTCTCGCATGCATCAAATCCATCAGCTGTTCACTGGAAAAAATCATTTTCCAATCAATTTCCTTTATCCATTTCTCCATGTTCAAATGTTTCATTTATTTCAAACAGTTTAAAGAATGTTATAATATATGAAAATAAGCTGTGTTTGCGTAAAATTAAATAAATCCTGGTCTATCAGAAGAGATCTAAGAATACAGATTGCAATACTATTTATTGTAAGGTTAAATAGTTGTTATATAGGTTATGTTCTAACAATCAATATTACTTTGGCATGTCCAGCAGTTGGTCGAGATCGACCCCTCGGAAGGTGAACTTCCTAAAGGTCCTCTTCTTCTTCTGAGTTTCATCTGCCTGCGAAGGATACAGAGAAAAAAAAAAAGATAATTTGATATTCTTTAGATGCGTGACACTCACATGTGGTACATCAATATTATTTTACCGATATACTTAAAGAACCAAATAAATTGTGTAATTTGTGCAATTACGCTTTGCACGATCGATGTACGAGAACTTTTCGGATTTAATATTAAATTACAAGAACCCACCTCAGCCATTTTTGCGGTTTATACGGAAAAGAGATCCACGCCGAAGAACAACAATAAAGAACGGAAGAACCGATCTCTCCCCAACGGAAGTGTGCAGGAGCAGGAGCCTGGAGCGCCATTAGAAACAAGAATGTCACTAGCTAAAAACTCTAAGCAACAAACTCTGCTATTGGATGTCGGATTTCATTGGAATATGCAATCTATATGTTTATTAGGTCTATGGAGTATGGACCAAATGGTGTGACTGTCACTAGCGCCACGCGGACATTTAGGTGAACGCCCGAACATTTCTAATTACTGCTCTTTTTTTCTCTCTTTCTCTAATTGAAGTTTTTATATTTTACATAAGAATGTAAGTTCGACTATATGAATGCTGACATTTAATCACTTAGTATATAATTGGAAAAATAAGTGTAAAGTGACGAATATATCGGATCGCTCAAATATGTTTGAAAAAGTGAGAAAAATACAACGAATAAGTAAACCTTATTTTTCAACGGAGTTCTAGTTTTATTATTTATGTACATTGTTAAACAAACTTGATGTTCACCGAAACGTTTGTACACAGAATCATCATTGATGTCGTCGAATTTTCTAATACCAGCACTTACCACCGAAGTATTCTTTAGAAATGCCAATGGGATACAGCTAACACTGGAAGAGAAAGCAAGCTCGAATCTGTCAAATGCCAACATCATAAACTTTGCGTTGCGAAGCGGAAGGCATTTCAATGCCAATCTGTGCTTAACGTTAGTCTGTGCAATTCTCTTCACATGGATTGTATCGGGAGCTCTAGTTTCTCTCATTATATCGACGTGCGTTCTGATACTGCAGTGTAAATCATTCGTCTCCTCTATCAAACAGGGTAAATTTTAATTTTTAGTAGAAAGAAAAAGTTTCTAACAGAAACCATCTTATAAAAGGATAAATTGTGTTTGTTAATACATATATTGTTTTACAGATACGTTGTTGGTTGTAGAATCAGTGGGTGTACATATCGAAAGTAAGAGAGGACTTGGCATTTTTACATCGACAGAATTCTTGTCATGGGATATAGTGGAAGATATATTTATTAATGAAGTTATAAAAGGAGTAAGTTTATATACCTGCATTTGTATTAAAGTAGAAAGAAAATAATTCTATATGATTGGTTTTAGCAAAGGGTGCTTTATTGTCTTACATTTGTCGTGAAAGAATCAGTCGGTAGACAGGATTCGAGAAGATTAGTTCCATTGTTCCAAGATCTATTACCTGAAAGAAAATGCCTGGAATACATGTACGAACGCTTAGCCAACTTGATTGGCTCGAACAAGAGAAAGAGTCTCTGTTAACCATTCCTGGCTCTTATTGGCTGTGTCATAAAAAGAACATATACAAGTTCATCTTTAGATATCACCGTACAGTGAAGTAAGACATTTGATATCGTCTTACTGTTAATTTATGAAAATTTCACTTACATGTATTTTCAGAAATACCATGCAGTTTTCATACGGACGAGAATTATTAAAAATTATTAGAAGGATCATAAAGTGTCATCCAACGCAAGGTCAACAATTTGGCACGCAACACCTTCTCGTTACTTACAGTATCCTTTTCTTATTATTATTAGTATTCCTTTCTTGATAAGTAAGACTTTTAAATGAATAAATTCCTTTACTCTAACAATAAAAAAACACAGACTGTACATCTTGGACTCGTCAAGACAAAATGTTTGCAATAATGAAGTTCCAGCAGCGAACTAACGCTGCGGCATTTTCACACGCGTTTGTATTAACTATAAGGACCATCTCTTCATCGGAACACTCGTTATTTGACTTAAAATATCCCATTGTTAAAGAAGCTGACGCGGGTACTACATTTAAAGATTTAAATGCCTCCTTGGATACTGAAGAGAAAATCAGTAACGTGTTATCCGCCACTGACAAGGTACCCCCAAGAAAGGCTGCAATATGTCAAATTAAAAAAATTGATCAAATTTCAAAATATAATGATATCGAGGATATGTTGAATCAAGCTTTGAAGGCAACAATCGATTCTTTTCAAGATGATGACATGAAGAACTCGGCAATCTTTCGTGAAAATCTGGATGAGAGACTTGAAAGTGGCACAGCTACAGCTGAAATGCATCTTGTTGATAAACATAATATAGAATGTCATAATAACGTACCAGAAAGTAGTTCTATAAACTGTAATACTGAAAGATGTGAGAAAAACATAGAACAATGTTCCACTGATGTACAAGAACAATCTTTAAGAGCAAAGAAGACAGATGAAATTGAAATTGAAAAGGCAGATGAAATAAAAGAGAAAGAGACAGAATTGATAGCAATACAGAAAAGAAATCAACATGTACAAGATGTTCAGAAATACAAAATATCTTCTTCGTTAAAACCTTCTCTCACTGAAATAACGAAAGGTAACGTCAATGATTGTCTATCATCAAACAAACTCAATTTTGAGGAAAAGTCAATAGAGAAAGATGATATTTGCACTATCGATAACAAAGACAGTTTAGATAATGACAAAGGGACGACCAGTGAAAATGTTGTAGATCCTAGCAATGTGTCAACGTATCAGCATTTCATTGAGAAAGAGATAGATGATGCAAAATCTAACTTGATGGATCAACCGGTGCAAAAGAATCTGCAGACTGAGATAAAGGATGTAAATAAAGATTGTGTTCCAAAAATGATTAAGGGGAATAGCAAGTCTGCACATACAAAACAAAAAGAGACTCACAATGAGATGACAAACTTAGAATTCCAAGAGAGTGATAGGCAACATACTAGAACTTCAATGAATATTGACGATAAACAATCAGAAGATAATATGCACGGTAAGTCGTACAAAACTCGCAAACAAAAAAGTAGGGAGTCCGAGAGAAAAACTATACATGACAAGGTTTTGCGTTCCTCTAATATTACCGATTTAGTGATGGAGGGCCTAATGTTTACTATACGACAAGATCAGGATAGCATAGCCGTCATTGAACAGAAGACTAAATTAGAAATGGATGAAGTCTTAGAAAATTCTGAGAAAGTTGAGACAAAAGCTGGAGAAAAATGTCTATTAAATTCGAGCTTACTGAGGTTGGAGAATTTAGTAACCATGATCGACTCTCCTCGCAATAGAGACGAACAGCATAGAAATCGCCAGGCAATCAGCAACGGCGCAAATTTGTCGCCATTTAATGCTTTTCCTAGTGATGTTGTACATAATGTAAATATTAATTATGTAGATATAGGAATGGACAAATCAAGCGTTTCTAATTATGATAGGCATAATGCGATAAATAACTTAAATCTATATCAGCCACAATGGCAGCATCAATGCGTTCCCTCTAACATTAAGAATGATAGTGATGGTTGCTCAGCGGGAATCTCGATGGAAAAACGCGAACAATTAATGGACTGGCAAGACGATGACAACGAGCAAGACAAAAAATATAAAAATAACACCGAAATGAGAAAAGAAGGAGATGTTCCCGACATTTCACCATTTAAGAAAATAAATGCAGGGCTACGAGATGCAAACTCGCTGATCAGAAATACCGAAGAGATAGACAAACATGATAAATTAACGGAAGGACATAATTCTATGCTATATTCCTCATTAAATCCAAGTGGAATGTCTACAGAAACAATTTCCGTAATCCCTAAGGAATCTAGTTTGATTAACTTATCTCGACAGAAGGCAAATGCACTGAGGGTAGTTTCGGACAAGGCTATTACCATTGAGCAAATGTCACCAGCCTTGCAGAAGGTCCTGCGACACACATGTAGAACACGTAGGTTTTCCTCGACAATTAGCAGTGAAATGTTGCAGCAGGACGAACAAAAAATGCAACATATGGCATTCACAGGGGACACAATTTCCGAAGCGGATGTCTTGTTAGAGGATAAATGTATGGATCCCAATATAGCGAATAACTCGTCGTCTATCAAATTAACAATTGATTCCGAAAAAATAACGAGCGACAACGAGAAATCTCGTGCAACGATCGATAAGGATTTTCCAGAGGTCAGTAGAGATACACGCGTGAGGAATTCAAAGGGAAGAAACGAGACACATCGCACTTTACGAAGGAGTTCATCATCGAAGCATGGTTCGCCAAGAAAATTACAGGATATCACAGAGGAGTTTTATTACGATCTATTGCATGTACATAACAAAGATAATGCCATTCGACAGAGATGCCTTCGGCAAAAGCAAAGGTCTTTGAACAATCTGGACGACATTAAAAGTGGCGGCAAAGTGCGTATAGAAATGTTAAAGTTTATTCAGGACATCACGGAGGGTGCTAGAGTGGTGGTGAGACGGTTGAATATAGACAATAAACCCAATTAGAGAAAAATCCTATTTTAAAATTTCCATTTTCTTTAATTTAACAATTGTGCGCTCATTAAAAATTCGATTCAGATTTATAAGGAAATAGTTTTATCACACACTTTTGCGCTTACATACACTTTATTGTATATTACATAAATACTACTGCATATTCTCTAAATTATGATTATAGGTAGCATGATCGACTATTCTTATCCTAATCCTAATAGAATTGATTAATAAACATGCTGTTGCCATTAATACAAATTATACGTAAGTTTTTATCAAGGACTCGATCTATTATTTTAGTCTTCAAGAAACGAATGTTTTTAAAGAAAAATATTTTTCTCAAATTTTTATATTTATTATTGTTGTCACGTTTCTTCTATTAATAAAGATAATAAAATTTCTTTGTAACTTTCTTGTAATCTTTAATATTTGGAGTATTGGTTGAAGAAGATTTGTTAACGAGGATTGTTGAGGATTGTTAAAAGGAAGATTTGTTATGTTCATTCTTATGAAAGTTATAAGAATATGTCAAAGTTAGTGAATGCTATTCCTACGGATAGCATGTATTTCTTTTCGAGTTAAAATTTGATATTTTGTTATTTTTTACAGCAAGCTGTGTCAGTTACGCCATGCTTTTTGATTCAGATGATCATTTCATTCAATATACAATTAAGGAACATAATTGAGAAATAAGAATGTAAAAAAATTAATGACAAGGAATTAATTTTGACATATAGTAAGTTATGCTTTAATCTACACAATAAATATATATAGATATATTTATATTTACCATACATTCAAATATCAAAATTTGTTGTAATATCGAACAAAAAGATTATCGATATAGAGATTAATCGAGTCTAAAATTAGATTCGATTAATCGAATCTAAAAGCATTAGAAAATTAATCAATTTTTTCAATAAAAAAGCATCAAGCGTCGATCGACTTTTGTACAGCTCCATTTCCGGTAGCACGAAGATTGTTTATTGCTTGAAATCCACAAATATTTTATACTTAAAACGAAATAAATATATATATGTATTCGGGCTTTGGGGGGAGAAAGAGAGAGAAAGTATAGACGCGGAAATTCCGAGTGCAAAAGGTGCAAGCACATGAAAATTAACAGCGGGAAAAGTGTCGGTATTCGCATGGAGCAATGTGCGAGAATCGACAGTTTTCCGAAATAAGTATTACGTGTTCAAGTGTGTTTAATGCAATATGGATAACAACGGCATGAATATCGCGGACAGTATCGTGAGTATTAAAAACGGTGAATTTTTTTAAAGCGAGTTAATCGCGCGAGAATGCACATTCGACAATGTGAGGTTAAATTAGGTTAGGTTGTAACATTAGATTAATTCTATGTGTATAAAGAGCACTGCTACTCTTTTTAAATATTTCTTAAAATTTATCCTAACCCGAATTGTCAAGCTTACATTCGTCAAGCTTGTGAAGCATGTAATCCGTCCCTTAAAACTTTTCGAACAGTCGGAGAGCTTTCGCGATCACGCCGATATGCCGGTAGCATGGTCGATTTTTCTTCCTGCAGATTTGCCTTTTGTAGTTTAATATAATGTATTTTTCATCTTTCTTCTCTTTCCTCATCTTTCTTCTTTCTTTTCAATGTTTAATTGTATTTATTTTTTTTTCGGAGTGGAGGAAGTGCAACATAATTCAGTTAGAAAGAATTGAATGAATTGATTTTATACATACTGAGAAAAATCAATGGTGATTATATTATTATCGCTGTGTTTTCTTCTTTTTATTATTCGTATTATTTTTATATTGATTAAAGTACAATCACATTAAAAAACGTTTATGTACTATATATGATTTCTGTGTCTCCCGGGTTATTTTTGCAACATTTTTTTTTTTAATTATTTGAGAAACGATTTAATCAAGAAATGATTTTCAGGAGGACGATTGTAAGGTAAAGAGAGTAAAAGAATCAATTGTTTTATTGAAACAGAAGATGTGTAAGACGCAGTAAGTGTTTCCTGACTCTATGTTTTTTTTTACTAATTTTTATACACTATAAATATATATGATACGCTATCAATATAATGAAAAAGTTTAACAGAATTTTTTATCTATTTTAGTGATTTAATTAAGCAGTATGCTGATAATATGAATCAAATTGATTATTTGAAATCGCATTTGGAAACTGCAAAGAAGGAGGCTAAACACACGATATCAAATTATACAAACGCCTTGGACAAAATAAGGAAGTTGGAACTTGTAAGTAATATAATTCTGTCCTAGATTAAGTTATTATCAGTGCACTCTTAAATTATTTATAAAATAATTTAATAATAGTTTTCTGTAAATATAAAAGAATAGTAACTTTTCAAGCTGATATTTAGAAACATGCAAAATTATAAAACAGTATTTATGCGTGTTATCCATTTGTGGCACGTATTTAAAATTATTTTGTTTATTCAAAATTTGAATTCCAAAGTAGTCAATTTTGATACAAAATCATGTTTAATGATTATTTGATTCAGCTCTCAGAAAATCCTGTGATCTTTTTAGATTACATTAATAAAGTTTACTGTGCTTTCGACAAGCATACAGAATGCTAAGTACTTAAAAAAAGAGAACAAGAAACTGGTTTATAGGTTCTATTGAGTAATTTCATCAGATACAGTTACAGAGGGATAACTTATTAAGAGGTAATGCTTGTGTAAAATCATTTTTGGGATATTGCAGATAATGCAATTTTTCATGTATGAATCAGCGAGTTTTAATAACTATTGGCTTGAAAGGTTAATTTATTATTGTTTTTGTTAACTAATGCGCTTTAATTTTGTCTGGAGAAATCAAATTTTATATCAGTACGTCCCAGCGAGTGCAGATTTTAGTGCTACACAAAATTATTTACATAAATTTACAACGAACAGATATATGTGTTTGTAGCATATAGTTATTTATAATATTAATTTTTATCTTTTTTTAAATTTTCTTTAAATAAGTGTTAGCTATAATATCAGACTAGTAGAGATTAAAAATGTGAATGTATAGTAGTGAATAATTATACAATATTGCTTTATATATCTACGCTTGTTTGCTTATACTGATTGCTCATATTGACGTGAATATCCCTGATTAGATTTTTCTACAAGCAAATTGTTTTTTATTTTATTTATTGTCATGTTTTACATGTTGGCAATAATATTTTAAAAATTTCAGAAAATTGGACAAGATAAACAAGAAAGTGAAAAAGTAATAAAAAAGATGATTGAATATAAGACAAATGTAGCTGCAGATAAAAAGCAGATACAACAATTAACATGTAAAATAAAAGACCTAGAGGCTAACGGTATGGAATACGATCGGCAGAAGTCAGCTTTTGAAGGTAGCGATCATTTAAGTGTTTTATACATTTTTTATTATTATTTATTATTTGATAGACACAGAATATATTAAATTTGTTTATTCACGTCTGAAGATAAGATCCATTATTTCTTTACAGAACAAATTAAAGATTTGGAATATAAAATAAAACAAAGGTCAAAAGCAATACCTACGCCCAGGAAAAAGGAGAAAAAGATAATTTCTACAGATTCTGATACAGCTAAACTAAGTACAGGTAAGTACAAAACTAAAAGCAAATGTTTTCTCGTCATTATATTCTTACTGTGTGAATTAACATTCCTAGGTACAAAATCAACTTCAGATATCGGTATTAATGTATCATTGGGTGATAACGAATTGAGTGCAAAACGCGAAGTCCAAGATAAAAGTATTTTGACTGACGAATTTTATAACACAAAAGACGATCCATTTCCATTGTTTTGTGCAAAATGTGAAGCTCATTTGTCCCCGGACTTAACTCCTGAAAAAATATGCAAAACCATGAGCACATACCCAGAATTAATTGAGAGAAATTTGTCTCCTCTACCGAAAAATATGTATTCACCACCGTGTCCATTACCCAGTAAGTAGCAATGATTCTAATGCATCGTCATATGCATTATTCATAAACGTATAACACCTCAAAAAATATATATATTTATACATGTATATTCTTTTATATTATATAATATCTATGTTACATTATTTACATTGCATTGCATTATATTATATTCATCTTTTTTACATTTTTTAAAATCTTTAGATACGTACCTGGACTCTACAAATAGATATGAAGGCGCTCTCTCTAGGACATCTATGCCACAACTCAGTCTACATAGTTCATATAGTGATTCAATAGTTGGCAATCCAAAATCTCAATTAGGACAGTCATCCACGGTGACGCAAATTTGTGAAAATGTTGAATCAAAAAATATGGATATTTCACATATACCAGTTGTAGCCAGTCTACCCAATAATCTCGATTTAATTCCTACAGCACTTGCTTTGTCTCAAAATAGGAATTGTGCAAGGGAAGATTTCTGCTCTGACGATTTACTAGTCAAACACTCTTCATCTATTAAAGAAATGGAGAGAAAAATTCAGTTATTAGAAAGTAAAATGAAGAAGTTTCGAAGACTGAAGGAGAAAGTAGATAACAATTCTTGTTGTAGTTGTAGTAAAAATTGTAAGGATGATATCTTGTTAAATTCGAAGCTGATTTCTATAATCTGTAAAAGTGTGGCAGAATATTACGATGAGAAAAGAGAAACGTGTTTTAAAAACAAACGAGCTATCGATTCGGAAAGGTGTACATGTTGCATTAAAAAGGCAAAGCTGAAAAGGAGACAACAACTAAGCAAAAGTAATGCATGTAAACACACATTGTGCAAAATTGAAAATTGTGATGAAAAATATCAAGTACGAAATATGTTTTGTAATAAGACCGAAAATGCTACGAAGACGATTGATATTTCACAGTGTGAGCATACGTTGTCTGTACATAAAAATAATTCATTCTCGGATACAAATACATCCAGTACATCTCTTAATGACACTGATGAATTTGTCCCTCATGAAAAAAGTATATCGCATTCAACAGAAGTTGCATGTGGCGAAGATAGTTTAACAACATCATGTTTAAGTGCTGATGAAATGTGTGTAAGCGACAATTCCTTAGATAAAGATGATGTAGAAGCTATGGATGTGGATAATGAAACAGAAACTGAAACGATATTTTTACCTAACGATGAAAATTTCACTGATCATACTTATGACAAAACTGTTTATATTAATGCAGAAAAAAATAAAATAAGAAATAAGTGCAAAAATATAAACAAAGATAAGGTTGGCGAAATATACGCAAATGATAATCTCTTAAACAAAGATGATTTAAAAACTATGGGTAATCAAACAAAAACTGGAACAATATTCTTATCTAACGATAAACATTCCACTGATCATTCTGATGGCAAAATCGTCGATATTAATGCGGGAAAAAATAAAATAAAAAATAAGATCAAAAATATACATAAAGATGAGGTTGGCGAAATACATGCAAGCAATAATATTTTAAACAAAGATAATGTAAAAGCTGTCGATATGGATAATCAAACAGAAACTGGAACGACATTCTTATCTAACAATGAAAATTCCACTGATCATACTGATGTCAAAATTGTCGATATTAATGCAGAAAAAAATAAAGTAAAAAATAAAGGCCAAAATATACATAAAGACAAGATTGATGAAATATGCGTAAGTGATCTCTTAAGCAAAAATAATATAGAAGCTATGGATAACCAAAGAGAAACCGGAAGGACATCTTTATCTAAAGACGAAGATTCCATTGACCATGCCGATAGCAAAGTTATTGATATCAATGCAGAGGAAAATAAAATAAAGAGAAAAGGCCAAAATATGCGAAAAACTAAAGTTGTCGATATTAGAGAAAATCGCATATTAAAGAAACTTCGGAACTTAAAAAGGAAGACGCGAGAAAATTTGCCCATAAATAAGCAAGAGAGTATTGAATCATGTTCAGACCTTAGCTTTGAGTATAATAAATTACCGAAAAAATCGCGAATTGAAAATGAGGAGGAGAGTGGCGATCGCTCATTAAAAAGTAATACGAATGATCTAAAGAAGAATTTAAATACACGAATAGAGACCATAAATAAACAAGAAAACAATACATCATGCTCTGACGATTATGAACCGGCGAAGAAATTACGAATTGCACATACTCCAAAAACGTCAGTTCCTCAATTGAGCAACATCGAAGATAATTCTACATATAGCACAATAAGAAATATAGCTGCCTTAGTGACTCGAAAAAGTGATAGAATTCAACAACTAGGTATTCGGAAAGACAATTTATTAACTGAAAGCAAAAAAAGTCAGGCGATAAATAAGAAATGTGATGAGAAAGACGTCGAGTCTATAGAAACAAATAGCATTGACGGAAGGCCTATAAACGAAAAAGATTTGACGAGTACTGAAAAATGTCTTCAAAATAATGATATGATCGCTCTGCCTGCTATCAATACTGAGCGTGTTTCTGAGTTTGAGAAATGTGATGACGTCTTGATTAAAGATACAAGCAACAGAAGTATCTCAATGGATAGAGCAATAGGAGAGACGTCGAGCAACAATGACGAGCCGAACGTATTACATAATAATATCGCAAACGATGCAGCGAATTATTTAGAACTTGAATCAATTCCATTGATGACGCGTATCAATGCCCAATCGAAGTCCAGTACCCTTTGTAAAAACAATAGACTTACCGAAGCATTGGAAACAAATAAAACTAAAAAAGAGATAACGCCGACCGCTTATGAAGCACTTGGAAATAAGAGTAATGACGATCACAAAATACCAAGGGATGCAATTTCGAATGGCGAATCGTCAGTTTTACACGATCGATCAAATGTGTCGGAAGCAACGCGAAATGAAAGTAATAATAATAGCAATGTATCTGACGGGACCACCGAAGTTCTACGCGCACCATCACCGAAAGATAGTGGTACCATTGTTGAAGATTGTACAAATGACAATAATGTGAAAGAATCTCTCGATGAAATGAAGAATGAAGAAAAGCAGAAAGAAACGTGCGTTAATAATGAAATAAATGAAAAACGAACTATCAAGACTCAGAGAGAAAATGTACGTGTGAATCAACGAGGTGAAGAAACGAAATTTATCGATGTCTCTCATAAGGTCGAGAAATCCCAGACGCCAATGTCACGATTAGTTGAACATATTAACCAGAAACAGATAAAAAAATTAAAGCTAACACGTAAACAAATGAAAATCTTTTGTAAAAAAACAGGTACATAACAAAAATATGATTTACTAAGTAGTTCTCAAAACATATAAAAAAGCAAGCATTTAAAAATAATAAAAATACATATTGGATATTTATGAAGTTTTGCATATCATTATTAATGATTTAAAACTACATGTGTATAAACTTTTTAGAAAAAAAATATATTAATCTTTAAAGATAATATCAGAAAATATAATATAGATTTTTATAGTAAAGAAATACACAAAGTGACAAACATGATAATTTGTCTTCAGTTTATTTGAGATAAAAAAATTAAATGTGTATGACACTTGTTAAAATATTCGATTCGACTACCTGAACCTTTAAGAAAAAAAATTTAATTTTCAAAATAGTCGCATTTTAAAGTTAAATATTTATTTCTATCCAAAAACTTTCTATTTGTGTGTATAAAAAACCCAATTTTAGAAAACAGATCTAAATTCTTGAAAAATATATTTTAGAAATATATACAAAAAAAAACCAATTTATTTGTGAGATATGCACGTCAACTTGAAAAGAATCGACTTGACAAAAATAATTTTTGAATGTTTCTTGTTTGATTTTTTTGGAAGCAACAGTGGCTATGTATTCATGTTTAATGGTCTATATTTCAGATTCATATAATTGATCTTTAATACATGTAAATAATTAAAAAAACATGTACGTAAAGTTTTATAAAGAGAGACCAATATGTATTTTCTTAAAGAAGTTTAAAAAGAAATGCTTAAATTAAAATGCTTTCTTCTAAAATACATTACCTTTTTAATTGCTAAACAAGATTACTAATATAATTCTATATATTGCATATGTTTTAGACCAATTTGTAAAAAAGCAAATACGAAAACTTATAAACGGTACCTGGGAAGAGGCTGTACATGACGATATAATAGAAAAATTAGCAAGTACATGCGGACCTCGTATCATAGCCAAGTTAGTATGACATTTCGTTATCTGTTAAATATGCAAATGTCAGACGAAATTGTACATAATTTAACTATGTTAGATAGAATAGAAATATTATATTGCATAAATTAGTAATATATACATATATATATATATATATATATATATATATATATATACAGAAAGAACCTAAAATGAGTGGTAGTATTTTAATAAATAAAAACAAAAAATTTTTTATACAAACAACGAATTCTAAAATCCTTAGATTTTCCATTATTGCAACTTTAATTTCTATGTACAAAATACATACATAATGAGTTTATAAACTATAATATATGAATTAATATAATATAAAACAATATGTGTGTTTATGTATATATGTATGTACATATATGTTTATGTATATATATTAGATATCCACTATTTTAAAAATTTATGTAAGTTAGACGTTTGCTTGTTAAAAAAGAGACAAGGAAATAATATTTCTCTTGCACACATTTTAGATCCATAGTAGAGTTTTTATTGGAGGAGGTCAATCATAGTGAAGCTCTGGATAAGTCATTTACTCCTCCGGCACCATTGATGACAACATCTGAACAGAAAATCATAACGTTATTGGTCGATTTAGAGGGGTCGAGACCAACGGTGATTCATTTCGTACAAGCCGCCATCGAATACAATCTGTTTAGACTTAACAACGACGCAAAGGTTTATATTTTATTTTTTTAATATAACAAATTAAATTAGGTTGTTACAATAGCAAAGCGATACTTTTGATTCATAAATTAATACTAACACTTTTGCACATGTAGACCCCACTCCCAGTGGACTCGCTCACGCGGATTTATGTCGTCCTGTCACGTCTTCAGAAGGACAGAGAAAAAATACGCATGATGTGCTGCAATGCTCTCTATTGCATGGGTCTTAAGTCAATAGCTCTTTTGTATACAGTATTAACGTGCTGGCCTGAAGTTCTGCCAAACGCCGAGGCTAACAAAGGTATCGTACATGCTAGGATGCAAGAAAAACTATCAGACTATCTTGTCGAGAGAAACATTGATAAATTTTGATTCACGTCACTGAGCTATGATGAATATTTTCGGCTCTGATCATTGAAATCTTTGTGCACAAAATTACATCACTTGTGGTGCAAGATGTGAATTTATGCCCATAAATGTCGAATTCTTACAGGAATATTACCGAAGTGTATAGCCTTTCTCATCAGCTCGCAGAAAATTGAAAATCCTCATTCAGCTCAGAAGCAGTCAGTACAGAAATTAAACGTATTAAAAAACTACATATTGCAATTTTATAATTATAATTTTGCCCAAGAAGCAACAAGTGATATTGTTAAGCAACTTCTAACTACTCTTAAAGGTAAGCACATTTTTCGCGTCACGTTTCTACGAATTATATTAATTAATTGCAAATTATTTATTTGTTTAGCTGAACGGGTCGATGGCTTAGATACGGCCATTATACTTGTTGCGAAGAAAGAAGGGTCGTCCTGGACATATAAAAATATTATTGAATCTACTTTATTGCCAATGATCATAAGAAATGAGCATCCATGCATATATAGTGCATTTTCTTTGCTCGGTACTTATTTTTTTTTTTCGTTTATTGTACTACTTTTTGACAAAAGAATACTAATATATCTCATTCATATTATATTACATATTTACAGGAAGGCTTCTGCGCGCATTTCCATTAGAAGACAATAACGTGAAGAACATCAGTGAACAGCTCGCTGACCTCATCAAATCTGGCCAAGGTGATACATTTGTTTTGTATGAAAAGCTAGTTTTCATTACGCAACATAACACGTGCGTACATATACATATGTGATCATTTTTAAACAGGTTCACACGATCAACAAGAGGGCATAATATCTGCGTTGCTCAGCCTTTCCAGACAGAAATTCAACTTTGTCGCGCCGTATGTGATAAAATGGAAGCCGAGTGAATCGTTAAGGCCAATTACCAACACCCAGTTACAAGCGTTTATAAATGCACGTAATTCGAAGTGGTGGAAAGAATTACTTGGTCAGGCCATTATGAACTAAACCGAAACGTTGAATAAACATCCAGAGTAAAACATGAGATGTCGATTGAATTGAATTGTGTAACATATATTATATCTTTCGATCATTGTGTAATCTGCTAACAGCCAATCAAGCAGAATTACCATAGGAAATGAGGTGCCGATTACGAATGTAACGCGTAATGCTTGCAAAATGTTCGATATAGTCCAATTCATGTATTATATTATTTTAGCAGAATTATAGTTTACGTGATGTATAACTTTGCGATTTACAATAATTTGTTGTTAAACGTTTGGTTTATACAAATTTGACAATTTTTATTTAATTTTTCATTCACATATTAATATCTATATATTTATTTGAAAAATGTGAATTATTTTTTTCTCTTTTAAGGCTCCTGCTGGCTCGATTGCCAAGTCCGCGTTGACAGTACAGCGTCACACCTGGCAAAATTATGAAATAAAAGGCGTGAAAAATGACGTTAAAAAGCTAAATTATTCTTGCGATTTACGTTATTTTTCGTTTTAGTGCAGTGTTTTTATATTTTAAACAATTGTTGTATTGTTAAAATATACCGAAGATTCCCATTTAGTTATAATTTAATATGTGAAAATAAATATTTATTTCAATTCGGCTAGTTTTCGTCCTTGATTAGCACAATTCAATTCGACATATGTGGATTAAAGGAGTGTTTTCGGTGTATTTTACAACTCTATTCTATCGATTACAAATGCTATTTTATTGAAAAACAATTTTATTTGAATGTGCGTCGCAAGAATTTTTATGATATTTTTCTCGCTTCTGACGCCATCAATCCAAGATGGCTGCAGTGAGTGAACAGGAGCCTTAAACGTTGTATAATTCTGCACGTTGTAAAAAAAATTATTTTTTAAAATAATTTTTTGTAAAAATAATTATTTTTTAAAATAATTTTTTCAATGTATCTCATCGTGTTTGAATTATTTTTCAGTTTTAGCGTCTTTAGAAGACAGAGAATCACACTTTTTGTTATAAAATATTAAAATATTTCTTTGATTCTCTCTCGAAACAAATGATCTTCTTTTATAAAAATGTAAATATTATAAAATTACCTCTCTTATATCGCTTATTTTTTATGAAATTTCTCTGCTATATGTCCCAAAGCTAATCATATTTCCCAATTCCCGTTTAAGGAAAGGCTTGAAATGACATTCTAATGTCCATTTCTACCGATGCAGATTTACTTTAACTTGCTTTTTATCTTCTAGTTTTAGGAAATATAAAAAGATAAAATTAAAGTTAATCTCTAATCTGCATTAATTGATAGAAACGAACATAAATGGCCAAGCTAAATAGTAATTAAATAGATCGTGAATTAAAACATAATTAGAGTTGATTCTTCGCAAAGAATTACACATAACAAATACAGATCATTTTGTAGATGTCGGTCTCTTTTACTTGATTTGATCAAAATTTAATATTAGTCCAGCGAAAAGTGTAATAATACGAGATATCTGAATATTTATAACATTCCGACCAATTTCATAAGCAGCACATTGAATTGAATTTCATTCCTAAAATGGCATTGCGGGGGAGAAACGTTGATATAAAATCGTTTCAATGGGTATTATTTCGACTTTGTAGTGTATTATCCGAATATATCACAAAAATGACGTCACTGGATACGTGTGTGTATGTCAGAATAAATATTCAATAAAAAAAGAAGATATAATGAATGGAACGCGTCAAATATCGATATACTCACGCTGTTTAAAAATTTTCAAACAAGATTTCATAGTTTTTATTTTAATATAATAATGATGATAAAAGTAATTATTATAGTAGCAATAATAATATATAATATAATAATATAATAATAATAATAATAGATAATATTTAACATATCGTAAGTTTCCATCCACAGAGCACGCTATAAAGTTAATACATGTACAAGGTTTCTTTACAAAAATAATAACAATGTTCTGGATGCAACATTGCCGATCGGTATCTCTTTTTTTTTTATTTTCGTCAAAATGCCGTTTAGTAACTTTGCAGGATCAATCTGTCAGCCGTTTTCCTTTCCTCTGTCTTTTGCGTTATTCTCACCCTGCTTCTAAACAACTAATTTTACCAAATTAATTGATGTCTTTGGTATGTTAACGTCAAGATAGTATACTACGGAGGCTTGGTACGTCGGATGAGGGTATCCGCTATATTATCCACTGTCATAAAATGCTCAAAAGAACGAGCATTGCACGAAGATTGTCATTTCTAAGAGCCAGCCACCGGATGGTGACGCGGAATAAAGATCAGAATACATCTCTCCCTTCGAGAATTCGCAAATTTCGAGTAAGACTCTAAGACGGTGCCATCCAACAGAGCAAAGAATTAATTGGCTGTAATTACTGATGATGATGAACATTATTGCTTTGATATTGACTAATCGTTATATCTAATAGGTGTTCATCAATGTAACGAGCGATATCACACGTACATTACTATTGCAAATTGAGAGTGATAACGTTTCGGAAAATATTGATTGTACTGTAGTTTATTTTGACTCTTAGCCGTTTCGCAGGGCCAAGATCCATAATCGCGGTATGAAAATCAGCAAGAAGTATAATTAATTTGGAATAAGGAGAATAGGGAAAGTATATCATGTTATTTTGTGATATGTTAAAGTAGAGTTGTAAATTTTTGAAACTGCATGGAACTTTGCACTCGAATCTATTGGAACTGTTGAATTCTAATAATTAATTAACAATTTCAAGTGATAAAGTAATTTTTACCGGTGAATGTATTTTGTTCGGCTAGAAGAAATCGCGTGACATCGTTCAATAGCGTTATTCCATACGTCTAACATTACAATTAACTCAACATGATATAATTTAAATAATGCTATTTATCTCAACTATATCGTAAGAGATAATTTATCGTCGGTGCGGTGGAAACGGCATTTGTATCATTGTTTTTGGATGATATTTTGGTGTCGTTATTTTATAATATCTGTGTGATCTTCGCGCGGAATACAATACGCGAGACGCTGCCTGATGTAATAAAATTTCATCTGGTACATTAATTGGCTACCCTCTCAAAGCTGGGCACGTATTATGGAACTTTTCGGAATTGATTCCGATCGGAATTGTTCAGTTATTTCCTAGATTTCTATTGTGTTTTCTAGGGAAAACGGAATAATTCCGATCGGAATCCATTCCGAAAAGATCTATAATACGTGCCCTGGTTAGCATAGTGCTTCGTTTATCATCTATGTCGACGACGAATTTACAAGATACAAATCGTAATAAGGCTCTCGTTTGACCGGCCTGGATTCGGCTGAGTCGGGAAAAAGCGTTAGATTAGTAGAAAATACTAGTTAACCATCGGGTGACATGAAAGAGACCAAGATTTTAAATTCGTCAATATCATAGATTACTTTTAATTACAATGTCACAAACTAATGTTCCAACAATAATTGTCCAACGACAAAACAATCATGAGTCATTGCTGACATACTCATTGACAAACCTGCAACGTATCAGAATTTAGCAATCGACAATGTATTATATAATTTTTGACGGAAAGTGTATTTCAAAGTACATCATATTTGCTATAAATATATCAAATAATTTTGATCATAATTTTTTTCGTTTTTTTTTTATAAAACATTCAAAATTTCTGGAATATTTGAGAAATGTGCAAAATATAAGGCAGTCGGCAATTTTACTATTTAGCTACACATGTATGCATGTAATGGAGGTACCAGTTCTAAGATATTGACACGTTGTAGCGAATATTTTACTGACAAAATTCTTTAGAAATAGCGTCAAACGCACGAAATTAGAAGCAAATGCTATTTTTTTTTCTCTCGTGTCATCCGATGGTTCCGCTTTAAATACGCATTCTGGATTTGGATGTGACACAGTGCACACAATCACACATTCTATTTTCAGCACTCGTTTCGATACTGTGTATTTCATACATTCCTTTTCACAAACAGGTCCTTATTAAATAGTTTTATTGAAATAATAAGAATAATTTCTAATAGTAAACAAATAGTCATAATTAATTACATTAGTTAATAATACTAATAATAATAACAATAATATACATATATCATTATTATTATATAGTATATATAATAATAAATTAGGAACCACGTACAATATGAAATATGGGAAATTAAATTAGAATACATTCTGTTAATGAGGACTATTTATAAATAATAAAAATACCATTTGCATTCGCTTTTATAAATGTTTAGGCCACGCTTTCGTTTCTTACTTTAAGCTTCTCCCTCTTTCTCTTTAGCTCTATCTTTTTCTTTGTAGTAAGCAGAAGTCTTGAGTAGTTTGTATAGAGAAAGCCGTTTGTTGTCATAATTATCATTATTAAATGTGTCTCAAAGCGACGAGCGACAGGTGGGTGATTAATGTGAAAAAGATGAAACAAGATGTTTGGAAGCTTTTCTTTTTCTTTTACTCGAGTATCTACAAATATACAAATTACTATTGAATTATCGTTCAATGTCTTCAGTACCTTTTTCTGTCACCCCATCAGGTATGTTCTTTTAACGAATTATATGTATAATTATAAAAATATGCATTTCGGTTTTTCTTTTGAAGCGCAGTGCATCGTAGTACGATGAGGTATCAGGCTGATGGAACGTAAGTACAGCGTAATACGACGTGGCGCGACGAAAACGTTGCTTTTATTTTAATAATTAATATAGTTTACGATCCGGGATTTTCTTTAACATAAAATAACTTACTATTTACAAGAAGCTGAGGCAAAGTGACAAGGAGGCCCAGCTTACTACGCGATGAGATATCTCCAAATATACACATCAATTCCACTCTATTGCATTGTTAACAAAACATTTTTAATGCTACATAAATCAGGGAAAGTTGGAAGGGTTCGAATAGAAAAGTGAAATGTGAGAAAAATGATAAATCTGGTTGCAATTGTGCATGTAATTGGAGACTAAGCCTTTCATCTAAATAAATAAATAAGTAACGAAACAAGACAGAACGATGCGCATGATCAATATATAATTTAGTATTAGACGATATAGCAGTTTCCTTGAGTTTGCCAAATAATTTAACAATGCCGGCATGTTATTCCTTTATTTTACGTATGAGACGAATGCTAATGAGAAAATTAATTGGAATTAACATCTAAGATGATATACGCGTATATCATTCGGTATTCATATTTCATTGTTCTGGACTCGAGATAAATAGGACGAAAAGTGCTAGAAATTCTTTGAATTTCATATTTAACTTTCTTCCGTGTAAACAGACGAGGTAAATTATGTAGTTGCAGTTTTTCTATCACGAGCAAATTATAACCCTGCGCCTACAAAGTCATTGAATTTACCGTTCTACTGTATTTGTTGCTCTACTTTGTAATAATAGCTAACGGCGCTTTAAATTCCGCTTTTTATTTTTTACCGCTTACAGATGTGGAAACGAAAATTGATTTCACTATAAGTACGTCATTTTTGTGTGCCTAAGATTTGGTAAACGATATTTCGCGTTACAGGAGCAAAACGTCTTGAGAAAATATTTGTCAATATGTAACAGTACAACGCCGGATGGCGATCTGACGTCAATAGACTTTCTAACCGATTAGTAATAAATAGCATCTCTATTTTTAGCGGCAAAATGTACTTCATATGTGCTTAGGGAACTATTGCTTTCTGGTAAGACATCGGATTTAATCTAGATTTAAATCTTAGATATTTCTACATAAGACACATATGTTCATTAACCCTTTGATACTAATGGTACGTTCAATCGCGTTCGCGAACATTCTTTGGAAGAGCCCGGTAAAAGTACAATGCAAGTTGCTATAGATACTACTTGCAATGTATTAGACCTCTGCGTTTATCACCGTCATATATATCCGAAGATATATCAGATTAATGTCTTTCACGAATAACAAACGAAGTTAGGATCGAGCGTGAATATCATACGTACCAAGGATCAAAGGACAATTACCTTGTCTACTATCAGCGCTTTACAGCTATTGATTTTCGTGTTTTACAAGAAGATTTCGTCACTAGCGTGTATCAGCGTCCTGCGCTCGTAACACGGCTAGCACATTGAACGACGCTCGTCGCGAATTTTAATGTGAGAAATAGACCGGCGATTTTCTCGTTCTCTATCTCCCTTTCCTATTTGATCTCTCTTGATCAGGTGTACCACAACTATTTGCTTTCTTACAAACGAGAGCAGAAAGGCACTACTTTTGCAACTGATGCGTGTATTATTTTTCTTTCTCTTTCTCTTCGTTGATAGTGAGTGATGACGATAAGACGCGATACTATACAAACGTTCGCATAAAAACAACATTCAATGGTCGCGAACCTGTCACCTTCACAGAAGAATCTACGGAAATGTTTCGTCTTCGAACGTCACATTATTCGTGCAAAGTCCCTTTTCGTTTCTAGATTTTTGGACGAAAGATTTATTCTTCGCGGATCGTTCGTCGGGATGTTCGTTCGTAGAAGGAATACATGATAATCGACGAGCGTCAAACGTCCCTTCGATCAGACGGAGGATACGATTGTGACAATACGGGAATGTCTCGACATAACGATATAATAATCGAAGAGAGTCGGCATTGTTGTGCCGATATGTGTCATCAGCTCAGAGAAATCATTAATGTGCTTGATTGCTTGATTTACGATTTTTTTTTCAGCACCGCGTTAAGATGGTTCATCACTCGCTGAATCAAACAGTTGGTATATTCCCAACAAGTTCGCTAATAAAGGCTACTAAAGGCCGCTGCTGTCTCAAACTACCTTCAGCTAATCGAGTAGCTCAAGGTGCCTTTTCATGCAGCGAATTTTTCGCTGCGAATGATTTTTAGTGAATAGCGAATAATTCGCCGCGAATAGTTTGTGAGCGTCGCATCTGTGTGGTTGCGTGTCAACAATTGCCCGGTAGAAAATTTGTTATATAAAAAAACATATTATATATAAACATATATAAATATATATATAATTATATATCAAATATATGTCCATACATGTTTTTGTCTCTTGTATATATATAATATATATAACAACTGTTACATTTATATATGATTATATATGGGCAAATCTTTCTAATTTCCTCAAATTTTACTGTTTTTAAAAAATGCAATGCGAAAAAATGGTATTTTTAATTATTTTCTTCTTTTTATTATTTTTCCTGTATAATACGAACAGAGATTATACAAGAGAAAAAATAAACATGTATGGACATATTTACATTGATATCCAATTATATATATATTTATATATAAAAATTTTTTTTACCGGAAATACTAAAATATATTTTATACATGGTTTTAATTAAGCTTTGAAGTGCTCTTAAATGTTATATATTTAATAAATATAGATTAAATCATTAATTAGTAACAAAATCTTTTAAAATCTTCATGCAATATATGCAATGCGAATACATGCGAAGTACTTATTTAAATTGAATTATACGTATAATTCAATTTAAGTACTTCGCATGTGTTCACATTGCATATTGCATGAAGATTTTAAAAGATTATTTGTTACTAATTAACGATTTTATCTATATTGCACTTCAAAGCTTAATTAAATATAGGCAATTTGTATCTTGCTTACGTCGCGAATATTCGCTAAAAGCTGAAAAAATCCAGCGAACAGCGATTACTCGCTAGCGAACAGCGAATAACCACGTGACCTCCAATAGCAGCGATTTTTTCGCTGCGTGAATAGGCACCTTCACTTGACGATCATTCGTACATCTCGAGTACATCGCCGATAACGAATCATCGCGGCAAAACGTTGTATACAGACGACGCGTCACGTAGTTCGCTATTGGCTCGAGTGCTTGTTCTCGCTGATGGATGCCATCCTCATCGATTCCGTTTCTGGACAATTCCAGTTCTCGGGCATTCTTGTATGCTCTATCGTCGCCTAAGAGGAGATATATTTCGGATGATGTATTATTATTACTGTGATCATTCCAAATTATCTGCATTTCGTATCTATACGGCGTTAATACATCGATAGTGCCTCGATAGAGACTCGAGCTTCATCTTACCGAGCTGTTAGTATTCTTGGCCATGAAGACCAGCGGTCTAAGTGAGCGGTTGCTAAACGGCCTCAGCTCCGGATCTCGGCCAGGACCATCCACCGTGTCGACGCAGTTATTGCTGTAACGAGAAGAAAAAAGCCAAATGTAATATTTTCTGTGAGCTCATAAAGAATCCGTATCGATAAGGTCGCAAATTCCATCCGAGAAGTCTAAGGCCGGTATTCATAGTCCGTTCTTATTTCAAGATCGTCTTAAGTAGCTAATACGGCACTGTGATTGGTTTATAGCATCTTAAGATTGTACTTAAGACGGTCTTAGTCTCCGTCTACAATAGGTGTTTTAAGCCCTAAGCCCTAAAAATTGACAAATCACAATCGATTATTCTCCTAGCTCAAATTCGACTGTGATTGATCAATTTCTTAAGGCTTAAGGCTTAAAACACCTATTGCAGACCGCGTGTTAGATATAAGATCCGACTATGAATACCGGCCTAAGTTGCGACCGAGTTCCTTTGCAAATAAAATAATCCTCTCTAAAAAAAGGCGTGCAAAGTCGAATCTCGAATATATCGTGCGTGTAGTCGAATCTCGAATATATCGTAGTTATTGTTGCCTCTTTTCCCCGATGCCTATTGGTTCTCTTGCTTCGCTTACTTCGTGAGCGGCTGTCATAGTATAGTTTTGACCACGGTATAGTTGTGTATATTAAGGGGTTAACAGTGTATAATATTAAAGCTAAATAGCGCGCGCGAAGCGCGCGTCTGTGATGTCTAGTGATAATAAATAATGGACAATCAATTACCTCGACCGTAATTCCTTCTGTTTTCGCTTACAATGGATGTAAGCTGTTATACAAATGATAACGACGAGGAATACTGCTATTGTGGCACCGCCGGCGATGCTGGCTGTCTCCAACATTACTCGTTGCCGTGAAGCTGTCAAGAAAAAAACCCATTTTTATTTCTCACTTTTTATTAGATAATATATTCGGAAGAGGAATAAACTACTCCAATAACTTTGATGATGCGATTAAATAATTCCTCTTGACACGTTATTTGCATGGATTTTTCTAGCATAATTACTCGCGTGGAGTGTATTTTACATTCCAACGTTATATCTTAATTTTCATTCTTCTCTTGGATAATAATTTACAATTAAATAAAAAAAGGTTAGCAACATTCTGTATGTATTCTAGATAAAGATAAGTGCTAAAATTCTTCTTTAATTGTAAAACATTTTGTGCAGTATTCGATCCATAAAAAAGTTTTATTCTGTGAATTTAGTAAATTTCTAAGGTTGTGGGATGTATTTTACATCCCATGCGAGTAACGCAGAGTTAACTGTTTTCGCAACAAAAAAAAAAAAAAATACAGAAAATTGTAGAGCGTGATGGTTCTTAACTTTCGAATTATAAATATTGTTCAATGTATGATAGAAGGTGTGAAAGTTTCCTTTGGAAATGTCTATCATTAATGTACAATAAATTAAATTAATAATACTAAATTAAATTAATTATTTATAATTTTAATGTTTGTATGCGCGAAATTCCACATTTTTGCTGATATCTTCGGTACAACTAGTCGCAGAAATTTATTCTTTACTGCCATTTCAGTATTAGAATATTTTCGGAAACTATCCCCATATCGCGTCGCCAAAGTTATCCGAAGAATTCTCCAAGAACAGTAAGAGTCTACTTACGTAAATAGGAACCATCCAAATCTTTAAATTCGCATCTTTGCCCGATATATCCATTGGCGCATCTGCAAAGCAAAATATAACTTCATTAATTGATATTATCGAAGTATCATAAATGCTTGGTTCGTGCGTTTCTTTTTTCTTTCGTAATTTGAATAACGGAAAGGTATGAAGCATGCTCTTTAAACTCCAACTGTTTTTAGTGCCGGTTATCAGATAAATGTATTTATATCGAAAGTAGCCAATTAAGGAATATTTAATGGAGCTTAATTATAAGCGAGAGTTAAAAAAATCGTTAATTGATCGAGTAGATTGGTTTACCGAGTGCGTGATTACGTTAAAATCAATCCGTACAAAATTAACTTTTACAAAAAGGTAAAAAAAGGCGCTAAGTACACGCGTGGTGTATGCATCTTGAAAAAACCTATATCTTTGTACCTCGAAAAAAGTAGTATCTTTATCAATCCAAGTGATTATTATATCTATTACAAAAAAAAGAAATGATATCTTTAAATTGCGCCTATTACATACATATACACTCGAAAAATAACTATTGTACTTTTAAAAAATTAAAAAAACCCAAGGGGTAGTATCTTTATAAAGAAAAGAAGAAATAAAATCCAAGTGGTACGTATCTATATGTATTCCTAATGAAGGGAAGAATTAATATAAAATTTGAAAAATTTTAGTTAAAAGAACTTGGCGCTGCTAAACAAAATAATATATTAATGAAACAATTTCTATAAATGGAAAAAGTACTTTAAATTAATGTGTGAAAGTATTTCTACATTCACATTGTAATTATTAATTTAATATTTTAAATTAGTTATTTATTGCTTTCAAATATTTTAAAATTACGTTAAAATCAATTTTGCTAAATGATACACAGATAATCTGATCCTCGCCAGTATACAATTAATGCATAATAGAACAAGATTAAAATAAGATTAAAAGAAAAACACGAACACATTTACATTATATATTTACGAGTGCGTTTTGAATAGATAAAAATAGCTTATCCTGGATGATTGCATGCATTTTGAGATATATAATAAATTTCTCACACAATGTATCGGGAGTTAATATCATTCAATATTCTTAATGTATAATTAACAGTCAAATTTCTCTGTAATATTCAAGAAACTTTTTTTCGCTCACACAGTTAATAGGCTATAAGTTATATTATTTTTGTGAAAGAACGGAAAGAATCATATAAATCTTCGTGAATGAGTACTGGATATATATTGTCGGCCAAAAATTTGAGACCATATAAAATTTAAAAATTTTAAAGTTTGATTCATGCCTTACTCAATATTTTTTTTATTTGATAGTAAATAAGCATTGTATTTAGCACAGTTGTGGTTAATATAGCATTGTTTAATTTTAAGAAAATGAACTACAGTTATAAGACTAAAGAAAATGAACTACAGTTATGGAAGACTTTCTGATATCTTTTCTAAAATAATTTATAACCTTTTTTCCAAAACAGTTATAAATTATTTTAGAAAAGATATCAGAAAGTCTTCCATCAGAAAAAAATAACTTGTAGCCAGATTATCTAGATTAGTAAAATAAATGATTTTAAATGTAAGACTGGCTACTTTGACGAAAAAAAGTATTTAATATTTTTAGTGTCTAATTCTCTTTTCATCTTGTAAAAAATATTTTTTGTAGAATTTTCAAAAATTTTTTATTTTTTATTTTAATATAAAAAAATGAATAAAATAATAAAAGTATATGTATATTAAATTATAATACATAAGTTTGATTTCATTTTATATAGTAAACATTTTCTATAAATGGCCTCAAGCTTTTGACCGGCAGCACATTGATGCTCCCGATCTCACGCAACATTATTCGTTGTATTATCCCCTTCGCTTTTTTCACAAAGATGGCATTGATCGATTAATCCTCCGTTCACGTTTTGAAATTTACTTTAAGATTATCGATTGACGATCGACATCCTTCCGATATATCTCCTTACCGCTCAACTCGATCGCAATTTCACGCGTTACTGCTCGTAAAAAAAAAACAAAACAAAAACAGACCGGTGTTCATAGTCCGATCTTATTCAAGATTGTCTTTTAAAGGGGTTAAAAGACTTTCGCTCAAAAGTAGGCCTGAAAAATAGGTAATTTTTAGGTTTTTTTTCTCACAAACGAAAAAATCTAGAAACTTGTAGTTTTGCATACGTATTTTTTACCGTTTTATTATCATTTCTACCGTTTATTTTATATGAAAATAATTAATATTTATTAAAATATAAAATACAACCATTTCGAAATGTTTGTCCTCGATTGTCCTTCATGATATGTCAAAAAACTAATAAACCAATTAACTTCAAATGTGGTGATTAGTCAAAGAAACACAAGATTTGGCAACACAAGATCTCGGTAAAACAAGATGCCTTTTCTATTGTCTATTCGACAGGACGTTTCTCGATTGTTGCCTTTAGTTTGTCCCGTTGTGAGTAATATTTAACGAAATTAAGCGTTTGCTTTGTAAGAGCCTGTATGTAACGACGGTATACGAGTCGTTACACGACGCTCTTCCCAATCTCACAGTATGACTTTCTTCGGTCATAATCGGCTAAAAAGAAGGATATTCCCTAAGACGAATAAAAAATGTATCGAGAGACTTATCCACTCTGACCATTTGGTGATGAGAAAATGTAATTTCGAGAATGGATTAACATGACATTTCGACGTTCAAAATGTATTTTTAATGTAATTTTATACTACAAAAACTGTGTTATAAAATTATATAAAAAATTAAATATTTTCAATTTCTTTATATCTACGATGAAAAGATCGTGTTTTAAAATAATTATAATAATAGTTCGTTTCTTATAAATCGTTTTTAGTCTTTCAAAAACTACTTTTCCTTTTTAAAATATTATAATTTTTTTAAAAAGCCAAGATGCTAAAATCTGCCTTCATCAGATCCTGATAAATAGTGTATATAAAAACAGGGAACATTTGGGTTTTACGTTATAAGTCGCAAAATGTAAGAGTGTGGCGGTAAACAATTTATACTGAAGGTATAGAAAAATTGAGAAAAAATCTCATTTTTATATAATTCCATAACTAATTGTTTTTATATGTAGTATAAAATTATCTATATAAAAAATTTTTTTACGTTGGAATGTACTTTTAATCCAATCCATTCTCGAAATTTATTTTCTCACCAAACGGTCAGAGTGCGGACAAGCAAATAAACGGATTTGATACAGACATTTTTTTTCATTCGTCTCGAGGAGTCGGTATCTCTTTTAGCCGAAGATGATTTTGTGCGAAAAATGGAAAATAAGTAATTATATGTATATGTCGCAGGCTTATTGCAAAATCAGTCTTTTTGCAAAAAGGCTAGCCTTTTTGCGAAATGCCGGCATTTTGCGAGAGCATTTGATCGTTTCTTTAGTAAGACTAAGACTAACGTATTTTAGACTTTTTGCAAAGTGCCTAGCCTAGCACCAGCCCATGTGTGCCAAAAAGCCTAAAGTGCGTTCAGTCTTATTGGGAAACGATCAGTGCTTCGCAAAATGCCGGCCTTTCGCAAAGAGGCTAGTCTTTTTGCAAAAGGGCTGATTTTGCAATAAGCCTGCGACATATATATTACCCTTCTTTCCTTCGTTCAAAGTACTTCAAAACATTTCCAAAGAAACAGAAACTGACAGTTATCTCTTTTCTCTTTCTCTCTTAATTTATCGATTTCGTCAATCAATATCTTTCGCAAATTCCACAAATTTCTTTTCGCTTTTATTCAATTTCCATTTATACTTGTAGGATAGTCAACTTCAATCGTTTAGTATCGCGTAGAAACTTTTACAATTAAGTATTCGAGTGCCACGTGTATCTATACAATTGCTATAATAATCCCTCATTGATGTCGTCGGTCATAGTTTACAGACTTTTCATCACTAGACCTTCGTTAAAATTTGCTATGCGGTACTTAAAAATTCACGAGAAAATATGACTGTTAGATTAATTCAAATCGGACGCGACAATCGCGAGATGAGAGACGGACTTCGGTTCAAGCGGCAGATCGCGGTCGACAAAGCAAACACCGTGGGAAATGGTAAGGTTGAGTGAGCACGATGTGCTTCGCACTCCTCGCGATGCTATCCCGATGTTAATCCTATTATACTCGATAGACTTCTTTCCTCTCGCGATATTTAAATTCAACCCGTCTGCTCCCAACATTAATTTTGCAAACACATCGAATCGCTATCGAACGATAGTTTACCGTATTCGTGAAAAAAGGCAAAAAAAAAAAGAAGGGAAAAAAAGAAGAGAAAACGTCGATACAGATCGAGTCGAAGAAGCGTTGGTAAAGTGAGCTCGAGAAAAATGTCTCAGCCGAACACGAGCCGACAGAAATTTCAACGTACGTGCCGAGGTCGCGCAGTCCCTGATTAACGGCTGAACGATGCCGCTGCGAGTGGTGCCGTCTCTCCCCCGGTGGCTCTTTCGCCCGGAACCGCCGCGATTGTTCGTGGTCGGGCCGCGCGCCGCGTCGTCGCGTCGCACAGTGAGGCGCCCGATGAAGCCCGGGCGGCTCACAATACTGTACGTGATCTCGCACAAATGTCAAGAAATTTTCAAAGATTTCGATTGTCACGCCGAAAGTCTGCGGAATTCTTTTGCCGCAGGGAAAATCCGCGGAGATGGAATTTCCATGGCGAATTTATTGCCGGCCGACGTTTATTGCAGGGTGGGCGCATAGTTTCGAGTAGGCCAGCAGGGAACAAAGCCGTACTTACAGACAGTTGTACAGGAGGGAGTCGGCGATTTTTACGGTGAAACACGTGGCGCCGTTCAAGCAATACCACTCTGCGTAATCCGGTGGACACGCGTACATGTGGAATGTGATATTCGGCCGATCCGTCGGCGTCGGCGGCCTAGGTTTCGGCGTTGAACGCGACGAGCAGGCATCTGTTGATGAAACACATAACAATCGTTAGATCCTTTTACATTTACATTGCGTCGCGATTACATCGTGTATACAGGGTGAGTCATTTTAATGTACCACCCCCAAAAACATTTTTATCTTTTATTGTAGAAGAAAATGCTTCAGACAATAGTTGTTTAGCTTGAAGGGGGACACATGATTCCGATGTGTCATGTGGTAGATGTCGTTTTCAAGAAATTTTAAAGGCGACTAATTTCTTAAATGAAACTTCATTTTTTCCTTGAGATAAAAGTTGTAGATCTCGTCGAGACGTTTCCAAAACACTATGATAAAGCTCTCTTCCGTTAAGAATTTCCTGAGATATTTTAAATTTTGTCATGATATTTTTAATCTAAAATATGAAATATCTCGTAAAGTATTCACTTTTCGATGACTTTACCATGATACTTTTATACGTAGAATAATAAAAGGATTCAAATAATAATATTGATTTTACATTTACAATTTTACAAAATTGAATGCGTTTACAAAATGCAAATTTTTTAAAATAATTTTTTTTTTTTTTTTTTTACAACAATTGATACCTTTCATTATTCTACGTATAAAAGTATCAAGGTAAAGTCATCGAAAAGTGAATACTTTACGAGATATTTCATATTTTATATTAAAAATATCATGACAAAATTTAAAATATCTCAGGAAATTCTTAACGGAAGAGAGCTTTATCATAGTGTGTTTTGAAAACGTCTCGACAAAATTTACAACTTTTATCTCAAAGAAAAAATCAAGTTCCATTTAAAAAATGAGTCGCCTTTAAAATTTCTTGAAAACGACGACATCTACCACATGACACATCGGAATCACATGTGTCCCCCTTCAAGCCAAACAACTTTTGTCTGAAGCATTTTCTTCTACAATAAAAAATAAAAAAGTTTTTGGGGGTAGTACATTAAAACAACTCACCCTGTATAACGCTTTTTTTCTTTCGCGCAAGCGTCTTACCATTTCAAGTTTAACACTAGAACTACCAAGAAGGTTAAAATGACGTATTTAACATTTTTTAATAATTTATTACTCATTTTTAAAACATCTTATTTTCCCTGACTTTTATTGAAATTACATAAATAATTAATTTTATCAATTTGTTTTTTTCTTTATCTTTTCTAAAACTTTTTTCAGTAGAAATAAATATAGATTAATCTCCGGTAGTTCTAATGTTAATAATTTCAAATTTGCCCACTTCAATAGTATTACCTTGTACATATTACAGTTTACTTCCCTCGTTACTATTATTACTACTATAGACTATAGTAAAGTCTCCGTTCGCATATACATATAGATAAGCTGTATCGAAGATAATTAACGACTGACGATCGTTCGGTCCTATTATCGAGATGAGAGAGCGAGTGCGAGCGAATGACCGGATAAACTACTGAAGGTGCTTCAGGAATTTTGTCGGTTTTTCCAGGTTCGTTGAACACAATAGACATGGGACGTGCTTCTTCCTCGCTCCTTTACTCACACCCTCGCTTTCTTTTCCAAATATCTACGCATGCGGCATCGGTGGCGGTGGCCACCCTAGCGAAAAGACGAGGTGTGGCAAGGTGAGGTGAGGAGAGAAGAGGAAAGGAGAGGAAAGGAGGAGAGGAGAGAGATGAGGTAAGGAAAGTGAGGTAAGGTAAGGTAAGCTGAGGTAAGCTGAGGTGAGGTAAGGTAAGGTAAGCTGTGAGTTGAGGTGAGGTGAGATGAGGCGAGGCAAGGCGCGGTGAGGCGAGGTGAGGTGAGGTGAAGTGAGGCGAGGTGAGTCGAGTCGAGTCCAGGAGAGGCGAGGTGAGGCGAGGTGAGGCGAGGCAAGGCGGGGGAGGGCGGAGGGGGATGAGAGCGCGTGCATCTCGCAGGCGCGAGACTGTACACAAAGCTGCAAAGTACAGCTAAGGCGGTGATGGTTGCATCTGTCCCGCGCGTGGCTGCTGTCCGTCACCTGTTGTAATTTTACAATCTGCCGTTTCCACACCCCGACAACGCTTCACGCTCCGCACGCTCCAGTTTATCGAACAGGCGCGGCGTTTTATCTTTTCCTTACGAGAAACTCGCGTGCAATCTTTCTCTCTCTCTCTCTCTCTCTTTCTCTCTCTTGCCGTTTTGACTTTACCCATATAGTAAACATTTCAAAGCTAAAAATCGTCTTTGAGTTTTACGATTAAAAACGTCTCGGTTACGTCATTGTTATTCGATTGGCGATTCAGATTTGTCCGTAGTACCAGTCGCTCCGTCTTTAAGTCTTTACGGTATATCGAGAGATAGATATACGCGTGTGCAGATGTGTGCGGGGAAGATAAGCCGTGTTTGACAGGCATACGCCAAAGTTGGCGGAGCGCCTTTGTAATTGCAGCGCGACGCGAGAGGCGTTGAGGAACAGGGAAACGGATAACGATACTCCACGTCGATTATCTCGACGGTTTTACGTCGGGACCAGGTGCAACGTGACGCGCGAGTACTATTACATTACACACATTTGCTCGTATCGTCTGGTATAAGTCGCGCATAAAATGAGCGCTTTGTCGCGAGGGCGAAGGCTTCGCTCGCGTCGGCACGGAAATATTCCTGTACGGCAGCACTTTTGTCTGCCTTGTTCATTTAAAAAAAAAAAAAAAAAAAAAAAAGAGAAAAAAGGAGAGAGAAAAACGACAGATTGTAAGATTGTGGCGCAACAAGCGTAACAAGTGGCGAAGAACGTAACACGGGCGACTGATTCACCGTGTAATGCGAAACGATAATTTATCCTCTTTAAGTTATACACGCTATTTCCGTGGGCGTTTCTCCTTCTTCTCTTGTTCCCGATAATACGGACGACCGCCAAATTGTAACGTGTGGCTTATAAATGCAAATAAGGGGTATAAACGCAATTTTAAGGACATTCCGTTAAAAATGTAAACTCGTTCCTCTAATTGTAAGGCCGCGTCGCGCCTATCTATACCATACGACATACGACACAAGTGCGCGGCGCGAGTACCTACGAGGTCCGAGTATAATGCGTGCAGTCAATACCAACCTGCTATACCGAAGAGAGTGTAGGAAAGAAGTAGTATAGTCGTGAGGTAAGGCGGAATTTTACATCCTCTCGCCATGGCAGTGACGACAGAGGGGTTAGCGACGGCGGTGGTCGCGTTAGGCGAGGTTCGTGCGAGAGGATGGACGGTCGTCGTCTCGGTTCGATGGACCTCGACTTCGGCATCAACGTCGCTGCCGCTGCTTCTGGGTGACCGCCGATCGTAGAATCGATGAAGGCGAGGATGGAGACGTTCGAGACACATCTTATCGTCCTCCTCCTTCTCTTCTTCGTCGTCGTCGTCGTCGTCGTCGTCATTCTCGTCATTCTCATCGTTCCCGTCATTCTCGTCTCTCTCGTCATCGCCGCCATCGTCGTCGCCGTTATCGTTGCCGTCGCCGTCGCTGCCCCCGTCGTCGATGTCCCTTCGATGGTGGTATCGTTGACGCGACGACGAATGACGATGACTACGATAACGGAGATGGCAGAGGTAAGGCGGTGTGTGACAGCGACCGGCGACGCCGTTATCGTCGCAGGGGGGGACTTTGCTCCTCGCCACTGACGAGCTAATCTCCTCGATTGATACCCCACCCTCCTCCTCGCGGCATCCTCTATGGTTGACCTCTCCTTCTTGCGTTTCCTCGGCAGCGCGAGCGACACCACCTGGGCCCGAACTCCGGCGCACGTGCCGCCGCTTCCCTGAAACCAGATACCCGTCCCGGGCGGCCGTTTATAATGTGTTTTATCTCGGGTGAAGACTTCGGGATCTAGCGAGCCCCACCGGGCCCCACCGGGCCCCACCGGGCCCCACCAGGCCGATGACAGGCAGGATGGGACGGCTGTTGGGCCGCGGGAGGACTGTTCGGATTCGCTTTTCAATGTAGAGTACACTCTTTTCGATTCGATCGCTCGCTGTTGCCTTTAACCGTTTCGCACGGGTTCTCTTTTGAGAAAAAAAAATTATGCGCGCGAGAGAAAGAGAAAATATGAGTAACTAAACGAGCGAAGGCGCGCCACGATCTTATGCTTCTATCAAGCGTTATTCGGTTATCTATATACCTATAATCGCTAGAATAAACACAATTATATGGTAAAAATAATGCCTTTTTCAAATTCGAAAAATAAAATAAGCATTCCTCGAAGTTTTTAAAACCGGGTGTATCTCCGGAATCCAACATGGTTCCTTACGTCACTTTGGATTAAAATCGTGAAAAGAACCATTTTAGGTAATGCACTTCACCATGCTATAGTATAAAGTAGAGACCCTCTATACAGAGTCTGGCCATAAGCGATTTTGTCAAAATTCTGCGAGAGAGAAGGATATACATTATCTCTATAATATCGCTATTATTCGCTATCTATACCTATTGCTGCAATACTTATAACACTTTTACAGCTGCCAAATGTGCTTGAGCGTATTAGATGAGGCTAGGTTAAAGAGAAAATGTATATCCGTCTCTCTTGCAGGATTTTGACAAAATCGCTTATGGCCAGACTCTGTATAGAGGGTCTCTAGTATAAAGTATTGAAAAAGTCTTATTCCGTTTAAAGCTCAATATTTTCAGTCGTGTAAAAAAAATTAAGTAAAGATAAAGATTTTAGAAAGAAAAAATTTAGCGATTAAATATTTTGGGTTTGTCATGGTAAAGTTGCAAATTAACGATTAAAAATCCGTCAAGAGACACGATCGTGTCGGGCCAAGTGTACGCGTGGCAACAGAAAGACAGGCCGAGTATCTATACTATAGATATTAATTTAATACTACATTAAAAGCGGCTTAATTGAGCCGATGTATGATTATTGGATCTCAATAATAGCTGGATGAATTAAGTTTATAACTGCTGGGCTCAATAGATAATTTAGGGTCCTATTACATAAGAAAAACGTCTTTAGTTTTGCTCGTTGTGTAGAAATATTATAATGCAAAGTCCGAATTTGTAAGAATGTATGAAGAAACGTCGTCCATGCGACGTCCTACAAATTCTGACGTAAGAGTGCATTAGCAATAAAGCCTCACAGTTCGTAGATGATACCTATGCGTAAGTTTTTGCGGAGGATGTGATAAGAGTGAGGTACCTATACGAGATGTTACATGGTGAAAACTGAATCGCACGTGTCACGCTTGCAATATACATACATGTATATTGTATATATGTATATCTATGATGTATAAATAGTGAAGTGATTGATGGCTTGTGCGAAAACGGTGCTGAATCAATTTTGCAACATATTTTCAAAACAGTGGGGAAATGATAATCTTTCTCTTTTTTTTTTCTATGTCAATTTCCCTAGAACTATTTCTGAAATGTATCAGGAACTCTAGAACTATATAAAATCTACCTAGAACTCTAATAAAAAATGACGTTTTTCGAAAATGGGGGGCTGCGTGAAGTTAGCCCTCCTATACTTTAAAACGCATTTTCATGCCTTTAATGGCCAGAACTATTTCTTAAAACTTTCAGGAACTCTGGAACTATTAGAAATCTTTACAGAACTCTTAAAAAAAATTAATTTTTTAAATAATGGGGGGCTAACTTCACAGGGGTTTTATTTTAATAAATTCTATAATTTTCCATTTTTATAAACAAATTAACTAAAGCAAAAGAAAATAAAAGATAAATAAGCAACTTTTTAAATATATTTGAAATATAAATACGCAAAATTAATGTTTTATAGATGTGATCGTGATCGTTAATGGTTTATTTTATAATCTTTTTGTGGTGTAATAGATCCAATTGTTGATGACGCGAAAATCTCATTATTATCTTCATAACAATTATTTTTGGAAGTTGAGACTTCTAGCACGGCAGTTAATTTTGAACAAGATAATACTATTTAAATACGTTACAAATCGTGTTAAGGCTGCGTTCGGAAACATCACCCAAGTGCCCCTGTGTATCATTTTATCCTTGTTTAACATTCGGTGAACAACAAGGATAAAATGATACACGGGGGCACTCGGGTGATGTTTCCGAACGCAGCCTAATTTTAGCATAAATAGTGAGATATCGTTGCATTCAAATGTTATGTGTATTATGAATGGCATTACCTTAAGATAATTGACGTTTGTTTGCAACTTTAATTTGGAATTTCTCAAATTTATAACAGAACGTTTCTGTGGTCAATGTAACCGAGTGTAAAAAACTATGAGAAATACCTAATTGTTTTTTTTTAGCGGTTTGTTGAACTATGTAACCAGAAATCGCGGTAAAACAATGAATACTTTAAATAAAAAGGAGATATTGCACACTGACAAAAAAACATTTGGATAAAAAAAATATTTATTAGGTTATTTCTAATAGCTTATTTACTTAATATAATACACATATTTATTTGGAATTAGATAAAATATCTAATTCTAAATAAATATTGTATTATATTAAGTAAATAAGCTATTAGAAATAACCTAATAAATATTTTTTTTGATCCAAATATTTTTTTTCTCTCAGTGTACCTATATACAGATTAGGGATAAAACAGTAAGCGCAAATATTTGTGCTGTATATTACATTGTAGGTACCTACATGAAATAGCCGATATCGCAGTATGACAAATTTATGATCTTAATAATAAAAAAATGCCGGAAAATGGCGCGAGCGCTGTGTCAAGTGTAAAGTAGAAAACCTAAAAAAAAAACTGAGCTATCTCTGCACCAGCACTTACTCAACCGTTTTCCGTCACCTGTAAGCTATTAAGAAAGTGAAAAAGTTGGGATAAATAGGTCCCCCATGAAGTAACGGAAAGAACATGCCGATTGGAAGTTTGCAGTTCTCTTCTCGGCCTTCTCGCACAAAAGGGATTCTTTTTTTGTATTATACGTGATGAGAAAAGTCGATTCTATACGACAATCGTCGACCCGCTCAATGGCTTACTGACGAAACACCAAAACACCGAAACACAAAACACGACGCTTGTTACGGTCGGAACTGTTTGTAAAAATAATAACTTACGTCCAGCACGACGCTTAGTGAAAATGTGTCGTGCTGATAATTTTATACGGTACTGGAGGTAGTTCTCGGTAGTTCTAGCAGTGTTCTATGCTTCAGAATTATTTTTACAAACAGTTCCGACCGTAATAAGTTTCGTGTTTCGGTGTTTCGGCAGCAAGCCATTGAGCGGGTCGACGATTGTCGTATAGAATTGACTTTTCATCGCGTATTATACAAAAAAAAATCCCTTTTGTGCGAGAAAGCCGAAAAGAGAACTGCAAACTTCCAATCGGCATGTTCTTTTCGTTACTTCATGGGGGACCTAACTTTATCACTTTCTTAATAGCTTAGAGGTGACGGGAAACGGTTGAGTAAGTGCTGGTCTACAACCTTGCTTTAAGGGTATTTAAGCTCTAAGCCGTAAGAAATTGACCAATCACAATCAAGTATTCTCCTCAAATTCAATTGTGATTGGTCAATTTCTTACGGCTTAGAGCTTAAAGCACCTTTTGTAGACCGAGACTAAAGGGGCCCATTCACAATCAATAATGTTGCACAACAGGCAATATTGCGCAATATGATTGATCGTGAATGGGCCCCTTGTGAACTACCTTCAGCACCGCATAAAATTATTAGCACGACACATTTTCACTAAGCGTCGTGCTGGACGTAACTGCTAAAATTGTTTAAAAAATAGTTAATCACCGAAACTCTTTTTACAACTAATTCTAAAGCACAGAACCCTTTTAGAACTGTCGAAAATAATCGTCAAACCGCGGAAAATCTTCAGCACGACACTTGTCATCAAGCGTCATGCTGAGCGCGGACATCACAATTGTTTTAAAATGTAAATTGGTGGAATATCGATCTATAATCGTATATATGTGTGGAATTCGATAAGAACTATCGGGAAAAAACTCTTGTCAAATATAATAATATTCAACGCGTTTTGGCACTTTAGAGGAGTAAGTGTCGTGCTAGATTCGCGAAGTTAGCACGACACTTTTTCAATTTCGATTTTTTAATACAAGAAATGCGGAACTCTTTTTAATTTTTATCAGAAACTGTAGAACTATGAAAAGTGCTACCAGAACTCTTAGTATTTTTTTGAAATTCGTAGAATATCGTGCCAACTTCACAGATCTTATCTATTCGGAGTATAGTATTGACAATGAATAGCAGTTACTAATTTCGACTCTTACTCAGATTCTGCCTAATCAGTGCATAAATGCGGACTTATTAACCCTTTGCTGCACGGTGTTGTACCCGGTACCTGTACAACACCTTTTATACAAGTTTGTTTTTTTAATAAATCAAATTTCTCACGTATTCCTTTAGCATGTTTGGTATTGCTGGACTGCTAAAAAGTTCCTCTAACTAAAAAATCAACTTTTATAACCATATTTTAAATAAATAACTTGTTATTAATAAATATATACCGAAAAACTGTCGTTTTTACTGAATAATTTCGTTTGCGTAAAATTTTGATCGATAACCTATACTTTAAAATCATTATTTGGGGGTTTTTGAGATAGCTGATTATGAATCCGGTGTCACAAAAATACAAAATTTAAAATGGTGGATCCAATATAACGGACAAAATTTTCAAAATCAACCGAATTCGCATGAAACTTGTTACTCGGGGGTTTTTGGGGTCGCTGATTACAAATCTGGTGCCAAAAGTACAAAATTCAAAATGGCAGATCCAATATGGCGGACGGAGTTCCATGCAAAGTCGGTTGATTCTGAAAATATCGCCCGCCATATGGGTTCCGCCAATTTGAAATTTGTATTTTTGACAACGGATTCGTAATCAGCGACCCCAAAAACCCCTAAATAACAAGTTTCATGCAAATTCAATTACTTTAAAAATTCCATCCGCCATTTTGAATTTTGTATTTTTCACACCAGATTCGTACTCAGCGACCCCAAAAAACTCCTAAGATAAGTTTCACAAAATAAGATTTACTAGAAAAAAACGTGCAACAAAGGGTTGAATAAATACTGTTGAATATTTTACAAACGTATCTTGATTAAATTTATGCGTGCTGTGTTAGGTATATTGGCAATTAAATAAGATGTGATATACGCAGAAATGTAATAAAACTAAATATAAAATAAATAGAAAGAAAAAAATAAACATATTTTTCGTAGAAACAATGTGCGCATACCAAACTTCATTATATATACACACACAAAATATGTATAAATACATTAATGGACTTGGAAAACAATTATAGGTAGCTAATGATATTTATAATGGCCTTGTCCCAATAAACACATTGCCGTGAACACGATAAGTAAACAGATCCGATTTACTTCTTTTATCCTGAAAAAAGGTTGTAAAAGGTGCAAGTGTATTTTGCTAACTTATCCGAGAATTACAATTAAGTAGAAAGTTAAGCAATCGGATCTAAGCACCGTCAGCGACGCACCTTTTCTCGAGGAATCTTATCGCACGCACGTGTTTCTATCGTGATTCACCGTGGCTTTAATTTACGGACGGTACGATACCTATACGGACTGCGTAAGTAATAAGTAGGTGGTACCGTTGTATCTTTGTCATCAGGAGAAAACTATTGAAATGATTTTTCTAAAGTATCGCGCACACGCGACGTGCGCTTATTCATGACATGCACGAGTGCGAAATCCTACGTCAAAGTATGACGTCAATCGCCGTTCAAATATTCAGCCGCGACTAGTCACTGTATATCGACACTTTTCACGTACCTTTCAAGGTCCGATAGCAAGATCGAAAGCAAGTCAGGAGACGTCCCGACATCGAGAGTACATTATAGATGAATTAATGCGCGAGAGATATCCGGTATGCAGTTGCGAATGCACCATTACCGCGATATCTCGTTATCTCCGTGCTTTTGCTCAGTGATGTAAAGCAGTTTCTCACGTCGAATGAAACGAGTGAAAAGGACACATTTATAAATAAACGTAATGTTACGTTTTCCTTGCGAAGCGTATCACGAAGCTCATTCGGAGGAAATAGACGATGGCAACGGGAGGGAGGGAGAGAAAGAGAGAGAGAGAGAGATCGAGATAAAGCGTACTCTGCCCTAACCAGTAGTGACTTTAAGTACGACCCACGTTCCTTCTAATAATTGGCCATTTCCCTGCCGGTCGTGTCGCCTCTCGAGCTCAAGTTTCTCCTCGTTTCGACCGACTGGTGAAATAATTCTTAACGCGAATCGCGAATCGCCTTGAATTTAGGTTATTTTCTAATTGCATGCTTTTCAGCGTAACGTCCGCTCACGCAGACTCGCGCGCGCGGGCTTCAGCTACTTACGAGCGGCGAATATTATTTTAACGGATAAACGTGCGATTTTTATTTCTTGCGTATTTCCATCTCGAAAAAATTCATTTCAATTTAAAAATTTAGAATTTAGAAAACTAAATTTCATAATAAATTAATAAGTTTAATTACGCGAGCAAAGAGTTAATCGAAAATACTGAAAATTGTTTCAAATTATGAACTCTGACAATACTAATAATCGACAAAGAGATTCAAGATGAGATTTAACGTAAGCAAATGAGGATCAACCATTAAAGGATTAACCATCAAACAATTTAATCCTTTGCTCATTGATATGCGTTTCTTCTGCTCTCTTTCTTCTTTTCCAGCTATACTGCTGCGCCTTTTATGTTACTCAATTATATTGTAATGTTATTCTGTTTCATTTAAAAAAGCTGTACAATATTTGAAGTAATATCGCTAAAATTGTGTATTATGTAGGTACAGGTATGTTAGATTGTATGCGTGTACGTATGTAGTATTACATACGCCTCCTAATAAATGTTTTCTTTTCTTAATTTAGATTGGAGTTAGAGATTTACTATTGGCCCACTTTTTAATCTACTCTATATTGATATCTGACTTGATACACACCGATCATCAATAAAGTTAATATTATAATTATAGTCATTATCTTCAATTCGAACATTGATTGATTTTCAAATAGGTATAAAGTCGTGACTAGCGATGAGGGATTAAGTATATCTTATAAGTAGCTTCGAATCTGTTGGTGTAATTTCGAACTCTCTATGATTATTTAAAAAAATAAAAATAGTACTTTCAAATCGAAATGGATTCGAACTCTCTGTAAGTACTTCGAAAAACAAGAGTAGGTATTATTTCCAAGTGGAACCTGGATCAAATATTTTATCGATTTTATGAATACTTCATTAGAAATTTTTCGACGTCTTTTCGAATCAAAACATTTATATAAAACGACAGTTATTTTATTATTTTCTAATAATATTAGATTATCAATCTTTAAAATTATATATAATAAAAATATAGAATAAAAGTTACTTAAAAATCTTTCTCCATATACATTCTTTAAACTAACAATTTTATTTTTAGAGTTCGAGTGCTACTTGCAAAAGATTCGAATCTCTCTTTACGATAGAAAGTACTTACAAGCACATTTCGAATTCTGCGAAACTAACTAATCGGGATCGATTACTTCGCAGATACAGTATAAATATTACTCGAATCCTAGAAAATAAAACTTGACTATTGGATTTTAAGAACATCTCTGACTTTTAAGTAATATATTTGGTTATTGAACATGATTCTATCCCTAATCGTGATCAGTCGTGACGAAACTATTCAACTGTCTGAAAACACGCTGTGTTGTATCATGCGTGTTATGTCGTACATCATCGGACAACGATCCTCAAGATCCTTAAAGACAGTATATATATGCGCGAGAAATCTTGGGTGTGCCTAGAGTCACGTGTCTTTTGAAAGCTGCAGCTACCGATGGATGAAGGAAGAAAGACGGGACAGAGAGGGGAAGCGGAAATTTTCCGGATAGAGAAGGGTCCCGAATAGCAGCGAGACCGGTCCGGCACCAGCTGCGACTCGTCCAAACACGGAAATTCATAAGTTCTGAGAGATATGTCGGCGAAGAAACAAGAACGCTCCCGGCGTTTGGCTATAGTGGAGCTTTGGCCACTCTGCACTCTCGTCAAGCTCCAACTTTGAACGGAGCACAGATACTCGAGACTCGTGTGTCCCGTGATAAAATTTACTCACAATAGCGAAGTCTTAATATCGCAGTTTTTAAAGTACAAGGCAGAAAACGTGCAAACGCGCAGCCGGTTTCTGCCAGGTGGCTGACGGATCTACGTTTAACGATACCATCGACAGAAATCGTCGGATCGGAAGTGATCCGTAATTGCCATTTGGTTATTATCGCTTTTCACGCTACGTTAATCCGCATCTCGATCGATCATCGTCCACCCGCGAGCCGGAAGAAAACTGTTTACGATCATTGGTCCTCTCTGATTTCCGCGTGATGTTTTGACAAATACACGTTTACTAGAATTCTAAAAAAAAAAAAAGACAAGAAAGGTCATACTTTTGCTCTCGAGAATCCTTCAACTCTTTTTCTCTCTCTCTCTCTCTCTCTTCTCCTTTCTCAATGAGGGATAGTATATCGAAACGCGTATCGAGAGGAGTGGAAGGGTCGTGCCGATCGATGGTATAGATAAAAAAGCAACGCGCTCTCGATAATATAATGCTGGACTAGAGCAGGACGTATCTTTTCCACTCGATAGAGCTCGGGGGCCACTCATAGGCGGGGCCATGTGTCTAAAGAAGACGGGATCGCACATGTCCACCTCGTCCACCTCGGGTATTCATGTCGGTATTCATGGCGAGCAGCTGCCGAATGCACTTCAACGCCATTACCTGCTTTTTCGCAACGCTCGCATCGCGGAGGCGATTATGGTCCCTGCGGAGACCGGCCCTGGCACGCGCCCGCTTCTACCACCCCTTTTTTCTTTACGTATACCGCCAGTAATATCGTTTTGCAATCGTGTCGCGCGATCAATTAGCTCTTCGCGACATTGTTCGCGATCTTCGGACGAAATTGTAAAATCGGCTGCGATGTAGAACGGCCGAGTGAAACGCGTAATTTCCTTTGCGAGGCGAGCACACGTGTGTGTCGTATCTCTGTAGCTGAAAACGTGATTGTATAGCTGTGATTGGGAAAGTCGTTTTCCTTCTAGAACTCCACATATATGGAAAATATCAAATCTTTACAGTAAAATAAAATCAAATGTGCTCAGAATAATATTTAAAATGGGAGAATCAAGTTATAGCTGAGCCAACAGGAGAGGAGATACACGCAACTGTAAAACGTACATTTTAGATTTAACGTATTACATGTTGCGATATCATTTTTCATCGCACGTTTATCGTAGTAAAGTGATATGAATGGCGAAAAAATGGTAATTCGGGAGCAAGATTGACGAATCGTTGAAAATGCATGAGCGATACGTCACTCACGTTGGCGCGATTGCGTCAAAGCCGGTTACTGCGCGATAATTACTTCCGGATTTCACTATATTCTCACGCAAATGTTTCTGCCCGCCGCGTATATCGGTATTAAATCCGAAAGCTGGAAACATGCCATTCAATAAATCGAACAAAGTTTTCTGCGGATGTGGACCTCAATGAGATCTCAAATCTTGCTATATACGCATCGACCTTCCTCCCCTCTCTCAACCCTAAACGTAAAGAGAAAGGGGGGAGAAGAGAGAGAGAAAGAGAGAGAGAGAGAGAGAGAGGGGAGAAATAAGGAAAGAAAGGGAGGGACAAGGAGAGGAAGTTCCTCAAAACTACCGGATGACAGACTCTTTGGCCAATTTAAAATTAACTTTTTCTTAGCAAAAATGTTCAAGGCAAATTTTTTGCGAATTAAATTTTGAGAAATGACTGGATGACAAAACATTTTTCAGTCAATTTCAGGTAAAGTGCGCGTATGCTTGTGCGTGCGTGCATGCATACGTGCATGTGTGTGTACATAATAATTAACAATATTCTATATTTAATACAATAATGTAGGTACACAATTGCTGAAATTATATCGTTAAATAGCTTTATCTTGTTTGTTCCTAGTCCGCTGCAAAATTTTAATTTCACAAGCTATCGATTTATCGGCATAAACTCGCGGAGAAGAAAACCGAATGGTAAAATTGATCTTTCAAATCGGCTTTTAATGGCAACGATGTGCGGGGCGAATTACTTCCGAGTGCCTCACCGCGTTTATCATAAAATTTCTTTCGTATTTCTTTTATTTTCCGTCAATGTAACGTATAATATACAAGGCGGATTTGGAGCAGTCGACTTAACGCGGTGGGCTACGCAAGCTGAGTATCGTTGGCAGCCGGCACATGGTCCGCATCATGCTTTTCGAAGCCGCAGATGGTTCCTCCTGTGCGCGATTATGGTTTTTTTTGTCGTGCATGCCGCGCCCGTACAGGCGGTAAAACACGTGTATACCTTCTCGATCATTTTTTCATTACAAAAATTGATCGGTTTACCTAAAATGTCCGTCCGCGTATGCGACAGCGTAGCTGTCCTGTCATTTACGCGCTACGGAATATAACGCGGCTCGCGCCACTTGCTACATCGCGATTCATAATTCGTATAATCGTAACTTTATTTATTTACTATAAATATCGGTGTTACTTCAAAAAGATGTTCAGTCAAAACTGAATATATGGATATGTTTATCTTTATATTTCAAGTTTCCTTTCATATCAATGTGTTATTCTCGTTTTTATTTTTAAACGACACGTAAATTATGACATCAATATCGGTTTAATTATCAATAATAACAATAATGATATTTGCTAATATATAATAATAATATTATAATATCAATATCAATTTAATTATCAATAATAATAATAATATTTGCTTAACGATTAAATTTCCCACGCATTTTAATATAGTTGATCGTTAAAATTCGACTGATCGGACCATCGGCGACTTCAAAGCGCTAATAATAATAACTCACGACTGGCAAAAACATTCTTTTCTAAGTATTTCAACAATCATCACAAAGCGGACGGTAATTGTTTCGGTCGAGAGAAAGAAAAAGAAAAAGAATCACGGGGACCAAAACTGATAAACGGCAGCAGAGAGAGAGAATGAGACTTCGGTCGGTCTGCTACAATAACGATAGCCAGCTGTGCTATGGGCGAAAGTAAGATATTCCGGTGTGATGTAGGTAACTTGTTCATGCTTTCCATTTCAGCTATTTTTCACAATACAAACGATGCAAATGACGGCGATCGCACAGTCTCATAAAGCAATCAAATTTCCAATTTCGCGTTCAAGTTTGTTTGCCGGAATTCCTGTGCTTTTATAGGAATGTCAATTTCTCATCACTCGTCATCAGATTTACCGTTATAAACTCGTCACCTCGTTTTCGAAAAAGTTTATCGAAGAAAATGTTAATTAACTTTGTAGTTGTTTGCAGTAGCAATAATCTTGTTTGTATTTCTATAGCCATAAAAGAATATAATATTTTGAAGAAATAATCGCGCCTGACTATGAAGTACAGAAAATCTGATACATTTCAGAATCATGTGTGATTGTAACAATTCTTCCTTGGATAAAGTGAATTTTAGGTATCTTAAAAGTTGCTCAAATTTCATCTTTTAGTAAACCGTCTAAAATACCGTAATTTTTAAACGGTGCGATTACAAATAAAAAATTTATTCATCATAAATAATTACCTACCTACAAAATTATTAGATACTAAATAAATACAAACAACATATTAAAGACCTCTCTTTTGAAAACTTTATTAAAAGTGAGATAACGAGTTTATACAAAGACATCAGACCTTTGAAGATAGAGTTTTTTTTTACTGAAAACAAAGTTACTTTATTTTAAATTTAAATACCCTAAATAAAATAACAAAAAATATTTTAAATATATAGATATCATGCTTTTATATCAATATGTTATTAGCGATCTAAACATGTCCTAAAATTGTTTAAAATTACTGAATAACTAAAAAAAATGCATTTATAATTATCTTAAAAAAGCAAGAAACAAGAGTTGCTTACCGATAAATCGAATTTAATTTATCGTTGAACGAAAAAAAAAACGAAAAGTTATGGAAAGGTTTGGTCGGTTAAGCGAATACTAGATATTACTGCGGTACAATCAGCCTGAAATAATTGGACGGTAGAAAGATTAAAGAGAGAACTCCCTGAGAACTCGATTCTCTGCGGACCAAGCGGGAATGTAAACGGTGTCCTGTGTTATCTCTCCAAAAATTTTTCAATTCTTCGTATCAAATTTTAAATAGTATTCAACTTGGCATTTCATAATGTAAGATTTATAATTTCGCGATTTAACATTTATCTAGAATCACATTTGCAACTTTTTCATATTATATTAATCTTCTTCGAGTCTAAATTATAGTGGGCAATATTTTTCGCAATAAATTCTAAATTTTAATTAACATCCATTATCTAGCCAATCGCTGTCGGAATTAATATATATTTTCTTGTTAATCAATTATTGGCGAAATACACCATTATTTTCTCTAAATTATAGTGTCAAAGAGACGCTTCGAATTTTTAAAAATATTTAACGTTATTCAACATGCCAATGCTGTGTTCTTATTCACGCGCGAAAACTGTCGAAATGTATTAGATAAATCGCGTTGGTAATTTTAACTCTAACAATAAGACTACATACTATATTTTTGTATACACGAATTATACATTAAATCTTTCATATCCAGCCGGATATTTTTATATGTAAGTCCGGTAAAAATATATACTTTTGGATTTATTTTTCTTCCAGAAGAATGCCCAATGTATAAGCCTAACGTAGAAAACGATCATAGAATAAAAATTCAAATCTGCTCGGTAAATTGTAAAATACAAATGTTTAAAATAAGAAGAAATTCCCAAGAAGGGCGACTTCAAGTTTTCGTCAGGTTTCATTGAACCGCATAGGTATATGTATTCCTAGAGGCAAAATATGAAAACTGTCAAACGTTTGAATAGCGGGACTCGCGCCAAATATCGATTCTCAATAAAATCGAAAACGTGGGTGTGTGATGATACGGAAGCCTGAAAAATGTTGGAATTTTCTAGCAGTTGAGTATGGGGAACCATAGCCCGGTGTGACCGTGCTGGAGAATTCACGCGATAATGTGGAAGTGAATAGAAGGGTTTAAAAATTAATTTTTACATGTATACAATCTCCGAAATAAATCCGAATCGAAATTCGAAATCAAAACGAAGGCAACAACGAAAGATTGTATAACGTTACAACTTTCTATCACGGAGAAAAAGAATTTGCCATATTTGTAACAAAGTCGTGATATTTGATTCTGCGACAGTGTAAAATGTTGTCACAAATTGTTAGCGCAATTTTTTTCTCTCCGCGATCTTAACTCGCTCTCGATATCTAGCTATATTATTATGTGTTTACTGTTCGTGTAAACGAGTAGAAATGTGATCGATAAATAGGAATTTGGATAGGATGAAATATCGTAAAGCGCTTAGCGGAATTTATGGATAGACCAGAAAAAGGAGACGCGAGTCGTGCCGACCCAAGCCGAACGGTTGGCCCTTTAAGGAGGGAGTAAAGAGGCAGGCAGGGGGTGGTCTCGTCCTATGCCACACGAAACACCTGGCTTTTCTATGTATGTCCAAACTCTCGCCCTCTATCGTCTCGTGCCTCCCGATCTTTGTCATATTATCCCAAACTGCACCGGCACCCTCCTGTGTGCCCATCCGCCTTCCCCATTGGCGTCTTTACACATCAAGCGGCTCGTTATGCGCTGCTATGAAGCAAATATCTATATCCGACAGTATACTACTCAATTAATCCGGCTGACGGAAACGGATTAATGAAGTAGTCAGATCTACCATTTTCTATCCCACTGCATTCGAGTATAGTTAACACTTCGTAGGAAAAAAGTGTAATATTTCGTCAGAATGAGGCAACGATAACGATACCGAATGATTTTAATTAATATATCGTTGATCGACATATTATCCTTTTAAAAACCATCAAATAAGTTTACAAATATTTTTAATATTTGTTTAACATTAAGAAATGTAAAAATAATATAGGTATTATACGTATTTATCTTACATAAAATCTTATACATCACGATTTCCATAAACATATTTTTACCACGTTTGCTTTTATAGACCGTGACACCAATGCAGTTTCGAACAGTCGGAAAAACGTATCACGATATGTCTCGTGTCGAATCAAACCACGATTTCTCGATTGTCGATTAAATCTGTTAAGTATACTTGTAGGTTACAGCTTTTGCATTGGGGAGGGGCGGGAGGGGAGATATGCATATAAACGCGTGGGCGCAGCTCTAAAGAACAGCCTTTGAGCGATGAGAACTTGATGAAATCAAGGCCGGTCACGCGATGCTTCGGAAAGATCGATTTAACAGTATAACGTATGCACATCTTTTATCGATTTATTTATTTGCATATCGAAGCAACCTGCAGAGTTTTAAAAATCAATGAGGATCTTTTTACGTTGACTTTACATTATAACTGCAATAATTAAATATCGAAAATGTTTTCTCATATAATATCTCATAATATTATTTACGTTGAACTTATTGCAATTTTTTGCAGTAACTATCCGAACGAAAAGATAAATAAAATACAATGTTGACCATTATTTCATCTTTTTGTTCAAATAATTTAATAATCGTAAAAAGACTGGTAATTTGCGTAACTCGATGGCGATACGGTGGAATTTTGCATATAGAGAAGCGCGGAACTGGCAGAAATAGAAGGTATGTTTGATTACTTTAAAAAAAATCTTCTAAATATATAATCAATACAGTATATTGAACATCTAACTGTTCAATATACTATACATATACTAATATAAAAGTATCACGGTAAAATTTGAAATATTTCGAATATTAGATTAAAAGATCTTGGAAATTTTGAAAATAAGAAGTCTTAATCGTTTAGAAATTAAAAATATATTTTTAAATTCTTTAAAATATTTGCCCTTATTTTATGTTTTTATATTATTATTTCAATCCATTTTCTATTTTGCAAATGGACATAGATAACAATCTTAGTTTTCAGAATTTTAAACATTCAAGATTTTTATCAAGACTGAAGAATTTTTGATTGCAAATTATATTCGAAGGAATTTTAATCTTTATAATATGAATGTATACATATAACGTTTTAAAATTTTCAGAAGAAAACGTTCTTTAGACGTTTTCGATTTGCTCAAAGAACTTAATAATATTAACAGTACTAATTGTGTTCATATAACAATCCTAAATCTAACATTTATTTAGGAATCTGCGTTTATACGCGTGGTTACGCTCTTATTGTTGCTCATTTACTGTGCTATCATGGCAATCTCCAAAAGTTTCATTTAAAAAAATTTTTTATTCTTATATTTTTTCAAGAAAAATAATTAAACGAAACATCGCAACGTCACAAGAGTGATGTATACAATTTATGAATAGGTATATGCATATTTTGTTTGGTGAAGTTTAAGCCAATATTAAAATTTGCAAACTAATAAATATCATAGACATTCGAAGACAACGATCAATTTTTCATTTTAATTGCAATAAAAGTAAAATTGATTCCTGCCTGAAATAATTAAGTATCATCAGTATTAAATTGCTAAACTTTAAACTCGCAATTTACTCTGCATAATTAATTACTCGTCGTGATTATTATTTGTTTCAATGATATCTTTAATTCTCATTCTGATCTTATGTCGGCTTGTAAATCTAGTAGACATAGACATGTCTCTCTTACTCTTCTCATTAAAATGGGAAACCCGTTCTGTTCTACTTATTACAGTCTAAAACGCACACAGGTTTGACTAATCGGTTAACAAGTTTATTTTTATGTAATTCGTCGCGTAATATTTCGATATAAATTAAAATCAGCATTAAATACGTATGTAATAATTCATGTGCTACATGCTATCGAGGATAGATCCAGGTATCTCCGCGAAAATTTCAAACTATCGTTCGCGCGTGCTGTTACGTGCGAGACGTGATATTGTAATGTTGTAATGAAGGTAGGCAAATGTCCACTACTAAGACTTTATTAAGCAAGTACAGTCGAAGGCGAAAACGCTGCGAACAACTTATTGTTACGACCACTGACTAAGAACAGACTGACTGTTCAAGAGAGATCTTCAATTTATAGCAATGTTCGTTCATATGTTTTAAAAAAATAACGTAACACGTTTTAATGTCGAAAGTAACGATTGGTGCGGCTTATCGAAAGAATAAGTGAAACTAAAAGTTTATTTTATGACTCAAATATCTATTAGCATTATTATGTGTTATTAGTTATTTAAAGCTGTACACTGAGAGAAAAAAATATTTGGACCCAAAAAAATATTTATTAGGTGTCCTCTAACAGTAGCTTATTTACTTAATATAATACAATATTTATTTAGAATTAAATAAAATATTTTAGAATTAGATATTTTATCTGGGACTTACATAAGTTAATATGTAAAACATGGAGGAACGAGGTTTCACCGGAGGAATGGAGAGTTGGGCTGATATACCCGATATTTAAAAAAGGTGATAGGTACGAATGCAGAAATTACAGAGGAATCACACTGTTAAATGTAGCATATAAGGTGTTCTCGAGCATTGTGCAGGCAAGATTGAACGAATATGCAAAAAGATTATAGGTGATTATCAATGTGGTTTCCGAGCTGGAAAGGGCACCACAGACCAAATATTAACGCTGAGACAAGCACTTGAGAAATGCTACGAGCATAATACTGACCCACACCTGATATTTGTGGATTTCCATCAGGCCTTTGATACGTGTTAAAAGTGGAGCAACTGCTGAGGGAGCTAGGAAAATTCGGGATTCCAAGAAAGTTGGTAAAGCTTATCGAGACATCATTATACCAATCACAAAGTAAAGTATGCATTAATAGAAAAACCAATAGAAGCATCCACCTGACAGCGGGAGTAAAACAGGGAGACGCGCTCTCAGCTACTCTCCTCAATCTAGCACTACACAGTGCCTTAAAAGAAATTAAGGTACAAAGCACCATTATAAATAATTCCAAACAACTACTGGCATATGCAGACGACGTGGTTCTGATTGCTAGAGATCGAGAGACGCTCAAAGAGATCTTTTCCGCCTGATGGAGGAACAAACTAAAGGAATGGGTTTGCGTATAAATGAGAAGAAAACAAAGTATATGAAGATATCCCTATCAGCCAAAAGACGTGTAAAGCCCCTTGCACAATGCTAGGCAACAGGCAATAGGAACAGGGAACAGAAATCAGAAACCTTGTATTTATGCAGAATAAACGATGACACAGGCAATAGACACAGAATTTCCGTCACGTTGGAAATTCTGTGCCTATTGCCTGTTGCCAACCAATCATATCGTTCGAATTTTTTAGGTTTGTATTGACGAATTTGAGGTTATTTCCTGTTCCTATTGCCTGTTGCCTAGCATTGTGCAAGGGCCTTAAGGCAAGATTTGTCCATAAATCAATACCTCTTGGAGGATGTTAATAACTTCTCCTAGCTAGGCGTAAACATCAACAGTGAAAACAGCCTGGGTGAAGAAATCAACCAAAGAATAATGAATGGGAACAGAGCTTACTATGCAAATAGCCGCTTAATAAAGTCAGCGCTGGTATCCAGGGCCACAAAAATGAGGATCTATAAAACTTTAATTAGTTTAAAACTTTAAAATAGTAAAACTTTAAAATTAGTAAACTTTAAAAAGTTTCACTTCAGTTTTTCTTCAAAGTCTCACAATTTGTTTAATTTTCGATATTTAAAAAGTTTTTGAGTTTCACATAGAAGGTAATTACATGAAAATTAAGAAATGTTTTTGTTTTTTTGTTACAGACACAAATTACGCACGCTAGAGTGTACGAGAATGAAAAAAAGGCGTTGTGAATATCGCTAAACTTTTCATATTAAAGATCAATATTTTTGTATAAAAAAATTTTTTTGTTAATGTCAAAATGTGTACTAAAACACCCCAGAAGCTTAGAAAAGATTCGTTTTATTGGAGCCGAGAAAAAAAAACGCAAAAAGTTATTCTTTTTCAAGCGTTCTATAGCAGGTTCCCCCCTTAAGATTTAGTTTTTCAGGTATTTGTTTGAAATAAATTATCTTATCGGAACTAGAAACGGATTTCATAAATACGTGAAATATCGTGTTGCGGCACGTAACACGCTAACTAGCGTTAGCGTGAAATATTTATGTATATTTCTCCTGTTCCTATCGAGCTAATCTTGCCGTTAGAATATATTATAAAGAATCAATAGTAATAAAGAACATATATATATTGTTTTTAAATGTTTTTAAATATTAATTTTATGCCATAGGTCTTTATATCTTTTTGGATGTGCTTAATTTTTAATTTACCAACTGGCATTGGAGTATTGTGTTGAATTGCGTGTAGGAAAATTTTTAGTTTCATTCAGTTAATGATTCGGCTAAAGAGGGACTTGGCAAAAATCGAAACTAGTATCACGCGAATATCATATCTATGAAAGTGGTCGTCCCCTCTTTTCACTCTTCCACATACATACAGAAAACTGTACAGTGTGAATATTTTATTGCACGGACATCTGCGCTTATCGCTCTTTTCACAAACAAGTAATTTAATCAAAAGTCACACAGAATTACTTAATATAATTTTTTTTTTAAATTATATCAAGTAGAACACAGAGAAGAGAACGTGTCCGATTTTAATGAGAAGAATAAGAGAGACATATCTATTATATTTACAAGCCGACATAAGATTAGAATGAGAACTAAAGCTATCATTGAAAAATATAATAATTACGACAAGCTGTTAATTGTACTGCAGAGTAAATTGCGAGTTCAAAGTTTAGTAATTTAATATGGATAATTATTTCAGGCAGGAATTAAATTTACTTTTAGCTCCCACTCAGAAAAAAAAAAAAACGGTCGTTACAACTATAAAATGTGAACAAATAGCACCTCAACTATTTTTTTTTTAGTTATATAAATCAAAATACTATAGTGAATTGAAATACAGAAATATTGTCAGACTTATTAAATTAATTAAATAATATGATTAATACAACTATATAATATATTTGAAGTAAATTATAATTCAGCAAACTACATTGTTAAAATTCCAAAAACTATATATTTCTTTAGTCAATACATGATTTACATAGTAATTTTAGAATTTGTACATAAATATGTATTCATGGAATTAAAATTATATAGTCCATGTTATTCCTTCCATGAAGTTCGTGTGCACACTATTATTTATTAGTTCTCTTAACCATCAAATTTAGTTGCAATAACTACAAAATAGTTCATTTAACTATGTACAATAATTCTATGAATACAACTTGTATAGTTGCCACCTATATAGTTGTCATCACTATGACTTTTTCTCTGAGTGCAATTAAAATAAAATCGATTTCTTGTTACCCTTCGGATATTCAGGATACGATGCATCGGTCATCATCACACTTTCTTATACGCGAATCGGGCCGTTTACGTATATATACCTATAAAAAAGCGCAACGATGTCTGGCGCTTTATACCGCGAATACCCGAGGAAGTAAAGAAGGTAGAGGAAAAAAAAAAGATCGTTAGACGTATGGGAACACTGTGTCTCGCACAAACTCTACAGTGTCGTCTACGGTTCTGCCTTTTTTATTCTGTCTACTCCGCTCGCTACGTACATTTCCATTTAACACCGCGCGGTAGATCGTAAGCTCTCGCGTACCGATACCTTCAAATTTCGAAGATTACAGTAACCAGAAAATTATTCTTTGCTTCGCCAGTAATAACTAACAAAAATGATTATTTAATTCGACTCCAACTGGCCATTTATTGAATCGGAATTCACAGAGTGAAGATTACGATTCAATAAATGTGGCCAGTTGGATCGAATTAAGTAATCATGTTTTATTATAACGTTTTTTTGGATCTCCGAGCTATCGTTGACGACGGTAAAAAAAATATGCTAACGTTTTAAACGATAAAGATACACGAGTGCGATCTTGAGACACCTTTCTTTCTACTTTTGCAACACGTGACATTACGTTACGCATTCCCGAACGTTATTTGATCGTACTTGAACTTCTTAAGCGTATACGTGCCTCGTTAACGTTAAGAAGGGCCAATTATCTTTCGTAACGATAAAGAGCCGCGTGTATCTGAGGGGGGGGGGGGGTGCGTATAAAAAATTCATATTCATATAACAAATAAAGTAAAAATTTATATATAAAATAAATTAAAAATTGCAGACAAATTCCTCCGTCCGGAAGCGAAAAAGAAAGGCCGTGTCTCGTCTGGTCTGGGGGAGGTCCCCAGAGTGGAAACGTTCGTGCGAACTGTCGCCGACACGCGGCTATGCGACTTCGCGCCGCGACTAAATTCACGAGCGCGCGCGCGCGCGCGCGCGCGTTCGCGGATGTAGATGTATAATTCGTTGTACGTATGTACGTATAACTTTTAACAATCGTGTAACCTCGCGCTAACCTGAAAGTCTATCGACGAGACGAGACATGCCGGCGGTGAGGGGTACGTGGTGGATCGCCGTCGCCGCCGTCGCCGTCGATTCAGCGACCGAAATTCCATCGGCGATCGGCATTTGTATTTTTCCACCGTTTCTCCGCGGATCCTCCTGCTGCAGTCGCCGTTGACGCGCGCTATCCTCGCACTCCTTCCTCGGTCTCGTCTCCTCTCTCCCTGTCATGCCGCCGTCCCTCGTCCCTCGAGCGTGTGCGGTGCACAGATCAAATGGAAACGGGCGTGCACATCGAAGCGAGATGGAGCGCCCTGGTGTGCCGCAGCAGAGGAATGGAGAGAGGTGGGGAGGGGAGGGGGAGAGGGGAAGGGAGAGACGTGAGTTCAGCCTAACCTAATCTGTCTTCTCTCTCTTCCTCTTTCTTCTCGCTGCTGTCTCCTCCTCCTTCCGTCCGTTCCGCGCACCTTCACGGCACTACTACTGTCCTCCCCGCGGAGATACCGTGACACGGGGGGAAAAGATTTACGCGACCGATCCACCTGAATCCCACCACAGTCCTCCACGGTATCACGCGTCGTGGCTCTCCATTGCGGGTAGCGTAATCTCCTCGGGGGCCCACACACACGTACGCGGAATGTAACGCGGCTTTACGCGTGTCGCGCGCTCGCGCGCGCGCGCCCGCCGCAGTGAAAACTCCGCTGGGCGAACAGGCGGAACGGGGCGGACGGCGCGGCGGTCGGTCGGTCGGTCGGTCGCGATGGTCGCGACCGCGCGCGCTCGCCTCGCGTCACGAAGGCAGGAGCGAGAGAGGCGCGAGGCGCGCCGCGGGCCCGACTGGTTGGACGGAGACGGCCGAGACGGCGCTCGCTCGCTCGCGCCAAGCGACACACACGGACGGGTGTCCCGTCTGTCTGGCTGGCTGGCTCTCTTTCACACTCTCCGCACCAGGCCACTTCACGCACGTTGACGCACGACGACGTCGACGGCACGCGCGCCCGCTCGTCCCATCGCGCGCGCGCGCGCGATTACGCGCCGACGGTTTCCGCGAGCGCGGAAAGAAATCGCGAGCGCCGAGCGCTTTGACACTGTTACTTCCGAATGGCGCCCGCCTGCCTCGTAACCCTGTTCCTTTTTTTTCCCCTCTCTTTCTCTGTCTCTCTCTCTCGCTCGCGCTTTCCTACGATCAATTCGGATTCACTTGTGTTCCCCTTCGACAGTCGCGTTCTCTCTTTCTCGCTCCTTCCTCACGTGTATCGCTCGTGGCGCGATGAAAATATATTCTTCCTCTCTGTAACGCGCTTCCTGGAACACGGGCGGGTTGTGTTGTGTATGGTTGTATCTCGTTTAAAGGTCACGACGCGACGCGTCACGCGTGCATCCGCGTCCGAGTACGAGAGAACTCGCGGCGCCTCCCCCTTCTACCCCCGTCGTCGGGCAACGCGAGACTCGGCCACTATCGTACTATCGTGGTAAACGAGTACGCTGGTTGTAACGCTGTCGTTATTATTGTTATCGTCTCGTTGACGCGATTATCGCCGTTGCCGCGCTTGTCACTGGTATCGCTCGTTGTCGACGACGTTACCGAATCTGTCATCGTGGTGTATCTGTTGTATATCGCGAGCGATCCCCCGACGGTGTCGTCGTCCTCACGGTCCTCTCGCGCCGGGCCCCGAACGGGCCCCCTCGTGGATATACAATCGCACGTCAGTCTGACCTGTCCGACTCCGCACTGTCAAAACGCGAAAACCGCTACCGACTGCTACCGACTACGGAAACTACGGAAAGAACGGCCGAGCGACGACTGTCGAGTGTGTCGAGTGTGCGAGTCCAGTGACCAGTCCGTCCAGTGTTTCGCGACCCAACGGGCGACGTTGTCGGGTCACTCGCGGCGCGTCTGCGATTGGCCGAGCGATCGTCCATTGACAGTTACCACGCTCTCCAGCTGGCACGTGATCTCGTATTCCGCTCGGTCCGCGAGGCGCACGCGCGATTGGTCGGTACGTCTCGCGAGCGCCCGTTGGACCCGAGTGACAACCCGCGAATTACCCGAGTCGCCAGTTTTTTAACATAAAAATTCACGATGACAATTTCAGATGTATATAATGTAGGGGATGTCTGCTTATATAATTATTTTGCATGTGATATAAAAAGAGACAGAAGAGGTGAAACGTGTAACCAAATTTATCTGCAAATTGTAATACAAATAAATTATTAAATAAAAATATGTGTAAATTATACTGATATTTATATTATAAAATATATACAAAATAAATATATACACACATGACTTTCTGTGTGATTTATATACAATTATATATACAATAATATGTGTGTGAAAATGCGAGAAAATGCGCAACTTTCAATGGCGCCCCTCCCCCCTCCCCCCCGTTATTCTTGATGGCAAAAATGGCGGCGAAGCGAGGTCGTTGCTTTTTAGGATTTCCGCAATATGATTATAGTTGATGCACATTGATGACATCTGACGAGAAGAAAATTAAATTCTACCAACGACATTTCTTGAAAATTTGTAGATAAAATCTTTTCTCTTTAATACATCTTACATTTTACTGATATAAATAATTATAAACAAATTAATTTTACGCAAATCCAAGAATTTTATATAGCATGTTACAATAACTGTTTGTATGATAATTAAAGTTAATTTTTTAAATTAAAATTTATCAGCAAATTAGAACATAAATAAATTATTAAATAAAATAATATATTATGTGTAAATTATACTGATTAATATAATATACCTATGTATATTACAAAATATACAATATGTATACAATATGTATATACAATTAATTTGTGTATAGAAATCAGTAGTTGGTAAAATAAATTGCGATCTTATCAATTATCGATAATGGATTTTTATGTGTGTATGTGTATATTTGCATTTTTACATTTTATTCATAAACATAATAAAAATGACTATTCTTCCCTTCTCATGTTTAGTTGTTCAGTAAAAGGGCAAATGAAAAAAGAAAATAATAGAAAATAAATGTTTCTTCTCTTTCTTATTTACACGATGACATTCGTTGTCATACTCATATAATCGAACGCTCGGTAGTTCTGACTCCTCCCGTTTCTTTCCGTTAAAGAAAACAAATATATATGTTATATCCTTTTCTTAACACGTTTTTTTTTAAATCACACGTACGCTTCGCTATCCTTACTATATAGCTCCATATAAATTTCAGAATTAAATATAAGTTACATCCTTTATCCCTATCATCGACTACGTTTACACGGCGCACAGTGGGGTACTTGCCCGATCTAGCTGGCCAAAAGTCGATTTTTAAATTTAATTCTAGATATGAATTAATTGCTACCTGATAAAATAGAATACTTAAGAAACAATTGGCCACATTTTTTCCAGTACCACGATACAATGCAGCTCGCAAAACTGGTCAAAACTTGACAGTTAAGTTCAAACTGCTTATTCTTTTGGAAGGAAAACACTTTCAAAAGTTAATAATTATAAATAATTCTAAAGCAGGTACTAAGTGTACTTATTTATGATGTTTTTTAAGTATGCTTATATTTGTTTTAACTAAATTAATTTAAAAAAAGCAATTTTTTACTTAATTTTAAAGCCTATATCAACATAACTCGAAATTTCTTATACTTCAGGGTTCGTCCCGGTTTTTATTCTTTTTTCCTTATAAAAAGGAAGGTTTTAGCTTCCTAATAAAAAAAAAAAAAATTAGCCGCGGAATCGCACGGATCTCCGTATTTTAGCTAAAATAAACCTAAGTCATAGGCTACGTAGTACTGTATCAAAGGCTATGTTATCTCAATTATTAATTAACTGATTTTTTCTTTTTTTAAGTATGTTATGATTTTATGTACGTTTAAGCAAAATTTAAGAAATTATGTATGTTTAAGCAATAACTGTTCAATTTTGATTTAAAAAAAAACCTAAATAATAATTTTTTAAAATAAAACTTTTCAATGCCTTAAAATACCATCAATAAATAGGCATGTTCTGAACCAGTTAAATAAAAAAAAATAATTTTGGCCAGCTAGATCGGGCAAATACTGTGCGGCGGCTTATAATCCGGTTTTATAACTATCGTATATATCGTTTTATACTATCCGATCCAAAACTTTTCTTCTTTTTATCACAATGATCACTTAAATATGAGCCTCTTTCATACTCTAAACGTCTAAACATTTGAATTAATCTCTTTTGATATATAATATATACTAGAAATTGTAGTTCAAGTATCAAAAGAAGCTTCTGTGATCATTGAAGCTTAAATGATCATTATGATCAAAAGAAGAAACGTTTTAGATCGGATAGTATACGGTATAGTTATTAAATTATAAGGAGGATTATATAAGCCGCCGTGTAAACGTAGTCATAGTAATACTTGTGAGCGGTTAATTATTTTTATATAAAAAAGATCAAATATTTCTTTTAATAAAAATGATAATGTATATACTTTTAGTTTAACATTTATATTTTCAACATATAGGTACATATACAAATAACTAAAAAATTATATGTCCATTATATAATCGTCTATAATGTTTGATTTAACATAATGTACGTATATGATATATATTATGTATAATACGGTATCCGCGCCAGTTAATGGGCGTTTATAGATCAATGACTTTTGACTGATTGTGAGAGAAGGCTCTGCTTTTGACATTGACTTTCTATTAATAAGTGAATAATTTTAGAGAGTCCATGCCCCCCCCCCCCCCCCCCTAGAAAAACAGTCATCTATAGTTACGCTCATGCGAACATCTTTCCGCATTATAGAAATTAGTGTGTTTGCCGTTGTTCAAGATAGATTGCAAAAAGGAAAATGGAAAATCTTGGTGATCCAAAGTAAGTAAATTATACTATATAATATATATGCGATTTTCACTTCTCTCTTAATATCATATGTACCAACTACCAAAGAATGAATATGTATTACATATGTACGTTTATACAGGTAGAACTACCGCAAAGATGATTTTTCCGGCTATATAAAAAATCCCCTTCGCTTTAAGCCTTTATAACTTTTGTTGGATCTCTACAGATCCTCATTGGGCAATAGTCTCCCTAGACATTGTCACTATTATAGACACTAGACTTAAGTTGGCGACAGTGTATAACGAGAAGAAGGATATAGCGCCATTATCGGAAATAAAGTCGAACACAACGTACGCCATAAAAGTGTGTAACAGAATCCTTTCTTCTTCACCTCACCGGAATACATTCGCTACAGTCGAAACAACTTTCCTACTTATGGTTCCTATATATACAGGGTGTCCCAAAAAGCTCGGACACCGTTTCACTGACAAATTCTGTGGGACATTCTAAGAAGAAAATTCTTATGCGAAAATGTTGAGGCTGTAATAGTTTTTGAATTATAAGAATTTAGAGTTAGCGAATCAGACCGCCTAAAGTTGGCGCGCTCAGGTGTGGTACATCGCATAGCAAGTGAAGGTGGGCTAGCTTGTGACACACTTCATTTGACAAACTTGACAGTTCGCTGTGCATACGTATTTATTGATATTCCATAATGCTTGCATTAATCTTTATATACAGCAAATTGAACAATCACAGATAAATAAGACAAAGCTTCAAAGTAATTTTCTTGTCGTTTGAATTATGTCAATATCTAAAAACTGAGTCAATGCACAAGAGCACCTTTACTTGCTATGCGATGTACCACACCTGAGCGCGCCAACTTTAGGCGGTCTGATTCGCTAACTCTAAATGCTTATAATTCAAAAACTATTATAGCCTCAACATTTTCGCATAAGAATTTTCTTCTTAGAATGTCCTACAGAATTTGTCAGTGAAACGGTGTCCGAGCTTTTTGGGACACCCTGTATATATATACCAATAAATTTATATTTATTGGTATATAGATTGTGTAGATAAGAATATTTTTAATTTAGAATGAGAGTTGATTTAATATTGATATATAATTATAGTTAATTAATTTTTAATTTCAAACCCATGCAATAGCGTTATGTTTATTGCTCAGATCTTGAACATCTTGGGACATTTTAATGAAGGTCCATGAACCGATTGAAAAAAACTATCGGATGCTTGAAGAGATTGGTAAGTAAGCGCTGTTACTTCTAGTTGACTTTTTTTAAGTAAAATTTCTTAAATTTAATGTTCAATAATTTTTACAATTTTTTAAAATACAGGGGTCAATTTGCTATTGTACGAAAATGCCAAGAAATAAAAACTGAGGCATTGTACGCTGCAAAAATTATGAGGAAGACACGAGTTGCCAGAGGTGTAGCTGCTGCCGACATTGGTAGTAATTTTATAGCCATAATACATTGCTGATACTTTTATTCTGAAAATATGCTAATATGGTAATTTTTTCAGTACGAGAAGCTGGTCTTTTGGCTCGATTAAGGCATCCTAACATTGTTTCCTTATACAAAGTAATAAACACAGAAATACAGAACAACAGTGATGTTGCTTCTGGAATTGATTACGGGAGGCGAGTTATTTCATTGGACTCCGTCCGGTGAAGCAGAAGTTGCTTATGTGGTACGTAAATACATTACGAGTAATAAATATTCTAGAAATAATTTCTATTTATATTCTTTCCAAAGAAAACATTGAATAAAATGGTGCACATTATTGCGCCATTAAATTAATTAATATCAAAAACTTTTCTAGCGAATATAACTACTTGTGTAGTCATAAATTATTTTAATCTTTTAAACGCTAATTAAAATATGTTTCTAATAATATTCGCTTACGATACTAAATAATATGCATTGGTGCTAACGCAAAATAAAGGATATTATAAATCTTTATTTTTTACATTTTGCTGAGTTATAATATAGAGTCGTGAGCAAAACATTTATAAATTTTATTCTTTATTAAATTTTAATCTAATATGAAATTATATTGCTGTTGTGGAAAAAATCAGTGACGATATTTAGATATACCTATGTGCTCCATGTCGAAAATGTTTGTAATTTTATGAAATACAATATTTGAAATATTTTGTGTGTACGTATATAAAATGTATGTCATTACCATCTCTATACATATATGGAGGGGTTAAAGCTATAGTGGTGTAAGTCAATTTTTTTGACCACTCTTTTTTTCTTTTTCTTTCAACATATCTGCATGTGTAGACTGCATCTATGAACTCAACTCAATAGGTTAAAAAAAGTGACTTACACCACTATGGCTTTAACCCCTCCATATGTATTTTATTTTTACGAATATTGTAATCAATTAAAAAAACTGACTTTTGGGTAAATCTTATGGAACTTGTGTGTTTAACACACATTCACGTACATGTTAAATTATTAATATATTGTATATAAAACATTTTTTCTATTTTTTCTATTTTTTATTTTTCCTCTTATTTATTAAAAGAATGTTTGTTAAGACAAAATTGCCATGAGAGAAATCACTAGAAGGTACTACTAGGTATTATTGAATTATGATTATGTCATTAATCTTTTAAAGCTTTATTTTTATTAGGAAGAAAATATATGATACACATTTATACACATGTAACTTTATTTGATATCTACTTTATTTATAATTGGTATATAACTAATAATAATTTTTATACATATGTTCATAATTGAATTTATAAATATTATATTTATAATGTCCCTTATCACTTTTGCTACACCGCGCACAGCAAGCAGGATATTCAGAATAACGGTCTCCAAGGTGTTGTCCTGCATTCTTTTCACAATTGCAGCTAAAGTAAATAATTATGATGTACATTGATTTTGTGTTAACAATTAAACAATGCAATTAATGCACATACTACAGTTTTTAGTGATAATGTAAAAGTGTCACATTTTATTATATAATTTATTATACTTACTCTTCTACTTTATACTTATTCTGTGATATGCATGTTACTTTTATACATCTTTGCCGATCTGCTGCAGGAAGCACATCGCTAAGGCAGTTTTCTAAAATAATTTTTATGGTGAGCTAATAAAATGAAAAAGAATATGTATATATATATTTCATGCTGCTTTTTTTTTATTTTAGTTACAAAATAAATCAATTTTTCTTAGGAATAGAATTTATATGATTCGACCATATGTAGTATATTTATCTATTCCGCAATTAATCGTTAATTGAATCAGAGTAATAGATGAGATAATCGATTATGTATGTGAATCGTTGCGTGAGCTATTCAAAAGAGAATTCAGTCATTCGCACATGATTGCTTCAACGATAAAAAAATTTTATCAATATTAATTTTAATTACAATTTTCAGGCAGCATTGTTTTAATTTTGGAATAAAAACTAAATTATAGACTTTGGAATCTAAAAGTAACGCGAGAATTATCGAATCATTTCGTTCTTGCACCTGCCGGGCGATTCGCCGTCCATCGTCTATCTAAACATCTGCGATGTCATCCATGCGATCTTGATTTAAGACACCATTGTTCCTCGTGACCGCGCATCATCGAGTCACTGTCTTTCCAAGTGGAAACTAATCAGCCTCGGAGCACGATCTCGGAATATTTTGTGGACAGTACTGCGACTTGAACAAATGCAATATCGATTGTACAATTTTATACAGTTGTTTCATAACGTAATAGCATATTATAATTAGTAGTGAACGTTCTTCTTTTAAATACTTCTTTAGAAAGTTCTCAAATAATTTAATCATATAATGATTCAAATTACTTTGAATATTATTTGAAATTCTTAAAAGTTTTAAAAAACTTCGAAAATTTTGAAATACTTATTATACTTGATTATAATTTATATATGATACGGGAAATATTGTATATTTTTTCTTAAAAATGAATTAAACTTTCCACCAAAAAAAATTAGATTATCAAAAAATATACTATATTGATATTTTTCGAAAAAAGAACGTATATATATAACCATACGAAAAGAACGGTTTTGCTGAAGTATCTGAAAATTTAGCTAGAGACAGATTTAAAAAAATTTTTTTAGACCGTCAAATTAATTATGTAGGACGCTCAAGCATGATAATAAGCTGCAAAAAGTTTTGACATCCTATAGCAACCAGCTTTATAACATTACTTTTAGATCTAGCAATATGTAATTTAGCTAAATTTTAGATACTTTAGCAACCGTTCTTTCTGTATATCGTAAGAAATATATTATCTGTTATCATTGCTGTTTGCGTGTTTGAAAGACAAAGATATACACATACGTACATACACATCGTCCACAAAAATAGAATCCGCGGACAAACTCGGATTATTACGTCTGAATTTACTAGTAAATATATTTAATCTTCATTAAATTATGACTATTTATTTTTTCACTATAACGTAACTCACGTTACAAAGAAAGAGAAAATGTTATAAAAAATGCATAATCTTTCGCATACTAGCTTCTGGAATGTCGGTGTGGCGTAGCGTGCTATCGATTAGATGATGCTTGGAATTCTCAGCGAGCGACTTACGATTACCTGCAGTAACGATGTGGTGTATGACATATGTATTATACAGTGAATCAATAATATGCGTATCGATCATTTTGTCGTGGTGGACAGTGTTATGGAAGCTTAATATCGTCGTTTCATTATTTATTAAAAGTTGTTAAAGGCTTTGAGAGACATATAGACAGTTATAATAATAACTATAATAATATACCTACGTTTAAAATAATATATCTGATTTAATAACACTCTATAAAAGATAATACTTTTTCACTGTAATCAGATACACATAGTCGTTACAATAATTAGAATATAATTTAGTTAGTAACGCATTGCACGATTTCGACGACTTTGACGACGCAATTTAACGATTGCCTTGAATAATTTTTCCAGCAAAAACGATGCAAAGAATTCGTTATAGAACGTTATAACTTTTAATATTTAGATCGTGAGAATTAATAAATATTATAGGAAAAAATAGGAGATTGTCACATATAAAAATCTCTCATTAAAATTATACAGGGTGTCCCACCACTACCGCATTAACTCTTAAGGACGTATCCTTCAGCTAATTTAGAGACAAAAATTCTAATCGAGACTGCTACAGTGTTTAAACGGGAAAGGTTTAAAGTTCACTAGTGTGCTTGTCGAAATTTTACGCACTCAGGGACGTCGCATGTCAAAACAGCTCTTCCTTTACTCAACTCAATATAGAAATATTTGAAATTATTATTCACTTTATTTCTTTGTACACTGTTCGCAAGACCGACAGATATCGGGATAACAATTTGGCATTTTCGTATTAGAATTTTTGTCTCTAAATTAGCTCAAGAATAGGTACGTCCTTAAGAGTTAATGCGGTAGTGGTGGGACACCCTGTATATTATAACTTTCGGAATTAAATTTTATCTGACTTAATTTAATTTTTATTAGTCACGTGTCACATGTATTGAATAAATAATAACATTAAAGTTTATTTTCTTTTAATTTCATGTCCATACTATATTATATCTTATTCTTGTTTAAAATACAAAACTACCCTCATTGCGTCATCAAAATTAATTGTAATGCTTATGGATCTGGTCGATATCTTGGTCGTCATCTTCGCTGTTCTTTTAACTGCTGTTGCTGCGTTGATAACGACATCGATTAAGCAATAAACGAGGACAATCGACAAATAGACAGTAATTGGTGCTCGATTGCCATGGATTAATATAATTTGAATAACATTTTATCATTTGTCTACTGGAAGGGCACAAATATGTTAGATAACAATAGAAATGTAATAAAATGTTCTGGATTGTAGGGAAGTGAAATCATTAGTTATCCGTCCAAAGTAGTGCAGTGATTCCTAAGGGTCATATGGCATATATGAATGACGAATCTGTCGTTTTCTGATACGCAGCGATCCTGAGCGCAGAACTGTACACGCGACTTTACGTACCGCACGAATAAATCGATGGTCCGACGACCGATAGTCGTGCTGGGCAGGAAAAAGGGATTCATGAGAGATTCGATGGGCACCGATATATAATATTCATAAGCAAAACGTCGTACCACACTGGCATCGGCGCAGGCGTGACCATCGTCGCTTCATTGCGCCATGTCGTTCATATCATATTGTTCTGGTACCTGCTGCCCGAAACGAGGCAAAAGTATCCCTCGTTCATTCGTGCGACCTCAATCCATTTCGCTATGTCAACGAGAACGTCGTTCATGTTGGCTCTCATTTTCTTTCTGCCATTTGTGCTTTGTCAAACGCCAATGGATATAGGTAAGTGCGAAGTTTACACGCAGGATTATACATATACAAGTGTGATATCTTTTCTTTATTTTCCCTTTCAACATATTTACTGACAATTATACTGCCAATATTACGTCTGATAAGATCTGTTCTCGATATTAGGTTTCTATAATTCTATGATTTTTACGTCTAACAGAAAATAGTGTTTATTTAGAATTTTACAATTAGATCGACACAATTGGCTGCAAGCAAATAATATAACGTTCTGTCACGACGTTTCGACCCTTGGTTTGGGTCCTTCTCAAGTGATCTGTAGGTCTACAAGAACTATCGCTTTTACATTAACATCTTGAGATTATGATGATTTTAGCAGAATAGATCATGAGTCAAGAGATGCGCAATGTTAACGAGTGGCAAACCGCTCATAAATCGGAGCACCAAAACTATGAGATGTCAGCAATTCGAGAGTAAATAAGCGACATAGTTTTGGTGCTCCGATTTTACTTTGCTCTGACAATGTGTGAACGCAATACGCATGGTAAATTGCAAAATTGTTTCTTACATCAAGCGATCTACTTTGAACTCGTTAACATTGCGCATCTTTTGACTCATGATCTTTCCTGCTAAAATCATCATAATCTCAAGATGTTAATGTAAAAGCGATGGTTCTTGTCAACCTATAGATCACTTGAGAAGGACCCAAACAAAGGGTCGAAACGTCGTGATAGAACGTTATATTATTTGCTTGCCAATTGTGTCGATCTGAATGAACATTATTTTCTGTGAAATAATATTGACGCATCAAACTCTCACTTTTTGTTTACTTCTAACGTTAAACTAATGGGCTCTTAGCCTTAACTATATATATTAGATGTATATGCAAGATACATATGTTTCGTGCAAAATAACAATTTTAAAATAATTTTATAGTCTATAAATATTAGTAAACATAATAAAGCGCAATTATAATAACGATGATTCCCCGATGTGATTAACGGGGCTGATATTTCATTCTCGTTTCCAAGTGGTCGTGATAGAGGAATCCGATTCGTCTATTGTGGGCATATTAAACGACGCGGTTCCAGAGGCAGAACGGATTTTCGCTAACGACATGATCACCGTTCACGTTTCTACTGTCATGGTGAATCGCGAGAATGTAGATGCAAGTTTCGAGAAAGGTATTCTTGTGTATCGTGCAAGTTAGAAAATATTGTTATTCGCTCTTTATTTTTCACTTTCAAGGTGTTGTTGCCTCTTGCATGCACGTATGTGCAAAGTGCAAGCTTTTCTTTATTTATTTCTTACTATTGGAGAGTAATCTTTTGTAACGAGGTGAGTTGTACAATTCAAAAATGTTCTTCATTTTTCACGACAGTCTGCGCCGTTCTATACAAAGGAATAAGTATCATACTAGATATGACGTGGACCGGTTGGGACAAACTGCGAAATGTCGCGGACGAGAGGGGAATAATATATAAACGTGGCGACTGCAGTATATGCCCATACGTTCAAGCGATTGATGATCTTTTGATTATGAAAAACGCAACGGACGTTGGTTTGATCTTTGAAGATGAAAGAGGTGCGCAAAGACTAGCAATTAGTCATTATTTACGTTGATACCACACGTGAATATTCTGCACAACTTAATTGTTTTATTGCACTCTACATTGCATATAGTATCTCCTTTTGCAAATCATGCAGCTTAACCAAAGGAATCGAAGGAAAAACGCTATTAGCAGGAATTATTCATAGCATTTTTACAACAAAATCCTTATTTTAGAAATGTAACATGTTTGAAGTCCTTATTCACGACAAATATAATTTTTTCGGATATAGAATTATATTGTGTTATATCCGATAAGGTTCTAAACTATTTAATTTGTAGCTATTCGATTTAACACAAATTAAATTAATTATGGACATACATAGTGGTTTATACGTACTGTACTTCTTCGTTTAAATGCATTGATCTTATTTTTATGAACATATGAATATACTAAGATCCAAAATTGTTATAAAAAATAGATAAATTTAAGGAATAGCTTGTAAAGATATATATGTTCATATAATTTTCTGTTTTCTGATAGAGTTTTTAAATTATAAATGTCGCGATACGCAAAATCTTTTAACCAAAAATTCATTACTTTGAGCATAAGCAAAGGATTGTACTACGATAAAAAGTGTGTCCACAAGTTGTTAATACCTTCAGCTTGAATAAATAAATTGCAAGATTCTGTTTTTCAAAGTAATGTTTTTTACTCTTTTATAGCAGATCATTAAGCAATTGACTTGGTTTTTGTTTATGTCGAGGTATGATTTAATCGTAATGTCATCGAGCTCTTCAAAGAAATCGAAGTTGGTTGACTGATTTTGCTGCATTATATTCCTTAACGAATCTATCATATTGATCTGCTCCATTTCAAATACATTATAGAGTTTTACGTGGAATCCAATGCAACTTATTATGCAGTGAGTTCCACAGAATGTAGAAATAAAAATCATTTAACGGGATCTATTCAAAACATAGAACTTATCTGTAGGACATGCGGATGTATATTTAGGTTGTATACGTGAAGGTTTCTCTATTTAATGTTCTGCAGATAATCTGATGGCAAACTTTCTAAATCCTCTTTTTTATGTTTGTTATCCTTTCTTAGGAAATCTCGAAAAATTCTGTAGAACTGAAATAATTCACACGTATCGCATAAAAAATATAATTAGCGCTTTATCTTCGCCACGCGCTTTCTTTTGAAAACATTTGATGGCTTCAACGTTTCGATGCTTTGTGTTCAAAGCACATCTTCTTAAGTATTTCTTCTAAGAGATTTTCTTCAAAAATAATAATAAACAATATCACTTAACCGGCAAATCCGTTTAAGTCAGAATTCAATTATCCGATATCAGTTGGATCTTCCTAATTGATATTGTCTTCCCCTTCGGGGACGGATGTTTTAAAGTGTCGTAGATAATCATGGATTATTTGATTTTGAATTTCTTTGCTATGACAATATAATGCAGAGACTCAGCAAAACGAATAAAACCAAAGACGTGTAAACACATCATATATGATATTCAAACATATTCAGTGTTGCTCGTTACTGTCCTCAACACAAAAAATGCAGCTGGATTATTTTACAAATAAAACAGAATTACTTAATTACAGGATTTAATCTAATTAATGGATTGAATCTAGTACATCTGAAATGGTCTAAACATAGTTTATTTCAAATAAATCCAATAATTTGATCTTAAAAGAGACAGAATCTTTTATAGCATCCAACGTATTTGTGGAAAACAATCCTTTGGAGGAATAAGAGCAAAATTGAGCAGTATGACAAATTACGTTAAAATATAGTTTCTTTACAACTTTAATCTCGAATTTTTCAAAGTTATTCTTCTATTAAATAATATATTTTGCTAGTGTTCAAACTAATGTACAAAAGCTGTGGTTTTTTAAAAACGACCCAACTGGCCATATTTATTATTAATAATTGCACAATTGTGCAATTTTAAAAAATCACAACTTTTTTAATTATTGGCTGGCGATGTGAAGTTCCCAATTAATGTACAAAAATTTGTTTAGCATAAAAAATTATCAGTAACAATTGCCCTTTTCCTTTGGGTTTGAGAAAAAGTTATTTGTTGAATTATTATATTAAAATGAAAAATAGACAATTTAATTTTTTAATATTGACTACATCAGATGTAATAATGATTTTAGAGCTAAATCAGAGCCTTTATTATCTTATCGGAAATTCGATAATTAGATTGGTGGTCATCGACGAATTGACGGAAAGAACTGTGTCGAAAATACGGAGTATGCGACCATCACCATCTTATTATGTCATTTATGCTAGTACACAGAAAATGGAAGAACTGTTTAAAACGGTAAGCGATATATTTGCATCGGTTTCAGCTTTAAATTATTTGTTTCTAACATTTCAATATATACGATGAGATAATTAAAATACATTATGTCTAAAGTATAAACAGGTATAAAGTAGAAACAATTTTTCAGGCCATTGGTGGTGGACTCGTTAAAAGGGAGGGTATTTGGAATTTAGTATTTACAGACAATAGTTATCACGAGTTTCGATATATTACCGGTAATCTTCAGTTAAATGTTTCATTCATCGTTCTTAGTATGAAGACTGAAATTTGTTGTCGTTTAATGGGTGACGTGACCTGCAACTGCCCCCAAAATTTTAAGGTCAGTTTTAACAAGATGAAAATTTTTATGGAATTAGTCTGCAAACTTTTGCTGTCTTATATGAAAAAATTTATTATCTAGCAAATATGAAAACTATCATTAGTGTATAATTAATGTATTGGCAAATGTTAAAGTAAATTCTTTTATATTCTTTCTTATTAAGAAAAATATTATTTTCCAATAAATGAGTTTATCTATAAAGAAGGATTAAAACGATTAAAAAATTATGTTATGTTAGATATTCCCACATTATTTCAAACGTTTGATCGGCTTGATCGTAAGCTTGATGAGCGATGTTCAAAGAGCGGGTGTAAGTGTAGCTCCAAAGACAGGTCAGTGTGATAAACCCGTTAATTCCACTTCAGCTTCGAACATTACAGCGGAAACATTTAACAAGATTTTAATGACGGTAAGTATTGCCAAAATAAAATCTGTTAAAAGAATAAAGTCTCTCTCTCTCTTTTTCTCTCTCTCTGTCTTAATTTACTCATATTACGTTTATATCAAAGTATTTTCATTTAGAATAAAACACAAAGGTAATTAAGCATGTGCTTAAATAAGTCTACTTTTCTACGTTCTAGAGATTGGACAGTAACGACACTTTCGAATACTTGACAGAGAAGGCGATGATCACTTACAAGGCAGAAATCGAGTTACAATCGGTTAGTCATGGCTACGTAGATGCGCTCGCAACTTGGACGAGACGTACAAAAATTAAAGAAGCAGACGGGAGGAAAATAGAACCAGCCAGGCGATTCTTCCGGATTGGAACGGCACCAGTAAGAACCACATTTCGCTAAAGCTTCGTTTTGTTGCGTTTTATTAAGAAGAAATAACGTTATACATTTAAGCAAGAAATAATTACAAAATGATTATATATTTAAGGTATTTTGTAACGTTAAACGATAATTAGATGCATTGTCAATTTTATCGTTGATTTTATTTAATTTAAAATTAATTAACAAAATTAATTTAGCAATTAGTTATTCTTTTAATCGTACACGAAAAAAAATGAAGTTGCTTCAATTAAACGTCGACGTTATCGATTTGAACGAAAGCATCAGAAAGGTTGTTTTAATAATCCAAATATTTGGATCAAATAATATCCAATTGAATTAACTGTTTATGTTTGTGGCAGCCCGTGACGTCGACGTTTAATTAAAGCAACTTTATTTTGTTCCGTGTATATAAGTTAATTTATAACTTTATTTATATACGTAGAATATTCATATTTTCCAGAATTATTTTGGTGTTTTACCAGTATCGTTAATAACAATAAACGCGAGTGTAGCAAAAGTTAATTTAATGTTGTTCTGATTAATCTGGAATAGGCAGTTCCATGGACTACAGTTAAGAAAGACCCAGCGGGCCACGAAATGCGTGACGACGAAGGAAAGGAAATCTGGGAAGGTTACTGTATAGATTTTGTGAGAAAATTATCCGAGGAGATGCAGTTCGATTACGATCTTGTTATCCCTGAAGATCACGAGTTTGGCAAAAAATTGCCTAATGGCGAATGGAACGGTCTGATAGGTGATCTGGCTAAAGGAGTATGTCTAACTTTTCCAAAATTTTCCGTTCACGTTTAACACGCACCGATGTTTGTCTTTGAATATCACTTTTCTTTCAATATCACATTTAATCATCTATTTGCAATTAATTGCTTCAAGATTGCTAAGTTATTTATTTAAATTGATAGAACGCAGTAAAATTTTCTTTCTTATTTTGTTATATTACGTTATTGACTGCTTTCCGATATTTACTATGCTGAAAATCTACAGAATTTACAATGTCTTTACAATGTAATAGATTCACTCTTTAATGAGAATCTTGTTAAGCTTGATCTTTGCAACATATTTCTTTTGGAGGTTGAAAGTTGTAACAATATAATTAGTTTTGCAGCATAACAATTTTTATAAAATATTTTTATAAAATAATCTTTTTCATAATTATACAATATCAAATTTTTTAAAATTATGATGCAGTATTGCATTTATAAAAGAGAAGGCAAGAATTACATTAAACATCAAACAAATTACAAGAAATGATTATTTTTAATTTCTTTCAATTTTTTATCAAAATATATTATATTAAAATTAATATCTATAATAAATTTGATTATAAAATTGTACAAATCCGAAGAAGGTTTTAAAAATTAAAATAGCTTGACAATATTCTCTGACTATAACAAGTGTATTGATTTATTAATAGGAAACTGATATTGCTGTGGCGGCATTAACAATGACATCGGAGCGAGAAGAAGTCATTGATTTCGTTGCACCCTATTTTGAACAGTCCGGTATACTAATCGGTATGCAATTTACCTAGATTCTTCTTTATAATACAATACGTGTTATATTTTATATAAATATATCTGTAAATTTCTTTTTTCTGTAGTACATTTCGATTATTATTTTATTTGTTTTTCTTTTTCTCTTTCACTTTATAGTATAAGCTCTATTTAGAGCGCGGGAAAAGGGGGTTATAACTCAAGATGTACGTAGATAATTGAGTATAGAACGGATAATTTATGTTAGTTTTTATTTTCAAGTAATGAGAAAGCCAGTCCGTAAAACGTCCCTATTTAAGTTCATGACGGTACTGAGACTTGAAGTCTGGCTAAGTATCGTGGGAGCTTTAACTTTGACCGGTATCATGATTTGGATATTAGATAAATATTCACCATACAGTGCAAGAAACAATAAACGACTTTACCCCTATCCTTGTCGGTACGTAACTCATAATACTTTTATTTTTGCTGTTTTATATTTATTCTGTTATACTGTATATTACAAATTAGCAGCTATTTCATATGTTAAATGTATTTTGCCATATTTAGCGCGACAATAATTTGACTTTTATAATATATCTGAAAATTTTTATCTTTCTTCTCCCTTTTTATTGTGTCTAACAAGTAGATTCTACTTTTCAGAGAATTCACATTAAAGGAGAGCTTTTGGTTCGCATTGACATCTTTTACGCCGCAGGGCGGTGGCGAAGCTCCAAAAGCGTTATCAAGCAGGACACTGGTTGCGGCCTATTGGCTATTCGTTGTACTGATGCTCGCGACTTTTACCGCAAACTTAGCTGCTTTCCTTACTGTGGAAAGAATGCAGGTATATTTCTCTTATTATACGCATATCATATTTATCCGAGATTTTCTTTTATTTAATTTGAACAGTAGGAGGTATTGCTCAAAATATTGATCTTCTATAAGAATAATCTCCTGTAAGATCTTCTATAAGAATTTCTCCCGCACTAATATTCGTATGTATATTTTATTACATAGTCACCTGTGCAATCGTTGGAGCAATTGGCAAGACAATCACGCATAAATTATACCGTTCTGGCCAATTCTAGTGCTCATCAATATTTCATAAACATGAAAAATGCCGAGGATAAGCTTTATACGTGCGTAAAACAAATGTCATTTTCTTATGAAATACGTTGTTAAGGTCAACAATATTATGCATATTACTTGTTTGTAGAGTATGGAAAGAAATTACGTTAAATAGCACCAGCGATCAAGTAGAATACCGTGTTTGGGATTATCCAATAAAAGAACAATACGGTCATATTCTGCAAGCCATTACTCAAGTCGGGCCGGTTAAGACTACCGAGGATGGTTTCAGGAAGGTACAAAAAAAAAGAAGAAGAAAAATTTTGAGAAATTGTGACGGCGCGACAGTAATTATTTAGTTGGAGTGCATTTGATACTTTTCAGGTTATAGAAAGCGAAAATGCCGAGTTTGCGTTCATTCATGATTCATCGGAGATAAAATACGAAGTAACGAAGAACTGCAATTTAACGGAAGTAGGCGAAGTATTTGCCGAGCAGCCGTATGCTATTGCCGTGCAGCAAGGCAGTCATTTGCAGGAAGAAATAAGCAGAAAGTCTTTGATCGATTTTTTCTACTTCTCTTATTCTCTATTGCGCTTAATTCATTCACTTTCCAATTAAATACTTTCGATTATCTTCAGCGTTGTAGTTGCGTGTTGTATTTGGATGTGTCTTATTGTAGTTGGATATTTTTAACTCATAAGTTTTTATGTAATCGTACTAGATATACAGTTGACAGATCTAGAACAGCAAATACGATACATATATAGTAACAATCTATAACAGCAAAAAGTTATTTTCATGTATAGTTATTAATGATTATATTATATTTGGAGAGAATGGATTAAGCAGCACAGATTATGCATAAGTGTAATATTGTTTTCTCGTGATCGTCACCCTATGCGACAAATATCCGACATAAGTAATATTACTTTCAGGATACTCGATTTACAGAAAGACAGATACTTTGAGACACTGGCAGCCAAATATTGGAATCAAACGTTGAAATCCCATTGTCCGAATTCCGATGACAATGAGGGAATTACGTTAGAGAGTTTGGGTTTGTTGTCATTTCTTATACATCACTAAATTAGATATTATATAAATATAATATACACAAAAGAAGATACATAAATTTAATTAAAATTATTATTGATCGGAACAATTGTAATTGCGTATAATAATATTTCACAGTTAGCTATTATATTATTAATATATTTAATATTTCTTTTTTCTAGATAATCCAAATTTTTTATATGTAATCAATATTTTTTATATAGGAGGTGTATTCATTGCGACTTTGTTTGGACTGGCATTGGCGATGATAACTTTGGCCGGTGAAGTTCTTTACTATCGAAAACGTGGAGCTTCGCAGAAAGGAAAGCCGAATGACAAAAGGACGATCAAAGATGCTGAGAATGACAAGATCTTGCAGAAAATCGCATCAAAGCTTCAAATGAAGCCTGCGCCTACCGACGCAGTTTTTGGCAAACAGCTTAGCCACACGCCGCGTGTTTCACACATTTCTGTTTATCCACGGCATTTCCCTAAAGAATGAACCAAACTTTCAACGATGATCCATTGTATTACAGACTCGCAAATCATTTCTGGTTAATCGATGTGTTTTTCAGAGTTTTCTCTTTTTCAATCACACTTTTAATACTTAGAAATTATCACAAAAGTCAATAAGTAGAGTTTAAGGTAAATTAAACGTATTACGGTTAGTGTATTTGTCAAAAGTTAGTTGTATTTAGACAATATTATTTTATTATAAAATAATTATTAATTAACAAAGTATCGTACAGAAAATTGAATTTAAATGATTGATTATTTATATTTGTTCAAAATTGCATGAAAAAATTGTCAAAATTATGTTTGAAATGTGTTTCACTTACACTGATAAATAAATAGATACTCTAGTTTTGTTATAATAAAATAGTTCAATTTTAATTAATTGTCACTCTGATTATAAAATGTTGTATTAGTCCATGTTTTTAATTAAATATAATATACATTTATTAAAAGAGATATACAATATGCTTCTTTTTAAGATATTTATATAGGGGAGACCGGGGCGATGTCGACAGTATTTTTTCGGTGCCGATTTTTAACAACAAAATAAATAATTTTAGTTAAATGTGGTATACCGTTGTAAAGAGTGAACCCTTAGCTACAAAATTTATATAGGAAATTTTGGTCTACGTCGCTTTGTTTAACCGGTATAGAGTAAAGACGATAAAGGTGGAAAAATTGAAATGTCAAAAATGCCGGGGCAGAATCGTCACTCCATAAATACATAATTCCGATTATGAAAACTGATATAGGATACATTTTATTAATTATTTGTTAATAAAACAATGTAAACATTTATTAATTAAAGTGTTAAAATGTTTCATTATTTTGTGTTTGTGTGTGTGTGTACGGATTCTATGACTCAAGAACTAATCAACCAAATATTAAAGAATTATATATGAAATAGGGGTAGAAAAGACTGAAAAATATAATAAAATTAGAAAATTTGCCAATATTATAAAAGTCCACCCCTGTGGCTTGGTGACCACTTTGCCCCGAACACAAGTTTCAAGTTTGTTTGCTCACGAAATATTAGACATCAACGATAATGAAAAAACTTCACTGAATTCGTGTTCAGCATGCATTGCTCTTTAGAATCACGTACCTCGAGATTTGGAGAGCAAATATTATTGTAGATATTACAAATTTTCCACGCGCAGAAAATTTTACTTTCACCTTCCGAAAACACGTTTGCCCTCGTAAAAATCATAACGCGGCAGGTAACCTCCCGAAACTCCGGCGGTCACATAGGTACCATAAGCAGCGTTTACAATGTTAATGGCGAGTTCGCAAAATATACAGATTTCGAGATATTTGATTTGACGATTTCACCCCGACGACATCTTCGCCCCGGTCTCTTCTACTATTTAAAAAATATTAATAAATATGCCGAATGTCCTATTTAACTTTTTTCTTTGAGACTAAAAGATAGTAACAAAATAGTTTTTAGCATTTTAATGTTCTTTGGTGTTTTATCTTTAAATACAGCTCTGTGTTCTTTTCATAATTAATCGATTATTCTTATCATTCTACGTACAAAGTACTAAAAGTAGAATAGTTTATGAATAATTTTATATTTTGTCAAAATGCATCAGAATAAAATACGAAATCTTCTGAAACAGCCACTCTTTCGGGCGATGACCTTAGTACTTTTTCACATAGAATGACAAAGAAGATAGAAAAAACATAAAGAAAACATTCAAAAACGGAATAAGAATCCGACAGCGGTATCTCATATATCGCACAAAAAGCCTCAGTAAATACTAAAATAACAAATAATAATTTCATCCTTAACAGATTTGACGCGAAAGAAAAAGCTTGTATAATGTCTCAGGTGGTATACTATATATTTTGACAAACTATTGCACTGGAACGGAAATATTTACAATGATACGCGCGGTCAATGATCCACGAATACTTTCACATTGTATATAGTTTTGCTTCTTGTGCATAAGTATAGGCAGAAACGATAATATTCATTTCATTAACAATTTAATATCACTTTAATTTTTTGACTATTATTTTATTAAAAATTTCGAGAATGTTTTGAGTAATCATTTATAGTCTGTTATTGTTGATAAATAATAGATCTTTAATAATTTCACTCTTAAGAAATATATTTAATTAATAATAATTGCGAATACTAATTCATATTGATGAATTTATACAGAGCGAAGATGTAATTTTCTTATACTATAGTACATTAATAAATTATCAAAACTTATAATACAATGTAAATGTCTTTTAAAGTAAACGGTTGCGATTGTGGATTCATTATTAGTAAAAGTCATTGCTCTATCTTTCTTTTTCCATCGATGTAATTGTACATATCCTATAATCTCATTATTCTCACTAGTTTTCGTCGTAAGCGCCGAGCGCCGAGTTACGTAAATAAAAGCAAAAGTAGTTTAGGTAATCGGTCGATTGTTTCGATCACTTCGGTTGGAGCGCGTCACGGTTGGTGAATTTTTCTAACAAAAGAATAAAGGTTTATGCTAGGTAGGGAATATCTGTTATTTACCACAAGTCAATATAAAGGCTTTCACACGAAGACGCGATCACTTGATGAGAAAGTGATGTAGATCGTGGTTATCCTATTGGAATCGAAAATACAAATCCATTCGCGAGTTCCGCAGAAGACGATCGATGGTTTTCGAAAATGGCTTGCTGTAAGGTCAGTGAAAGAAAAATATTTAGAATATAGATTCAATATTGCATTTAATTAATTGTATTCGTATAATATAACATTTCTTTCACTTATATGTGCAACTATATATTTTTTTAGATGCAATTTTTTTTACATTAATTAATTAATTTTATTATTTTAAAAGTATTAAAGCATGGTTATCGCAAAAAATAAGTATTTTCGATGAAATAGTTATTTTCCAACGAAATATCTTACATTTTACGTTAAAATATGTCAAAATATAATATTTTTCGTAAATACATAATTTTTTGATAACTTTTATATGTATATTAAATGACTGACTGTGAGATGAGGAGAAAAAAATAAATTCTATTAAAAAATTATATGGTTTTATTAAAATAAATAGATAAAACTGACATTTTATTAAAAAACTTTTTCTCCCATGCACACACAACGTTCACCAAGCAAGTAACATTCTCATATTTTTTTAGATAAATTAGTTTTCAGCTTTCTTCATATCAGTATGAGGTACCTACTCTACTAATATTTTGGAATCATGCAAAAGTCAAGTATTTTTTGTAAAGTGAAGATAACAAAAAACAGACAGGAGATATTCTTTCTTTGTTTGCACCTTTTTTAAGCTTTTTAAAAGAAGAAATTCTAAAATGCAAATATAATTTAATAATTTTGAATTTTGGTATAGATGTGAAATTTGATCAATATATTTAAAAAATTCTTGCAGATTTTAGAAAAATCGAACAGAGATTTGCATAATGCTAATTAGCTCTGTTTTAAGAAGACAAAGAAAGAAAAATATTTTATTATTCCTTTATTACTCAAAGACAAGAAGGATGTTTTAAAAAATCAAAATTAATTGCATTATTTTTGTTGGAAATTAACTTCTTAAAAAAGAAAATATTAAAAGTATTGCTTAATTATTAATTATATATATGTATACATATAATTATTAATATACATATTATTAATATATTAGATGTCACATATATTATAATATAATATAAAAATTAATTAAAAAATACAAGATTTGCAGTTGTCTTTTGTATTATTTTTTTTAGACAAAGAAAATTTTTCAAAATGCTCAAACTTATTACCATTAAAATATTATTCGCTTATTGTTCGTAGTGATAAACACTTCAAGCGGGAAAAAGGTACATAAGATTATTTTTTAGGATATTTTGCATATACATATAATGTCTAGGAATTTATTATTGTTATATTGAACAAAATGAATATTTTTTATTGCTATTATTATTATTTGAATAAATCAGATAAATATTTTCTTATACACTTGCAGATATATCTAACGCTATCAGCTCTAATTACTTGTCACGTAAGTGCAAATTATGAGTACGAGCGTGCGAAAAGTTTGAGCACAGAGGGCACATCGTATCCTTGGTATAAGCAGTATGAAGTTTACGAGAGTGCTCCTTCTGAGATTCTGCCTCATTATAATTTGTATGGATTTAAAGATCGACCTGTAGGTCATTCCGGGAGTCCAACTGAACATTTCCCGATTATTAAGAAAGAACCTATCGAAGAGAAAAACTTGAAGAAGATTCCATTTTATGCGTTCACTAACAAAGATTCTACAAGGTACAAGGAATTGACTCCTAATTTTGGAATTGCGCATTGTCAAGAGATTAAGGTGAAATCGACCGGAAAGAATGGTGAACCAAGGAAAGGCATTTCGACTTGCTACAATTGCAAGGATCCAAAAACTAAATCCACATACGAACGTTGTTTATACAATAGTCAGCCAGAAGAGAGCACATCCGCTAATACGAAGGTAGAACGTTATCTATCCGCGCCTGCTAGCTTCAGATATCGAAGGTAATGATATTAAAGTATTTTTCGAACACATGTAAAAATGTCATGCTTGACAACTTATTGAAAATTTGTTAAAACTTAATATTTTAAATCTGAAGAAACAATTTTAACAATTTAATATTCATGTTATAGTTACGGTATATAATAATAACGCGCTCGGAAAGTTTAATCCAATTCGAAACTTAATTGTATATAAAAAAAAATGAAAGACGCTAAGTGCACGCGCCAATTAGATATTTGAACCAGTTTGAACTGAAATTAAAAAACCTAAATAGCTTTTTTATAAATAGGTATATACTAATTATTGTGTAGAGTTTAATATTCTGACATTTTAAAAGAATTATATAATTAAAAACTAAAATCTAAATATCCAAAAGATTTTTTTAGAAATTAGTTTTTTCAAAAAGTCATAATTTTTTCGAAAGCCAAAATAAAAAAATTGTTTTTAATAAATTGCAATAAATAATTCATATTAAAACAAAAAATACTATGGTTTTGTGTTTTAGTATAAATCTTTAGAAGTTACATTGCCATTTAAAATGTAGGGAGATTATAGAAAGTTATATAAAAATATTTTAAATGTCAAAATATTTTACTTTTTATTCGATCCATTAGATATAATCTTTAAATAAAACATATATACATTGGAGTGTTACAATGGAACAGAAATGATAATGTTGGAATCTGATACAAATCCACCCGGTCAGTTTCTGCTATCACTATCATTACTATTATTTATTATTATAGGTCCAATTTCGAAAGAAATAAAAATAATTATGGACAACTACGGAGTCCTTACCGGTTCAATGATGAATATTTCACTGATGCCAGTCATGACGTACCGGCTGCATACAAAAACAAGGGAGAAAAATGCGATAAGGTCGTGAAAGATTCCATGGTGTGCATGGTGTGCAAGGATGCTAAGACCAATGGCAAATACGAGCAGTGCTCGTATGTAAGGCAGCCACATGAGAAAGCATACTCCTATGCCAAATCTAGTTCATTTGGAAAACCTCGGGAAAGCGATGGCGATGAACGTTCCGAGTCAACTTCTCATTCCGAAGATGACGAGGCAGACGAGGAGTCTAATGAGCAAACAGATCGTAGTCCTAGTACCGTAGAGCCTCGTGAGTACTCTTATCCTAGCGAGGACTATTCCGAGAAGGCTTCGACAGTGGACAAACGGGATGAAGTGCAGGATGATCCTTCAGCAGATTGTAAACAGATAGAGAAGGATTCCAAGACCTGCACGGTGTGCAAGGACTCTAAGACAGGCGGTACTTATGAAAAATGCACCTACAATTATCAACCCAGCGATAAGTTATATAAATACAGCAAATCGAAAAGCTTTGGATATCCGGGTAAAACCTCGGATTCTACACGGGATTTAAATAAGACTCAAACATCGGAAAAATCGAAGGATTTTGATTATCCGCAAAGTTCCGATTCTACGCACGATTATTCAGGTGAGATCTTATTTTATGTTAACTCCTAAAACACAGTTTAACAAAATTAATTATTTTCTAATTTGAAAATTATTTATTTCCTTAAATAATATTCGCGTAGTTCTTTTAATATTGACAAAGAGACTTCGCGAACTGTCTATATTTGTCAATTATTTATGGAAACTTGTGCGCAAATTTTTCTGGTCACTGAATACAAACACTAAATTAAAAAAATGTAAAATAATATATTTTTTTAAGAAAATGTAATCTCAAATATCTCAAGATTATAATGCGATGAGCATTTTTAAAGTCAACATCGTATACCTATATATTAAAAAATTATAAAATTAAATAATAATTATTATATCCTCTTTGGGTATTATTTTCATTGAACTGAATAGTCTAATTTTGAGGAGCATATTAAATGATGCTTTCACTCTTAAAGTATATTCTTTAAAAAATCCAAGTTATGCAATATTTGCGCATGTATAACATATATGTATAATGTAACGGAGTATATTATAGCTATAGCATAAATTATTCAATTTCTAAAATACAGAAATTTTCTATTGCAATAGTACTTTAAAGAATGTATGTATCTACATATGTACTGATTTTACAGATAAATCGGAACCCTCTACTTATCCACGGAGATCCGACAGAGCCGGAGAAGCTCAAAAAGTCTCGAATGATTCCGACGGTACATCTCACGGTTCATCCGGCGACTACAGTAGCGATTACTCCAATCCCGAAGAATCGAGCGACTACCAATTTCCATCGCGTAACAACGACCACGAATCTTACGAAAGCCAAAAGACACCTTCCTCGAAACCTGTTTCGGAGCATTACTCCGAAAATATCGACGCGAATAATTGTAAAACGATTCAGAAGGATTCAATGACGTGCAAGGTTTGCAAGGATCCAGAAACAGGCAACGATTTCGAACAGTGTTCGTACTCGTATCAGCCCAGTGACAAGCTCTATTCTTATAGTAAATCCAGCTCATTTGGCAATCCAGAGAACGATAAATCCGAGCAAACGTCGCACGAAGACGAGCACCCATCGGACAGTTCTGAGACTACAAAGAAGTCTTACGACGAATACGTTCCAGGACAAGCTTACGAGGCTTCGACAGCGGATGAAACAAGGTCCAAGGATGATGCGGAAGAGAAGAAAGAAGCGGAAGCCGGATACCTGGACACTGTTAAAAAGAAGGCCGAGATCGAGGAGTTCATGCAGAAATTTCGGAAGGAGGATCGATCGAGATGTAAGAAGATCATGCGCGATAAAATGACTTGCTACCAGTGCGTCGACGACGAAGGCTATCAAAAGGAGGAATGCGCATTTGTCACCGGACGCGAGCCCGACAAAGATCAGCTCGTGTTTCACGAGACGAAAGAATTTCAAGTTGATGCCGCACCGCGAAATATTCGCGACTTCAAACCTACAAGCTCGAGGAAAACGAAGGCCGCGCGGGTAGAGTCTTTGGAGCCCAGCGCGTCCGCCAGTAGAAATACTTACGTTAGACTGGAGAAGCCGGACAATGAATATCCTGACGAAGCGTCTCATACGGCGGAGGAGACGAAGGAGGCCGAGCCGTATGATTACACGTCGGAAACAAGAGCTAAATACGACAAGGTCCTTAAATTAACTCTTCCGGCGTACATGTTTACTACATCGGAGCACGAAGCGGCGTTTGACGAGATCGTAGCTTCCAGCCATAATGATAATTAGGCATTTGTTGGCACTATTATTGCTTCTTCTTATCATCACCTATCCTATTACCTTTTATCTTCAAATTGGAAATTTCTCGGTACAAGACATTCTACTCGAGCGTTTCCATTGTACTTGAGAATGTTAGCATTAATTATATATCTTCGTTTATCTAGTTTATAGCATTTAGAATTTATTTCAGTATACATGACTTGATATTTATAATTAAAACAAATACTTATCGATGCAATGTAATCATTTAGTTTATGTAATTATAACTTGCTAAGACATTGCATCGCGAATTTAATATTACGCAATTGTCGTAAATATTTCTAATTAAACATCTAATAGAGTCTGTCGTAATTAGTAGTCGTAAGAACAGACTTGCGAAATATTTAAAATTGAAAAATTCTGTGTTTAAAGTTTTCAATTTTTCGTACAGACCTCTCTATCCCCACTTCTTGTTCGCATAAAAATATTCAAAATACAGAATAATTTCATACGGTCCAGAAGCTGTTTTTCTAGTTAATATGATATTTTATATTCGGGATACATCATATCCCGAATATCCACGTAGTCTGTAAAAGTCCTAGCTGTGAAAAGAAATTATGGAGCAGTGAAAATTAATCAGCAATTTCAAATTGGACTTACATGCCTTTCTCAAGGATAATTTTACACTTAAATATGCATTTTAATACTCATATAATATATATGTCGCAGCCTTATTGTAAAATCAGCCTTTTTGCAAAACGGCGCCCATTTGCGAAAGGATTGATCGTTTCTCTAATAAAACTGACGCATTTTAGATTTTTTGCAAAGTGCCTAGCCTAGCACCATGTGTGCCAAAAAGCCTAAAGTGGCGTTTAGTCTTATTGGGAAACGATCGTGCTATCGCAAAAAGGGCGCCTTATTGCAAAAAGGCTGATTTTGCAATAAGGCTGCGACATATACAATGATCTTTATGTGGATCAATGACAAGTGGATTGAGATTATTCGGCATACCTGACTGACGGTATCGCGAATAATAGGAAATACGTTGCCTCGTACATATCACGATCTTAAAATAGACACGAGCTATTTTGGCGAGCAGCGGCGGGACGGCCGCGCCGGCGAGCGGCGAAAGACGCGGTCGGGCGCGCGGTGGACCAGCGCGCGAGAGCAACGCAATGCGGCGATCAAATCGGTAAAGATGTAAGACGGTGGAGTCACATCGTCAGCTCTTGCGTGCCAGTCTGTAAAGTCACGACGAGGTCTGAGCACCAAGCGAATCGAAGCAACGGTCTGTAGTAGCTGCGGGCGCGCGCTAGTGTCGGCATCGTTGCGCTGCTCGTATCCCTTTTTAATATCCGCCTTCTCCTCCAACTTTTGGAATCCCAAAAGTAGTATAGAGAACCGGTTTCTTTCTCTCTCTCTCTCTCTCTCTCCTTCTCTCTCTTTCTCTTTCTCTCTCGGCTAGTGAGTAGCGGCATAAGCCAGCGTACGAAATCGACAGTCAGTGAATTACGAAATTATCCTGGATATGAACTCTTCGACACTCGTCGGGTAAGATTTTATCATTTACTCCGAATTGCGAATCGGTCGTTGAAACGCGCGCGGCTCCTCGAGCGGCCTGACATATCCTTCTTATATTCTTTAAATCGCTAGAAATAAAAACTTGTTCCAACAAGGACGAGTACTTATACGTTAGAAAAGAAAGAAGGAGGAACAATGGGACTACTCCCTACGTAAGAGAAACGAAAAAAAGAAAAGAAAAAAGTTGTCGGGACGAATACTTAAAATTTGGCCGGTCTGACAATTAGCATTAAGTTCAAGCTTAATCCATAAGCACTAAATTGAATATTGAGTTATCCTCAATTTATGATACTAATGCATTGGAATTGCGATTAAAATCTTAAAATAAATATCAGTTACATTAAAAATCGAAAATTATATTTTATATAATGTTTATATTTTGTCGACACACACACCCAAAATTAAAAGGGAGACAGACCTCGTGGAAGCAGGAGAGATGGAACTCGTTTTTCGATCGTCTGTATTGGATCGAGCGTCGCAAGGCCAGATCGGCCTTGCCGTGTCGCGTTTCAAGGAGGACACATATTTCACCGTGAAGAAACGAGTGATGCTCGTTCTGGACGAAAAGATTCGATTTGAAGCGCAGCTTTTTCACGAATCGGCGCATTTTTGCGCCCAGTCAGGAAAATGCCACGCGCGCACTTCGGTGCACATTTCAGGCAAAGAGATATCTCTTTTTCGGGTAAAGAAAATCGCTTAGATCGGGCTATATGATAGGTACTCTCGATTAAAAACGCAAGTATAGCTGCATAAAAATTAAAATACTTTCTTACATTATTAACAATAGTATTTTAATTCTTATGCATGGCAGCTAAGGTTTTTAAATCTTGAGTTTTTCATCTTTATGGTTAATTTCGAAAAGTCTCTTCATTCGATACACGTCGATTGTGAGACGATCACACATTTACCGCGGTGTTAGAAATCCTAAAAATAAAATGATTGTAAGCGTTTTAATATGTGAGGTTTCACTGCGCAAGTCCGCCCGTGCTAAAATTACTCTCGCTCGTGTATCTACCTAAATACACTTCTACTTGCTGCGGCTCATTGGCTGGGTTCCGAGCGTTACGGTGTGGCCGCCATCGGCATGACCGATTTGATTCGCCATGACCGAAACTTTTCCGAGAAACTTACGCTCCGAGCAAATGGTACTTTGCACAGTTTGTGACAACATGCCGCGGAAGAGAATAAAAAAAATATTTAAAGTCAAATCAGTCTTTTTAAAAAGATTTTTATAAGCGATAAGCCGCTGAAAATTTTTAAATATATATTAAAGCAGTAAATTGCTGAGATTCTATAAACTTCACGGTGATTAAAATTAAAAAAAAAATTAAAAATTAAAAACAAACTTTTATTTGTAGTAATCATATATTAGTTAACGTATTAGTTAACGATGTTGATAAAAGGCCGGTATACACCAATATCGCAAGTGGTTTATTTATGCCAAAGTAACGTAGAAGAAGTTGGCAAATTTTCCACGAGAAGCACTGCCTTTTTCAACGAAGCATCTCTGAATCTGCTGAAATCGCGAGTCACGTGCCGTAATGGTCGTGCCAAGATAAAAACGCCTGCGCTCCGACACAGTATTAGACGACTCCAAAATTCTATTATTAAAATTTTCAGCTTCTTCTATTTATTGCTAGAGAAGAGTTTTGCTTGATTCGTGAATGAATTATTTGCATGGTCGTATGTAACTATCAATGAAATTAATGTATTCTGCACATTATTCGCTTTCGATACTCTGTAATTTGAATTTTATATATGTTAGACTTTTTATTATCGAATATCTTATTGAAAAATTTGCATATAAAAAACTATCTATACAAATGTTTTATTATTTCCAGACGTATAAATATATACGTTAAATTATTATAAATACATTTTCAATCATTATTACTCCGATTTTATCGATACTTATTTGCAAGGATTTATTACTTTGAGAATTGACACGATTTTACTTAGAAATTACATTGAGAAAGAAGTTACTGTATAAAAATAAATCAACAAAATATACATACATAATTTCGGGTCTAAGAAAAGTTTTCAATGAAATTGCCCATACTTATTTTACAATCTTTTTTCACATCATTTTTCGCATATGTGGAAAGTTTTTAAATAATTGTTTCTCTTAATTCTTTGACAATAATATTGTCAATGATGTATGACGACCTACATTTACACAACTGTAAGATACTTTCTGATCGCACTACGATTTCTCAGCGGTCAGTGTTGTTTAATCCTTTTAAAGGAATGTCTGACCGTATTATCCTAAAAGACATTTTAATCAGCTTTCGTCGAATTGCACGTAGTTTTCGATCGACAGAAGCAACGCGAATGACTAATTTTTTCATCAATTTCGTCAATTTAATTGTCGCGATGGTTTCACACATGTGTGGCACACGAAAGCGCCGGCAAATCTTGCTATTATCATGCGAATTAATAATTTTATGAAGTAATTAAAGATTTTTTGTAAACTCTCAAATGTTTGAATTTTTAATTGTTTGAAAATTCAATCGCAATTACTACAATTTGTATAAATTATGTTAAATTGTATATTAAACTTGTGCGTATATATGAAATGTGAATGTACGTACGTGCGCAAAGCATGAATACACACAAGATGACTCATCTTTGAAGTAGTTGCATTCCAGTGATAAGATAGCACTGTCTCATGCGAACGAATAAGAGTGGATTAATTATTCCTTCCACAGATGTTTTCGAGAAAAAAACATTTCGCGAGAAAACGATTCTTATTTTATCTGAATGTATTATAGTAAATCTGTATTTTATGTATTGCAGGAAACAGGTTTTAGCCTGAATGTGACGATTAATATGTTTAAATTATAGTAAAATTACAGTTTGTGTTACACGAAAAAGAAATATTATTACGCACTGTATAACAGTGTAAAATTATATTTTTATTTTATAAAAAAAATATATTAAAATTATATAATAAAATGTATAATTCAGAAAATTTAGATTTTCGTCTATGTAATAAAGATATATTGATTTATGAAGAGGCTATTTTATGATACATTTGATATCTCTGTTCATTCAAAACTCCTAAGTAGTCTCCATTATATGCTTAGCTAAAAGAACATATTACGTGACTATAACTTTATATTCAGATTAATAAACTATTTATTTTTTATTTACAGAAATCCGAATGTCATGGTTGCAGGTATGTACACATGTCATATTTCTTTCTATGACAGAAAGAGATAAATATAAATTCTTTATATTACAATTAAAAGTGATATATTTATAAATAATAAATAATCGTCTTTACGCTCGCGCGTAGCAAATACAATGGTAACAAATAATAAGATTAAGTATTGACGCTTTAAGCATTAGTGAAGTTACATTTACTAATCGTAAGTTTACATTAGAGCAAAGTCAATTAATTACATCGCTTCTTTATATATTATATTGTACTTTGCCTAATCTGTAGCATGATTTCAGGGCCACCTCCACCGCCACCTCCTCCACCTCCTGTTTCTGGTCAATTACCGGCTATGAGGATAAATACCACCGAGGTAAGATATAATTTTTACAGAACAATTATATATTATCCTCTCTAAAAAAAGGCGTGCAAATAAGTCGAATCTCGTATATATCGTGCGTGCCTGCAGTCGAATCTCGAATATATTGCCTCTTTTCCCCGATGCCTATTGATTCTCTTGCTGCGCTTGCGTTAGTTTTGACATGGTTGTGTATATTAAGGGGATAATAGTGTAATAGTAACAGTATAATATTAAGGCTAAATAACGCGCGCAAAGCGCACGTCTGTGATGTCTAGTAATATTGAAATTTGTATTATAAATTCCTGAATATTACCAAAGTATTTATTTAAAATTGTTTTTCTTTAAAATTTTTTATTATATTTATAAAATTAAGTTGTTTAGAAGAGATAAGAAGCACTCGGCAGCTCATTGCTAAAACGCGAACTTCAGGAGTAATAATTTTCTACTACAAAATGAAGAAAAAAATTGTAATGAAATCTAAACGCTAAGTTCGTTATACATCATCGAAATAATCGCAAAAATTCGAAATTTTATATACGTGAAAGAAGATTGCGATTTAAATAAATACTTTCAATAGAATCTTCAATAGAATCTTCCCTCAAACTTAAACTTGTTTGTCTAAAATTGAAATTATGCAAATATTTTGTTGATGCATAAATTTGTATTTATCGTTGATATAATGTACTTGGCAGCAGTAAAAATTCAGTTATATTGCCTAACTATTAGCTAATAATTTATCTGATGATACTTTTCGATTCGCGGCACACAGAACGCAACAGCAAAGAGGCCACAGGTGGTTAGCAACGATGTTTACGAGCCGCCGGCAGCCATCCAGAATGCCATGCTAACGAAAGATAAGAAACCCTTCACTTATACCCCGGGTATGGGTGGCAAATTAGATCTCTCGCAGATTCGCAGTCCACGAATGGCGAGAAGAGTGGCGAAAAATGCTAATGACGAAGGTATAGAGGGGCCGCCAAAATCTGCTATCGAGCAACCAAAGCAATCGCCCGCAGTTTCTCCCGCAGTGAATCTCTTGGTGCCTCAGGTCGCGGTGCCTGTTTTTCCTTCCAATGTACCACCTCAGCCTCCCACTAGGATGTCACAATCACCTTCAGTCAATAGAACATTGTCGAACGGTAATTATTCATTTATGTCTTTTCTCTTTCACTCGAAATGATTGTACAATATACGGGATGTCTCACAATACGTTAATAACGTGTTCCGAATGTCAATTAATGTGTCAAAAATCTTAAAACAAAAAAAATCAGTCAGTCACAATCGGGTTTGAGTTGTAAATAATCGGTGATTTAGCGTAATATATGCGCACTCAGATCGAAAACAAAATATTATACAATATTATATGTACCTACATTGCATATGTATATCATGAAAATGATATAATGATAATTTTGATCGATTTATAACTTAAAATCTATTATGATATTGACATTTAGAATTTTTTCTATATCAATTGATCGCTATGAAATTATAATGGAAGTAAGAAACGTTTGAATAATTCTCCTAGCTGTAGACAAGCAAGCGGAACCAGCAAGGAACATTATGAAGGTGGATACGAAAATAGTACCGATCACAGTCACATCGAGTCAGTCGAGCACTCCTGAAAGTCCGAGCACCCCGACCCAAGTCACTTTAGCTAAGGCTCCTACACCTTGGCTGCAAAATAAAAACAAGCCTCAGGAAGAATTGCCCGAATGGGCTAAACGCACAAGTGCCAATAAAACTGTTGGCAGCGATCCTTCAGAGGACGTGGTCTCTCCAATTTACGTTCAAGTTCAGCAATCGTCTCCGCAATGTTCGCAACCGAAACCAAATCAAGAGCAAAAGCAATATTCGATTCCGCAGCATCAACAAACGAGACCGCAACAGTTATCTCAACAGCCGCAGCAGCAGAGGCGGAATGTCAATCCTGTAACGTCACAACAAACTAATCCGCAATCGCAACACGTTATACCTATCCGAGTAAGTTGGTTAAAATTAATTTCTAAAATACATCTAATTTTCTATAAAATACCTACATCCAATATTTTTTCAATGCTACGATATTCTTTAGATCGATGATAGACCATCGGTATTTGATGTGAAGCGTGAATCTGGTCATCATCAGTTTAAACAGCCTCCAACTCTTCATCATCAGCAACGATGGGGCCAAGCGCCCGCGCAACATACCGTGGAGAATCAGGCGCATAATTATCCGCAGAATCAAAAGCAGCCTCAGATTTATGCTACACCTCGGCCAGAACAACCGGTTGGAACAACTTACATCATCCCCCTTGTAGTGGAAGGTAGCGAGAAGAGAACGATGCCACCAAATACGGCAGTAAGAGTGTAAGTTGATGATTAAATTAAATAGACCTATTCGCGCGCGCGTAAAGATTACTTAAGAAGAATAAATACGTACTTTGATGTACTATGTGAGATGAAATTGATATATGCAATCGAGCCTATTTTATTAACTATCGCGTGGCACAAGATTTAATCAGCGCATATATCATTAAATTAAAATTATTAACCTGACTCAATCTAACTCACCCCTTTATCCGTTAAAAAGAATATCCACTGAGGATGAATACGTCCAAGTTTATATTTGTCTAAAAAATTATTTCTCAAATAAGTATCACGTATCGAAAAACTTTTAACGAATTTGTCACTTATGTATAATGTTTGCAATTTTATTTTAATTATTAATTACAAATGAATTCTTGGGACAGTGTGCAACAACGGAGTCCCGATATTATTCAGCAACAAGAGCCTGGCCCGATTCAATCGCGATCATTTCGTGTCCTTCAAAAGATAACGGACACGGATGAATCCAACGATGTTGGTTCAGAACAAATACGTAAAATGGAATTAAGCGAAGATGAAAAGCTACTCATGAATAAATTTAAAGAACAAGGTAGAACAACATTATTTATGCATCTACCATTTTGATTTTTTGTTACAATGATATATCCGTACTGTACATGGAAATGTATTTGTCAAATATGTTCATTGTATAACATTTATGTTAACTATCAATAATGGTAATTAATATAACGTTAAGTATTTTTTAATAAAATTTTTTAAAGGATAATTTATTTAAATTTTTAAATTAAATCATCGCTTAAAAATATTTATATTATATTTTACAGTCGACCATGAGACTTATCTCCATCAAGAGAAAGATCCGAGATATCGTGGTGCGGCAATACCTTCACGAGCTTTCCGTTTTTTACAAAATATGACAGAGACGAATGATAACTCAGTTTCCGCTGGTAAGATTGTTTTATATACAGGATATTCTTATTTAAAAACTTTACTTGCATTAATGCTGAATCTCATGAAGAATAATATACAAACACATCGTAATCTCTCTCTTGTTTCTTAAATCAATCAAACCTGAGGCCTAAACAATAAAGATTAGATATGGCAAATATAAACAATACGAGAATTTTTACTTTATATGTTGCAGCGCCACATAATGTACAAAACGTTGCAAATAAGCGGCAAAATAGAAATTCTAAGTCGTTCGGTAAGTACGCGTAAAAACAAGTTTTGCTTTCTCAACTCGATGAAAATAATTATGAAATATAATAAATTTGGCTTGTTACAAATACAGAAGAGACACAGGCAAACTTGCCGCCTAGCCAACAACAAGTACCAGAACCGAAGAAATACACGGGTAGTGCAATTCCTTCTCGATCCTTCAGGATATTACAAGCGATGACAGCATCGGAAAATGATGGTAAATATGCTAAATTGAAACATTTATCTTTTACAAAGTTATCTTGCTTATGAAATATTTTTGAAAATATTATGGATATTTTTCAAATAGTTTATCTTTTGCATTTCTATTCATTTTTTACATACAAGAGATCCAAAGTTCCAGTTTTCAAAAAGTATTTACGTTATTTTATAACCTTTTTACGTAATATTTAACATATATATTATACGAATTAATATGTTATCTTTGTATGACATACACATTCTTTGTTCATAAATTAATTGTAGAAGCTTATTTATCTGTGTACATTAATATATGGTAATAAGTGCTTTATATTCTAATTACTACTTTATTGACATAACATACGTCACATTGCTCAAATTTCCCAATCCTGTGTTCACAGGAATAATAAAATTTTTCTTGGCTACTGATAAATATATTTATATGTATATGTACACATCTACGCACGCACGCACGCACACACACACACGCGAGCGCGCGCGCGCGCGCACACACACACACACAACAGAGACCAAACAAAGTGTTACTCAAATTAATACCTATCTGAGAGACTGATAAAAATATATGATAAATACGGCAAATGTCTCAAAGGTTTTTTAAAATGTACCGCAATTAATTTTCGAAAATTTTTTTGGGAAGAGGGAGAGCAACATTGATAATTGTAGTAATCTATAAAAAAATTACAGACAAATTCTACGTTAGAAACCAAGCAACTTTTATGTAAATATTTTTTTCTAAAATTATCAATCATAAATTAGCGGCCTTGACAATTAAAGATTTGTTGTATAGTATAGATTGATTATAGATTTCCAATTGTGCTTGATTATATCTAATCAGAGTACAAAATTTTGTCGTACATTTGATAGAATGACATAATTGATAAGCAGTTTGTATTCTTTGCTTCATGTTTTTTTTTAATTACTAAACGTATGAAAAATACTTGATCTTTGAAAATTGCTCCATAACAAGAATCTTAAGAGCGAAAGTTCAGGTGAACATTAAAGCTACTGAACAAGTATGTTTAATTCATTATTTATCAAATTGAGTATCTATGAACGCGTGCATAATTTTAACAAAATTATTGGATAAATTTATATGGTACTGGTCCTTTACGCCCAAAGACAGGGAGAGAGAGAGAGAGAGAGAGAGAGAGAGAGAGAGAGGTGAGAAAAATAGGATATAAAAAATTATGTTCAATGAATTTATCTTATATTTTTCGTTTTCGCATCTATGCCATAATTTTATTGTTTTTTATGCAACGTAATCGTCAGTAAAGATCGGTTTTAGAAATTGAAATTACGATATAATTATTTGTACTTACTATAAAATTTGATATATGATGGTAATCAATACAGTTTTATTCAACCGTTAATTGTAAAAAATCAAAGATATCTATCGAAATAACTCAACAAAGATTGTCAAATCATTAAGGCAATATTCTTTTGACAATGCCACTTTTTTATAATGCTGTTTGTTATTATAAAGACATGTAAAAGAAAACAACTATTCTCATATAACAATTATTAGCTTAAATCTACTTTACATATTACACTATTTTGTTGAAAATATTGAAATAAAACTTTATTTGTCTTCAAACAATTATCCTTTTTCAAGTACGATTACAATTAATTGTATAAGTAAATATTATCGAAATTTGTCACGTACGTTAATTAGCTACAACATTTAATCGAGTTATAGATATTTAATGTTTTCCTTTGAACACAGGATGATTAAGTTTTCTCATTTTCTTAGCTAAATAATTTCGCTTTATTCCATATTAATATACCAATTTTACCGAAATAAAATCGACTAGGCATATCTATGTATAAGGAAAAAGGGAAAGTAAAATATGTATAATTAGAAGCGCAAATGAAATTAGACGTATTTTCTATCTAGGCAATTTTTTAATTTAAATCGTTCCGTAGACCAATACCTACATACCTATACATAATGCGATTAAAAGAAGGAAATTCAGGCAGAAAAAAATGACGACACGCACGGCTCTGTCTTACGCTCTGTGTGTAAAGAATTTAACTTTCTTCTGAATGGATTGTGCTGTTTGTTGTAGCCACACAAGAAAATCGTCAAGCAGATTACACCTGTCGAACAGAGAATAACTTGCCGGGCAATCAGCAAGATGCATTCTTCTCTCCTCGACCCGTTCCCTTCTGGTCGCATTCCGAAGGTTGGTGGGGCTATTATCCTGTGCCATATAATGCTCCACCCAATAAGCCCGCGAACGAAGCAAACGAACGCTCCTTTCCTTACCTACAATATCCAGACGAAAACGCGTGCGTTGGATATGAATTTTTTTATCCGGTTTACGACGAGAACTTTGCGGACGTGGCACGGATAAAGGTTGTAGACCGAGAAAATTCTTCAGATCAATACGGCTACGTTGCCGTGTATTGCCCTCAACCGGGTCACAATAATGTCCAAACGGACGTTGATGCAAATAACTACAGTCACAATCGCTGTACCACTATCTATTCGTCTCCTGCTCAGAACGATAGATATTTTGTGCAAAACGGCTCGATCAAAGAATCAGGAAACACCTTGCCCAACGAGATTAATCACTTGGATGCACAGTCGAATGAGGGATACAATCCTAAAAATGTTTGCGAGAGCTACAACAGTGACAAGAATTGTCTTATGACGGCGATGAACATAGTTCATGAGGAAGACGGCGCATCAGAAAAGCCCAATGAAACTATAATCTCTAACAACATCGAAAAATCTAAAAAAACATTCGGCCTGCATATTAACGTGCCTAATTACACATATGTGGACACTAGCGACTCTAGTGATTCCAGCGATTGCAGCGATTCCACTGATACCAGCGACTCCGACGATTCTATTTCCGATAACGAGCACTTTTCGGATTCTTGTCGGAAATATTGTAACGACACCACTTCCAATAATACATTATCGAATAGTGATTCGGATTCATACGAGGGTTATTCTGTGGATTTAAATCCTTACGAGAAACTGAAGAGAGATCCGGGTGCTGTTTCTTCCGATAAGAACTGTGCCGATCCCACTGCTCATTCGGAATGCTCGATTAATGTTGATAATGTTGATAATGTTGATAATTCATACAGACATTCGCAAAACGATTCCGAGAATAGCAGCGACAAGATACTTCCTGAGAAGAATCATATCGATTATTCGGACGATGCCAACGATCGAAATTTTTGCGTAACGTTGAAACAAGATCTCGCGATGTGCATCGCGCCGAAGGGATGCAACGAGGAGGATCGCACCGATAATCAAGGTAATCTCGACTCTTGTTCTAGTAAGACGAATTCTACAAGCAATAGCGTATCGAATACGGAGCAGAACGTTCAAGAGAACCCGACAACTGACAACATCGTTCCTCAGTTGAATATAATTTACGAGGACGTGGAACGATTGAGCTCTGAGAGTCTTTTTAGCGAGAGTAAAAAGAAAATCGACGAACGAAATGAAACCTCTTTCGAGGTGATCGATGATCCGCCTGACGACGCCGAAGCCACGATGGTCAGCGTGAGTTTGCCCCTGAAATTCATGTTTTCTGTGTCCGAGGACAATGAGGACATCACCACCGTGACAGTTGGCAATAGCGAGATAAAGGCGGAAAGATCCTGCGGCGGGTGTTCCGTGAAAAACGATAAGAATGACGACGTTTGCGTCAATTTCCATATTGGCAACGACACCAGCGTGGATTTTACCGTGAAGAGACACACGTCAGATGAAACGTGCGCAACGACGAGCACAAGAGATAAGGCGAGTAACGAGACCGCGGTACCGCACGTGGATTTCACTTTCAAGAAAGATCCAACGAATGTTAGCGAAACTAACGGCAAAGAGCGGAACACGGAGACGGGATTTCCAGTTACAAAAACCACGGGATCCGATAAAATAAATTTTAAGGAATCAACGAAGAATGCCGATGACGACTGCAGTATCACCGATTCCGAATCGATAATGGCTACGCAAAATATATCGGTAAACGATGGAAATTGTATGCAAGCGGTATCCGCTTGTAATAATTTCGGAGACATCGATGCCAACGGAACGACCGCCGAGTCGAAACTCGTCACGTCCGAGCGTTCTTGGATGCGAGATTTCGAAACGCTTCAAGTTCCGGTTGTCGATACAAATGAGACAAGTCAGAAGAACTGTTGCGCAATTGCGGATAACAATGACGATCGAAGTGCCGACCCGGAACTCTATCAGACAGACGCGAAATACTTACCGAGTGTCCAAGACTCTCGTGAGGATACCGACGACGAGGATAGTGGAGTTACTTCCGACATAAGCCGGATGATATCAGAGATCGACACGGAGTGTCGCGAGAACGACACAGATTCGGAGTGCGCCACTTCGAAGAACCGAAAGAAGTATCAACGAACGCAAACGCACTCGCGGCTCTTTCGTCTTCTGAACGACGACTCCAATTTATCCGATTGCACCAGCGGCGCGGATCCCGATTCCAGAAAGGAGTACCTCAGCCTGCCGCTTAAGACAAACGCGTTCAACTACGACGACAGTTATTGCTCCAACTATTCCAGCGGTTTAACGTCCCCCGAATATTCGCCCGTTCACGAGCAGTCATGTCGAAAGTTTCACGAAGCGACGACGAGCGGAAATGCCGCGAGCTTACCGGACGTTAAGCTTCACCATCCGGCGCACCAGCCGGAGCAGATCCCCTCGAAAGACAATTCGTATTTTCTTTCCTGGAAGAACGCGAAATTGCCTGATCTACACGAGCACGATGTTATACCCTCTTTAGCTTTCAAGATCCTCAACAGTAAGACGCCCCTTTGGACCTACAAGGTGAACGTACTGTGCCCGAGAATCAAGAGTACGAAAAGCGTGCCGCAGGCCTTGCTGGCACGGCAAATCGACAAGAACTAAACGATTCCGTCGGTGATCTCCTCCTATTCCCGACGTCCTTTTGTGCGAACGCTAAACCAACGCTATTGCTGATGGCCCATAGGGTAGAATGGGGGCCATTTTGCCGCTGCGAGCAACCGCTCTCCAACCGATCCACGGGACATATTTTTTTCTCGATTCTCTTCACAAGACAGGGCTGAGTGTGCCCAAGGTGCTCTACGGGCTACGTGATTTTTTTTTCTATCGGTACATATCGTTTCCATATATTCGTGTATCATTCTTGATTTCTTCTCCATACTTCCCACTTTCCTTTCTTTCGTTTTTTTTGTCATTCTACAGTTGAACCTCTATATTTGCAACATATCGCGATCGGACGATTATCCTATTTTTAACACTTCTTTTTAAACCCATTTTTATGTACATGCGCAGAATATAAATAGTTATTGACAGATGGACACGCGTAATATCTTTCGTTTTTCACTCGCGGTTTTCTTACTCTGCGTATGGTCACATGTTTATCTGAGTAAATTTAAGTTGTAGGCGGGGAGGGGGACAGAAGGGGACGTAAAAAGTGTTAAGAATACGGAGATTTGACTGTTATTTTCTTTCTTTTTTTTTTGTATTTCTTATCGCTAATTCGATTATAGGCGCATGTAAATCTTTTCCCTTATTATTTTCTCTTGTTTTCTCTCTCTCTCTCTCTCTCTCTCTCTCTCTGTTCCTCTTTTTTTTTTTGCATTTCGCAAAAAGTCTTAATTAATTGTTAGATACCAACGCTTGATTGCTTTATGCATGTTGTGACTAATACTGATTAAGAAATATAAAATTGAAGTTATTAATATGTCCGAAATATTCGAGAAACCAATAAACAATGTAACGGAAGAAATTATTTGACAGTTTGATGAAGTTCACGTATACTAAGTAATAATTTTTGTAGTTGTTTAATATTAAATTTTATATGAATGTACAAAGTAAAGAAATTATAAGAAAAAGGAATACGACGAGGATTGATATAACTGAAACATATATATGTGTATATATGTATCCACACACAATATACATATACATATAAATATATTTATACGTATACATATATTACATATATACATATAAACATATAATACACTCGCTCTCTCGTTTGTTCATTCACACATACAAATAAACAATACACAACATACACAATTCTTTTTACTTAAATAGAGTATACATGATCTATATGTATATACTTTTTAAATTTTGTTTTTTTTTTGTATGTTGACAATATAAAGATTGCTCCTGGAAAAATATAATTCCTTATTTTTCAGGTCCCGACACAACTGATTACTGAGGATGATCGATGAAATTCTGCTTACAATTAGATAGAGTCGGATTATTTAGTGCGCTTTTTTTCTATTTTGTTTACAATAATCCATAGTAGTTACGTCGCCGCTTGCCCGATCCATCGACGAAAAATTAATCAATCAAAGGTTATCTTTAAAATGGGCTGCGAATTGCTAATAAATTATTTGGATTTTCGTATTGGATGCATGCGTTGAATGGGATTTCGCCCCATGTAATTTTTTCGACAATATGAAAATGTTGGATTTTGTTTTTAATCGTTATTATATAATGATGTTGAATATTTGCATTTTGTGTAATATTCTTTAAATAATTAATTTAAATTCGCTTTTGAAATTTTTATTAACTACAATAAGCATTAATTTCCAAGATTTTTAATCAATTTCCTAAAAAAAACTTGAACAGTCTTATTAAAAGATTGGCTGTCTGTTGTCTACATGTTGCAATTATATATTATATTATAAGAGCACAAACATGTAGTTTGTTTATTTAAAATAAATGGATCGTTATAGAAATTGTAATAACACTCTTTTTAAAAACATTAATCATAATTTTAAAAATATATGTGTAAACGTACATGTGTATACATATATGTATTGTTAATCTTGTTACCTGAATCTCTCACTGTATATGTATTACTTATCCAAGTTGTAAAATAAATTATTTATAAAATTAATAATGCGTAAAAATGATAATATCGTATAACACATAAAATTCCAAAATTGGGCTAAATAAATACGCAACAGTACCACAGACACTAAGTCAATAGCTGAGGGACATCGCAATCCTCTCCTAGACTATAATCCGAATAGATTACAACAGAAAAATCCTGATTTTTACCTATTTTTGGAGAGATCTCACATGTAGCATCTTCTGCCGCCGGACAAATAAAACACACCACACTCGCCACGCTTGATTCTTGCACTTTTCATCCATATCTCTTTTTTTCTTAAGTTTAAAGACTAATGTAAGTTTAATTTAAATTGGTTTCCTGATATCACCTTCAGTATGGGGTGAGTCTCATAAATAATTTAATTTTAATTACTATTGTTCTAAATGAATCCATTCAACTTGCCTTTGCCCTCCTAAAGTCGTTATCTTCGTCGTTCTTAGATCCTTTCCATTCCTCTCTCAAACTATCCATGCATTTACTCATCCTCCTCATGTTCTTTCCCCTCGTTACGGCTTGCATTCTCTCTCCATCATCCCCATCCTTTTGAGCCAGGAACGTATGCAGAAAGGCAATTTATTATATTTAAAATCGAATCCTGGCAATAATATCCATTATTAAAAACTTACTATTAATATTTGTAAAAATAATGTAACCCTTTTTCAAACTGGTCAAGTAAATTTTAATATAAAACATTGTGAGAGTCTACATTAAAATCGAGAAATTAGAGTAAAAGTTTTGATACGTTTTCTGAAATAATCTCACCCTCTTTCGAAGTTCCTATATGCGCTATTGCTTTAAACTCGATCCTCGTCACATTGGGGTGTCCATCCTCTTCCCGTTCTCGTTGCACCGCGCCCTCTTCTCATACCTTGATTCTCACTACACAATTGCGCATGTGCGCCACTCGCAGGGTGTGCAAGCAACACCCTGAAAGGGGTAGAGCTCACCTCGGTATTCTGCATCTAGCCAGCACGGTTAATTCCAGATCAAGTATAATAGCAAATTTATACAGACATGGAGAGCAATTGATCATTTTTGCGATTATTTTAGCAACCGATCGATGAAATCAAATTTTCATATTAATGAAATTTATTATTAGTCGTACATTTTTTACGTTTGTAATTTTTATTTAATAATCATAAAATAAAAGATTATTGTTTTTATTAAATATCTTTATTGCAGATTTTTAAAAATAAAAACGTTTTTATTTTATGTAATGTACTATTATCATTACCAGCTTCTACTGAAAAGAAATTTTTTTAGAATTATGAAGAATTCAACTAAATTGTATAAATTATTAGCGAAATATTAAACTGTATGAAAATAAATTAAATATCACTCGGCAAAATTTATACAATTAATTATATATTTTTTATTTGATCCTTAATTAATAAATGCGAATCTCATAAAGATTATCTTTTTGATCGATTTAATAATGTATGTAATTAAAATTACATTTGCGGAATTTGCAATCACTTTACGATTAATAATTAACGATTTTATCATGACTAGACATCACAGACGCGCGCTTTGCGTGCGCTATTTAGCTTTAATATTATAAAAAATATATTTTTTGTTAGTAAAATATGATAATAATAGTAACAGTAATAATGATAGCCATTAAAAGACATTTTTTAAAGTTTTTTTTTAACATTAATTTAATTACAATTCATGAATTAATCGTGCAAATGTTTTATCAAAACATTTTAATAAAATATATTTAATTTAACAATATTACATTTAATTTAAAAATGTTAGTTTAAATATCCTATAATAGGTGGCCTGTTTTTATCTGATTTCACCCTATCCTATAGAAACAGGTCAACCTATAGAGGCCCTCCACCGCCCCCGCCGATTCCGATCGGCGGTCCTCTTTTCTTTACAATACGTTCTTTTTACATTTTTATCATTTATTTTATTTTTCTTACAATTTATTTTACAATATACATATACATTATACAAGAGTTACAACATTATAAAAAAGAGTTACATTATAAAATTAAAAATATAATATACTTGCAATAACAAAAATTATATATTTTCTTTTTAACATAAAATTACATGTGCAACATTCGGTATGCGGACAATAATACGAAATTCTCATAATGTAAAATATGTGGCTTTTATGTAACATTCTTAATTAATTATTGAATAACGTTAAAGTAAAATAAACTTTAAACTAACAGTTTCAAAGTTTATTTTACTTCACTTAATTTACGCTAGCAACTATGACCAAAAAGATCGTTAATATTATTTATGTATAAGGTGTCTCAATCAAGAAGAATGTCAATTATTGACATATACTAGGTATATACTAAATTTTGCGAGACTCAAAGGAAATATCCAGTACACAAAAAAAATAGACAAAGAGCTTCGATGTAAAGTAATGCTCAAGCTGAAAAATATGCCACAAATAAAACAATCCCGAGCCAATTCTAATATATGTAATTTTTATAGTACCTACCTGTTACAACGCGCGCGCGAGTACCCCAAAATTATTATTTCTCTACGTGATTATAAATGACACGATAATTTAAAATCCAGAATTTCATAAAAATATATAAAATTTACTTATTATTTCATAATATCTGTAAACCTATCGACTCGGATACCTATCGACTCTCGTGAGCAAAAATTTTATACGTAAATGATCCTCATCTTATTGTTAGTGTCGAACTTCTTCACACTTTTATTCAATAAATTACAATATATTACTCGTCATAACAATAATTTTTAACATGGAATTTTGTGAATAAAAGATCTCCCGAATTTATTAACAATCTTTTAGTAACTAAAAAGTACTATACAGTTTTAAAATAAAAGTCCACCAAACACGTCATGATTTCCGTCTTATTATACGCATCCGATTACATAATTAATATTACATCTTCATATTTTTGATATATACGATTATCAATTGAATTATTGATATATGTATACAATATATACAATTTAATTACATAATATACAAAATATATACATAATATTCACAATAAAATACGATGTAACACATGTCTGTAAAAATAATGTTTATAATAATGTCTGTAAAAATTGGTTTAGTATTATTTAATACAGTTTTTAAAAGTTGTTATTACTAAAAACATAATAGTAATAAATAAAATTATATTTATTATTATACATATATTTTTAGTCTCTCTCTCATAACAACTTATAATTATAATAAATATAATTAAACAATTATTTATTTATTATTAGGTATTATATTAAAGTTATTGCGTTTATTTTGTTAGAAATCTCCAACTATCGAATTATATCCTTGTACCTGCCCACCCGAATCCCGACCTACTCGTATCCCGATCTATAGTCCTACCTATCCATTTTCCTACTTACCCGTATAACAATCTATTATACAAATCTTTAATTATTTAAGATCGCGACACGATTTATAAGGAGCCTGATTTGCTGGTTAATCCAGCGGGACACCTGAACGGGAATATTGTAAAGTGACACGATCACTCTATATGTGGGAAATGTGGGAATTGGGGGTCTTAACACGCGCGCGATTAAGATTTAATTGGAGTCTTTTTAATCTCGCATATACGCAAGAAAATATAGAGAGAATAGCCTCTTTGGGTAAATAAACAAATATATTAAACCACCTTGTACTTCACCTTACTCCACTATTGTGGTCAATCAATGTTGACCACTTACCTCATTATATCCCAGTCTTCTTTCTTCAGGCCAGATCGGACCTACCTTTTGTCCTGGCCATATAAAATCTGATCGCATTTCGATCAGAAATCAATAGGAAGGAAAAATACTCCTTCCATTGTCGAATCATTATCATCGCCGACAAATAACATTACGTTCGATTCGAATTAGACGCGAACATTGATTGTATCGAAAAATGCACGACGCAACGATAAGTTAATTAAGGGAAAAAATTTTAATCCATAAAAATTGACTGTACAACATTAAACAAAAATATTTTCACTAATTCCGTTATTTGCTTGAAAATTATACTAATTGATCATTTCTTTTTTTTTATAAGCCGTTCTTTTAATTTGAAATAAAACATAGAAAAAAAATTTACTTTGCGTTATATGAAAGGTGATCTCAATTATAACCCGCAAAAAATTGAAATTTATAATGTAAACAAAATAATTAAAAGATTAATAATGAGAAATCTCTCGATGCAAAAATGAGACCGTAAAAACCGACCGCGAAAATATATGAAGATGCGTGATTGTGCATGTTATTCATGCGGTACGCAACTTAAAAGTGTATCAAATAATATATACTGATATACAAAATAAATGACGTGAGATCCGAAAAAAAAGAAACATCCCGCACGATTGGTATAATAATTGTAAATTATAATTAATCAATAACCGCGCTGTCATAATTTAATAATATATGCAAATCTTTATAAACTTAAACTTACACATCGATATAAATATATATTGTTATATTTTTCATTTTCTACTAAAATTATTTTTTATATAATATATTCGTATGTATCAAGTACTGTAAAATTGAATATATTATTATACAATACGATCAATTCTAAAATAATATAAAATATTTCAGCGTTTCTCGACGGTTTAGAATCTCACGTCATATACTACTTGACTAACATAAAGTCAATTTCTCAGTAAAAAATAAATGGATAGGCTACAAAAAATTAAGGTAAAATCGATGCGTTAAAACAAATTTTAGTAATTAATAACCACGTTAATTATCACGTCTTAAGACTTTTAGAGAAATCTCTAAAATAAATTGCACAATAAGACCAAAATATTTCTTATCCTTTTTATTTATGTGTACTTATACATATTGCATGCTTGTATTTATAGGTAATGAAATTCTAAATATATCTATATATTGCTTCCTTGCATCGATTTATATAATATTTAATCTTGGAAAGAAATAAACGGATATAAATGACACACATCCTAGCTAATTCATAATTTTTCCCTGTCTAGAGATACTTTTTTTATAATATCTAACACAATATCTTACTTATACTTATCTCTTTTATTCAAAAAATGTAATGTTATAAAAATAATTTTTTATAAAAAAATCTAAACAAAAATTTTGTATTTAAAAAATCATTACTCTAATCTAATGGTAAGTATAATTAATCTACGTAACAAAATTTCGAAAATTTAATTTATAATTTACTTTACTAATTCAGATTCGCGAAATAGAATTCTGGTATATCTCAATTAAATATTTTGTTACATATTTATTTTATTCAAAATTTAAAATTTTACTTAAAAATTATTATTTACAAAAATTATATAGAACGCGGCGGTTTGTCAATATAATTCAATATAGATAAACACTTTGCGTGCTCGGTGCGTGCGAAGTGTGCGAGTATTTCCTCAAGCACAGTCGCACAATATCGATAAACAAGTAACTCCAAGATTAAATATTTCTCATAATCAATTTTACCCCATCCATTTTAAGGCAACGGATCTACGAGATGTATTATAATATTTTTGTACTATAATTTTTATTGTCATAATTCGACATGTACCGAGACACATTTGCTTTATATTTAATTAATCGTAGATTCGTTACCTCAATAAAAACAAATTTTGACTCACCAACCAGATGTGGGCGGAGTTATTTGATGATGATACTGTAACATATAAACATAAGATTCAAATTAAAAAAGCGCTCAAAATGATAAAAATTTCAAAAGATAATTCTTACGCGCCTCTAATTCGTCTTTCAATAAAATATTTAGTAATATCTACAATTATCTATTTTCCGAAAAAGATTTTTACAAGAAAAAAAATTTTATAAAATTTTAAATAAAATTTCTCTTTCTTTAATTATTTCTAACTCATCGAGATAAGATAATCCGAATAAATGGAAAAGAATTATTATGTAGATAAGAGATGATATAATATACTCACCCTAAAGTTGCTCCGGCCGATGCCCCTTCCAGACCTCCTCCTCTCAGGACGTCAAGCCTCCTCCTAGCGCTCCTGCCTCCTGCTTCTCCTCCACCCGCCGCGACCACCGACCGCACAGGACACTCGCGAAAAACACTCGCGGATAATGAACTAGAATCGCGCGCGGATTAATTATAGTATACTCCAAAATTTAACGGCACTCCCGAAACAAACGCGACGAACCGGCTGCGATTCGTTTATTCAGTTTAAGTCGGCGACAAAACGGTTCGCGCGAAAATAAGCGATGCGAAATAATCCAAGTTCGGCACTCCCATTCCGCGTCGCGCGTCTCATCGTTTCGATTACCGCGAGCGAATAGATCGCGACAACAGTCGCGAGCAACTCCCGAATCCCGATAACACTTCCCCGAAATACCTTAACGCTTATTCCATCACAGATTCTTTCGAAATTTATTGAGAGAGGATCGCGAAATTGTCGCGACCAATTGTCCCGATGCGGTCCAGGCGTCCCAGGTTCTCAATATGGCGACGAAATGTTCGAGACGACGCGCGGCAACTTCGCGCGATACTATACTTACGCGAGATAGTAAAGACACGCCGCGCCGTATGATTAATCAAAAATACAATTAAAATTATATGTCACACGCGCAATACGCATCGAACTTAATTGTAAATCTCGTGAATGTAAAACTGTATTATTAACACTATTCCTGACAAAGAATCGCGACTGCCGGCAGCTAAATAAACTTACACGCGACGCGAAATATATACGAAATTATTATATAAAGCATTCACCAACGGGCGATGTATCACAATTAACGTTCCCTTACTATAAAATAACTCGATGCGCAAATATCACTCGGCTCTCATATTATATATCTCTCTCTATCTTCGAATAGAGAATCGGATATTAATTATGTTTCAACCGGCATACCGTTGAAAACGCGATCGACGCGAGATAGTCACGAGATGAATGCTTATACGTGTATAATACATACGTTTTAATCCATATGTGGCGGGGCAAGTGATTATCGTCCGCGAATATCACAATGAAATAATGGTGCGTAAATCACAAATTGCCGTATCTTTGCTTCGACGTCTACGTCTCCGACTCGAGCGAGCGATTTGCACGACACGTCCTTCCGACAAACACTTGCGAATTGTTGATCGCGTACTCGCGTATACTCGATAACCCGATACTCGATTATTCCCGCGGAAGCCGCGGAACGAGGAGCAGGAGTGCCAATCGTGAAAACGAGCGCGTTTCGTTCAGCACACAGTACAGCACTGCACGGCGACGGGCGCGCGGAACGCGAAAACACTTCTGAACACTTGTGCGAGGTTAATCAAAAGAATGACGACCTATGACCGAGTGATTTTCGTAGACAACGGTACGCCGAGCGTAGTTGCCGAGAACAAATAGCAAGGCCGCGAGCCGATAAGAGCAATCGCCCGCACGCCGACTTCGTTCGAAGGTCAATGATTCATTGAAAACGGTCGCTCCGGTCGCGCGTCGCCTGGTATGTGAGAATTTACGCCGCGGCCGCTTGCCCCTTCACGTCGGTATAGAGACCCGTTACTAGCGAACGTGATTGGTCGGCTCGGGGGGGCTCGACTCGGGATCGGGAGTCATCGGGACTCGGGTCACTCGTGGTTACTCGGGAGCACTCGGGAGCCAAGCGGAGCCGGCCGCCGGCCGCCGGCCGCGGCGGCGCGGCGGCGCGGCGCGCGCAACTTAATACGTCATAATTCATGATACGCAACACGGTCAACTCACAAGTCGGTGCGTTGCGAGATCGTTGGAGATCGTGATTGTATAATTTCTCTTTCGTGAATGAAAAGTAATAATCCGGTTGTGCAGTGTTGCAAGCAGAATGCACGCCGAATATTCCCGTTCCTTTTGTGTCGTGTGTAACGAGTGGGGTGCAGTCGGTGAACGAAATGAAACGCCGAATGCGCCGTACCTGGACGTCGTATGTCGTATCACCTTCCCGCGGCTGTGATTTGGCGGGTCTCCTGCATAGCAGCGCTCCCGTGATCGGTGAGTAAATAATTGTGCATGAAAAACAAATTATTCGAAGCGAGATACATCCGAATCGTAAAATAGAATCGTTGTTCCGCGTGTCGCAACAAGACGATAACCTCAATTATGCGTTTTCTGCCTCCGTTTCGATCATTCGATTCTTACTCCGAACCGAATTACTTAGTGAATCGCGCGGGAAGACGCTTAGATAAATATATAGTGAACCTCTCGTTACGCGCGGAAATTAATAATCAATTGTTTTAATTATTGAAGAGAAAAAACGGTGGCGTGTTTGGCGCGTTCTCATTTTGCTTGTCGCGATCGTGAACGAGTCGTTGAACGCGAACGAGGGAGCTCGAGCTTTCAATAATTAAGCGTGTGAATTTAATATATCGGAAGTACGAATAAGTGATATGTGGCGTCCACGAATAAATTCCGTCTTTCGTTAAGGAACGGGCTCGTTAACGTAATTTATAAATGTTTTAAGTTTATTTGTGCGTGTGCTTCTTTATTTTTTATAATCTCTACTTTACAGAAAATTAACGTTAAACTGTATCATTTATAAAAATTTCTTCGCGATTGTCCCCGCAGCGCGGTGATCGCGCATACCATAAAAAAACAAAATGAACCGTCGCCGCCAAGATACTTTTAAAAATTATAAAACACTCGTCTGCTGCTTGTGCTCCAAATATTATTCGTTTTGCTTACAAAATTTTTTATAAACGAGCCAATATTGCCGCGCATTTCGCGCTCGTGTCTTGCGGATTTATTAGCAAGAGAAAAAAAGAGAACGTTGTCAATTTGATCACGGCGCTTTAAAATGAAATTATTGCTACGAAATTTTTTTCTGTAGCTAATACACTTGACAGTACGTTATAAAATCGTAGCTGATACAATTTAACATTAATTTTCTGTAAAGTCGAGATTATTACTATAGATTATAGATATGTTTACGCGAGCGTTACTTCTGTAGTAAACTTACTCAAATTATCGTAACTTACGATAATTCACTCCGCGTAAACGAGGATCTTTAACACAAAGCACGCGCCATTTATTCTCGATTATTATATGTATATTTATAATAACATGTATTAAATTTAGGTGATCTTTACATTTATTTGACATCACGCATCAATATAACTTCAATAAAATCAATTATAATTATATTAACCTACTGTCATTTATGAGTTGTCGAAACACGATTCTCGCGCTGACAGTTATACCTTCTCGTTAAAACATAACAGCCTGTATCGCATATACGGTGTAGTATAATAATATGTTTATGAATAGATATAATTCAAAGTGTGATATATGTTCGTTTACGATGCATAATATACGCTATAATCGCCCAGACGGTTACCACCCAAATTGATTCAATTAAACACAAAGCACGACTGTCCATGGCGCCGATCCTCCAATGGAACGGGAAAATTTGATAACACATGCTGTGACCCACATATAATACCAGTGCATTCATACCTAAATTCATATTCGGGTTATATTAAAAGATTAATACAAATGCTATTAAAGTTATTTACTGTACAAAAATGGCAAAAATTCAAACATGTTCACATCTTTCTTTATAATGTGTACATTATATTTATTTTTATATTTAAATTTTATATTTAATTTGCCATTAATATGATTTAAAGTTTAATTTTTATTTTATAATTAAATAAAATTAGATTTTTATTTTGACATATTATAGAGAGAGAATTTTTGTCTTTATCTAATGGATCTTCAAATCTTTATTTCATAGTTTCGTGTCTTTTTGGACATTATTTCTAACTGTATCAATATTTAATGGCAAATTTTTAGGGTAAATTAAATAAAACGCTTTTCTACTCACCAGGAATTCTGAAAGGACCACCTCGCCAAACTTTGATAACGTCAATTAGCAAGTAACAACCAGAAAAGAAAGCCAGAGCAAAAGAAGTTGAAACAAATACGAATGACAAAGACCTGCGTGAGTAATTAATTAAAATATTAATTTACAGAGGAATTATTAATATAACGATCATTTTTATAATTTTGTATTAAAATAAAATAATGCAAACTAATATATATTTACAACAATAAGTAATAGAAATAGACTTTATTAATACTTTACCACAAATTTTTATTGACTGGTATAATGTTGGTGAAATGAAAGGCGCAACCCAGACAACCGTAAAACATTGCCCACAAAAGCCATCTGATAACACGTTCTTTCCAATCTTTATATATCATCAGAATTACACCAGTATGTACACCTAGATATACTTGAAATATCGCTGTGAGACATCCTACAGAAATATATAATACATATTTATTAAGTAATTCTAATTTAAATTAAAACAGTTTAAACTAATATTTATTTCTTTTTTGTACATATTTATAATATATTTCAAGATTGAGCGCACAAATTTTGTTTGAATCGAGTGCAATGAAAAGCTTACATTGGCATTATATGAGAAAAGTACACTTAAATTTCCGATTTTGGTTTTAGTTATTAAAATATTTTAATTAAAAGCACGTTTGATATAAGAATTTTTATCAAGCTGTTCCATCACTTAATTTCCGAATTAATGTAGACAATTGCGAAAAAGAAGTTTTCGCGAATTAAATTTTAAAAAGTTTAATGGATGTAAGAAAATATTATATTCTTTAGTTAATTTTATATTGAATTCACATTACAACAGAATTTTAATTGGCACTTAATTACAAATAAGGTATCTGATAGATAAAATACAAAGCTACAATAAATTGTGATTTTCTTTGACATTTTTGCTACAAAAAAAATTGATTTTGTATTTGCTAAAGTACCGGGCTAAAGTATCATTAAGAGAATATTCAGTGGCTTTATGAGACGATCTACATATGTTTTAAACGCATAAGATATAAAGTCGAATATTTTAATAATTATATGTATATTATAACTGTAATAATAAAGCAACAAAAGTTACCTAAAATTCCTTCGGGATCAAAAGGGCCGGATCCATAAACGGATTTGATAGTTGGATTTTGATAAATATGATTTAAAGTTAGTATAGTTTTATCAATATATCCAGCCGCACCTCCAGTACAATTAAAATATTCACCATCTTCGTGTCTTCCGCCTGGTCCAAGATATCCGCTGTAACATACGTACATTCCTTTTTATTTATTGACAAATGACAATAAATCGTAGCATTAAGAAAATAGAATTTGAAAACAAGATTAATGTACATACGTGGGACATCCGGGAACTGGAAGACCAAACGTTAGAGCGCAATGTACAAATACTAGGCATAACATTACGAAAAAATGTGGCAAAAGGCTTAATATATCTTGCATTTCACGTATTATCCAAGTCGATGATGAGTTCTATAAGTATGCGAAGAATTTATGTTACTGACTGTAATTTATGCATTATTAAATATTAGGTAATGTTTAATATTTTCATACTTGAAGAGTTTTTGATTGTTGAGGTGGAAAACAAAGATACACCAGGCCAACGACAAGATACGTAACTCCGAATCGTTGAAGAACTCCGAATATGCGTATGTTTTCCAATTGTGCGTTTGTTCCTAATGTATTCAGCGCAACACCTATCAGAAATAGAAGAAAACTTCTCTGCGAAAAAAGCAGATATAATATTAAGATGTAATATATGAATATTAACACTTATTTGTCCATAGAACATTTAAAATTACGCTTTATATGTTAACGTTAGTGACAGGACTTGAGTACGAATATATTATATAATCTTAATTAGAGCAAATATATTTCCGTTTATTCCCGTTCTCCGCTAACGGGACTTACGGAATTCATCTTTTCTACATTCTTACAAATATATGTTAGACATTACGTAGAAATATTATTTTTGTGTTAATAAATTTTTTTTTTAAAATTTTACATAAAAATTAAATATGAACAGATTTTGCGTAGAAATACTCATGGTGGAGAGAAATCTTTCCATCATGAAAATACTATTAAGATTAAGATGAAATATATATTTAGCACTTTTGCATTTTCAATGTCTTTTTTTTAGGCGAATTTACAATATGTTTTAACGTATGTACATCGTTTTTATCTTTTTCTTTAACCAATTACCTTTAAAATGGAATAACCGATTTGAAGTTTGGAAAGTCCACGTTTTAACTGCACCGACAAAGCTATAGGAATGCAAACACCCATGATCCATATAAAACAAGGAAATACTAGATCTCCCAGTAACATGCCATTCCAAGTTGTGTGTCCCAATATGGTATAACTACCGGAGCCGTCATTAACAAAAATCATGAAAAGAGTACTGACCCTGCATCATATGAGCAATTGTGTTAATATCGTAAGAAATTCGTAGAAATATTGGTTTCTGAATAGACCTTTGCATTTACTTAATCTCTTCGTATGGATTGAGTAACAAAGTTTGACGGTCTTTCACCATAAAAAAATTAACCATGCACTTTATGTTCAAAAAATTTACTACATAAAAATCAATTAATTGTATATTTAAAAGGTATAATGTTTGAAAAAATATTGTTATTTATGAGTAATATCATTATTGAAACATTGCTATAACTTTTCAACTTATTTAATAACATTATGCATACCCTCTGAATGCGTCTATAGCTTTTACACGACGTTTTGTCGGTTTATTATTTGATTCATCACTGACGTTTTTTACGTATCGTTTTTTAAAGATGTACCATAAAGATCTTCCAGTAGATATACCACATAAGATAAATACAATTACTCCCAAAATAATGAAGAGTTCTGTAAACAATGTGCTTTAAAGAATATTTTGCAATGTATAAAACTATACAAATTTCTTGTTTACCAAAAGTTATATTTTCTTTTACTAGTCAATTAAATAAAAAAATATTTTGAATAACGACAATTGTTTTGTCGACCTAAAATAATTTACAAAATTGGCAGTTACTTTGTTCAATTCTGTTTTTTAAAAAACTAGAATGAATAAAAAATCATACACAACTGTGTCACGTATAAAGATTATATAATTTTTTTTCGTAGATAACGTTTCATGTTTCAAAATTTATATTTGGAAAGTAATATATGTATAGTACGAGAATTAAAATTAATATTAATTAAATGGCATAAATATCGTAAAATTTGTTCCATTTTATATTTTCGCAAATAATTGCAGAACAAGAACAATGTAACTTTCAAAGCTTAGAATATTATAATATCTAAAACGATTTTTTAATTGATCATTATAATCCTACGATAATTCTCTTTTCGATATTATTGATATATCGTAATATCAATCTCTTGCCAATCTCTTATCGAGTTCAATGGATAAATAAAATGATAAAGCCACTAATATACGATGCTTATCAATTGATATACGTTCATATTGTATAATTCTAAGGTTGTATAAGGTGGCCACGTGATATTTTTGTAGTCATTTATATCACAAATATTTATACGAAAACACGAGAATATTTAAAAATATACCTGTGTATGGATATGTTGGATTCCTCACAGTTCTAAAGTTACAAGTATTATTTTGTATCGCCAATTCGTATAAACCATATTGCCCGAGATTTGGCGAAAGTTCGCAAACAATATTGCTAAAAGACAAGATGTGAAAAACATTGAAATAAAATAAAACAATGCGTTAGCAGAATAAATGGGTTCGCAAAATTTGACGTAATTATCTTTTTTCATTATATGATTTATCTTATTATTCTGTGTAAAAATATTAATATAAATTCATTAAAAATTAAATATTTTACGAGATATTTCATATCTTTGTATCAATATATGTTAAAATAAAATGTAAAATATTTCGATACTTATTTATAATCTTACTCAAATATTTTTATATGTAGAACGATTAGAAGAATTGAAATATGTAAAAAAATCATGACGTTGCATGAATCATATTTCACTTTGAAACTAAACTGTCTAGAACTTTTTTTTTAATATAAGGAAAGACACTGTAACTTATTACCCGAAGTAATACGTTAAAATCAGGCACACGCGTGTTATATGTAGGTACACATACATGCATATATCTTTTATTAGTATATAATTATTTGAAAAAATCAATATATAAGAAATAATGTTAAATAACAAATATACCTTGTAATTTTGGCAGATACATATTCGTCGCTTCCGCTATTGTTTAATACTCTCCATTTTATCGTTTTAATCGTGCTGAATTTCAAGCTGACATTGTTCGAAATCTGCGCTATTTGTTTATATGGACACTAATAGAAATATATAACAGAAAGTTAGAAATATATTGATCATTACATGCTTTCATAAAACGTCATGTCCAAAAGAATTTCTATTAAACGTGAAATCTATCTATTAATTAATCTACTCTGCTTTCCTCTTTGAAAATCGATTGTATCGTATTCTCGCAATTGATAATAATATTCTGTTTAAAAAATCCGTATTGCTGAAGTTTACTTGTCAGATATTCTCCAGTACGTACATATCGTGGTTTATTAATCAGAACCGTCTAAACTTTCCTTTTTGTTTTATATCGCATAATTTTTTTACCGTTATAAATTACTACAAATAATTTAGCGTTAATCAAGATAATACGATTATTTATTATATTATACAAATTGGATTTTAAAAATTATGCATATCACGATTGTACTTACTGATAAGCAATCCGTAGAGAGCGAATAGAGCCACTTATCAAAGTTTCCATTGTCAGATATTACACTTACGCAGGCTTCGTCAAACTTCGAACGATCGTAAGAGCAATTAAATTCGTTCATTGTTAATATCTTTATAAAATAAGATTGTATTTCGATTGCAATAACGCATGTATTCTTAATTAACAGTTGTAGAACACGTTTGAGCAATTGACATATGTAAAATTCGTGTATTGAAGTTCCCCGAAGTGTCATCGGTGTCTATTTCCTCACAACATGATTGATCTCAGATCTCAGATAAATATTACCACTTTTGAAAAATCTTTCGAGATCAGTATTGTTCCGTACATTTGTGCAGTAGTCGATAAAACTTAGGTTTACACGATGATAACAGCGACGCCTGACTGAAGTAACAAAACGGCTTTTCTTAATATCGCAAAATATCGGAATGCGATTACATCAAGTGCTAAACACGAATGGCTGAAGAGTGAAAGTGAAGACCTACATTGATCACTCACACCGTTGCATCTGAGCGTATATCCTTTTGGCAAAGGTGAGAAAATATATTGAGGAAAAATCAATTATATAAATTAATTAAAAAAACACGTTCCCTTATATAATTTGTTCATTTATTTCAGAGACAGCTTGTACAATATACTGCATGTTTTTTTTTACCAAAATTTTTTAATATTAAAAGATTTATTAAAATTATGTTAGTTTGGATATTTATGCAAATTGTCATAAAGAATTAAATCTATTCTTCCTTTCGCATGTGTGCGTGTGCGCGCGCGTACAATATAATCGTTTTTACAGAATTTAATTTTTAAGCTCAAAATTTAATCACTTCGGCTGTGTTCCAAAATTCACTGCCAGCGCTGGAAATCTACAGTACACACGTAACGTATACTATAGATTTTCAGCGCTGGCAATGAATTTTGGAACACAGTCTTGGTACATAAATCTTGTGTTCTAACGATACTGTTATGCTATAATATGTCCTGTGCATTTTGTGTCTATAATATACATATAATTAAAACCAAAACTTCATTGAGAAAATACAAATATACAATTATTTTACTTTTACGTATCGAGAAAATTTCTCTTGTAGTAATATTATTTCGACAATTTATAAATTCAATCACTACAAATTATTTTCAATTGCTTTATCTATTTCGTTATAATGATTACAATTCATTTCATCCACATTTTTTGTTCACTTAGCGTATAGTTAAAAACAAAGATCCAACGTCTCGTAAATACAATTCAATCTGAAATAATATTAATATATAACTATCCAGTTGCGGTATTATTAACAAAACTAACACAAATATTAATTGACATATGAATTTATATGATTTAATATACTTTATTAACGTAATACGGTAATAATATTAATGGTCTAAAATATAAAGTAATACAATTTTATAGATATTCTTGTGTTTTCTATACGACTGAAAAATGTAAATGTGGCTATTCTTTCGTACGTATCGGTATCTGTCGGAATGATTAGTTGTGTGTGTGTTTCTTCACATCTGTGTCCGTTTAAGGTGGAACAAGCTTAAAACGAGATTGAAAAGTACATATGTATTCGTTCCAGTTTTAAATCAAGTTTTCTTTATTCTAAATTGATAAATGGAGACTTAATTATCAAGCAATCTTTTATATCAAAAGTTTATGATGATGATAGTCGATCTGCAGCTTAACGGCTACTTAAACGACTACTCAGGTGCATAAAGACATAACTTTATTATATAAACAAATATTAACTTTTGTGATCATAATTTATTGAAATAATTTATTCTATACCGATATTACTTGGTAATTCAATTTGTCTTCAAAAAAAAGACGGATTACATATTTATTGGAGAATACATTTGTACTTTTGAGTCTCCCTTATCCAAATCCACGAACATACATTACATATGGAGGGGTTAAAGCCATAGTGGTGTAAGTCACTTTTTTTAACCTATCGAGTTGAGTTCATAGATGCAGTCTACACATGCAGATATGTTGAAAGAAGAAGAAAAAAAAAGTGGTCAAAAAAATTGACTTACACCACTATGGCTTTAACCCCTCCATATATACACACGCGCCGTCGTGCGCACGTGAGTACACATGCATATATATACATACATACATATACAGGATGATCTATTTAACTTATGCATCTTGCACATCTTCGCTATATTTTGAATAATAGAAAAAATAATTAAAAAAATTAAAGTTTCAAAGTTTTATGATTTCGAGGGCCATGTAACGTAGTGACAATACTTTCAATTTGCAAGAAGACATGAAGATTTAAATGACAACTTGATTTTTTAAATCATTTTTTTCTCTTACGTAATATAATTCCTCTGATTATTCGGCACATGACAGCAGTAAGGTTATAAATATCCATCAATATTTATGAAATAATTTATGTTTTATTCTGGCACATTTTGACACATAAAATATAAAGTATTTCAAGAAAAATTAATTTACAAATTATCCTACTTTAATATTTTTATGCACAGTATAATCAAATAAATCAATTAATAAAAATAATATATAATTGTAAAAAATATATACAATTGTGTATTAAGAATATATATATATATATATATATATATATATATATATATATATATGCATATATTGCAAATTACATTAATTTTTTAAATAAATATATTTTCTTTACACCAATTAATTCATCTTATTATTCTGAATATAAAAATATGTATTTTAAGATATTTTATATTTCGTGTCAAGATATACCAGAATAAAATATACTATTATAAAATAAACTATTAATTTTTTGTTTATATGATATCCTTACCAGTTACTTTAATACTTTTATATGCAGAATAACTAGGGGAACCACATGTTACATAAGAAAAATTATTTTAGTTTTACTTAAAAAAAAATCAAGTTGCTCTCGAAATCTCCTTCACACACACACATGTCTCTATGCATAATGAAAGTATTGCCACTACATTATGTGCCCCTCGAAACCATAAAACCTCAGCTTCAATTTTTTTCTATTATTCAAAATAAGATATTTAAGATGCACAAGTGGACCATCCTATGTGTGTGTGTGTGCGCTGTGTAATGTTTAATGCATGTTTGGATGCATAAAAATACAATGATCGAGGACAATGCCTTGCTTGAATTTCTTTAGGCAACGAGATAACAAATCATTGATGCGAAAGAGCCAGAGTTCGAATACAAGTTAGCTGAGTACTTAAAAAATTATTTATTGACTAAGAAGTGTTCTTATTTCTTTGTGCATGTGGCATAGGAAATCGACGTAGCTAGGACTTCCATCATTTCCTCTATCTTCAACCAAGAAATGACGTACCACCATTTCTAATTTTTCACGTTGTCTCACTATCGTTAACTGCAACAGAAAAACAAAATTGTATTGCGCTCTAATATTGCGCGTGTAATTCACTCATGCATTATATAAAGCGATTTACTTTTACACAGCGATGTCTTTCGGATTGTATCCGATTAATAATATTCCTGATTTTATTATTTAAAGGAGTGTCCAAGATCGGTAGTGTTGCACGATCTGTATCGACTTGAACCACCGAAGGTACTCCAAAGACATTCTGTATCCATTGGGAAGAAAGTGCCATGCCCAACCATAAGAACATATGGATGGTGTTTTCTACAAAATAAAATGCAAAATATATAAAACAATACTGATATCGTTTTTCATATCCAAAAAATAAAGAATATGTAACAATCAGAAGTTAAACACACACCAAGAAAAAAACGAACTCTTTGCAGCTTTTTTAATACTTAATATGATTTTGGCATCAAAAATATTCTAATGTCATCCTTTTAAGAAATTTGAGATTAAAGTTGTAAAAAAAGATTACTTTAACATAATTTAGTATAACTACTGTATTCTGCTAAAAAAGTTTTATTTTATTCAGTATTAAATACATCGATAGAATTTTCAATTCACAAAAAAGGAATTTGTTGTAAACAATAAAATTAATAAAATTTTTGTGATATTAAATCCATTGCACTATAGAAAAGTTCTATATCAAACCAATTAAAAATCATAGACTTTAAAGTTTTAACAATATACTTAATTCTGAAATATTTTTCAACATATCATATGCTATAGCTACAGCATGATGAGATACGTTAAAATAGCCTTTTTATAATTTTAATATCCAATTTTTTGAAATGTTAGAATTGTTTGTGGTACGGTGTGATAGAATGTTTTAGAATCCGGAATTATATCAAGTATAAAAAAACTGTAGAGAACAATTAATTTTTTTTTTGGATTTAAAAAAGATGTTTTGTTAAATTATTTATAATTTTATATTATTTAAAATATCAATATTTTTGATTATGTATGTTAATATGTAATTTTAATATTACCAAGTAAATAAGCGCCATCGTCTGTAAATTTGTCAATAGAGCAACGCAACATTGGAGGCAGTTCCGTATCCTGAGGATCAACATCGTGCAAAGGCAATAATCTAGGATAAACATATGCAACGGATATGGAAATAGGCATTGTTGCGACCGCTTGCATTACAAAAGATCTATCATCAATGGTCATATCAGCTCCTAGAATAAAAAGAAAAAAATATATTCAATGTTAAATAATATAAAACATTAGTTGAATGTATATCTGTATAGAGTATATACCTCCCGATAATGCATCGCTTTTCAACAAACAGTTTATGTAAAGTGGAAGTAACTTCATGCATTCTGGTAGTATTAATTGTCCAGCACTGGATGGTGTTGCACAATGTTTTCGATATATAGCCAGCATATTTGCACATCGTGCAATCAAGTTATCTTTTACCGTTTTTGGAGTAGATTCCAGTAATTTAAAAACACCTAAGTAAGAATAATCACACATATTATTATTATTTAAATAAATATTATTTTTATAATTAGATATACGACATATCTTACTTTGCTTAGAGAAGTAATTTATAATAGCATCCAAATCGCACGCGCGATATAATTCGACCATTTGCGATGAAGTTTTCAGGCTCAGGTTTATGATGCGCAATCTTCTAAAACCACCACAGGAAGTATATAGCAGAGCCGCTTGAATGTACACACCTTCATCATCTGTTAGTTTGTCGTCATGTTTAACTTCTATTCCAACAGCCTTGTAAGTTAAAAAAAAGTAATTAAGTAAAATAAAATTAAAATACATAAAAAACATTAACAGATAACTGTAATTCTGTAATTATAGCAATTAACTAATTAACATAACTTAGTATACCTTATCGCAGTCTATGCTGGCTAATTCCATATCAGTTGTATTGGACATAAAGTAATGTCCATAGAAGTCGGTCGCTCTAACACCTGTAGATGTACGTACTCGCATAACAGCGTCAAAAGCGATTGGCCTACTAATATTATTAATAACATCTGAAATTAATCTTTCGCCATCGATATCGGCCTGCAACAGAAATCGCAAGACTATATTCTTGAATATTTTTGCTTTGTAAAAATAAATAAAGTATAATAAAAGTACTTTTCATATAATATTATTTTAATAAACATCTAATTAGTATTTATATACATTTCTATTACAACAGTATAGCTCACCTGGAAATAAGTGTATTTATAAATCTCTCCTCCAGTAAGACGACAAATTTGACCAATTGTTGCTATATCTACATATGAATTATTAAAGATAAACAAATCTACACTGCAACCTGCACCGACACATTCTTGACCCAAATCATTATAAACATTATTTTGCGGAACTGTGAAAAAAACAAAATTATTTTACATAAGTTAGTAACCAACTTAAGGTAGTTCTATCGTTTTTCACTCTTCTTACGAATTTTTTGAAATTTTAATATATTCTAAAAAAAAATTAAATTTTCACAAAAAATTTAATTTTTTTTTTAGAATAATCCTACACTCATGTTTTATACCCTACTGTACAAAAATTGCTATTTTTAATTGTAAATAACTGTTAAACTAAACGGTGAATTGACTTCAAAATATCGTAATCGATAGATATTAACTCCGTCTACAACATATTAAAATTTCAAAAAATTCGTAAGAAGAGTGAGAAACGATAGAACTACCTTAATGTGAGTACTCTAGAATACTCTAGATACCATAATGTACATACCTAATACCGTTTTTTCTTTATCTGTTCCAAGTACTTTACGATCGTCACGGTTTTTCAATTTCCCAGGTGCTTCGGCGATTGGTAAAGATGAATGGAATAGCAATAATTTGCCAGAACGTTGAGACGCCTGGAATCACAAGTAAAATCACGTGTATTTTCATTAAATCCCACCGAATGGATTTACTCAATTTATTTACTAAATTTATTACTTAACAAGAAAAAAAATTATATATACAAATTCTATAGATTTAGTTTTCTTTCCAGATTATACATATAATCGCGTTTTATTCGAGTACCTTTAATGCTTCTAATCCAGCTTGTATGGCAGGAGCAAGAATTGTTTCCGTTTCTCGAGTGTCCGCAAACATTTGAGGAATCTGTGTCATAAGACTGTCGATAACTGCCTCACTCTCCTCGACGTCGCACAGAAATCCATCCAAAAGTGGCATAAATACATCTTGAATATCTCCAACAACCATCATTTGTGGTTGAGCAAGACAAGGATTGATGTTATAAAAATGCACGGTATTATTATATGTTATAAAGCCAACTTTCATGTTACTTTTGGTTTGTCCAGCATCAATAGGTAGATTCTTTATTATGGATTTCATTTTTGTACACAATAAGTTCACTAATCCAGATTTAACTGTATTGTACGATACGTCGATTATGAACACAATGGCTGGTGATTTTGGAAAAATGTTGTCCTGTGAAAAGAATAAACGTATAGAAATCGGTATAAATTTATAATTTTAACTGGCTTACAATTAGATAAATAATCTCAACTTTTATCTGGCTCTCTTTCTAAAATATTGATGAATATAATTACTTCATATTATAAGATAATGTTATTGGATGACCTATGTAAATGATTAAATGTATTGTTTAATTTACTCACCCTGCAATAATCTTTTGTGGCCATATATTCGAATGTACCCAACATTAATTCAGGTCTCTCGTAACGATCTAAACGTTGACCCGTATGGTCTAAGTGTTGGAAATATTCATTTGGAACTAAACACCGAAAACATAGATATATGTATATTTGATGCAAACAAACTTGCGAGTACTTACAAAATAATTTTTAATCGTTACCTTCCGTCGTTGCTTTACAGAACATGCATTGAAATCTTCGGCCGGCATCGATAAATTGCATAAACGGACACATGTAAGCTTTACAACGTACGCAACGCACCGGCCCAATTTCGCCCATATCTACAATTGGTGGTTCACATTCTCCTTGCACGATACGAGCCATTGGACTTATCACAAGTCCAAAGGGAACATTGGTCTATGTAAGATACAAATGTGTCACAATGTGAAAGAAAACAGCTAAATAACAAATTGATTCATCGTCTATTCCAAAAAATACCTGTTTTATAATATCGGTAGTAGTGGGAACGGTATACATAGTGGACCTGATGTATCTGGGGGAGGCATTTCCTTGATCCTGAGTTATAAAATTTGTCGTCACCAAAGGTGGTACCAATCCTTTCTGATTCGTTGTGAATACTCCACCTCTCATATTTTGATCGTCTTGCATCACTTGAATCTACACATTAAAGACACAGCTTAGTTAGCTTGACTCGAGATAATAAACAATATTGGCACATAAATTGGATTGAAAAAAATTAAACTCATACTGGACTCGGCATTTGTTCTGGGTCAAGTCGTCTAGCTTGTTGAGGTTGCAATCCTGGTTGATATCCAGTAGCATTAGGTGCATTACTCGGATATAGGTTTCTTTGATTATTATACATATCCTGTGAAAAAAGAAAACAATGGTCACTCTTTTCTATATAATAAAAGATCTTAATTATTCACAAAATGGAAATTTTTAAAAATATATAATTGTACCATTTGGTTAGGAGGATATCCAGGCTGTTGGTACGTCGGTTGTTGATAGCCTGGAGTGACACCAGGCGATGCACGGTTCATTCCTATAGGACTGGATAAAGCTTGCCCTGGTAATGGAGGCATATTAGAGCCATATTGTCTTTGACCAGGTTGCGGCCCTAAGCCCGGCCCTACAGGACTCGTTATCGTTTGGCCCGGCATCGGAGGTAAATATTGCTTTTGTCGAACGGTTTGAGAATAACCGCTCCCCGGAGGACTCGCTATAGATTGTCCCATGGTTGAAATAGGAGGAGCAAATTGTGACGAATCTGAATTTGTTGGGCTTGGTTGCACTTGCGACGGTAAAGGCGGTACATGATTATATGGCGGCATTCCAGATTGGAGTAGGCTAGCGTTTGGGAGATTAGTCCCGTGAGTTTGATAACCTACAGGAGCTTGCCCGTGTCCGTGAGGACCTGTAGGTAAACGTGAAGGTATTTGAGAACCATGAACACCTGTCGTCGGAGGGCCCATTATTTGAGAGTGATCCACAGGCGGCCCTGACAGTAAGTTAGAATGCATTTGTGAATTCGCCAGATTCTGTTCTCCCACAATCGGCGGCTTTATAAAGTTTTGTTGGTTGTTTATTGGAGGCACAGGCGCAGCATATGGATGCTGCTGCCTTCCTACTTCTTGAATATGCTGCATCTGTCATAACAAAGTTCGTTACAGGTGCTAACTATGAATATGTTGAAAGCGTATTAAAACTATCATACGAATATCCAATTTACATAAAAATAATACAAACGGTTAACAAAAAAAAAATATGTATTCAAATATAAATATATATAGTTTTGTTACTATAACCTATAATTATTAATATACATGATATACATGTAATGTACGTAATATAAACAAGATTAAATAAATAAACAAAAAAATAAGACTAAAATCTCAAGAAGTGAAAGGTAACCTACATGGAAAAAAATGTCATGCTTTACAATGTAAGTATAATGCGTGAATATGTTCCATGTGCACGTGTAAACCTTCCATATAAATCTTCGTTCAAATAAAAACGTAAAGTATAGTGAGACATTAAATATTAGTGACTAGAAACAGTGAACGCGTATGCGACGTTTCGAACCCCAAAAATTATTACACGCGAAGACACACCGAATGGACCTTACATACAATTGTCCTAAACATACAGTACACTTACGTTATATCGTAAAATGTGTTTGAATCATAACAAATCTTAATATCGCGAGAAAATGTTTACGCAAGACGTACAAGAAATGTACGTCGATGTAACTCGATGTAACTGGACCACTCCGAACTCCGACTGGGACTGCTGCGCGATGCCACGTAAGGCGGCATCGCGCATGCGTCCGACACACGCTGACAGGACACGTCATGCAGCAATTTGGACTGTCACGTCTGTAAAATTTGATAGGGAAAAAATCGAACACATGGTATACACGACATGCGAGCTATGGTATAATTCTTTTCGGATTTAATAAATTGTTTATACATGCGAAACATATTTGTCAAATTTTAATAATTATTAATAAAGGTGAATTTAGACTGCTTCCCGTCTAATGTAGAGAAAAAACGGGCGATATTTGAATCCCTCGTAAGATATTAATATTCATTCTCAAAATAGTTTTATAAATGGATTGTATATGTGATTTTATTTATTTATTCGAATTTACTCTTTCGATTTGGTTTAATTTTAATTTAATCGATCGTAAAAGACTGAGAAAATATAAGTAATTATAGTAAGTATAGCAGTAAAGAGAGATAAAAAAAATTGGATAGGATTGACGGCACGTTAAATACCATATTTAGAGTTGCCGTAATATTATTATGATTTGAATTGTAATTCCACCAATTGGCCAGTGCTCCGAAATTGCAGTGGGGATAGATAAGGAAAGACAGTATTGTTTGTGGAGATGGTATGAACAATAAACAAATTCCATTTAGAAGTATCAGGAAGTCTTTGTACATTTACAAGTGGCTCATATTGCAATAAATGTATTATTGTCTGTCTTGCAAAAAGTATATATATATATATATATATATATATATATATATATATATATATATACGTAAATGCAATAGAAAGCTTTTATATTTATAGCAGAATTATGATTTGAAAACAAAATAAAGCATAAGAATAAAAATAAATTGTTTTGGTCGTGTAAAAATAAACTGTTACCGGCCTTTATTGACAGTTTGAAAATGTGAAATGGCACTGAATTTTACATTAATTTAATCATTGCAGTAGTTAAACAAATGACAGTGAGCATGTCTAATGCAATAGAAAATAGATCGATCAATGATTAAAATATAATTGTATCATATCGTGTTAGTTGCTTTTAATATAATGCATTGAATCTATTTGTTTTTGCTAACATAACAATATTATATTTTTTAGAGTTCTAATGTTCTTCTATTTAACTTTTAAGAGATTACATCATCATACATTGTCTTTCTGTTTGTTTATTAACTCGGAAGTATTTCGAAGTTAATATTTAAAATTTATAATCTTTAATGAACTCGGCGGATTTTAAAATAACATTAATTTCTGTCATAAAGGATTAATTTGGAACCTTAATGATATATTTTGTACATTTGATTTGATACAATTTGATAGTACAAATATTATGGTTTAAAATTTGATCTTTTTGCATATAACAATAAAGAAATTGAAATTTTTAAAAATTGTTCGATTTATATAATATAATGAGATCAGGTATATAAAAAAATATTTGCAAAAACATACAGTATTGCAATGTACAAAGTATAAATAAACACGATATTTCGTCGTTCATTATGCAAAAAATATTTTATCTCAAGAAATAAAACATTAATGAAACTTCAAATTTACTATAGGTATTTAAATTATTTAAACTAAATATGCGTGATAATAACATAAGTAATTATTACAATAGAATTTATTACATATATGTATATGTATATAATATATAAAATAAATTCTATTATATTTATCAATAAAACTTATTTATTACACACGCACATGGACACATTGTTACACACGCGCGCGCGCACACATATTTATGTGTATATTTCTTTGTATAATTACATTCGCAAACCACAATTCTTTTTTGCATTTGCGCAATGTCCGTAATTAGTAATTGAAGGCATAATCGGTTCATTATCAAAAAATAAGCCATCGAAGAAATCCGTACTACAGTATATAAAAATAAATTTTTGCTTATATATATACATATACATATATATATATATATATATAAGCAAATATATGTATCGGAAGATAAACGCATCATGTGATGTGATTACAGTCAAAGCGTATACGGATATTCTTCGATATAATTTTTAATTAAGAGTGGTAAACGTTCAGTAGGCAACTTGCTTCGATTCACAGCGAGTCTGGCCAAATGCGATAGTGATCTAACTTCCTTAACAAGAGGGCTGGTCAAATAGATTTGGCTGTATAGTTGTCCACTATAGTCCACCCACACTTCCCTACGATCCTCATCCATTCTCTTTGAATACTCAACGTAGTGCTCCAACATTTTGATAGGACAATCGAAAAATGGCATTGCCATTGCTAATCTCGGTTCGGCATCGAGCCGAAATTGCTCGAGGAAATAGCATACCCTAATGGAAGCGGGGCCTCTGGATGTTTTCACAGATACCGCGAAATTGTATTTGCTGTCCGAACTGTCTCTCATTAGCCATCGACCGATAGACGCGTCCTTCAATAGGTTTTCGCTCTGCTGCCAACTGATGCCCTCATGGTACCAACCACAAATCTGCAGCAATCTTTTTACCTCGCGCAATCTATTTACGTCCGAGTCCAGGCCCCAGGAAGTCGGCATTAGCCAGGACACCGGAATGGTTGACGCATCGTTCCTTTGTTCGACATTATTACAATCCTTGTTGTTTCCGATTGCAACAATTTGATTCACCATTGCACTGTCCAATTCGTTCGGTTGCACGATACCACCTCCGTGAAAGTTATTTCTACCACGATCTGGCAACTTCATCGTCATGACCTGCTTCGGCGGCGTCGTCGTTGTCGCTGTAATGTTTACCGTACACTGACCCAGGTTCGCGGGTAGCTGCACAGTGGCATTCACTCGAAACTGCACGCTATTACCGATAGGCTCCAGCAGGAAGGAGTCACGATTATCCGCGAGAGATGCATCAAGCAGCCGTCCGTGATACTGACAGTGGTTTTGCTGAAACGTACTTTTGCAATCGCAGCAGTTATTCGTTTTGATCATTGGTATCTTTTGCTGCCTAGATCCAGCGCTCGTTATTTCGTTATTCTCATTATCCCTTGTCATCCCACATGACAATACCTTTATGTTCCCAGGAAATTCTGAACAACCATTGAGAGGCGTGACAAACGTCCGACGAGCGTTATTATTGACGAACGCGAAGTTTTTCGTGTGTTTGGATGTCGTCAATCGCTCATCTTCAGCAGATAATTTCTTTTGCACAAGGCAACCGCCGCCAGTAAGCTTCGGTTGAATTTTGATTTGCGAGGCTTGTACCAGAATATCCGTTTCTGTACTTTGTATAAGACAACCACCTGATTGTATATCGGGTGTAGCAATTGGAACGTTACCACCAATCAGCTCACACGTAGTTGCGACATATTGCTCTGAAGGTGCCATATCATAGTTAAGATTCTCTGTTACCACAATGAAGGAATCTCGATCATTTGATTGATATATTGGCGATCTTAATAGCGGATGGTGACTTTTTTTCATCGACGAGGTCTCTATGTCATAAAAGAGTTCCATTGTATCAGAACTGGTAATTCCGACATTGGAGCCGTAGTTGACCGCACATGGCTGGAAAATGGTGGGCTCGTGAATATTTGCGGATGGGTTTATGAAGCAACTGCTGCCACTGGTGTAGCCACGTGACACTGGGAGACTACTAACGTAATGGGTTGCCGTTGAACAGATAGGATTAGCAATCATCTTCTCTTGCTCTCCCTTTTTCTCTTCCTCCTCCCCCTCCCCCTCTTCCTCCTCTTCTTCTGTTTCTTCCTCCTCTTCCTCTTCTTCCCCTTCTTTTTCCTTCTTTTCTTCGTCTTCCTCTTCATCCTTCCTTTCCTTCTCCTCCTCCTCTTTCATTTTCTTTTGGCTAGTTTCATCGCTCCACTTTGAACAGCATCCCACCACTGGAAAGTGATGGTGGCATTTTGGACACATTATTCTCAGCATCATGTATGTGTACTCGTAATTGAATCGCCGCAATCAACATAGCACTCCGGTCTGAAACAATACAACAAATATTAAGCTACTATAAGCATAAATGGCAAAATTATTAAGTTGATTATTTGTGTACATTTACGAAAGATTTAGGTGCATTTTTTGGTAAAAATATTTTACGATAATCTTTTATCAAAAGCTGATCATAAACCATATGTATCATAGGCGTTTAAAAAAATGTTAAAAATAAAAATTTGTTTACTCCCGACTGTTGCAAACCGAATATTGGCAAAAGACGGAGGAAATATGCATTTCACCGAGATTGTTATCTTAGTTCTTGGTAACTATAACATAATTTGATTTTAACTTTTCTTATTAATCAATCTTATAAACGATACCTAATTTGTATAAGACTTCAGGGGATTCTATTTATAATTTTACAATATACATATATCGTATATATTTTTACGGATGTATGTATTTTAATATATATTTTATATATTTAATTTTTCAAATGTTTTCATATTTTACGACACATAAAATTATTCCTTAAAAAAATCTTATAAGGATAAAAAAGATACGCCAAATACACAGACAATATCTGAAAAATATATAGAATAGAGCTTAAAAAGATATTCTTTAATAAAAACGCGTTTATGAAAAGGACCCTTAAAAAGTCTATTTAAAAAATAACTGTCTAAAAGCAAACGTAAAATCAGTGTATTCAGTTAAGTATTTGATTATACAGTGTAGTTCGTTATAATTAATAGATTTATCTTTGAAAGCATGGCAAATAAAGAAATAGCGCAGAAATTATATTGTTTCGAGGAGAATTGTATGCTGCATATAAGATTTTAAGTATAGAAGCACTTTAAGTTAACTCAATTTGTTTAAAATAAAACTATATACTTTTTTTCACAGTAAATCAATACTTTTTATTATTCTGCATATAAAAGGTAGAGTATTTGAAAAATGCTGTATTTCTTTGAATATGTGTATATTTTTATAAATTGAACTGGTTAATGAAAATGTATCTTCAGTCATTAGATGTAATATAGGAATTCTACACCGTTGGAAGACTCCGGCTCTGTGTATCGAAATAGGAATTCGTAGAAAAACATTTTTGGCAAGGATCGGTACGGCAGACGATAACGACGGCACTGCACGGTGTGACGACTACTTCGTGGAATATAGTCTGAAAATTTGACGCGCTCCTATATTATCACTGAGCCACTTCTATGTCACTCTATTTTCACCAATCGGCGAACGCTTCGAGGAAGCCGCCTATGTTCGTCAGATACATTGCGCAATATCGACTCGATAGCAAAATTAGATCGCATACTTATATGTCCTAATCTCATGGATGATCGACGTTACATACATCGAGAATTAACGATATTAATCGCAAGATCAGTTGCAAATACATTTATCTTCAAAAGCATTCCAAATAATAGCAAAAATAATTTTTTTCTTTTTACAATTAGTCTAAAATAAGTTATTCTCATTTACACGAATCATATTGTCTTTCTATAAATAGAAAAATAATTTTCACAATTTTACAAATTTGTTAAATAATCTAGAAGCATCTTCTTTTAATAAAAATAATATAAATCTAAGTGATATTTAATTCGAAGTCCTTTTTCTCAAAAACAAAGTATAATTTAAAAATAATTTATTGTATTATTTCAATTTATTTTGAGCCTATTCTCTTTCTGGTTATAGATACCACATATTAATACGATTATACATATAGATATTACATATAGACTACATATTTTTACCCCATTAGGATAATATAATTACATCAGTTATGATGTTTTCAATAACGTGAAAATAACAAAATTTTTTAGCTAGAGAAAAATATATAGATACTCTTATAATAGAAAGACAATATATATGTATATGTGTAAGTATGTGTGTGTACATTAAAATAAAATATTTAATTATAAATTATAATGTAAAATATTTATTATTTCCTATACAATTAAAACTATTTTTGAAATAATTTAATTTAATGGATATTTGTTTAATGATATAATAGTAAAACATAAGAAAACATTTTCTTAAATATATTATTATTCATAATTTCTTACCAAAATATATTTTGCCTCGTTACTTCTTTGAAGTATTTTATTACAGGCGCTTTCCCGATGAGATATGTATGTATGCAGCTCAACGACATTCGTTTTTCTTTTTCTTCGAGCACCAACGAGATACTGTTAAAAATCACCAATCCTGAGTAAATTGTTATGACTCTCAAGTAGGGCGTGATGGACCTAAGGATAATAAAGGAAAATTTATTTCATCAACTGTTTCAATCATCGATAAAAATATCTGAACAACTTCTAATGCAATAAATTGAATAAATCAATGATTTTTTACTATTACATAGATCCATTATAAGTATTATAATATAAGCATATATATTTACGATACAACAATAACATTATATATGAATATAGCTGCGACAATACATCTTCTTCCATATATAGTTTTGTCATTTGTATAAATAATCAGACATGGATATATAATTAACAACAGAGGTGCAGCTTTAAATAAAAATTGACTTTTATCATGTTATATTCATACATGCATATGGATGGTTAGTTCATAATATAATATAAATTTTGTAATTTATTTTTCTAATTTTTCCTAGTTTTATATACGTGTGAGTGAGTGTGTGTGTGTGTCTAAAAAAACTAAGAAACATCAGATTCAGGAAACAATACATCACAAAATTATTATATTGCAAACTAACCATCCAAACTGTGGCAGTCAAGCAAACTTCCATAAGATGTCGGTTTTTAATAGTACCTTGTTGATGCTTTGAGTAAAAACACACAGTTACTTGAACACTCATGTAATCTCGCGAAATAATCAATTCAACTAGCTGTTTCAATGAAGACCTTTTATCCACTTGTGCTTGCCGTTCGAAACAAAGGTATTTCGAACTTTGAAAGGCTTAGCATAAAACAATATATCTCTCGAATCGTATCCTATACGAATATGTGGTTCAATCGCAATCGTTCATCTTATGCTCGCACGTCAAAAAATAAAATTTAATATAACCTAACCTAACCCGATACACTCGATAACGTAGCGATCGGGAAACATCCAACTGACATGAGATATACCTATACTGACCTATAGTAATAGTATGGACTGCGCGATCTCTATTTTACTCGTATACTTCTTCTGTTTCATTGACTGCCGTTTCCGAATTTTACTCGTAAGTATACGAACTGTCGAACTGCTAGCAGAGCAAAGAGAAGTCTGGGATGCTGCCATAAGCATAAGCGCAACGAAAGCGCCTCTATGTCCATAAAATGTAGACATTGAACTACGTAGCCAATATTTATGAATCCCGTAAGTAATGTCTTTTTTTTCAAGATATTTAACAATTTAACGTGCCGTCAGCTCTATAATTAGGCTATATATGGCGAGTAGTATATACAATATAGCATGGTAGCATGGAAGAGAACCACATAAATCGTGAACATTATCATAAAGTAGAATGGACATAGCACAGAAGAAAATCATAAAATTGTGGATATTACCTACGGGATTCATGGACATTGGCTACGCAGTCCAAGGTCCACATTTTATGAACATAGAGGGCATAGAGGCGCATCAAAATAAAATGGGCGCTCTCAGGCTTTTCTCTGTTCTGTCAACACGGTTTCGGTAAATGGGTAAATGGCAGATGCTCCGTTTCTCTCTGCCAGTACTATATGTCGATGAGTGCGTCCAACTAACTCCAGTGCGTCCAGGTCCAACTGATCCTGGATTCCAGGAGCTGAGCTGGAGCCTGGACTATTCTATTCTCTCTGTGCGAGTTGGAGTTCCGGTTTCTTTGACCTTCATAAATGGCAATTTATGCTGTTTGATGTATAGCAGTTATTAGTTTTTGCTCGTGTATTGTGCATTTGTGTTACTATGTCGAAAGCTAAAGTCTCGGCGGAATGGAGGAAGAGAGTAAAGTCGGAGTATATGCGATTGCGACAAATGAAACGCTATAAACGAGCGGATGAAGTCAAGATCGCATGGAACCGGAATCGTAAGGTCATGACAGGTAAGTGGTGTTTTTTCTATGAAAATAGATATGTGTTTCTTTGTATCTGAAAGAATTTATTTTAATCAGTATATTTTTTGTTTTCTTCCATTTTTGGTCATTTTAATATGTTAACTTTTTATCAGTTGAATTTACAGTTGTAATGTTAAAACGATAATAGTTCTTTGCCAATATTGACTTGCCAATATAACTGTTTTTTTTGTAATAAATATTTAGGATTGTTTATATTGAATAGAGCTCCTTGTGGCTGAACAAAAACGTTGGACAGATGGGAAGGCAATGTGGCTGACAATACAAGACATTCCACCTCATCTTTCCTGTATGAAGAAAGCCGAAATTACTAGTCCTGACGGCGATGTGCAAAGTTGTCCTGTAAAAATTATTAATGCAGTGACCCCTATACCAACTATGTATACATGGGCTCCCATTCAGCAGAACTTTATGGTGGAGGATGAAACCGTTTTGCATAACATTCCTTATATGGGCGATGAGATTTTAGATCAAGATGGTACTTTTATTGAGGAACTTATAAAAAATTATGATGGAAAGGTACGGAGGACAGTTGAAACTTGCATTAGTAATCGTGTGATGAATTTTGTTGCCGCCAACTTTGTTGTTGCAGGTTCATGGTGACAGAGAATCTGGTTTTATGGATGATTCCATCTTTGTTGATTTGGTGAATGCTCTAGCGAATTATGAGAAAGACGATAAGGACAGGGAACAGACAAAGAAAGGGAAAGAGTCTTTAAAAGAGAAGGAAAATCAAAAAGAAAACGAGAAGAAGGATGTTGAAATAAAGAATGAGATGAAAGTAGAAAGAACTGAAGGTGGAAAGACAGCGGCTACTCCGTTTCCATCAATGCATATATTTAATGTAAGATAATTAAATATCACAATAAAATATTTGTATAATCCTATAACATTGCTCTGTAATTACCATTTTCAGGCAATATCAAGCATGTTCCCCGATAAAGGAAGACCTGAAGAATTAAAGGAGAAGTATATCGAATTGACAGAAAGATCTGATCCAAATGTTTTACCGCCGGAATGTACGCCAAATATAGATGGTATAAATGCAAGGAGTGTACCTAGGGAACAAACAATGCACTCTTTCCACACTTTGTTCTGCAGGAGATGCTTCAAGTACGACTGCTTTTTACATCGTGAGTATACCTACTGCAATGAAGCGATCTTCTTAACTATTTAAGTTGTATTTTGTGAAGTATTAATAAAAAATAATATTATCTTTAATATATTTATTATCTATTAATTTATTATCTATTCATTTTTTAATATTAAATTAATATTAACTAATTCTTAATATTTACTTCTTAATAGTATTTTTAGCGATAGAATAAAATTAATAATACAAACAAGAAATGCTTCGCTGAAATACAACTTACTAAAGTGTTGTATAATATTTTAAGTGTTCTAAATTGAAAGTTATTAATTACAATAATTTGTGATTCCTGATTTATCGTAGCAGCCAGGGGGACCTCGCCGCAAGGTAAACAACATTGTATACAAACTAATGCATTATCGATCGGAAGCTTTTTTTTGTTTAGCACAGAGGCATCGTCAAGGGCTCATCTGCAATCATATTTCATTCATCGTTCATCGCTGTGTCCACTAAATTTCTCTCCATTCAGCTATGCCGAATTAGCCGACAAGAGTACATAGTGAGTTTATGATGTTGCTTGTAGGTCTTCAAGTTTGCCATCCAGGTCCGAATTTGCTGAAGCGGAAAGGACCCGATTTGAAACCATTCGCGGAGCCATGCGGGACAGAATGTTACATGCATTTGGTATGCTACGTATTACGCTATATTTCAACAGAACCTCTATTCTAAGAGTACAGATTTGTTGATATCGTACCTTTTTATGTAGGACGGGATGAAGGAAAAGCTGGCGGCACAAGCAGCGGATATAAAAGAGGAAGAAGGCGACGAGAAACGCGGTGGTCCTAGGAAGGTGCGAAAACAAGCAAGCGTCGATTCTGGAAACGAAGCGAGCAGCGAGGATAGCAACGATAGTAATAAGTACAGTCAAGGAGGCAGTTGTCAAGGTTAATATACAACTCGTCGCAATGAGATAACACGTATATATTTAAATAAAATTCTAAGAAATTTTATTATTCAAATTAGACTTTAAGCAAAACGTTAACAAAAACTCCAAGCCTGAAGAAACGATGGAGGATCAAGCGCAACCTGAAAATCAGACACCCTTCACGCTATTAGGAATTGGCAAACGAATTAAGACAGAAAGCGAATTCTCGTGGACAGGTTCGGAGCAGAGCTTGTTCCGAGCACTTCACAAAGCTTTCCCTGGTAATCCATGCGCGTTAGCTCAGATCATGTTGACGAAGACTTGCCAAGAGGTGTATGAATTCGCGCAAAAAGAGGCTTCGGACATCCCCGCTATAGAAAATCTGAAGGACTTCACGCCACCACGAAAGAAGAAGAAGAAGCACCGATTATGGTCCATGCATTGCAGAAAGATACAACTTAAGAAAGATTCTGGTACGTTTTCATTGATCGATTTCAAAGTTCTAAACTCATGTTTCTTTCGATTTCTAATTAACTTCTTTCGACAGGTGCGAATCATGTGCATAATTTCGCACCTTGCGATCATCCGAACCGCCAGTGCGATAACTCGTGTCCCTGTATCCAGGCGCAGAACTTTTGCGAGAAATTCTGTCAGTGCAGCAGCGAATGCCAGAATCGGTTTCCCGGTTGTAGATGTAAGGCTCAGTGCAACACGAAACAATGCCCGTGTTACCTGGCCGTAAGGGAATGTGACCCGGATCTTTGTCAAACGTGTGGCGCTGATCAATTCCATATCATGAAAATATCTTGCAAGAATGTCAGCGTGCAACGTGGTCTTCGTAAGATTAATAAACTTTGAATGTTGTCTACTTTGTCAGAAACAACAAAGATATACGAAAGATAAGAAAATGTTATTTATAGATAAGCATCTCCTGATGGCACCCTCGGATGTAGCAGGTTGGGGGATTTTCCTGAAAGAGTCAGCGGCGAAGAATGAATTTATCTCAGAGTATTGCGGCGAAATTATCAGTCAAGATGAAGCCGATAGAAGAGGAAAGGTATACGATAAATATATGTGCAGTTTTCTCTTCAATCTCAACAATGGTAAGTACAATATACATAAGTGCAGCAAACGTAGTAAATGACCAAGAAGAAGATGGATTAAAAGAAATTTTCTAGACTTTGTCGTTGACGCAACAAGAAAAGGGAATAAAATAAGATTCGCCAATCATTCGATAAATCCCAACTGTTATGCGAAAGTAATGATGGTGAACGGCGACCACAGAATAGGTATTTTTGCCAAAAGAGCAATCCAACCCGGTGAAGAATTATTTTTTGATTATAGGTATATCACTGTGATATTAATTGATTAATCACAATCACATGATTGAAACTATATAAATTATGACAATTTTTAGATATGGACCGACGGAGCAACTTAAATTTGTCGGTATCGAGCGGGAAATGGAATTTCTTTAAGGATTCATATTTTATATACATATATATATATATATAACCACACGCATATAAGTAATATGTTAAACCGATGCACACATACATGCATGACAGCTGAAATATTGGGAATAAAATAAATACGAAATAAACATTTATCTGACTCATTCATTAATAAAAGGATGTTTCTTTATTTTTAAATGTTAAAATCTATGTTTTTACTTTGCCTAATAAAAATAGAACAAATCTCTAGTATTATAATATTGATATAGACTTATTGCGTATATAATGAAGAAATGTAAGACATTTCAATATCAGAAGGCTTTAATTTTAGTTTTCTTTTTTTATATGAAAGTGATTAGATATAGTATCATCATTCAATATGTTTGCAAGAAATTATTATTGCAATACCGTTACAGTATTGTAACGGTATTGCAATAATAATTGTAAAATATACATATAATAGGAAAGTAATTGTAAAATATAAATATCTGATAGATGATTAACAGATGAATAATCAATTTGCGTTTTAATTTAAGCGGAAGTATTTATCAATCTCATTTTTTAGTTATATGAGTTGATGGAACAAAAAACACTCCTGTACGTTTTTTGTATTACTGTGTCAATTTATAATTTATAATTATATATATTAAAGCAAATATATTTGTCACAATTTGTAAAATAAAGGGATACATCAAGAATTTATTAATAGGTATATAATGCGGAGAATTTTTTCGACAATATAACTTTTTTTTTTGCTTTCACTGAAATTACAGATTTTATATTTTCTTATCTTTTGTTATGTTCGCTGCGTTTATTCGTACATATATGTATGTATGTGCTATTATGAGAATATTATCGTTTGCTGCAACAACGACAAAACTCAAGAATTGTCATTTTTGAGTTGTTTGCAGATGAATGATGACAATTTAAATAAAGAGCTAATCTATAGCTATAATACTTTTGTTCCTCCACAATTAGTATTTACACTAAAATCGCATTTAAAAATAATATTACAAAATTTTAATTGTTCAAAATATTTGTTTTATTTCTAAAAAACTTTGTTATTTTAGTCATGTTATTTGTAATAAATGAGCGACATGTGTTCATTTAATTTTATTATCACGATTTGCATAACTAGCTAATAAATTAATTTTTAATTAATTTGCTGAGAAAATTACCCAGCAAAGAATTACCCGATAGGATGGCATCTAAAGACGTCGTCATTTGACGTCACTCTGCTACCTGGGTAATTAACTAATTTTTTTGACTTTGGTCAAGACGCGCAAGCTTACAATTAATGTAACTAATAAAGAGAAAAAAATGTCTATATTTAATATAAAACGCAGCGAACATGACAAATTAAAAGATAAAAAATATACAATCTGTAATTTCAGTGAAAGCGAAAAGAAAAAAGTTGTGCATGTCAAAAAAATTCCGCATTATACATTAATAAATTCTTGATGTTAATGTATGATGTTACATATCGTGAGGTCTCTTTTGTCTAATAAGTTGTTTATCTGATCCGTGCAAAGGGAGAATTAAAAATTAAATCTTTTATCACTTTCCACACGGTAAGTTTAAGTAAACCTGAAGTCGTCAATTGCATTTTCCAATATACATATAAATACCACTGACAATTCACAATGAGTAACTGACAGAGATTATTTCAAGAAGATACAAAATAGATCAATTGTAATTCTTTTTACATCCAAAGATTACATTTCACATTTATTTATTTGTTATCTACTGTATCGTTGTAAGATTGCAATTACGAACTTTATACAGCATATAATAACGAAATATTACGTGACAAGAAATAATTGAAATCTTATCGCGGTTTCTTTCGGAACCAGCTACGACAGCCCGATGGTAATCGAGCTTTTCGTATCGTGTTACTTAATTTCACATCAATTTCAGGTCTGGCGATTAATAATGAAAAGGAGTTTGCGTCGAAGACAGGCATAACGCGCGAACGCCTTGAAATTGCGAGTCATCTCTCTCTCTCACGGCGATCACAGCCTGGATTAAAGCGTCACTCGTGACGAGCTTTCGCGCAGCTTACAACGGAGTTACCGCGAAGGGATTGTAGGGAAGCATCTCGGTGGCGATCCCGACGTGGGAATTCAGCCACCAGTTGCAAGCTTCGCGGCTGCGAAGGCGGTCGGACGGAAAGCCCGTCGAAAAGATCGGATTAGGAGACCTATAGAAAAGTATTTCTTTTCTATAAAAATAAATACGCGCATACATTTAAGTTTCGGCCGCATTTAAATACACTGAAAAAAATATTTATTATTTGCATGAAAATTGATTTCTATGAATTTCGTTTCCTCAATTCAAAGAGATATTAGGTAGATTTGAGAAAATATTTTAAATTCAGAAAAATATGTTTTCTCAAATCTATCTAATACTTCTTTAAATTAAGAAAACTAAATTTATAGAAATCAGTTTTCTTGCAAATAATAAATTTTTCTTTTAGTAGAGCTATCGCAATTTGAATCTACTCAAGAATTAATTTGTGATTGATTTGCAGTGAATCAAAAACTTAATTAATTTTGCGATATAATTTCTCGCCGATACGAGTCTTGCGAATGTGTCTTTTTGCCGCCTCTCTTCTAAAAAAATAAAAATAAAAAGGGAAACAAATCGAGAATAAACAAACGATTAATAATGATACCGTCGAACGGAGCCGCGCGTCTGGCGACGTTAATCACGAAAATTCGCGCGTTAAAAATTTAATTGAATTTGAACACCGAGGGTAAACATTTACACGCGCGTATTGGATTCGCCTGCGATCCGCTACTCCGGATTTCGATGTGCGCAGGGACGAGTGGCGCGAAATCGAATCGCTTTCTTAGATGGTAAATTCGAGGGATTTGATGGAAACGTCGCGCGACGCGCAACGGACAAGCATGTCGTGAAGAAGGTTGAAGTGCACGAGAAAAGCGACGCGACGTTGCGCCGTCGATGATACTCGACTCGTCGGAGGAAACCAATTTGGATTGAGGCCAGGCCTGAGGAAATCTCATCTGCGAGCATGGAGGAAGAAGGTAATTTTTTCGGTGAAGAAACTAATTAGAGCTTTTTGTTAAAATTGCGGAAGGTAAACGACATTCTTGATTATAATTATTCGCTCTCGTGAGTCGAGATCTCAAGATTGAAATTGTCAAGCGATTATTGTTAAATATTGATTGACATCGTAATTATTTCTTAAGGAACTTTGAAGGTAATTATTAGATACTATATAATCAGAAGTAGACTACACACGTGGAAGGATAAAACTTGGATTTTATCAAATGATTATTGATCAAAATTTTATAAATGATTTAAATATGTGAAGACCAACATTTTCTACGTAAATAGTTGCTTGTATAGAAGAATTTATATTCAATGTCGTCAACACATTGAAACACACCGCGCAAGTTTGATTATATTCAGGAATGTCTGACTGAAAATTGTGTGCTATAATATAAGTAAATATCATATTTTTCATAAATTTCATAGTGATTTTCTTTAGTTCAGTTAATGGTATTAAAATTACGGTTCGTGTTATTTTATTATATTTGGGGTTTTTTATATATAATGACGTGTATAATTATTTAATCAACACGTCATTTAATGTCAGATGTTAAGTACCTATAGATAATTAAGTACACATATAATAATTCAAATGTTAATAAAACACGCGTGTAAATTTAAATTTGAATATAATATTCTAACGTGTGCAAATATGTAACGTACTACCGGAAAAACTTCTGCAAATGTTAGCAATAAAAATGTATTACAAACAACACATTGTTGCATTAAATTTGAGTTTATGCGAGATCTGAGGAGGAATTAGGTAATTATCATTTCCTAAATCGCAAAGATATAATTATTATAATATTTATAACTCAATGTGTGACAGTCGAAAACAATTAAACTTCGTAATACATTATGTTATATAAATATTGTGTTTTTGTGACAGTAGCGTTTTTTTGACAATATAAAATTATAATGAAAAAGTGCTTTTATTATTTGATGTGACAGTTTACAGAGATGCATCATTCTTGCTATTATAAATAAGATTTATACAAAAATATAAATGCGATGCACATTCAAACATCGGAAAATTATGATCTTTGCATTACTTTTGTGAAAAAATAAAAGCTTTATTTAATAAATTGTTTGTTAACGGTAACAATATATGCTGAAACACTTTAGGCGCTATTATATAGGAATTGCATGAAAATTTATAGTGTTTATAGAAATCAATTTAATTTATCAAACATCGCAAAATTTATATTACAAAATACACAATTTATATTACAAAAACTGCAAAATAAACTATTTTAAAAATCATAGAAACCTTTAAAATATTAATGAATTGCTTATAATTGAATAAACGCATAAACTCATAAAGGTTGTTAGTCGAATTTAATTTTCATTTATTATATATTTTAGATTTATCGAATTAAACGCCAGATCTGATAACTGTAACTTTATTAAATAACGTTACATACATGCGTATATAATATCGAGTGGCTTTTTTGTCGGAGAAATTAATTAAATTTATGTGATTTTAATAATAATCTTTGTAATTTATCTAATTTATCTATTTTAAGTTAGAAATTAAATTCCGTTGCGTTAGCGTAAACCTTAAGAATAACATAAAAACCGACAGAGGTTTTATCTAATTAAACTTAAAACAAAACTCGAGAAAAATTTGTTGTATATAATTGTATATAAAATATGTTTATATTTTTTTTCTTTTGTACAATCTTTGTTCACACATATAAGAAAAATAATATAAAAAATAATTGAAAAATAATTATAGAAATATAATTTTTGCATTGTTTTTTTACAAACAGTAAAATTGCGATTAGATTATACAATATTCTATAAACATATATATAAGATTATTATATGGACACTTATTCTTTTATTTCCTCAAACTTCATTTTTTGTAAAATAAAACAATATGAAAATTATTCTTTTAAATATTTTTAATTCTTTTTCTTATTATTTTACTTGTATATACAAATAGAGATTATACAAGAGAAAGAAAACATATGTGGACATAATTTATATAATATAATTATATACTACATATATATGAAACGTTTTTTCCGGGTATTAATAAAATTTATAGCGTATGTTTAAAACATCACGTTATAAATGTTATTGTGTTATAAATCTACGGTATAAATATTATAAGTAAATTTATTTCAAGTTTCATTGGATAAAGTCTCTGCCGGTTTTTATGTTATTTTTAAGTATGCTAATGCATCACGTTACACACACATAAAAAACGCTTTTTTGTTATATAGATGCGAAATGTTTCTCGTTTCAAAAATATTCCTTGCATAATTTTATTCCGCGTACGAGACCGCACGTATAGATATACGCGAATGTATTTATTTCAATAAATTCATTTCAATAAATGCATTTTAATAAATATACTTCTTTTTTTTTAAATATATTTATACGGATATCAGTATACGACGTATACGTCATATAAACCGCAAGAAATGTGATGGCAAAGAGAACCCGCCGTTTAAACATGCCGCATAGGACTGCGTTCTCGACTGCGTTTAATTCTCGTGACTCTTTGATCCGGATATTTTCTCTTTTCTCTTCTTTTCCCCTCGCATGCGAGATATTCTGCGAGAGACGAACGAACGAGCGTAAATTCCCTGGATTTAAGTAAAGCGCACCTGGATTCGCGACTACGAGCGCTATACCGGTATTCCGCATCGATGTTTCGCGACACGTGATAATCCGGTCTTTCGTCTTCTCTCGCATGTTTCATAATTCACGTCACTGCGTTGTATCGTTTCCCAAGTTTCATAATAGCAGTTCTCGAGGAAACACGGCCGCTTAGCTCGCGTGTTGCTCTCGCGAAACATATATATATATCTCCCAGCATCACTATTGGCATTACACAGCTGGCATCTTTAATGCGGGAAGATGTACTTATATTTATTTATTTGCCACCAAGTTACATCTTACTTTTTCATTTGTAACAGAAGAAATACATTGTCAATTGATCTGCTTTTCTTGAAGCTTAATTTGCTTGAAAGCTTATCTCGCTCTATTATCTCCAAGAGACATTTGTCAGTATTCACATTTATTATCAAGAAGAAAAATCGACTTTATATCGTTAAATATACACTTAAAAAAGAATGTGATAGATGCACTTGGTATATATATTCCGCGGTATTCAATATTTTACTTTAGTACAAAATTAATTATAATTAATATATAATTAATTATAGTAATAATTATTTAACGCGCAATATAATCTAACTACAATCGAATAATCAATAGCCGTTGAACGTGCGTAACTTTTTTCTCATATAGATGCAAAGATTAATTTGTATCTCATTGCGCATCGTGAATAACTTATTATAATTATAAACTTTCGGGGGACAGTTCGCCAAGCGCTTCCTGTTGCTAATTTTGTCATCTCGCGCGTAGAATCGCACGCGGCGGCGATAAGACGATTCAGAAAGCGGAGCCAAGTTCCAAGTTCTCGTGCGGTCCACGGTTTATTTTGATCCTTCGCTCGGCCAGTTATTAATCACGGCGTGTACGTGGAAATAATAGCGGGAGACCGCGTACGTTTACACAAATCCTGATTATTACGAGCGGGTTACGAGCGCGACGTCATCGTGCGCTCACTTGAAACGTGAAAATACGTAATTCCGAAAGCGCGCCAGGCGATCACATTCGCGAGCGTATGTAGGTAGTGGGTACGTGCCAGTCGAGACTAGCAGCAACAGCACAACAGTGCCTCCGTTAAATGCAGCTTTACGTTTCAGGCACAAAGCGAGTGCTTCTGTTAGGATAAAGCGCTTTATACGCGACTTAATCCTTTCATTACTTGTCTCTATGTCCGCGCATGTGTGCAACATTTGCGATAATTATCGTAGTGATGGCAATATGCGCCAACAGTGCCGTGATATATTCGGGATATTGGCGATATCGTTCCAAATTATCTTAGACCTTTATTTAGCAACATAAAAATTAATTTTTTGGATATATTTTGGGATCTATGACTCAAAATTAAGTATTTCGCGACGCTTATTGCTATTATTAATATTATTTTAATATTGGTAATGACATTAAAGACAATAAAAACATTATTATCAATAATTTGCTACTGAGAAAAAAATATTTGGATTCCCCCAAAAAATTCGAATTATTTAAGGTAGCTCCTAACAGCTTATTTACTTAATATAGGTAATACAACATTTATTTAGAATTAAATAAAATATCTTAGAATTAAATATTTTATCTAATTCTAAATAAATAGGTGTATATTACATTAAGTAAATAAGCTGTTAGGAGCCATCTAATGAATATTTTTTTGGATCCAAATACTTTTTTCTCAGTGTAATAATGCATCAGCAATTATATATTAAAGGTACAAGATAAAATTGCGTCATATTTGAAGCAAATTACGTGTATCGCTAGAGCACCCGCGTAAAATATAATAAAACTATTAGCAAACTGTTTACAAACCAACAGACGGGTGAAATTAAATGGAAATTTAACGAGAAGATCACTGAAAATCCGATTGGCATAACGAGTTATGTACTAGTTTCACTTCGAATCACCGGCTTTCAGTATTTTAACGATCGCATTACACTTTAATGACTTTCCGTCAGTTTAATTTCAATGTAAAACGACGCGCTTACGTATAAACTCGCTATAAATTCGCTCTAACAAAAAATACAGGTTTCGAAATATCGAGATAGCGAGTATAAACGTTGCATGGCTTCGCCGCACCGAAAATATCACGTCGCACGTCACAAGAACTCGCGTTTCCGTTCAATCTCGAACTTGTGTAAAAATCAAAACTCCACAGATGTTAAATTTTAATTAATTGGTTATTAGGATCGATCACTATAGCGTATCATTAATGCCATCCATGGTGGAAAGAAAGTAAAGAAAGCCTGCGTTTGTTAATTCCCATTTGGGAGCTATTGGGAAGATAAAATACAATATATAATACACGTAACGTGTATTATAGATTTTATTTTCCCAATAGCTCATTCAAGTGGGAATAAACAAACGCAGGCAAAATAAGGTGTGCTAATACGCACATTTCTGAACAATCAATAAATTTTATTCCAGTGATCGTCATTTTGTAGTGACAAATTCAACTGATATGCATTTTAACTGCCAATACTGAAAATCTATAGTGTACGTGACAATTTTGTAATTTTATTTTGTAATTAATTTTACTGAGGATGGCCTGATTCAGGCCGAAACGTTTGTTAATTTGTCAAATTTCGACCAATTAAATTTTTGTAACACTAACACCCAGTTACGGCCCCGTTGCCCTTTATTTTAATCATTGATTTTTAATCATTTGAGCCTTCTTAGACTGTAAACTATAGATTTCAATACTGACAGTAAATCATCGGAACATATTCATAAATACAAGAATTTAAAAATAGAGGCGGCTGGTACAATGCGCAGAACAATACGAAAACGCGTCCTCGGTGTGAGCTGCACACCTAACTTTATTTCCACCATGGTGGGCATCTTCCTTCGTTTCTCTTTTGCGTTGCAGGAGGGTGTGTCACTCGGTTCTACATTTTTCTCTCTGTTTTCATAATCCATGAGATTTCTATATGACGTTCAAATAAAACAATGCAGTTGTTTTTAATTTCAGCGCTTTGTGAAAGAAGGCTTATTATGCACAACAAATGAATGTTGTTATTCGAGATACAGATAGTTTATTTTATATATGAAAAGTGCAGCGTGGATGAGAGATCGCGAGCTTGAAACAATAAACAACGGCTTTGTGAATCATGGCCTGAATTTCTGCAAATTTTTTCGAAATTGGATTTATCATTTTATATTTCTTTCATCGAGAAGATTATTATTTCTGTAGAAAATCGGAAATGGAATTTCAAAATGTGAGCTTTTTACTTCTTGTGAGCCGAACATATTTCTGTAAAATGAATAATATTTATACGCGATAGAACTAATCCGTGGAATAACATCGTTAATTTCACAAATAGCAGTAACAATATTAACCTTAAAATAAAAGTTTATTTATATTATTCAAATAATAATATTGTCGGCTTAATATAATGTATAAGAGAAATAAAATGAGGTAGGTACTTGATTCTCATTAATAATTTTGTATTACAACAGATATTAGATTTTATGTAACATCTGTTGTTACGAAAATTGAAACTTTTATTCAAAGCGACGATATAAACTCCGACGGAGAAGAAAGAAAAGTTTAAACAACAACTTATAAATAAACTCGAGGAAGAATCATTATAACTATAGAAATTTAATATCACGCTGAAAAGCTTTCGCGTAACCATGCAGGTATATTCCATAAATTAACTTTTGTTCCGTTCTGAATATTAAAAAAAAAAAAAAATCGCTGATACTGTCACCGAGATATTTTGCGAAACGATTCATGCTGATGCTGTTTTCCGTTTTGTGCAATGAATCGAAATTTGGATTCATATCGGATTCTATTATTTGCATTATTGCATCGAAATTGCTTGCATAAATGATAATATGCCATCGGCTGATGAAACTCTCACAGCGTGCCGGTCGCAGGAGATTTTGCGAAATGTATCACCGGACGCGATTCGAAACCGTGATAGACGCTGACGGCCTGATCGTTGAGGCCTGTCGATACCAGTAGCCCTCGCCACTTCGTGTCAATTCTATAAGCGATCTCTTGCGCGATCGAGACTTCCCTCGACCAATATATAATCGACCGATGCCCGATAAACAACCGATCCTTTCATCTTACTTTAACATTCTTATTCGAGCTGTGATGAACTTATCCTTTATTGGGTGGGATAGTGAGATGACGCGTGGCTTCGTGCCTATAAAGCGTGTGATTAGTAACGGAATTAAAGGTCCGTGGTTCAATCCCGGCCCGGCGGGCTTTATCCCGCATATACCTCGATTAAGAGCTAGGTTTTTTCCCTGATTAAAGGGATGTATAAGGATCAACGATCTGTATAGATTATAGATTAATAATCCAAATTTTTAAGAGAGGTGTCAAAATAAAATACATTTAAACGACCTAACTGGCCATAATTTCTCCTTTATTATAACTTCACAACGTTTCGGCCAACATCTGGCCCTTTTCAAGTGAGGGAATATAACTATTGTTGCCAGCATTCAACGCATATACATCCTATGTCGCTTAATATAGTTCCCAAAATACATCATGCTTCATAAACCTAAAAAGGTGATTACAGAGATGTATCATAAAGACATGAAACGTAGCGAAAAGGATGGCAAAAAATAACTTACATATTTTATGCGTCGAAAAAAGCAGAAGTAAAGGATACAATTTGTCAAAGGGCCAGATGTTGGCCGAAACGTTGTGAGTTATAATAAAGGAGAAATTATGGCCAGTTAGGTCGCTCAAATGTACTTTATTTTTTGATTTACTGGCGAAGAAATGTCTCAGTCAGAAGTGTCAAAAGTCAATCTATCGTAGATATTAGAGAGAGCGTTTTGTGACACTTCAAGTGTTCTCTCTAATATCTATACGATAGATTGACTTTTCTGCTTGTCGGACGAGAGATCGTACGATTGTTCTCGATACATGGAATTGTATCAAGAACAATTGTATGATCTTTTACCTTCTTTTTTTTACTGGTAGGCCTAATAACAACTTATAGTTGGCGCCTCACCATTTGCGTGTATTACCTAAGTCACTCAGTAACTTGTATAATCTCATTCATGTATGTACATTGCAATAAACATATTATTATTAATATTATTTTCGTATTTATTACTTAGACGATTTTTTACTCGAATCACAAATAAAGTTAGTATATCAGTTTTATCTCTTAATGTATTGAAAGATATAAAAAATTGTATTTAAATTACAACTGTTACATTTTTCTAATGCTCTCAAATTAATATCATAAAGAGACAATAATTTAATATTTAAAAATAAAATAGTAAAAGGTTTAAAGAAAAATTATTTATTGTTAAATCCTAATTATTTTATTATAACACAATTTTTACCGTAGGAATAGGACGCATTAAGAGGTCCAATAAAGGATAAGTTTATCACAGCTCGAAGAATGTTAAAGGAAGATGAAAGGATCGGGTTGTTTATCGGGCATCGGTCGATTATATTGGTTGAAAGAAGTCTCGGTCGCGCAAGAGATCGTTAGAATGCGTCAACAAATTACCATAGGAAGGGAATACAAAGGTAATAATAAAAGAAGCCACTTACATTTGTGGAACCGTAAAAATAATCTTTACTTTTACTTTGACGATTATTCCCTTTACCTCTCGTAATATTGAAATTTTAAAATATGGCAAGTGATCTCTTTTCAATCGAAAAAAATCGCACAGACAGAACAGTGTAGGACAGGTGACCGAATGCGTATCCTTGAAGAGACATGTAGGTAATCGCATAGTAAAGGCTTTCAGCCGAGAGCCCAAAGCATAACCTGCACAATGGAGAACGCGTTGCAACAGAGAACTCGTATCGCTAGGGATTCGCTGAAAAAAAAAAAGAGAGAAAAAATAGGGCAGCAGCATACCACACGCGCATAGCCATTTTTATCTTATATTCCCGGGGCAGCTCTCCCCGAGGAGACATTCCCAGATGTAGCAATGTGAGGCTACTGTGAAAAAAATATATGTACGCTTAGAATCCCTTGCGTGTAATAAATACGTATTATGTATCACACTATCTGATGAATTCGACAAATTTCGCTATATGTATACCTTGAGTTTATTTTATGGTCATTTTATTTCAATTATACGCTTTTTCTACATAACCACAATTTATAAGATATTTCTTACTGTATGGAAAAGCTTATTTAAATAATTTCGTTAATTATTGAGATCATTATTTAATAGGAGTACAACGTACTCTACGTTAAATTAAAAGTATAGTAATGAATAACGGTACTTTAGAACATTTTTGCGAACATTACTGAAACGGAAATGGACGAGCTTAAGAGAATTAATTTTTTACATTGTACCGATTTCTTGTAAGTCTAATTTCATGACTGACAAAAAGGTAATTTATATTTTTTAGCTTCTTCCATATATTCAGAACATTTTTAATATTTACAATTCCATATATTTTATATTCTACATTCTGTATTTTGTATTATATATCTTTCGTATTCTGTATTCTTTAAAATTGTATACGTATTCTGTATTGTGTTTCTAATTCTATGTATTCGACTCGTTTAATTTATAACGCATGATTTCCGCTTTGTGTTAAATCGCTCATAGTAAAATACCCGCAAACACTGCAATTTACGGGAAGAATTCCTTTGCGGTATCGAAACGATATTTGAAGCATGCAATATCGAGAACTAATAGTAAAGCCCTACCCAACATGCCTATAAACCATACCTAACGCTCCGTATTTACTCCAACAGGTTTATTCAGTTTATTCAGCAAGATTATATAGAGTGCGACCACGCTTGCAAGGTATTTGCTATAGCATTTGCTATGGCACGTAAATTGTGGCAAGGGACAAAATCAAATATTTATTTAGAATAATATGTCGAATATAATATACAATTATAATATAAGAATATTACGTCGAAGGTAATACGATACAATTGTGTATCGCGCAATTTAAAACATTATAATAAATAGCGAGCATTAACACATTGTCGAAGTGGTCGATTGTGTCGTATGACAAAGTGCGATGAATTGCGCGGATTTCTATAATATCACTCGTTGAGATACTCGCAAAATATCTGTGATTATTTAATTGTGTTTGTCGTGCTTGATACATAAAGCTTTATACAAAACGGAGTTATACTGAAAGAATAAAAATTTTAACGATACAGAAAGAGTCTGTTTTGAGTTATTATGTGAATAATAGCAGATTATAAATAGCATTAATGTTTAAATGCTATTAATGTTCGATGACATATGATATATTAATTATGAATACAGCGGATTACCTACATGATATACTATCAATGTATTCTGTCAATTTTTACACAAAGTTATAAAACTAATATTTCTCTCTAATTATTATTCTGTTTTATTCAGTACGTTTTTGATACAAATAAATTTGAATGGAAATAAAAATGTAAAAGCACATTCACATGATACGCATTGCTCGACGACAGTACGTTAAACACGATAACGTCGTGTAAATATTGACGAACATCTACAATGTGATCTTCCATTTGCTTATTTGCTGTCGCATCTTCTTTCATACTATCGATCAACCGTAAAAGGTTAGCAGTTGTATCTTTTAAGAAAGAAATTATCTTAAAATTATATAAAAACATTTCAAAATAATTTTAACACTAAAATAATGAATTTTCCACAATAATGTAATTATCTTAATTTTTATTTTCTTTTATGCTGAATATATTTATAACAGAATTCTCTAATCACAAAAGAGGAATTCCTAAAGAAAACAATTTTGATAAATATTTTACTGTGTTTTAATGTCAATTTTGCTATTAAGGAGAATATATCGTCCTTTTCTGCAACAACGACATAACTCAAAAATTGTCATTCTTTAATTGTTTGCAAAAGAATGGTGAGAATTCAATACACTGAATAAAGAGCTAATATATAACTAGATCTTTTTATTCCTCTTGATTCGAAGAATAAAAAGATGTAGTTATATATTAGCTCTTTATTTAGTATATTGAATTCTCACGATTTTTTTGCAAACAATTAAAGAATGACAATTTTCGAGTTATGTCGTTGTTGCAGCAAATGAGCGATATATGTTAAAAAATTCAATCGTGCTGCTTTATCCTATTGATTAAGGTAGCTTATACCTTTTCAAAAATCTTAAATGGCAATAGGTGTCAATTAAGTGACACATTGGCCGGTATTCAGGTCGGATATTATATTCAAGATCGTCTTAAGTCTGGTCAAAGGCAGTCTTAAGACTCCATCCAGCCAATAAAATGACCGTATTAACATCTTAAGACATTACTTAAGACGGTCTTGAAATAAGATTCGACTATGAATACCGGCTATTGTTTTAAAAGTACCTCAATTTTCTTTAAAATTGTCTTTTTTTATTTGGGCAAGTTGTAACTTGTTTTTTTTTTTTAGAAATTGCATTCGGATGTCTTAGATAGTAAAAACTGAAAAGTTTGGTAAGTGTTCGAAATGTCCTCAAGCAGTCTCCGTACAATTAATGATAAAGTCTCTGTTCAAAGTTGCTGCAAACATTTTGGAACATTTCCGACGTTGTTCTACGGCACTCATCTACTATCTACTATCTTTTGACATAGATCTTATACGAAATCCGGCGTTGTGGCACAAATTTTATTTTTCAAGTGTCCCCAAAGGAAAAGAATTTAATGGAGAAAAATATTAGATGATCTTATGAGTCGCTCAATCGAATCTTTTTCAAAAGATAGCGGTTGAGTGTAATAGAATAATACAGGAAACGTTTCAAAATGTCTGTAACAAGGAAAGGCTTTAAGTAGAGGCTATATTATTGCATGGAGGCTGATAGAGGACATTTCGAATATTTATTAAGTAGATTTTTCTATAAATTGTGAATTTTCAATTTTTAATGACTTCTAAATGTGCGATTTCTCCAGAAACACTTAACGCAAATTAAAAAAGACAAGAGACAGTTGTAAAGAGAATTGAAAGATATTTAAAACAATGTATTACTTGATTCCTATATTGTCAATTAAGATTTTTGAAAGACTAGTAGCTACCTTATAACTTATACCTTATACCTTATTGAGGGGATAATTAAAGCAGTATACGGTTGAAAATGTATTACAATTTTATATTCTTCTTAAAAGCAAAATTGACATATTTCGGCATATTTTGCACAAATCAGTCAGTTACAAAAAAAAAAACAGGCATGGAAAGGTTTCGTTGACTTACCCTGTATATTAAATTGACAGTATATTTGAGATAATAATTTTAGAATACAATTGCACAAATACAATTGCAATTAATACAAATGCAATTACGTATATCAAAAGTTCTGACAATTAAGGGACTTTGAATGTCATATGAGTTTTCAATTAAATACAAATTCCTATGCGAGACTCTACTCAATGCTCGTTAACCGCGAGAAATTAGCGAGTCAAGGTTTTAGTGGATGAACTTGAACCGAGTTAACAACAATTGAAATTGACCTCGTAATAGCGGATGAGCGCTTACCAATCCTTCTATCGGCGATATAAATGTTCTAAACGAAACAGATATACGTCTACGCCTTCAACTTCTTGACAATCGTAGACAATTTTATATGCGGCATTATATGCATATAGCTTTCAGTAATAAGTTATTGCTAATTGATTTTAAGATAATTTTATTAATATTATACTAATTTCTTTTGTTTCTATTTTTATCTCTTAGATTTTATGCCATGTCTGCAATAATCGCAAGGTTTAAGAAACCTTGTTAATTATCTTATTTATTAAAAATATTAGATTTACTTTGAGACAATTCTTTTTGTACACTTTTGTTTATCGTCTTGTTTTTATTTCTTTAAATATAGCAAAATGCTGGAAAAATTTGTACATCAATATGATTCAAAATCCTTAACTTTATAATGAGTTATAAAAATACATATTGATTAATAATATATTATAAATTATAGTTATTTATCCACTTATTTGAATTATAAATTTATTTAGATGTATTTAAGCGCTTTGTAGTATATATTAAATCAGATACGCTGATATTACTTTCCTAGAACAGAACGCGAAGACACACGGATATAAAACGCGACGGAAAGTTTACCTTCGCTCGTTTCATTTGGTCCAGTATTTTTATCCGCGCTCGCAAAGTGGTCCGTTCTGTGAAATTGCAGCTGAAGTTGAATCGATGTGCATCATCCTCTCTGGACACTCAATACAATACCCTCAATCGAGACAAAGACAAGCGTTAATAAATTTTATCTTCGATCAATATTTGCTGGAAACATTTCGTTATCATGACTTGTTCCTTCGGCAATTTTCGCAACAACCGAAGTTTATTCAAACAAAACACAGAGTTAATTAATTAAATTACAATTCGGGCCGGAAGTAATCTTCGTCTCAGGATAAAGGGCAACTTTTATGTAGAAACGCACATAAAGAACCCTATCTCTAAATTCTAATAAATTCTAAGAATAAAAGATTGGCTTGAAACGAAAATATTAAATATAAAATCTTTTATCGTAGATTTTACTGTATATTATCAAAAATTGTTTTTTTTTTAATTAATCTATATTTTATTACATCCCATGCCTTTTTTAGAAAGGGATTTTTATGAAATGCTCTTTTAACCAAGATCGAAAATAGTTCCCGCTGACTCGCCAGAGCGGCTGGGAATACCATCCGCGTATCCTCTTCAATACCGTAAACGTTTGCACTTTGCGCGTTTTCCGGATTCAGCCTACCATCGGTTTCCGCTCACTGCGGCGCCGGTGTGTGATTCCAGCTGGCAACCGGATATAGTTACGTATAGGAAGTAGGTTCCACACATACGTATGAGCAACTGGAACTCTCGACTCCTATAGAAATTGATAATACGCAGAACTAATATCTTACTTTTGATTAAACTAATTTTAGTCATTGCTCGTTTGAAATGATTTCAAATGCGACGCATTCTTTTACGAACGATGACATAAATTTAATATCGAAAATTGTCTCACAAGTACAAACCTTCAGTATATGAGATCTGTTAAAAAAATATCTGAACTGAGTGTATATTAAAATACCGAGAACACGCTCGTCGTTATGACGATGACGGGACAGAATTGGTATGCGCGGATTTATGTGCGTTATATTCTAAAGTTATGTTCTAAAAGTTATGTCTCTATATACCGTTAAACTATTATAGTAAGCTATTAAAGTTAGTCGTGTTTTCTTTCCTGACTATTTCTACGATGTCTGAGAACCACGTGTACCGAGCAACATTGTGTCGAGACTGTCGAGTTCTGTTTCAAGATTAGCAAAATGGCTAGTGAGACGTTTGATTTGCTAAGAATAGCATATACGGGGATGATTCGTAGGGTCTCTCGGGAGTGGATGCTTCGCTTGCTCACTCGTTTTAACTCGTCCAACATTTTTTGACTGAAAAAAAGCGGGATATCACTAGTGCTGCAGCCTCCATATTCGCCGGACACAGCCTCGACTTTTTTTTCGTTACCAAAGCTCAAAGAGATTTTAAAGGGACACGGAATTGATAACATTCGATTTAAAATCATTAAATAACAAAATTTGAAAAAGATCGACACTCATGAATTTCTGAAATAATTTTGAAAAGCGTTTCTAATAATAATGGTAAAAACAACGGGCTGCAAAAGTTGCCTAAGTTGCTGCAAAAGGAGCTTATTGTGAAAGATACTAAATTTTCAATTCGACACGACAGATAAAAACCTTATATATTCTGTATACAGTGTCGCATCATCCGGATATTTTTTTTAGCAGACATCGTAAATCATAATAAATGGTACAGAAGATAAAATTTTTTATTTTTCTTTAGTTTTCAGCTTTCTTTTCCCTTTTTTATTCAATACCGTTCGCACGATTATTTTGTTCCAACTCTATTTCGATGTGGAGGGGTTAAAGCCATAGTGGTGTAAGTCAATTTTTTTTACCACTTTTTTTTCTTCTTCTTTCAATATATCTGCATGTGTAGACTGCATCTATGAACTCAACTCGATAGGTTAAAAAAAGTGACACACCAATATGGCTTACCCCTCCATATAATGACGATTAAAAGTTAAATTTATGACAGATACTTAATTATATATAAATTCAATTATTATCTAAAGAATTAATGGACACGTATTAATTAATTAACTTGTCACGCATTTTAACTGTATCAAATATAATGTTAGCTAATCTATTTAGCCACTTTATTATTTTAAAGATTATCGCTTATTTCGATACAGCAACGCAAAATTGCAGATAACGGCGTGTTATGTATTCTAATATCGAATAACACTCGAGTGGTTTACTGTTGTAACGATATTGCCAGATTAATGATAACGGTATCACGCGATATTTCGCGTCGAAAGCTTTCGCCTCCTTTGAACAGCTAATACCGTTTTAACGCGACGTATCATACGAAATGGAAAGGTCGGCATGAGGGCGAACAAAAATTGATTTCCTAATGCGTTCCCGCTATATACACTTCATATTGACCTTTTACACATACTCAGCTTTGTATACTTTCCTCAATCGCATTGAAATACCTCAGCGCAACGCGGGGACATTTTATTTTTGGGCGATATTATTATATCAGTAAAACGGGGACGGCGTGGCACGATACGTCTTCTCGCGACCGTCAATGTACCCGCATATGTTGCTTAATCACTCACAGTTACGTACATAACTGTCGTTTGACAGCGAGATGCTTGGCACTCGATCTGATATTCCCGAAGGAAAATACATTTGTATTCGGATCGCGCAAGAAAAGCGCTTCGTGGAAATAAAATGTAAAATTATCTCGCACGTTTACGTCTGACTTTTATACCGCGATCATATTTTGTCACGTGAATATATTCTGTCAAAACGCGCGAGGAATTTCAAACAGACGCAATGACGTTGAAATTCGACAATCGGTGTTTATTAATTTTTCGGTGTCGCGGGTCTATAGAGGAGAATCTCGACACAGAGAGATAGCCGCGCGGCGCGTTAATTTATTCAATTTAAAATCGAGTCAATCACGGTCTGACTGCGGTGCGTTATCGCGAGAGCGAGAGCGACGTGTACATAATCCGATACAGATTGATTTACAAACACGCGTTAATGCGGAGGAGATTTAACGCGTTGTCAAGAGGGAGATTACGCCCGTGCCGGTCATGAAAATACTGGGGCGGTAATTCCGGAACGTAGGATATATCCCCGCGCGCGCGGAACGCGTAACGCGTCGCGACGCCGACTGCCAACCCAATGACACACTTCACGCGGAACAATTAAATATAAAATCGAGTCCGGCCCGGCGAGAGAGCATGCGACTGTCTGTTGCAACCGCCGTTATCGAACAGGCGCGGGTGTGATAATTAAGCTTCGAGGTTGCCAGCGCGCCGCAATTATTACTTGGCTTTCACGGCAGAGAGAATTTGCGTGGCCGCAGGAAACATCGTATCAGATATGCGGATGTGTGTGTGTGTGTGTATGCGTGAGCGCCTTGCGAAACGCGGCCGTTTCAATGTAAATGCATCATTACATCCCCGCGACATATCGCATCGGTATGCGCCGCGGTCGCAACAATCGCCGTTATCTCGCAGCTGCGAAGCGCAATTGTTGCATCGCATCGCCGCGGTCGTCCTGCCTGATTTCGCGCAATTACGCGCATTCCGTGTCCTCCGCATGTACGGAATTCGGAAATAGCGGCGTATTGGACATTGCTGTGTTGTTTTCTATGAAAATTCACTGTAAATTCAAAGCCTCCGTTTCACATCGGCGAGAAACGGGAATTATAATGCGCAATTTCAGGAAGAGGGAAAGAGTGTGAGCGGAGCAATTACGTTTTTGATATTTAGTCGTTAAGTGTTCACATTATTTTCAGGATTGAACAAGGAAATTAACCTGTCAATCACCCCTTTTTTCACCTTTTTTTCTTTTCTCCTTCCCTCTTTACTCCCTCTCTCTTTCTTTTTTTTTTCGGAAAGAAAATTCACAAATATGGATTTCGTCAATATTGATTGACAAATATCTCATTGTATTTAATAAGAATTCATATTTGGTAAAAAAAAAAACATTGTTAAGCATGATGTGAAAATATATGTTCTTCCGTTTATCTGTAAATGATAGGCAAATAGCAGCGACGCACGTGCGTGACATATAGCCAATGAGGGTCCGTCGTCCAACGAGGAAGGGTGCATTTGTTCACGTCACCGCGCGCAATCGTTGCAAATAAAACAGCACGCAATAAAAAGCGGCAAATAACCCATCGCAATTGTTATGGCTCTGTTGTTTTCTCTATGAGACATGACACACCCCTAAACTTTTGAACGAATAAAATAAAATATGAATCTTTATTGAGCGTACAAAGGGAAAAATTTAATTGAAATAAACATGTTTTATATGGATGTACGTACACATGTTAATAAAAAAATACTGCGCGAATAGAGATTTCAACATCAAAGCGACGTAAGCATTTGTATCAAATACATATATTTCTTAATAATTTATATTATATTTAATGTTATTTACACTTAATTTCTTGTTTTAGTATATAGCTCTATGTGTAATTCTCATTTTTATTTTTACTAAATTATCCTTTCTCTAAGATTGAAGAAATAGCTTTTTAAAGCTATAGTTTTTTAAAAATGCTGTAACATAAAAGTTTAGCGTATTACTTTTTGAGCATAGAACAGTGTTAGCATATATAAGTAAAGAAATTTGATATTATAATATTCTTTCATATTTAATTTTTTTCGTGGAACTAGAACATTCGTTATTTCTGTCACATATGATTATAAATGGTAAAATTTATGGAAAAAGACTGGTTATATTTGATCTGATATAAAATGCAGAAATATATTACCGTTAAATCTCTCTCTCTCTCTCTCTCTCTCTCTCTCTCTCTCTCTCTCTCTCTCTCTCTCTCTCTCTCTCTCTCTCTCTCTCTCTCTCTCTCTTTCTCGTTGTCACGAATAATTTAAATGAACAAATATACACGTATAGATTATTTTTATCACGCGTCGAGGGTTCTGCAATTTAATTAGCTAAAAACAACGTAGAAAGAATAAGTCCTTGCATCACCGCGCTTTGCATTAGAAATACAGAAAGGGAAGAGAAACAAACAAGCTGTAGCCAGACATCCAGCGCATGGCGTTTATTCACCATTTGCATACATAAAATCCAAATGCTGTCAGTCAGCAATTCTTAATTGCATCATACGGTGAAAGCTTGACCAAGTCACCGGAAAATGTAAAACATAGAAATCTCATTTCTCTCTAGAGATAAAGTGTGAAAAAAAAAGAAAGATTTAATTGCAAATTTAATAAACGCGTAATAATAACCGAATTTTTAATTGCGTAATTGTGTAAATACACGTAGATTTCTAGCAATTACTAAATAATAAAAGAAAATAATAAATAAGCGCAAACGAGATAGACAGCTGATATAATGATACTGGGAAAAATAACAAAAATGAAGAAATAACTATTTTTCAGTTAAAAAGGTTTTAAAAAATAAAATAATATAGTAATATCAAAATCAGTAATATCGAGATCACCGATAAGAACGGAGATGCGACTAATTCTTCCGCAATTTACAATCTGCACAAATTGTGAGTCGCAAGCATACCACGCATCTCAATCCGTCGTTAAATTCACTTACCGCGACGCGGAAAACCGAGACGAAAGACGCGGAAGCGCCAACTAACGTGGCGTGCGAAGTTTGATAATTGCTGAATCGGCGCAATCGCAAAACTCCGAGACCCGTGGTTCGTAATCAATCCAAAGTCGCGGTGCAACGACAAAACGTAGGTAGTTCTGGTTTGAAGTTACGCTTCGCAATCTACAATTTGCGGACAACGCGCCAGTTGCACTAGATCTAACAATAAGTTTCTTGAGACAATATTAATATCAACAGTTACAACAATTGAACGTTAATTGAGCGTTAACTCGGAAACGGGCATCTAATTTTTTTGCATAAATGGTCACTTGGGGTGATTTTTGCACCGAAATTAAAAGTTATTGTTATTAATTATATATTGCACATTTTTTATTGTTCTATAATTAGTACTTGAGGACAATATCTATGTATATAGATTTACTCAACATTTTCTGATAAACGTAAAAAAAAACAAAAAAAATATTAAAGTAACGAAAGAAGCACATTAAAATTACTGCGACATGAGCTTTGTTCTTTCAATACTGGGGTGTAAAAATCACCCCAAGCGCTCGTTCCCTAAGATTTGCGAACTTTGCAGTCTTCTGCCTAACTGTCGATATGAATACATTTTCGAACTTGCTTATTGTGAGAATAACATCGGTGTGGATTCCAAATATCAGAAGAATTAATATAGCGAAGAAAAATTGACAACTTTACCTTTGTTATAACAGAAATTGTATTTGTATTAAAAATATTAGAGTGTATAAAGGCAAATTTATAAGGAGCTTTTGCGAGAGAAATGTTTTTATTATTTTTACACGGATGTGTTTCTTGCAATGGATAAACTGCGAGCAGGAGGATACTAAAAAGTACATAAACGCAGAGGAACATTGAATTATCATTTCGTTCGAGAAAAATTCTTCGTGATTTAAAATCACGACGTTATATTTCACAACGAATTGCGACCATTCGTGTCAAAAAAGGAAGAAAGAGAGAGAAGGATGAACGCCCAAATTATATTATACATATAAAACACATTTTTTTATAATTAAATATCATGAAGCGCACATCTTGCGAAGAATATATACTTAACTGTAAATGGATGGAAAATATGGTACATTGTATATCTAGCCATTACACTATACATAATAGACTTTTGACTATATCTTAAAAAAATTTCTTAACATTAGAAAAAAAGTGACAACAAGAAAAAGTAACTGAGAAACTGAGCACTATATGTTAATATTGTATGCGTAATGTAATTCAGTTTATTTTTGTCGTACTTTGTTTATTATTATCTCACTTGGTTGATTATTACATCGCAATATAATATTACGTTACCTGTCACGCAATATTATCGTGATTTACATGTATTGCGAATTGTATAGAAGTAATGCAGCGGAGACACACACGCAGCAATAGAGCGAAATCACGATGCTTTTGAGCGTATTCAGTTTAACAAGGTGCCTAATTGCGCACCTTCGTGCTATTGCGTACGTCACACTACAAAAGAGCAGCGGCTAATTAGAATCGTCGACACCGGGCGCCCGCGCCGGGTTGCCCTTGGCTTTCGTCGAACTATTAGCCGCGATCGCGTGTCCGAACGCGACTTGTTTCATTAGCAGATTAGGTTGATTCGTTTATTCGCCGACGCGACGACAATTTCGATCAATTAAGTTAATGCACTTGCAGAGCCACGTATCTCGAACACGCGAAGCGTGGCTGCGCCTCTTTATTTAACATGCATTTGCTATATACAACAGTAATAAATGGCCAAATAATTGATTAAACCATTTGTAAAGATTGAAAGACGAAGTAAGATTATCGCAACTAAAACTAGTTTAAAATTATAATTTAAATATTGCAAACTAGATAAACGCTAAATGAAATAAATGCATCAGTATTCTCTCTTGCGTTTATAATGAATTGTCTTGAAGTAGCAGTGGCTATTACAAATAGTTTTTACTTAAAATATCAAAATTCAAAGAATCAAAAATAATTTAAAGTATATATATGTAGAATATAATAAGTATATATACATTTAAAATAAATATATATCAGTAAATTATAAATACATATGTTTTGTGCAGAAATTTTTGATATAATCGAAAGACACGGCAGTGTCTTATACTACCTAAATATATGCACGGCGAGATTGACTCGTGTATCTGTGTATACGTGAGCTGTCCGATTATGAGTACCTGAGATTATCGGATCTCAGAAACAGCTAAGGTAATCGAGTTTTTAATAGATTTAATGGTAGCTTGACTTTAAATTATATAAGAAAAGTGTCTTTGCTTTTTTTACGTATTTTACAAGCGGAGATATAACGCAAAAAATCCCAATGTAAAAATTTTTACTTAAGAGATACCGCCGAGAGGTCGCCGTCGACAATTGTACGATTGTAGTTGTCGACACAATAGGACGTTTCGCAAATCAGTGGCTTTTTGCCAGCGCTGAATTGAGAGTAATTATTGAGAATATTTCTAGCGTCTCCGTGACAACGTCTCTAACACGTGCCCATGCGAGGTAATGATGTCCTCCGAATACAAATGAGAAAGCACGTATGAGCTTAGAATTTCGGTCAGCTTTGGCCAGAGAAGAGAATAGACCGCTATAATTCTCGCTGCTCTGTCTTGATAATTCAAATGCCAAGTTTTGCGCGTTGCACCATGCAATATGTTTATAATACCTTAAAACAAATAAAAATATTTAATACAAAAGAAATAATTTTATGAAGTAATGAGAATGATTTAATGATTTTTCTGGAACATGTAATAGTACTATATTTAATTAAACATTTTTATTTATTTTAATATATTACAAACATAACATATATTGCAAGCGCGTAGTAAAGCAATTTAGATAATGAAGAAACTTTAAACTTTTATTTTATTTTGCTTATAAAGATGAAAAATTACATTTGTCAAAAGATGAAGTTGTTGTACACATTGACACAAATTGACATAAATAATTTGATGAAAAATATAAATTACAAGCTCTTTGCTGTATTGAAAATGTTTAATATAAGTAGAAAGCTTGTAATTATTATAATGAGAATTTTGGATATAATTTATTGAGAATTCGAATACAATTTTGAATTTTGAATAATTGAGAATTTTCAATATAATAGAGAGCTTGCAATTTGTTATTATTTATTTTAGTATTGTGTAAGAAAGTTTGTTTTTGTATTCTCAATACAGTAAAATGCTTATAATTTTTATTTTTTATTACATTATTTATGTCAGTTTATGTCAACACGTACAATATTCTTTTAGGAATTACAAGCTGTATTAAAATTAAATTTTCTTATTTCTATCTTTTTATTTTGATAATATCTCTTGTTGTGCGTTATTATTTATTTCCTTTAAGCCCTTGTTCCATTAAGTTATGCTTTATTTTAAGCATTTAAAAGCCTTTAGCTCTATTGGAATATATCTATTCACATCTCCAAAAATTTCTATAAAATTATATTTTGGAATATCACATATTTTTCTTGAGATACTTGCCCTCACAATCATATTACATTATATTTTATTGCATATAATTATTTCAATATCAAAGCATGATAGATTTACTCTAAAAAGCAATAATACTTATTGTAATATATTTCTCATGTTAATATTTTTTGCTTGTACATCTTTATATTTTATATAATAAATTATTATACGTTTTTGAATATTTTTAAATCTATTTTTGTATAGGAAAACAGTCTTATAACATTTGTCTAATTAAGTTATATCTATTTATTCAACTGATGCGTGCAATACCTTTTTCTACCATTTTTTAAATGGGTAATTAACATTAACATAATATCCAAGAGTTTATGAATACTGTTTAATTTTACATATTGTAATAAAAATATAAATGCTAACACTTTGCAGAGATTCTTTATCATTATATCATTTGCACTTTGCGATATCGGTCGGTTTTGTAGGCACGTCTAATATTTGACATTTTTAACATACTCTCTTTTCTCACGCATATCATTCACGTATCGAGTTTCTATCGGCACGAATTATCGATGGGATGTTACCACGAAACGATATTGAAGCCTTGAGAGTCACGAACTTGGAAATAATTCGGATGGCTTAATCGAACCTTTTTTTCTTCTTCAATCTTAAAACGGAATAAAATCTAACGGCTGGAATGTAGCGCACAATAAAAGTGTTGGATTTTTTATGAAGGTAGTAAACGTAAAGGAAGGTGGTAAAAAAATAGAAACGCTTTTATGGGAGACATAGTAAAGTAATTCAATTTGCCTTTACAACTCTACACGCACTCTTTTTATCATGCAAAGTTGCACAAGTGCAATATTCGTTATGTGCATTATTATCTCACGATATTAAACGAGATCTTATTATCATTACTTTTTTATAATGTTTAAAAATGTTTATATTTGACAATATGTGAGGCCAACGTTTTTGGATTAAAATATGTAATAATAAATTAACATTAGTAATATTATAAATATAATACAAATATTTTCATATAAAATGTAGCGGTTTCCAAAAAGTACATTAAATTGATTAAATGATTAATCCTACTTTGGCACTTACATTTTAATTTCTTTAATATAATATAATATATAATTTGTAAAATTGTTATATTTTAGCACATAAAGTATCAAAGTTTATTGCGAGGCAAAAACTATGCATGCAAAGAGATACGTAAACATAGAGAACATAAAGCCTCAGACACAATGCCAGGCACAGGCAATACAGTATATTGAAAAAGGATGCGACTATGTTATTTTTATTCCTATTGCCTGTGCCTGGCATTGTGTCTGGGGCTTAACTTTTAACTGTAGAGCACAAACTTCATCGTTATTATTGTATAACTGGGTAAACCTTATCGCACTTACAATTAATAGTAACATCAAAGATGCTGATGAAATAATTGAACGGTTGGGCGATATGTACTATGTTATGACGTAAATTTTGTTCGTGTTCAGACTAAATTATTAATTAAACCTTACTACGACTGAAGTGTCTACAATGCAACGTCATACTGCATTTAGTTACAGTCCTACGCGCGCATTACGAAAGCCCTTTACAAACAGAAGTCAGAACGTATTATATTAATAATTCTCCGTCGGATTATGTTTGCGATACAGTATCAGAATTTATTACTGTGTTGTATACGCGTTGCAAGTAAACGGAATATCTCTACTGATGTTGTGATGTTAATTAATACCTGCAACATGTTTCTCCCTTATGTTTATTTTATCCTACTGAGGCACGCAAAAAGATATATTCATTAAATGAGGAGCGAAATGAGAAGTTTATTCGAATATTTCAATTTGTTATTATTTGAAACATTAGTTCTTACATATGTGTACATTTATAACAATTACTATAAACATTTATAGAAATTTTATATTAATAATATATACATTAAATTGTACTCTTTTTTAATAAATTAAGACAGCTAATCGTTTATGTTTTTATTTAGAGACAATAGGTATAACAAATAAAAATTTTTAAATCGTACATGTGCATCTCGCAATCTTTATTCATTCTTCTATCACGGACACTTGATATCTTTTCGCAATAACTACTGAATGTACCGAGTATTCCGAATTCCTCGAATTGTTCTCCATCCAGAAATTCCTTCTCACAGAGACTTTTTCACATTACTTACTTTCACACACGCGATATATGAATACGACAAAATTGATCTACAAAAATGCTTTTTTCAGAGAGTCTCGGCGATACTACCGGGGACGATGCTGGCGTTAAGGAACTTCAGGAACTTCGCGATAAATACGAGGGGAAGCTAACGGCGTCTCTCTACACAGGAACACTTTGCATCGCCGCCATCGCCTCGCTGATCGCTCTAGGTGCTCTTTGCTTCGCCGACTCTCATGTATGTATAACCATTAATATAATCCATCTATAGTTTAAATTAAAAATATTACTTTTTTTCACATTAATCAAACAATAATTAATTGTTGCTTTAAAATAGGGAAAATCTGTCTACAGTACATTTTTGTTATATTAATCTTCATATTTATCTACTCATAAAACTTTGGAATTAAAAAGATTTAGAATAAATAAACTTTCCTTTTCTTCCTTCGTCGATTTATAATCGAAGAAGATATATTTGAAATACTTTTCTACTAATTGTAAGCTACGACTTATTATTATATGACTTATTCTCACTGTTAATCGCTATTTTCGACAATCAATGCTCATTAGCGAGATGTTCAAGTTTTCCTAAGTTGGAGCATCATATTACCTTTCAAGAGCAGACGTTACAAGATGATGTTCCAAGTTGTAATTAATTTTCAATTAAAACTCCATCTAGTACTCCTTTGTAATGGATCGATATTGGTCGCGAAGGTCGCTCTCGGTAGCGTGCATATATATATTCTTCGTAAACCTGTCCTGAAATTGAATCGCAGAGCGTTAACTGAGCCAAGAATTAATATTGATGTCGGGAGGTGCGAGGAGAACCCGGACAACACGCATGCAGACGCTGTTCAAACCGATAGATTTACGAAGAATACATAAAACGTCAAGCCCTAGGATTGGATCCGAGAATGAACGGTGTTGATCCTTCCAAGCCAGCTATTCGCAGGACACGCGAGAAAATTGATAACGTGATTTATCTCAGATCGAGAAGTTCTCCTCGCATTCTATAACATTAGAACATAAAAATAGGACAATTATCGACGAGAAAAATTTGTTTCGACATCTGAAAAAAGAAAAAGTTAAGCAAAATTACTTTAATAAAAATAGATCCCGAGTGTTTGCAAAAAAAACTTGATAAAAAGATAAAATACAGATATTCGTTGTGCTTGTTTGATTTTTATTCATCTATATAGTTTTATTCGTTTCGATATTTCTTATTTTGTTTCACATTTCATCAATGCGACTTTTCCCGCTATCGTACATGTAATTTACAATTTTTAATTTTTTCAGCTTGTTATTGCACGCTAGCAAAAATGTTGTACATGTAAAATTATATTAAATTAAATATATATATATATATTGATATATATATTGATATATTTAAATATATTAAAAGGCATATTAAATGACGTTTAAAAAAAAGCAGAATATTTTTCTAAACGTTTTTCTAAAATTTTATTGAAAATAGGATTATGAGGATATTAATCTTGCCTGTGCTTAATACTTAATACTATTTTTTATTTTTCAGGAGCTATCCGATGTGCTCTATCTTATACCTGTGTCGGCATTGACAACCATGCTCATCGTCTCTTTGACATTTTTAGTGGTTACGCAATTACCTTCGGCCACGGTCTCTAAGCGGTCCAGGATTTTAATAGGTTTAACATCCTCTATCGTACTTGGTTTAGGAATTCTAATATTAAGAGGTGTCTTACCCTTGTTCGCCTGCATCCTATCAATAATCGCCATTCTACCTAAAATGAAGTGGCAAACACCGCTCATCATCGGCTGCATTCTGGCCCTCGCACACGTTTCGACAAGATTTATTGTCGACGATCTAACGAGCTATTACAGCATAATTCAGGTAAATATATAGTTAAACATTGGATGAAATCATTCTCCTAATCGATTTGTAATTGTAAAATAATGAATTACAAGAACGGATTTCTTTTTTCTTAATTATTTTTTAATTAATGTTTTTTAAGTCTAAACCAGAGAATTTAAGTTTTTGCGTTTCGAGATTTATTTATTTAGAGGATAACGTAATAAGGCTATTTTAGTTCAATTTAATGTGAGTTCAGGTTGCCGAGGCATTGTTAGAGGAACTTTGAGTTTTAAGCCGCGGTTTAGATTATAAGATAAAGGATATAGAACATGATATAATTCAAAAGCGAAAAGAGAACTATGTAAGTTGATGTATTGTACGAAATTCAAAAGTTGCAAGGCACGGATCAAATGAATATATAATTAATGTTTTTTTTTTATTATACCTACATATATACATTTACGTACATAGAACAATAAATATGATACATTTAATAATAACTTTGGAAATTATGTTCTATTATATCACAGAAAAAATAATTTTAGAATTACAAAAAGTTCCGAAAAATATATTTCGATAAATATACGAACTAGGTATTTTAGAAAGATATTCCTTTTATCGGACAGATTGTTGCGGAGATCGTGTTCCTTCTGGCTGCCATCTTCGCAGGCATGTATTACAGGGTCCTAACAATGATGGCCCATCGCAAGACTTTCTCCGGCACAAAGACGGTGATCGAATCGCGAGTCAAGCTTGAATGCGAGAGGGAGCAGCAGGAACAATTATTGCTCAGCGTTATTCCGGCCTACATTGCGGCAGAGGTGAGCGATAAAAGTGTATCGCTTCCACGATCTAATTAAAATCTTGATTACGATCCATTACGGAAGCATCCGCGTTGAATTTTCGCCGCACGGATGTATGTAACGATAAGGCTTCTCATTGTTAGACTCGTCCATCAATTGATTAACGTTTAATTAAATTTCAACCTACGACGTTTGACTATATTTGACTATATTTAATCACAGAACTAATTTAACAAAATCGTGCGAGGGATGAAATATGTAGGCGTTTGCATCCTGTAGAGGCAAGTAGTTTTTTAGACATAAAAAGAAAATAAAAGTTCGCGTGCGCGATTTTCCAAACGATTGTTTTTCATGGTACTTTGCGTATACTATACAATCTGTGCGCGATCGCATTGCACGATGGAGATCGATTTAAGAAATACCAATCAGATGACGACTTTTGAAGTTCTCTGACGAAAGTAATTAACGATTCGCGCAAAAGTTTTCTGTAAAATTAGACTCAAATTTGTAAAAACTTTACTTAAAATGAAAGTCAGAGAAGATACTCGGTATTTATATTTACAGCAAAAGTTCTACGTTATTTGAAACGCGTGGGTGGAGCAATCAGTCCGACTTTCTCTGATCACATTAATTACATCTTCAAAAAAAAGTTCACTGGAAAATTCTATCTCGGTATATAATATCACATATATAATATACAGTAAAGGATGATATTTATATTTGAGAAGACCTCGTTAAAGACTCCGTCGTTAGAGCTTAATACCTAAGTGTATAAACGTTTTATTTTACGTATAGATACTCGATACTCCTTTTCATCGCAACAATGCCGAATTTAATCTATTTTTATCTATTTTTGGTTTGAAATAATATACATATATTATGATCTTTGTTATTCGTAAAATTATTACAAGAATATTTTATATTTAAATATAATATAGACATATTTAAGAATTTATATACGAGCGCTAGCAAACTCCGTCTATATTTTTAACAATAAGAATGTTACGAGAACTTATACAAAATAGAAAAATGTTTATAAAAATAACCGGATTAGATTACTTTCTTAATTTCACTTTTGTTAAGCGATATTTTCTTATTTGTAATTATTTTTAATAGCACTCTCGTAATGCAGAGCGAATTGTTTATTGAAATTGATTGCAATTTGGATCCCAATTATTTCCTATCAATGCACACACCGCATGAATCATGTAATGATGTTTACCGGTGACATGAATAATTTATAGCTTTGAATGGTTGAGTTACGTGTTAATCTGCTAATCGAAAACTATGGTATACAATGTTTTGTTGATGCAATATTCCATGACGCAAAAATTTCCAATGCAACACGTTATAGGAACATATAAACACTTTATCGAATAATTAATATAATTGTTACAAATCTACGCAGCTTATAATAATACATAGATGATATTTACACTAAACAAGAAAAAATATTAATCTGTTATCGCAGGTAAAGAGAAGTATAATGCTGAAAATGGCGGATGCTTGTCAGGAAGCTAATAAGCACAAGCAAACGACGTTCCAAGAAATGTATGTACAACGGCATAATAACGTAAGGTAATTTATTATACATATTATTATTATATTTATTATTAAACGTATTGAAATTTATAATACACATATTAATGATCGTAACGAAACCCTTGCAACGATAATTATAAAATATTCAATGCAAATATTGTTACAAAATATTAACATGAAGAATATCGCGTGTTTTTATTGTTATATAAATAAAAAATAAATAACAATTTTTATTTCGTAAGGGAATTAATTTAAATCGTAATTGCTCTATGATATTTCTATACAATATTTCGTTACAATATATACATATATAATACTAAGCATCTGATGGAATTGATTCGCATGAATAAGAAAGATAATGTTAAAAATAAGACCGGCCGCGCAAGGTCAAGAGCAGAAATAATTTAATCATAATCAGTGCATTTAGAAGGCACGCGCGTATTTAGTTCTCCCGAGAATTATATGGGTCGAGGATGATGGCAAGGAATATTGATTGCATTGAAATAAACGCATGCTGCACGTGTCGCACATTGCCTTTGGTCGTCCGTCCTCTATTTATCCATCGATCTAGCCATGCATCTGAATTTAAGTCATATGATCGCTCGATTGTGCAGCATCTCCGGATTCAATCGAGCGCACTTTAGATGTCGATCCATCAAAGACGAATTTTTCCTCAATGCCCCTTTCTTTGAACTACACCTTAGAATCCTTAGATTAATAAAAGATTATTCCGTGCATATTTAAATTTAATTTTTACATTAAAATTCTTTGACAAAGTGTTAAATAATTTACTAAGAATATTTTATCTGTTTTTTTGCTGTTTTTTTATAATATAAATATTAAACTTGAATTAATATTAACGTTTATAAGAACAATTTCAATCTTGTTAAATTTATTTCTGCTCCAGATATTCCTATCTATATTTTGTCGATAAATTTTGCAATACATAAAATTTTGTTTTTAAAAACAATATATCTTTGTTGATTGCTAGCATTCTCTATGCGGACATTGTCAACTTTACACCGCTGTCGGAACAGCTCTCAGCTTCCGATCTTGTGAAGACGCTCAACGAGCTCTTTGGCAGATTCGATCAAATAGCGCAGGTAAAAGAAAATATAAAAGTTAATTTAATTTATTTTCAATTGCATATTGAATATAATTTAAAAGAATAAATTTTTTTATTCAGTAAAATTTTTTCCTAATAGCATAAAAAATATTTTTAATGTTTTTCTTGTAAAAATTGCTTTTATAGATATTTATTGTAAAAAAGAAATTTAATTCTATTAAAAATTCTATTTAATAGAATTAATCCTATTCAATATAATTATACACCGCGTCTTTTTTACTATAATGTAAGTTTAAAATTGATTATTAAGTTTATTTCTGAAATTAATTTCAACACGAGGTAAATAATCCGATGAAGGGAGAGAACACACGGTGACCTGCAAAACTAGATTTCTTGCTACGTATATTATCGTCAACATTGTCGTCTAACCTAAGGTCGGCTATGGATCCATTAGTGCGAGGTGAATAAAATGTCTGAAACCTTTTACCCTTTATCAACAAGCAGAATATATGATCGCCTATCACTTGTGCAAAGAGGGACATTGAAAGTGTACTTTCAATTTGCACGAGAATAATATTATTCAAACATTTCAAATTCTCAAATTTAATAAAATTCGTTCACTAAAAATTGTCCTATAAAATGTGCAAACATTTGAGTTTATTATAACCCTAACGTTACAAAATGTCCAGCACGAGGAGAAATGTTTTAATTTTAGTTTTAGGAAAAATTCTTTTACTTCAATATAATTGTTGAAAGTTTCAATTTGAAAGTGAAGGATCAAAGTTTGTCATGTTAAACGCCATTTAGAAAATTATTCAGTATTTATTTGCAAAATATTTTTGATTTGTGTTTGCGTGTATTTATTTCCGTTTAACGATTCAAATACAATGTTTTTCAGCAACGTACAAATTGAATTTTAGTCCGTCAATATACTTTTAAATCAGAGTTCCTCGTTGGCTAAATAAATTTCCGGGCTTGCGACTCAGCGTAACTAAATATTCATAAAAAAGCAGGGAACATATGCTATTTTCACAAGTAGCAATTTTATTTGTTTTACTCACGCGTTATGTTTGCAATAATCTGTCGCAATGATATTCAATTAAGATAAGTACCTTTATCTAATAGAAAAACTGAAAAACAATATTTTTTACAAAAATTATAATAAAATATAAAATTTGCAAAGCAGTTACTTTAAATATTGATATAGAATAGCATTAATTTAATTATTTATAAATATTTTTTACAATTCTACAATTCTTCACATAATCATATTTTGTTCGTTAATTTTAATTCATAATTTCCCACACATGTCTTCCTGAAAATTTTTCTAAAATTTTACTTCTAATTGTAAGTATATTCCAAACGCGTTTACAATTTTAATTTTACTAGAAAGTTAAGAGATTCACTTTAATTGCAAATGAGATTTCTGTATGGTCACTAAAAAGTTTCGTTTGACGCATTAAAAAATGTAGTTTTCTCGTAAAATTATAACCAATCTTGTAAAACTCATTCAAAGTGAAATATGTTTAAATATTTTTTATTTTAGTTACTATTCGAACAATTCGAAATCCTAATAAATTGTATATAAAATGTTTTGCATTTTTTGCGAAAATATAACGTTAAAAAAGATACGTTTTATATTATATCATTAAAAAATAGAAGTGAGGATAAATGAAAGAGGATAGAGATTTAACAAACAAAGTATTTGCAATATATTTGATGAAATTCATAGAAATAGCCGAATTCTGTAAAAATCATAGATAACTTTAATTAAAAATAATAAATAAAAGATTGCAAAATGTGACGTGCGACGGTTGCGGTTTTTCGCCAAATATTGAATGTCGTTCAATCAAGCCGTGATAGTGTGATGAAGATAAAAGGTTTCTTTCGAACATTTTATTCACAAAAATGTGCGCAATTTCTTTCTCGCTAACGACTATCCTCTTTTTCTAACATCGATTATTCTATCTCGCGCAAATTTTATTTGCATGAAAAATCGAATACGTAAAGTAAACGCATTAGCTAATGAAATGCTTAACAATAAAAATAAAAATTGTAGGAGAAATCTTCGTAATATCGCAACATAAATCTTTTTCATTTCCAATGGAAATCAACGGTTTATCGATATGTAAAATTTAAAGTTACGCGCAGAAAAATGATTGCGAAGAAAAATTTTGCATTCTAATAGGAGAGAGAGGGAGTGAATCTGAAGACGCTAGATGAGAAACGCAGTATGTTTTATACTGTCGTTTTCACCCGTTCCTTCGATTTTCCGCAAACTGCGGAAAGAGTAGTTTTAAGCTTAAACTAATATAACAACAAACTAATAAAGCTATATAGAGGGAGACAGAGTATACAATATTGCGCGCCCTTGTGTTCATAATCGGATGCCGCTTACATTCTTTCTCTTGTAAAGAAAAAGCACAAACTTCCACGTCACGCTACATTAGCGCGGAAAATTGCTTTTAGAACGACAATAGAACACAATATTAAGCTTGAGTTTGTTAATTCCCGAGTTCTAAAGAAATTGGTGCTTTTTCAGCGCATTTAGAATTAAGTAAAAAGCTTATAATCGCTTTATTGAAATAAAAAAATATCTTTGTATATATACTTTGGTAATTTGTATACTTTTACAGGACCTACAGCAACTTCTCATGTTTGATAGAATGTAAAATATTTTTATCACGAATCAGTATATTTAAATTTGTATGAATAAAGAGGGAGGCGCAATATACACTCTATCTCCTTCCATATAGCTTTATTAGTTTGCAGCATATATTAATCTAAACTTAAAACTACTCTTCTCGTAGCGGAAAATCAAAAGGACGAGTAACAACGATGTCATAAAACAAAGTATGATGTATCTCATCAAGCTTTTTTAGATTCAAATCATTCTATTAAAATTCAAAAATTTTCTTCACAATTATTTTTCTTACCTTTAAAAAAAGATTTATGCTGCGATATTATAAAAATTTTATCTTCAATTTTTAATTTTATTATTAAGTATTGTATTAGCTAATACTTTTACTTCACACATTCAACTTTGCATGTAAATAAAATTTGTTTTAATAATTAATTTCAATGTTATATTTGCACCGATTGTTAATTCTTTGTTGCGTTAATATTTATCAATTTCTACCGTTCCCTTTATCGATTCCCTATTGAAAATTATTTGCAAACAAGTCAACATTTCGGCATTAGCTTTGCTAAAACTCACTAAAGCTAATATCGATGAACAAATACGCAGAACGTATTTCCAACGAGAAAAGAAGGTCAAAGCATGCAGCCGCAAGCGGACGGATTTTAAAACTCGCGTTTCATTTATTTTTCAACCCGCTCTCGCAACCGCAACATTGCTATCGCCACTATACCGTTATCGATCACGAGTTTTAGGAATTGTTTATAAAGCTGAACATCTGCTCGAGGAGAAAGCTTCAGGAAACTTGCTAAATTTCGTTCGCCGTGGGCCAGATTGCAAACGCCAAGGCCTCCAGCTTTACGGCGTCGCATAATTCGCTTTTATAGCGGCCGGAGGCCCGGAGGGACTTTACGGCGTTATACCGTAGCGCGGCATGAATCCAACAATATGATCTAGCCCACGCTGTGGTCGTCTCGCAAAAAACGTCTTTCTTTTACTACGAACTTGCGAATATCGTTCTCGCGCTGGTTAACCCGCTGACCGAGCAGGAAAACCGTAACAACTGCGACATACACAGTTTGGGGCACTCGATTGCCTTGAACAATATTATTTGCGGTTTTTTGGTTTTATATGCAATTCCAAAAACGCGCTTTATAGACAATTTTGTATACATTGACTTCTGAGGAAAATATTTTACATTGTGTTAAACTGGAAAAATTGCTGTAAGTTCTGTTCAAAATTCAAGGATTTTTTAATTTTATTATTAAGTATTTTATCAGCTAATACGTTTACTTTACACGTTCAACTTTGCATATAAATGAAATTACATTAAAGAAAGCAGAGATAATTTTGATATGTCCCTTAAATTGCTTAATTGAAATAAACAAAATAAACAAAAATAGATATAATTATTTATTGTATCTATGTGTAAAAATAAAAAAAAGCAAAAACTTCTAGATCGCCATCGTAATAATGACGAGGACATTGCAACGGCATGCTGATCGATGATGGGAATTATGGCGCGGATAAATTCCGCATTCCGTCAAGGAATATCCCACAGTGTTTGCGTCATATTAGTAGTGATTATTTCCGTAATCTTTTGATCGCCAGAAAAACAGGGTGACAAAATTTTCCAAATTTAATTTCGTCCGTTTTGCCGGCTAAATTCGAATTTATCGACGCCAGTCTTAGATACGCGCGGCACATAATAATCTCGTAGTTCGTAACTTCTCGTTTCTTTAATCGCGTCGTGTAATGCCATGTAATTGTCGAGTTTCGGCAATAAATTGCAATTTGCGAACAACAGATTGTTCCACGATGTAGTAGAAATTATAGGAGTATCTCATTACGAAGTTATTACAAAGTCATTACACAGTCGGAATCCTTTAAATCGAATTCACGTGCTGAAATTTTGCCATGCTTCCTTATGCAATAAAATAAATGCCATAAGAATTGTAAACTTATAGAGATAAAGTGATTAATATAAAAATATTTTATTCTTAAAAGAATTTAGAAGAGTTACTTTTTATCTTTGACGATTTACTTTTTAGTATAACTTTAGTATAGTAAAAAAGGTCAAATATTGAAAGCTGTACATCAATATAACTTTTTAAGTTCAATTGAATTTAAAATAGAGAACTGTCGAATAAATTGACAATAGAGATTCTATTGTCAAAGTTACTACCATTCGAAAAATTCTATCAATTTGTAAACTCAATTTGTAAAATCAAATACAAAAGCAATCACATTGTGCAAAACATATTTACTCTAAACATTACTTTTGCAAAAGAATGAAAAATGTTTTCGCAACACACGTTCGGCAAAGTTAAACGTATTATAGTACGGCCAATGTAAATTGTAATTGTAAATTGCAAATCGTAAAAATAATTAAGAGCCCGAGAGAATGAAAAGGTTAATTGTTCCAAAATTTCTTTATGAAAATCTCTCTGTGTGAAAATAAATGAAATGCTCACTTGAAACGAAACGTTATAAAATAATTCTTCTCAAATATATTAATTCTTCTTGTTGATATTAATATTAAATAGTAACGATAACAAAAATAAAAAATAACGAAGTGATTTTGTATTTTTCCTTATTTCGACGTGGCACTAATAATGAGTAGCAATCTACTTTCTTTCGGTTTGTATAATAATTCTCTTGGTAATTCTTTTGATTGCTCAATAACATTCCACTGATAATGAGTTTCACGGTCCACAAAGTCGGACCAGATAAGAGAAGGGAAAGGGTGGAAAATAGGGGAAGAAACGTCACATAAATACACGAATAAATTAATGATGCGGAAAATGAAGGGGGGAAGGCAATGCCTTTACCGGCGACAAATTTCTTATAGCTCTAAATCAATCATTATGTCGAAGATAACATCAGGAAAAAATACTTTCTTGCAATTTTTCTTATCGATATTTGTTATAACAAAACGCCATCTTACGTTTTGTACAATATTATTCCGCAAAAAGAATTTATTTGTTTCTACATTTATCAAAGTAAATCCAAGAGATATTCCACCGAGTTTCTTCTCTCAGATTCTACGAAATATCTCCGCAGCTCCAACAAAATTAAAGTCTCACGACATTAGACTTGAACTGAAGTCTTCTCGGATCAGTTATCTGGAGTATTCTCAAGAGTAGGTACTTTAGACGGTGGAAACTGGATCCTCCTATCTGAACGCGATCTGATATTAGGTCCCAACTAAATTGTATCTTAATTAGCTCAATTAAGGCTGGATCACGCTCAAGTGTCAGATTTGAATATAAGTTAGATGTAACGCGACATTATATAGTGATGTAACTATATAACACAAGCTGAGTAAAATTTCAAGTTTCACTCCTCATTCTGAATCTTGCGAAAGTATTCTATCGCGGTAAGAATAACAGTAGGTATATGTCATATAGACATCGATAGATATGTTTTCGAACTAGCTTCCGATTTCTCGCGCTTTTGCCTCTGCCGTTCGCAATTGAATTCGGAAAATGATATTTCGCGATAGGCAAACAACGACGCCGCAGATGGAAAAACTTTATTCCATTTGTGTTGGTAAAATATACAGGTACGATACTATCAAAGCTTCGTCGGGAATGCCTCTGTCTATTCTCTGCCTTTGTAGAATATTTATCTTCGCAAACAAATCGCCGCAGAGATATTTCGATCTATCCGAATAAGGAAAAGAAGACAATTGAAGCAATAGACTCAAAAAGACTATCTATTAGTTAACAAGTCTTACAATATGTTTTTATAATTAATCTAGCTTTTATGGTAAAAATAAATATTTATATAATAAAACGCTGATATGCGGAGAATAAAAGAATTTATTAATATTTAATAATATATTGCTGCACACACGCATAAATTATTCAACATTTGCACGCAATCTTAATTAAATCGATAGTAGAATGCTAATTAAATGAATATTGCAATGAATAAAAACGACGTTACGTAGGTGATCAAAATTTATAAATTTTTATATAAATGCAAATGGATGGCTTACGCAAATGGACTATTTAGATACCGCGCCTTGAAACTAATCGCATAATTGCAATATGAAGAATTATGGATTCTGTTTTCACGATTCATATCAATATAAAAGGGCTGCTGCAACGTAAATTTATGTGGAATTATTATCATCTCACGTTTCGCGTTGCAATAAAAATTCTTGCGTTGAATAAAATATGAAGACTATTGCATAATAAAAATATAAAGTATGTAGATTGCATAGAATATAAATATACAGAATGTTCTGTAATTACTGAAGGATTAAATACGATAAAAATAAAGAAAAATTACAAGAAAGTACATAATTTCTTAGTCTCTCTACTATCTTAATTTTCCGCTTTCTGTAATTGTCTATAGAATTAAAAGAAATTAATATTATCTTTGAGGCATTTAATCTTTAAAACTCCAAAGTCGAGCTAGACTCGACATAAAATTTTTATACCCTTTCTCCTGTATTTTTAAATTGAAAGTATATTTTATGTTTGTTATATGATTCAATATTATTCATATTATGTCAATATTTTACTTTACGTACTTTACGTAAAGTAAAATGACGTGTCAACATGGGTCAAAATAACGATAAATAACGTCAGCTTATTGTTACCTGAGTAAATATTTAACAAATTGAAATTTTCGGCTTCTAAATTTAATATGAAAGGTAATTGCTTTTTTTTCTGTGAAAAGAAGCTTAGAGTTTATTCAGACAAGTGCTTCACAAGCGATATCATACGTTATTAAAGTTTAAACAAAATGTAATAAATTCTTTTTTAAATGTGTTAAAGTATTGTGATTATAAAATATTCAATATATTCTTTACTTTTTATAAAAAATGTACCTACCTAAAATTTTTATTGCAGAATCCTTTTATTTTTATTTGAAACTAGCGGAGCACAATGTTAAATTTGTTACGGAGCGCAAAGGGTTAATGAATTAATTCATGATTTTCAGGACAATCAGTGCATGAGGATCAAAATTTTGGGTGATTGTTACTATTGCGTTTCCGGGCTCCCGGTTTCCCGTCCAAATCACGCTTACAACTGTGTACATATGGGACTGCAAATGATTGATGCAATCAGGTGAGGAGCAAATAAAATACTAAAATTACATTACTAACGAGCGCAAACTCGTTAGTTACATGCGCTTTTTTCTCTATCTATTTTTCTAAATTGTTGCCTGAAGCTTAACAGGATAAAAAAAGAAAATAATTGCTGCATTACTATACGCGCAAAAGGATTTACAAAAAAAAGAAGGAAGTTCTCTCTCCATGGAAGCACGTAGAACATTGCGATATCATATCAATAGCGTCCTTTCTTTTTGCTTCACATTTTTCTCATATTCAATGCGTACAATGGCGCCAATAATTATATTAGATAAAGAGAATATTTCAGACTTTTCATAATTACACTGTTAAGAAAAACTGTATTAAAAATAATATAAAAATGGGAAGTTTTTATACCGTGTATGAAATTTCAAATACGAAGTTGAAAATTAAAGGAGTGGTATTTCGAAAATAAAAGTATCGAGCAGTAATATTACTATACTCATCTGTTTGTTCATGTACAAATGTTCTCATTTTTAATCGAAAATATGTATTATTACCTTGCCTATTCCAAAAAATCTTAAACGGGTTTTTAATATTCAATGTTGTGTATTAAATTTCATATCAGTGATTAAAATTCATGTTCGTGTATATGAATTTAGCTATACAAGTGCAAGAATTTTTATTTCAGATACCCAGTTTGTAAATTTCATTTACCGTGGTATCGTAAATGTGTTGTAAACTTCATTTCTTTTTTAACAGTGTACATACAAATTAACTTGCATAGTATATTAATTATTTCAGTATGTCACGATCAATCGAGGAAAATTGTGGGAAACAAATTCTGAATTTTATTCGAAATTCGAAATAAAAATGAAAATAAACAAGCATAATATCTTTATATAAAATTTACATTATTCTACAATCTACAGCTATAAATCTGTAAAATTACTCGTTATAATAGTTGAAAATTTAACGCTCTCGCGCATAATTCTGATTAATCGTCTATTGCGCTTCAATAATCATATAGGATTTGTGTGTGCTTTGTCGATGGCATCGTTCCCGCCATCGAAATGGATTTCTCATCGGTGATTAGAGGATTACAATATTGCATAGTTACACATTGTTACATAGACATTAATTACAGACCAATATGGATCGAAAGACCGGCCAACCGTTGCTTATTATCCTTGATAGTTTTAAGAGCTCTATTCTTAAAAGTTTATTCATTATTTTTCGATGTAACATTCGACATTTTATTACATTCTATTAACGATCTCTCGTGTATCGAGTTAAAAATTACTTCTTTTTCGTAATTCTTTGAATTGGCCTTAAACTATAGTCTCTATAATTAATCCTAATTGCTATATTAAATAGAAATTGCTTGATTACATGTCGCGATTGAAAAACTTTTTTAAAACTCAGAATTCACGTAAATTTGTATCTTTCTTGTAATATATTTAGCATTACATACATACTTATTTAGTCAACTGATTTTTATCTCAGTTTACACCGAGCCTGTTTCTAAACAAACAGAATCCAAGATTGGATAATTGTTAACTTGTTAAGTTTAATGAATGGTGCACAGCGAGAATGTAAGAGCGACAAGTGCCCGTATAAAAGCGGCCGGGCAAAAGAGTATTCTCGAATTGAATCTCGTCGCACGTAGGTTTGTCCGCGAGGCCACCGGCTTTAACGTCGACATGAGGATAGGAATTCACACAGGGAACGTACTGTGCGGAGTACTCGGTCTGCGGAAATGGCAATTCGACGTGTGGAGCGACGATGTGACCTTGGCCAATCACATGGAGAGCGGCGGTCTGCCAGGGTAAGACAATTCACCACTCTGCATTGGTCCTCACCTCCACCGCATTGCAATACGTATACGATTATACTGTAACACTATATACAGAACAAAGTACTCTACCGCTTTTTGCGGAATATTGAACGTTAGCAAATAATATATTCACAAATGCGTGAATGTTAGTTGAGAATAAGTAAACGTTAGCAGATAATATATTCTCAAATGCGAGAATGTTACTATTTATTTTTTCTTGCACGACTTTGAAGACAAAGATTCTTAGTCGGGGGCTTTATTATTTCGTAAAACACTGATGTATAGATAACAATTTATGACTTTTCGTCTAACTAATTTCTGTTTGCATATATGATGCTCCAAAGTCTCAAAAAAAAAAAAAAAAAAAAAAAAAAAAAAAAAAAAAAAAAAAAAACAGACTGCTTTTATCGTTGTAAAATATTAAATATGATTATAAATGCGATTTTAATGTGTCTTATTACGAAGGACATTTTAATAATCGCTCTCCTTTACAATAGATTATTGTACGTAAACAATTAGAAAATAATTATTTTCTTAATTCTATATTATAAAGGATTTTCTTTTCTCAATTTTAAGGAGGGTTCACATAACAAAGGCCACTCTACTACAACTGGGCGATCGGTTTGAGGTCGAGCCAGGCGACGGAGGATCTCGAGAAAGTTATCTTGCTCAGCATAAAATAGAGACTTTTCTTATCGTGCCGCCCAAGGTAAGTAAAAGCTTGCTAAAGTCCATTATCGCTTAAAATGTTTTCGCAAGAACATTAATATCCGCTCGCGTCGCCTATTCCGATTCTTAATTAATAATTAGGAGTAGTACTGTTTAACTTTTGCTGCTTAATCCTTCACTTTACGCGGCATCGCCGAAGGGAAAACACAGACGTCCGATCTATCCTCATTTTGCTATAGCAGTATACACTTTATCTTCATCGGTGCTAATTAAAGAGATTGAAAGCGAAAATCGAATTAAAGAGCAATTTGTCGTAGCAGTAGCACGTAATTTATATTAAAAAAAAAATAATTGCTTTTTATATTTCTTCATAGAATGTGTTTTTCACACTGGGGGAAAACAAATATATAATGTTAATGTAATATATTTTGCGACGAAAAAATTGTTAAGAATGTTATAATTTTGTCGTATATCGCGAACAATGTTAAATAATTTATCTAATGTCCGAAAATTTTTACAATTCTATAGTTTGTTCACTTTATTATATTGTTAGAATTTTATATTTTATAAAGTGATGTGAAAGCTTAATTTAACTTCTTACAAAAAAAAAGAGCTTAGGCAAACGAACAATGGCTTCTTTCATGAGAAGGAACAGAAGATCCGCGTTAGTACCATCAATTAATCTACCATAAAGTGATGATAAAGTTCACCCGTAAAGCAGGAAATCCGAGTAAATTGAGCCGCGTCTTATTTCTACATAAACGAAGTTTGGATCGTAATGCTCCGTTTATCGCCTCAATAAATATCTCGACAGAAGCTCGTTAAAAATTTGCTTAAAAGCTCGCTAAATCGCGCTTTTCCTTCCGCGTATTTATTCACGTCTCTTTATTTTTCGAAGATGTTTCTTTCTTCCCGAATACGGAAATTATAATTTAATGAAATTTAATTTTCTTCCGCGTAATGAGAACGGAGAATTCTTTATTATAATAACTGAAACGTCTCTTTTATCGTAAAAACATTTATATTATACTTTGTGTAAAGACGCGTGTTTAATATCAGTGACAGTGATTGATGGTTGCTTGAAATTCGTTCGTCATATCTTTCATTAAGACGAATGTTCTCTCAAATATTCTGCAGATACCTAATCCTTTTTGTGAAAATGAGAAATTTAATCTCATTTGAAATATTTAAAATAATATTTTCTGACAAGAATTCTAACACACACGTAACACATACACACATATAATTGCGCGTTAAATAGAAATATTGGTAGCTTTCCATTTACATCAAAACTCAGTTAATTCTCACTTGTGACGTCATAACTCAGTTGTATGCACGTTCCTTTTGATGCTGGTGGCAAGTGAGATTCAACTGAATTTTTATTCACAATCGAGACCGTGTCCTTAGACTCACATTAAAAGTGAGATTATGCAGAACTTGTATTGTTATGCGATAGCTTTGTCACCAAAATAAGCAAGTAAATTCCTTTTACTCACTGAACAACTGACGTCTTATCTGAGTATTCTGAGTCTAAAGTACTCACATAACTGAGTGACTCAGCTCACTTGAGTGTAAATGGAAAGCGCCTATTATATCTTGATGTCTAGGAAATGTAAATTTGCTAATAATTTTTATTTTCCACAGAAAAATCGAGAGGAAAATGGAATGGAAAACGGTGGAAATCGTATACAGGGACCTGGACCAGTACCATCCAGGTACGTCTATTATATAATTCTGTTTAATTCACTTCTTATCAAATTAACATTTATGCAAAAATGTCAACATCGCAACGGTAACATTATAATAAAAAATTTTAGCTTAAAGCTTTAGTTGTAATATTATGATTTTTGTAATTAATCAAATAAAAAATTACAATGGAAATAATACAATATATATTTAGAGTATTTTTAAAATATATTATTCTTTAAAAAATATTTTACCTACGTGTCATTTTAATATTGCATATTATTATCTCATTAAAAATAATATATTGTATTATTAAGGAATGATTAATTACAATAGATATTATTTAAGAATTTATTAATAACAGTATTAACAAACGATAAATATTTTATAAAAGATCCAGACCTAGTAGCAAAATGACGAAATATGTGGAATGTTGGGGTGCAGACAAGCCTTTCGCTAATATAGCGGAAGCAACCTTAGCGAAGAATATTGGCCTAACAGTAAGCTATTTATTTCTATGAATAGTTGTAACAAAATAATTAAAATGTACTTATTTTATTTGACAGAGCATCGCGATGATCGAATCGAATCTGTTGGCAAACAATTCCAACTGCTTTGATACACAGTGAGTTACACATATGTATAATTACTTTATGTCAATATCATATCAATTAGAAATTTAGAAATTTATTCATTTGACATCACGTTAATATCACGCAATCGAGTTTAGCCACTAATAACTTAATGATTTAATAACAATTATATCACTCTACTTTTTATACATGATATGCATGTATATAGTTATTTATTAAAGTTTATTAATTACTTTAATATACTTTTTGGAATAAATATAATTTTAAACAAAATCACGACAAACAAAAATCACGCTCGTATTAAATCAAGTATGTAATTTACAATATAGAAATGTTTTCGGTTTTTATGTACAATGTTAGACACTGGTGCGGCGGAAGTGAAGGACTTTCGCCTTTTACTTATTGGTTCAAAGACAAAAGTCACGAACAGTTGTATCGAGAGCAAAGGGATGAGCAATATCTTTGGTATGTTGTGGCCTCCAATGTGGTTTACACAATGATGTTCTGCATTCAAATCATCTATCTACCAAGGTGAATTACAATTTAATCGAATATTTGATATTTGAAGTTTTATTCTCTCTCTTCACTCTATTACTTTAATAGCTTAATGTTAAGTTTTGTAAAATTAATATCTAAATATTTTTACAAAATAAAATTATTAGTTATGTGACTTCTTTTTAATATTTAAAAAATAAAACAATTATATTGTTAGTATTTATCTAATTAAGTAACTTCTTTTACTTATATAATTCGATTCAATTAATGAAATGTTTTAGCAATTAAATTATCAATCTCTTTAACTATTGAACTCATTGAATATAATGATACATAAACAAATGAAAGGAATATTTCTACTTAATAATTTGAAAATCAATTTTGTCTTTTATTTCCACAGAAGCATAATAGTTTACGGTTGCTTCGCAGCTGGTTTAGCATCCCTAATTATATTTGCCGCAATTTCTTGGCTCAGTGGAAAAGCTGACTCTGAAAATACTGAAGAAACGAATCAAATCGCGCTCAGTCGCGGTATCAGAATAACTGTGTATTTGATAACGGCACTATTAGCCATCGCATCATCAGTCATTAGTCTGATCGAAGTTGATCTCATTGCCGGACCCGATATTATACCAGTGCGTATGTCTTTAAAATTATATCATAGATTATTTCACATGTTATTTTATAAGAAAAGATATAGGACAACATTCAGCAAATGCTTTTATATGCTTAAATAAATCTTTTTTTTATTGCACTTAAAATCTATAAGTATTAGCATTAAGTCTAGCAATCTGATTAATATTAATATTAAAGACTTATTGTTAGAGATGTACAATGTGCATTTAATAAATTAATCTAATTATTTTTACAATACAGTGAAAAGACAAAGAAATATTTAACCATTTCACATGCCACATTTACATTTACGATAAACTAAATTTATTCGACAGTTATTCAGGTCTTCTAAAAAAATATGTTCGTATTGTTTTACAAGATTTTAAACAATTCTTTTTATATTATTTACTAACTAAAAGTTTTAAAAATTATTATCATCATTCTTTTTATTAACATAAAATTCCGTTAAATTGGATGTCACATGTTTATTACATTTGCTCTTAATAATTAATATTTCCAGGTGTATATATATTCCCCAGTGATAGCATTAGTAGTTGGTTGGACACACTTGAGGGTCGATTTTTTGCTGAAGCTAGGCGTAATGCTTCTATCCGTTGCTTTAATACTCGTGATCTTCTCTCAAGCACCGGTAATCCAACTGTATTACGACAGCCCTGACGCTAAGTGAGTGAGGCGCTCTGGAAATTCGAGCAATGCATGTTATAAATCGCAAGCACTCTGAAAAGTCTCGCGATGTTATGCGAGCCACATTTTCGCAGGTTTTACGGCGTCCATTACATGATGCAAGTGGGATATTTACTGGTTCTCGTCAGTCTGATACTCCACATTCTCGACAGACAAGTGGAATATACATCCAGGATGGATATTCTATGGAAGAGCAAGCTGATGGTCGAGCAGGACGAGGTAGAAACCATGAGAGGCATCAACAAGATTCTCCTGGAGAACATTCTTCCAGCGCATGTGGCTGATCATTTTTTAGCTACAAGAGCTATGCAGGTCAGCTCTTAAAACTTTGATGTTCGGAGTTATTTCCATCGGAGTATATTCAATGAATTAATTTACTAAAAAGTGATTATTTTGATGAATCTAATTTATATACCGTAATTATCGAAATTTGTACTTTTCAATGTACGTAACCGATACATGATTAATTGATAAACATTTAAACTCTGATTATATGTTATTCGAATATTAATTATACTTATTATAGCTTTTGTAATATGCTAATTTGAAATAATCTTGTACAACTAAAAAACACAATCAAATATTGCAATTTTTTTCAATATTCGTTTTTAACACTTTTTATATATCTTTTTCATTAAATAATGCTTTTGTCGAATTATAATTATTAACAAGCATAGAGATTCATAATTATTAATCATATTTCTCAATTTAATTTCAGCAGAAAATAATTCTCTTAAACAAATGATTTAATACATGTATACAATTATTTATTGTCTGATTTCAAATTAAGGGGAATGCAATTGCGAAATTGAGACAAAACTACTTTATCTTTATGTTTCTTTTTCTTATTAGTGGATCAATATATTCAAATCATTCTTTTTTTATCCTTCTCATATAATTAACATTTTTATTGATGATTTTTTAAATTAACTTTTTCTGAATTCTAATTATAATTTTAAAAAGATTAGTTTTTTGCATGCTTGTAACTTTTGGATAGATTATAATTTTTTAAAAGCGAACGATCAAATGATAGTCCATTTATTTGTAATAAGATTTAAAACAAAGCTTTTTTAAATTGCTTTGGTATATCAAGGAAAAAGTACTTAAAAAACGAAAAAACATGAAAGCGCTTTGAAGGTCTCGATGATATTTGACGTCACAACTTTGTATCTCTTGCAATTATTTATTTCATTTTTCTTTTCTTCTATTTCAATTAAGGTTACAAGTACAAGATTTGATATCAATATACCAAGATATATCAATATAGATTGCAGAAAGTTATTTCAAAAAATAAAATTAATTTGCAGTATTGTTTTATTGCGTTTTTCACAGTGTTTGTTCCAACTTGACTTTTATTGATATTTTCACCGTTTGTTTTTTGTCTACATTTTTTATTGCATGATATAGTACATTGCGTAGTTTATATTTATAGAACTTATATTTATACAGTTTAGTTTTAGTATTTTTCTTTTTTATTTTTTTAGAACAAGCTTTTATAGATGTCAGAAAACAAGAATATTGGAACCATAAATAATATAGGATTTAATAACAACTGTATTATTAAAAAATTTTTATTTGATACTCGAATCGTTGCATATGCATTGTCCACTAACTTTAATCCACGCAAGGACTGTATGTTCAGTTTGTTTTTAAATACACTTATTTAAACACTTTCAGATATTACTTTATGCAGAGTAAAATATGCAGAACACAATTTATAGCTCTTTCTAAAAAACATTTAAATTAATGTGCATTTTAAATTAATATTTTGATCATTTTCAAGAGCGAGCCTTCCTTCTTAATAATACAAACGTATAATAATGTCAAAGTAAAAGATAATCATTGTCTTCTAATTAACAGGAGCTCTATCACGAGAGATATAGCAGCATCGCTGTAATGTTCGCGTCGATTCCGAATTACAAGGAATTTTATGACGAAACCGACATAAACAAGCAAGGTCTCGAGTGTCTGCGTCTACTTAACGAAATCATTTGCGACTTCGACAAGCTCTTGCTCAAGCCGAAGTTCTCGGGGATCGAAAAGATCAAGACGATAGGTAGTACTTACATGTTGGCGTCCGGCCTGAGCCCAGGAAAGGAGGATGTTGATAGCAAGGTAAGATCATAAAATTAATTATGGAGTCGAAATTTCGTAACTTCTGATTTCTTGACCAATCTGTTCTGTTTATAAAGAAATTTCGCAATATACTCAATGTATTCTTTATTCATCTTAATCTAATTTTGGAAAGCCAGTTGAATAAATATATGTAATCTTGCATAAAATAATCTCATTTCTCAAGGTAAATAAATATGTGTGTATCGTGCGCGCGCGCGCGTTAAAAAAGTTCTTTATTCTAATGAAAAAAATTGTCAAAGCAAAATATCATTCATTATATATTTTATGTAGGACCTACTCAAGCAACGAGATCATAACGTAATTGTACTCGTCGAGTTTGCCATCGCGCTTATGACCATTCTGGATCAGATCAACAGGGATTCTTTCCAGAGATTCAAATTGAGAATAGGTAAGACACTTGTCATTAATTCTATTATTATTAAATTAATTCTTTTTACAAAATATAATTTTATACATATACCTATTTAAACATTTTCAATAAGAATAGAGGTATTTTAAATAATAAACAATCGCGTAATAAATTATATATTAATTCCTGTCAATTGTTTAGTAAAATAAATAAATGATCAAATACTTGTTAATCGCAGGCTTAAATCACGGTCCGGTGATAGCGGGCGTTGTAGGTGCGCAGAAGCCGCAATATGACATTTGGGGAAATACGGTGAACGTGGCTTCCAGGATGGACAGTTGCGGTGAGATGGGCAAGCTCCAAGTCACCGAGGACACTGCCAAGATCCTCATCGACGCCGGATATGAGCTCGTTTGTCGAGGGCCGACATATGTGAAGGGCAAGGGAACGCTCACCACGTATTTCGTGAAGACACCTTTCGACGATAAGGGGGACAGCTATTAGCAATGAATCGAAAAGGTTTAGATAATCAAACTTTATCTTGTGATCGAGAAATATTTTTTTCCATGACATTATCAATTCTGATGACAAAAAAGCGAAACGCGAAACGTTGCAGAAAACAGAATTTCGCTAAAGTCGTCTAAAAAGACTGAAAAACAAGTAATTTCAGAATTTTAACGATTGATCTATCTGTTGTAAAATATTTGTGGATGTTTACTCATTTAAACTCGTAAATAAGATCTTAACTTCGCGAGAAGAAATGACACGAAAAAAGTTCCTTTTTTTTAAATTTATCATATAAAAATTGAAATATTTTCAATGTAATAATTTTATTCTTTGCTGTTTTTTATGCATTAAAGGTTGAATAATCGACACGTGTGCGATAAGAATGTGAATGTTTATAGGATTAGTAATTTCTCGATGTTTGTTTTTTGCATTTAAAGGAAAGCGAGAAAGTGGCATAAGTAATTATCATTTTTAAGAATTAGAAGATTTACGTATCAATGATAAGGCAGACGACGATTTTACACACATTTCTTTTTAAAAGATACCACAGAATCGTTGCGGAAAAATTTGAAACACCGACTCAATCCAACTTTTAACTTATGACAAGTAATAATATAAGTATCGTTACAACGTACCTGTTCAAGTAGATTACCTGTATATATACATATATCTTTCTTCATAACATCTTGGAATATGTGTTGTGACACATTCAGCTTCTATAGCTTATGGATTTCTCATGAGTAAGTAAATAAGTACAGTAGTTTTTCTCTTTGCTTTCTGTGTTCTATATCCTGCAGTCGCCCATTATGGGAGCTGTCGCTGTTGCGCTTTACGCAAATTACGAATTAAAAATCCGTTTATGCGGGATATAAGGGGTTAAATCTGGGAAATCCGCCAATTATAAGTCCGCTCTCACATCTCGGACATCCCATATACATAAACATAGACATAGACATGTCGTAAATTCTGTTCCTAAGAAAAATGAATTTATTTCATAACTAGAATAAAAGCAACATGAAATATATACTTATTTTATTGATTTGACCAATCATAATAATTTTAGTTATCAAATAAATTTATTTTTCTTAGGAACAGAATTTATAGCACAACTATGTACACACACCGGCAGGAATGCCTGGCCATTTGATATAGAACGTCAGATGTCAAATGTCCAGGCATTCCTGCCGGTGACCTTACATATATATATACTTGTATATGATTAATTCTTTTCGAGAGTTACGACAAATGAATTTCGACGGATAATCTCCATCAAGAGAAACAACGAGAACGTCTCAATCAATCTCGATACCTAAATATATATATACATATAGCAATGTACGATATATGCTTTATACGGTCGGCATTTATTGTCTTAATATTGCGAACATGGCTATATGTGAGTAAAAGTACGAAGTATGGTGAAGTTATTCATCCCGATTGTCATCATCTCTTAGAGTATAAGGCACATAAGTTCCGTTTTACAGAATGTTAATAAATGTTAATTTTTGCAACATAATTTATAAATAATCAGATTGCAGTTCTTAATTAAATATCTAAGTTTGTATAAACAAAATAAAAAACTATGTGATTTCTTTTAAATACGAAGTATGTGTTTCTTTTCTTCAACAAGAATTTAATTTGTATGCGGTATAATTGCAATTAATTGAATTAAGTAATATACGAAACTTTTGAATTCTTTGACGTCAATAAAGTTTCTACAAAAATAAAGAAAGAAAGAAAGACGTAAGAAAAAACAAAAGGACAATAAGATTGAAACTTGATGAATTATTCTAACATCAGATATATCGAAACAATGAGATTACGTAAAAGTAGAATGTTTTTACAGCATCGTAGTTTATGGTTTACGCGTAGCACGAGCCTTGGTTCTGCAAGCACCATTCAGGTTGCAAGCTGTCCGAGTAGACTTTTCGTTCGACGAGTCTCTCGCGATGTCTCAACATTCTCTGTTCAGCGTGGTGCCACTTGGAATCCGGTTCGCTCCACAATCTTTCAGCCATCGCAGCCGATCTTGGCCACAATCTCGAATCGATATTAGCGCTGTCCGCTTGTTCGGTCCAAAGCGCTGCTTCTCCACCTGTAAAAAAAAACGTAGCAAATTAGATGATCAATCAAATTGTAATTATTTAGTATATCAATGTATAAACTGAATGTTAATGAATGTATAAAGTCCAACAAATCTGTAATTTATATTTTTCTGTCAAATTTGTTTTAACTAACATGTCTTATCTTAATAATATCTTTAAGCATTCCTTTTTTGGACGTATTGAAAGAACATAAATAATTTTTAATTGCGTAATAATAATTTTAATGAGATCTTTATTTCCCTAAATTTTGCTCTTCGAGAAAGAGATCAAAATGTTTATCGGATAAATGGTTTCTTTTTCCTATGGCCTTTTCTACAACTTATAAGTATATAATTTTGCTTCTGAATGCCGAAATAATTGTGCATAATTTATATCAAAAATGAAATTTATCAATTTTTTGGAAAATATCATTTAGAAATTTTATTCTGACAAAATCACTACATTATGGCGCATCATCTTAATGCAATTATTGAAAAACTTCTCTCTATTTCATGATGCAATTATTATACAATATTTAAGCAATTTTCCTATCAGGGAAAGTACTAATAAAATTTTAATAGAGAATTACCTAGAATAAGATGTTTCTTATTCCCGTATCCTTGTTGCTTGATCATCTCTAACGGAGAATTGTCGTAAATCTTTTGCCAACCCTTGTACGGCGAGCACCAATTGTTGCCCTCACCTACCCAAGCTCCGAATCTATATACGAGAAGAGGGAAAACATAATTCATATTTATTTCTAACATAAGAATAAAGATTTAATATAAGTTCATAAAATATATTTTATAGCGCAACTGATAATCATTAATGCTAATTTTTTGTCTACAAACAGTCAAATACTTATTAATACTACACATTACGGTTTATGGTAAAATAGATAAATATGCAACGTTATATTTCATAATGTTTTCTCACCCACAGTCAAGGTACAAAGAATCGTAATTTGAGAAAATAATCTTGAAGTTGTTTCGCAACAGCCTGCCGATAGTTTGGTCGTAGCCGGTCGTCCAAATCTGAATGATATATTTCGCAGGATCCAGATGTTTAATGTTCTCCTCGCTCGTCAATCCGCTGGTCCACAGGACGGCCGGAATATCCTTGCCGCCGTTGGCAATCTTCAGCTTCTCCAGAGCTCTCTCCTGGAAGTAATCCCACAATAGGTAGAAGCTGCTTTCGCTAAGATTCCATCCTCTCTTCAGCATCCAATCGGTGATAATGACTTGGGATCTCCAGCAGTTCACGTTTACTTCGTCACCGCCCATATGGAAGATGTCCGGCTGTTGGAAATCTTCCACCATATCCTTATAAATTCCCTCAAGGACCTCGTACATTCTTTCGCTGGTGGGATTCAGCTGACCGCATGGCGGCTCTACGCAATAGTCCTTCCAGGGCTCGGCTTTGAAACAAACTGTCGCGTTGTCGCCAACCTATTATGTTAATACATTTTTAATAAGAATGTCTCTCATAATGACGTTTATTCAAAATAGAAGCAAACTATACATTAGATCATGTTACATTTATAATAAGTCACATTTACTCACTCTCTGATAACGAATTAGTTACACCAAGAAAAAAATATTTAGATCCAAAAAATATTTATTTGGTGGCTCCTAATAGCTTATTTACTTAATATAATACACATATTTATTTAGAATTAGATAAAATATCTAATTCTAAAATATTTTATCTAATTCTGAATAAATATTGTATTATATTAAGTAAATGAGCTACTGTTAGAAACCACCTTAAATAATTCGAATATTTTTTTTTATTCAAATATTTATTTTCTCAGTGTATTACTCACCCACTGCCAGCCTTCGCCAACGTGCGCGGGTGCATCAAACTCTGGCAGAACTCTAACACCGCGAACCAAGGCGTAATCGATGATCTCCCTGATCGTCTCGGAGGTATAGATCTTGGTCGGCGTGTAACTACCGTACTTGACGAAATCGGGCCATGTTTTACTGACGTAGGGGAAGCTGTGGGAATCGGTAATATGCCAGTGGAATGTGTTCAGCTTGGACATGGCCATACCGTCGATCGTCCGCAGAATCGTCTCCTTGTCGACATAGTTTCGGCTAGTATCCAAAAGGATTCCGCGATAGGGATACCTCGGACCGTCTATGATGTATATCTCGTTGGCTATTCGAACTTGATTGCGCAAGTCGTCGAAGACCATTAGTTGGCTGAGAGTCTCCAATGCGTGTCGAGCCCCGAAGTACGTGTTTGCCGTAACATAGGCTTCCACCTAGAAATTATTTTAATAAACTGCGAGTGTACTAAAAGTAAATCTCGGCGTGCAATTTTTAATCTTTCAGATATTTCTTTCATCGCCATTTAGATTTTTGTGTTATTTACAACTTATTCTCTATCACCACAAATAGTACGAGAGAAAGATAGAAAGAAAAATAATGATAAAAAATTTAGAGAATAATAAAAGAGATAAAGAATTAACCCATTAAGTCCTAAAAGAAGAGAAGTAGAGGGAGATGAGGTTGATGGAAAGGATAGCCAAAGAATAAAAAATTAAGGAAATGAAACAGAGAATGAAAGCAAGAGGAAGAAGAAGAAGAAGATGAAGAAGAAGAGAAAATAATAGAAAGAAACAAACGTTCCAATCTGTGCGGAGGAGAGAAGAGTCCGCTCATGCGGCGTAGAAATAGGATACTAGCATAAACGCGAATCAGATTAAAATAAATTTAAATTAAATTAATTTAAAAAAATACATAGGTACACATATAATACGATACAATTTAATATAAAATTTGAATGAAATGTATAATCTCCGTCACGCCACGGAAAGTTTTAATGGTCTTAATTTATCTGGCTAACGCGTCGCTGACGAATCATATGATCATTAACGAAATACAGTAATATGACCTAACAATGAAACACGATGAGACATGATACCTATACGTATTTATTACGTAAATACTATACATATATGTATGTACTTCTCCTGAATGTATATGAATAGCAAAAAACCTCGTTTTTTTTACGTCCAAGCATATTTATATCTATATTAATTATTAACGGCAAATAATTAATTGCGAAATGTTACGCATTATAAAATAATGGAATCATTAACTCGAAACTTAGCTAGGCCTCGTGCAGACTAAACAAAACATTATCGGAGATATTCCAGGTAGAACATAAAACTCATAATAATGACATTATGATGACGTTATCATGACTTTATTTATCACTTAAAAGTTATGTTGACAAAAATGACACGAAAGTGACTTGTAGATGACGAAAGAAATCGTAGATCTTAAGCCCCCTAAAGCGGAGTCTACAATGAGAATTTAAGGTGTAAAATTTAAACTTTATAAGCCATAAGCCGTAAAAAAATGACAAATCACAGTCAAATGTTCTTCTCATATTCGACTGTGATTTGTCAATTTCTTACGGTTTAATTTAATGCTTAAAACTTAAATTTTACGCCTTAAATTCTCATTGTAGACTCCGCTTAAGATCATCACATTTGCTGTAGAAAAATTTATGCTACTTGAATATATTGTTATAGTATGTGAACAAAATAGAATAAACAAGTATAATAATTTATATATATGGGGCATTCCATGCCAAATCGGTCGGTCGCCGACCCTGACCCCTTTTGATTTTGCTCTTAATTTTTTATCACAATCAAGTAACAAAAATAAGTATCCCTGATTTTTTTCAGATTTTTATCTCAAGTCGTATTCGAGATATAGATATTCAAAATTTTGAAATTTATCTTTTCCGGAAAATTTCAAATAGCTGTAACTTTACTTCTATATATCAAATCGTAAAAAAATCGGTCATGAAATTAATCGGAAAAAAATGTACTTTTTGAAAAAAAATACTGCAGAATGCTATGTTTTAGTTTTCACAGTTAATTTTACGTTTAAAGACTAAAAATTTGATTTTCAAAATGTATGTCATTTTTGATTTTTATACAAAAATTCACAAAAATTCTTGCAACTACCAACATTTTAAGCTTGGTCCGATGATGGGAATCTTTTATTTTTATTTTTTTTCGAATTTTGAAAAATTATAAAAATATTTTTTTCCCGACTTTAGTCTATAATATATTAAGAAAATTGTTTGGAAGGTATCGTTATTTTGTTTTTTTAATGTATAGATTAGATAAATAAGATTTGCTGGCAAGTATACAACATAATTTATTAAGTATAATGATAAATAATAAATTTTTACATAAGTTAATAAAAAAACACTCGTGTAATTTTTTGTAAACGCTTATCGGAATTTACGTTTCCTTTTTTTTTAGTTAGATTTAAGACAATTATAAGTACTCCGTATGAGTTGTATTAGTGGGCGTCGGAACCATCGCATTTGCCAAATATTATGGTGAAATTTTCTCCAAAAAAGCGATATGAGACTGCGAAAAATGAACTTGAAGCTCGGTTTACAAAAGTAAATCATGTATCTGGTATTCGAAAAATTCATTGTATTATTCCTCAAGCCGATGGTACTTCACTAATAAAACAATTTTCGAACTCTGAGGAGTATCGGATTTGTAATTGTCTTAAATCTAACTAAAAAAAAAGGAAACGTAAATTCCGATAAGCGTTTACATAAAATTACACGAGTGTTTTTTTATTAACTTATGTAAAAATTTATTATTCATCATTATACTTAATAAATTATGTTGTATACTTGCCAGCAAACCTTATTTATCTAATCTCTACATTAAAAAAACAAAATAACGATACCTTCCAAACAATTTTTTTAATATATTATAGACTAAAGTCGGGAAAAAAATATTTTTATAATTTTTCAAAATTCGAAAAAAATGAAAAAAAAAAAGATTCCCATCATCGGACCAAGCTTAAAATGTTGGTAATTGACGCAAAAATTTTTGTGAATTTTTGTATAAAAATCAAAAATAACATACATTTTGAAAATCAAATTTTTAGTCTTTAAACGTAAAATTAACTGTGAAAACTAAAACATAGCATTCTGCAGTATTTTTTTTCAAAAAGTACATTTTTTTCCGATTAATTTCATGACCGATTTTTTTACGATCCGATATATAGAAGTGAAGTTACAGCTATTTGAAATTTTCCGGAAAAGATAAATTTCAAAATTTTGAATATCTATATCTCGAATACGACGAGATAAAAATCTGAAAAAAATCAGGGATACTTATTTTTGTTACTTGATTGTGATAAAAAATTAAGAGCAAAATCAAAAGGGGTCAGGGTCGGCGACCGACCGATTTGGCATGGAATGCCCTATATATAATATATAAAAAAGATGATCTCATAATTATGACTGATTCTTGAGATTCCATATGCGAAGTCATCTTTCTTCCCAGACAGCATATAACACTAAAGATAACGAAAAAAATGTCTTCCTTAAGTTATCTTTTTGACAAAGCAAAAACATGTCCAAAAGACACTTTTTGATTTTATCGAAAAAGATGTCACAAAAAAGATGACTAAAAAGGTATCTTTTCGTCATCTTTTTTATGGTATCTTTCGGTAAAGACAAAAGAACGCGTAAAAAAATATCTTCCCAGCCAATCAAAAATAGTTATTATTTTATATTTATAATATATTAAACATCAAAACTCAATGTATCGATCGAAAAAATAAAAAGTGTTTTATCCAGTTTTATTGTGCTTGCAAGATAATTCCGCTCGTAGCCCGGTAGTAGCCATTTTCAATTCCTTTCAATTTTGTACATATAATATTTTTAAAATATATTAATATTGATATTTAAGTTTTATTAGCAACTTCAAATTATTTAATAATTTTAAATAATTAATTTTTTTACAATTTTTGGGAGTATATTTAAACATCTATAATATATTTTATAGTTTATTTTAATTTACATAATTTATTAATTTCTAATAAAACATGAACTTTGTATAAAATAATTATTTAATTATCTATTAATTATGCTTTAAAATAATAAATCTTTGCCATAATAACGTAACATATAATATAACGTATTGTACTTATTGTGTTAATTTTTATTATTAAAAATAGTAAAATATAAAATTTAATGTATCCGAGATAAGATTTTTGTTTTTTAGATATTCGACACATCCATAAAATTTTGATGTAAATGTCTTAGCATTTCTTATTTATCTTAAGTCTTTTATTCTATGATAAAAGAGAGACAATTCTATTCTCGAGATGTTTATATAAATACCACCTCGAATAACTTGAAGTTCACAGGCACCAGTCATCAATTTAATGAGAATCCAAATGCAAATTTATTCAACATCGTGCTTCTTAATTGCTCCTTTAACTTTCTTTTCTACAGCTTACCTGTCCATCGACCGTAGCAACTTGGAGAGTATAGCTCTCGTCCGTTTCCAAGGTCAGCTTGGCATTGTCGAGATTGAGTCCTTCATTAAAACGTATCACCAACCCGGTCCCACCAGCGTTCAAAGATACGGGACCACTGAGCTTCTTCGCGTTCTCTTTCATACGAATCACGTTCCTCTGAAGCAAATTGCCTACCACCGTTTGAGTGGAAATTCCGGCGAGCACAATGTACTCAGGATTAAGCTGTACCACGGTCTTGCCGATGGACATGTGCCCCGTCGGCTTTGGCCACAGGGTACCCCCTTGACCGCATGACAATTGGCATACGCTAAGAGCGACCGGGTTGGCGTCCTGTTCTGTGATCAATACCTTCTTGCACAGGCCGCCATCGCACTTGTAGTGCCAAGGAGAACTGCGATTTGAAGGAGAGATTGGCAATTTTTATCGGATGCTTATCGAAAAAAATCTTAATTCCATCTTAATTTAATTGTAAATATATCTACGCATATTCCTATCTTCAATCTTTAATTAAAGTGTTTTGCATGTCTTTTTATTGGCATGATTAATCGGATGTTGATACGGAAAAAATTAAATTAAATATATTAAATATATCTTAAGGCGACATAAGTTATTTGCAATTCATAAAAAAATTCTATTATTATAATATTTATTATTTAGAGCTTACAAAAAATATATTAATTATAATTCCACTATTGTAGAATTGATAAAAATTATTTAATCTTTTTTTATTTTTGCCAATAGGTAATCAGCTGAGCAACATGTAGCATGTAATTATAGAATATATAATCAATCATCTCTTTAATTCATCGCGCTCTTTATTTTATTTATTCTATCTTATTGACACATCCCTCCATTCCTCCAATCTATACATATGTATGTAATAAAACGTATAGATCATATGTAGTGCGTATTTAAATCGCCGTTGTGAGATTCTAATGTAGGTCTTTAAACCGCTAAATGTGATAAAACGTTAAGGTTGGTCATACGTTCTTATTCGATATTCGTCAAACAAAACTCAAACCGATATCTACGAAAGAATTGTAATGTAACGGTGCTGTATATTTTAATCATTTTTTAATCAACTTGTGAAGAACAACTATTGCAGTCTTCAAAAAATAGTATTATTTATATTTAATAATAATACAAAAATATTTTTATTTTTATTTTTAAGAGCGACGTAAAATAATTTCTGTTTATTATATTATGATGGAATCCCGAAGTTCCAGGATTCCATATAAGATCAAGCTTCGAAAAATAATCCTTTATCTGTAAAGAGAATCAGAAATGTTAAGAATTGCATATCGCAAACTTAAGCTCTTTTATATAAATAATGTCAGCATATAAATTTTTTTAGATTTTTTTACCATAAAAGTAACATTAAAAAATCTTAAACTTTATTATAAATATTCTCAGACTAACCGATAAAAAATCTGAAAAATTTCACACAAAATTATTTATAAAAGAGCTTATGTTTTAAATTTTATGCAATCCTTAACATTTTTTCTTCTCCTTACAACCTACTTAAGCAAATACAGTAAATCATATTTTATCATGTCAACAATAAAGAAAAAATTCTTTCATTCAAGGAACGTAAAATTATTTTACATTATGAATTTACACTATCTTGACACGATTTAATCTCAGAGGAAAACAATAATTCTTATCGTTAAGAAAAGAAACCGCATGATTATCTTATTACTGCTCACCGTTACGACGATACTGTCGTGAAAGGATTTCTAAGTAGGCGTTTACGATATTGCTGTATTCAAACCCGAGAAGTGCGAGAAAGCAGTAAGAACTCAATAATTTTCCGAATGTCTTTGAACTTCAGGAAGACATCGCGTCGGAGCGATCGATGCGGTCTATTTCTCAATGAATCCACCCACTTGTTGCTTTCACCAGGTGAATTACCTTTCTATTTAAAACTAACATTCAGGCGATCGGATAGTGCTATTACTTGACCGCTTTAAAATGTACATATATGTACTTGTTCCAGCACGTGAAAGAATAAATAATAACGATTAGAGAATGTAACGAGACAAGAGCGCTTGAAAATCGATAGAAAATTGACCGAAAGACTGGTATTTAAATTTCAATGAGCCAAAATTTAGCCAAATAATACCAAAATCTATCCATCAAAATTATACCGGTTTTACCAAAATGTAAAAATAATTTCTGTAACATATTTGTACGTAAAAATAGCAAAATTACAATCAACAAGCTGTATTTTCCTGTATTTAACATTAAATTCAGGACCAATCTCTCGGCTTAGTACTCACGTGTACTCCTCGGCTTGATTGGCGCCATATTGGAGCGCGAGGACGACGATCAGTAGTGCGAGCATGCCGCTTAAAGTGATCGCCAAGGCTACTGATTGTCGAACGCTCGATTGTCGTCCGTAGAATGATTTTATCCTTCGCCCATAGAGATCGCATTCATGCTGTGCTTGCGAAGTAGAGGGGAAAAGCCGAGTGGGGCAAAACCGCGATATATGTATATGTCTTTAATGTGCGAAAAATGGCACGCGCGTGGAGCGCAAATTATTTCGCTGCATCATAGTGTAGGATTATTAATATGAAAATTAAAATAATATTTTTACACAGTCATAGATAAATCGCAAAATGTCCATTTCTATACCAATGTAGATTAACTTTTGCTTTTTATCTTTTTCTAGTTTTAAGAATTAGAAAAAGATGAAAGAAGATAAAGGGAAGTTAAACCGAGATTAAAGTTAATCTGCATTGGTAGAAATGGACATTGAAAATATTGTGCCGCTTGATCGCAGATCTAACAAAGTCTCGCTTCTCGTAACGTCAATCTTCCGTCATTTTTAAAATTATATAATTATTCTTAGCACAATAAATGATATTCTGTATTTTTATACGCATCGACATTTATCCATGTGTGCATCTAAAATTAAATCCCTCTTTCCTCAGCTTACCAAATTACTGCATTATTCAGCGGTAATATGATACACGTAACACGTGACATACGTAATTGAAAGTCGTAATTAAATATTCACTCAGCTGTTCATCATTGACATGATATTTGTGCGAGACAGATGTCCGCGATGATTCCGTCGACTGCACCTCCAAAATTATACCATTTGGAACTACGCGAATGCAGCAGAGTTGAGGTTGTTGAATACTTTTAACACAGTTGTACTCGGGTGATATTCGTGTTGTTACAGACATTATAAAGCTATTTATAAACGCACCTGTTTCACGACTAACCATGCGAGTCGCACTTGACATCGACTGATAATTATTATCATCATATCTTAGTAGTCAACGAAGAATTCTTGATTACACCCTTTCCCTTCCTTTTTAAATTCTGTCTCTAAAGGCCAGTCGTTTTTCAATAGTCGTTTAAACTAAAGTTTAGCTAAACTCACTCTTCTTTTTCTAAAAGAAATAGAAAGAGACAAAGAGTGAGTTAAGCTAAGATTAAAATTAAGTGACTATTGAAAAAACTGGCCCTAAATGATTTTAATTTCTTAGGCCAACCATGTTGATTAAACAATTTATGATATTTATGCATTTTTGCAAATTAGTTGCAGCAACTTCTCAATTAGCGCATTGATTGTAAAATAATTTCATATACACAATGTAAGCGTAACATACAAGTGTTTTAACACAAACAGCGTGACGCTATTCAATAAAATTTGCACAAGTGTTGGTTTAATTAGTATAAGTTAGCTGAACCAAAAAAATACTGCAAAATATAAAAATTTCGATTTCTCTCTTGTAAGTTTATCCAAATTTTAGAAACTTGCATACATTTACACTTATAATCAATATACAAGGAAATGATATTAAATGTTATGCATATTATAGGTAATATATTTTTTAATAAATATAGAAGTTATTGAAAACGTACATTACATATCATGTGGCAGCATTTGCAAAGAAACATTTGTTTGTCAAAATCTGGTCCTTAATACTTTTTATCCTACTCGTCGCCGCGAATCGCTCTGTACTTGGCCAGTTCATTCGGGAAAACTCGATTTAACTCCACCAGCATGTTCGCCTTGAATTTCCTATAGGCATCGATTTTCCCTTTCACCTGTTCATTCTTCGTCAGAGCTTTCTCTATACAGTCTTTGGTATATAACTGAGGATTTCTCCCTTGGTCGATATAACTGAAACAAGTATTTAATAATAATAATAATTTTGTTAACTGAATATGCAACGATTATAACATCAGTGTTATCAGACTTACTCGAATACCTCCAGTGGCACATGGACGTCTTGCACCTGAGACTTTAGCTTGTCAATTTCCTGCAGGCCATTGACTAAGCCTTGACTGTAAAGAAAATAATCTATCAATTTTTCTGATGTACTTTTAATAAGTTTCACATTTCTCAGGTAATATGAACTACAATTTACACAAATACGAAGGGCTGAGCGGACCGTAATTTATAGCAAAGAAAATAATAAATCAACATTGTACTTCCAAAGATGTACTTTTCTTAACACAAAACATATTAAAAATCTCTTAATCTCTCTAATTACTATCGGATCTCAAAAGCGTTCTTCTAACAAGTACATGCAACAGTTTATTATTGCACAATTGTGACACAAAGTATGATGCTCGTTGTCGTACAATCTCGCTGCGTTGAGGTTAACTTATAAAGATAATGTCCTTATGTACATATGCAATTGTATGCACGTTGCACGAATACTCACATCTTCTGATTCAAGACGTTTTGTCCCTGGGGTTGAAAGTCGCTCACTATAATACGTATTTGCCGTACGTTCTCGATAAAGAGCTCCAATTGAACCTCCAAGTTCTCCAAGGCGGACGCCATTTTTGTTTACAATCGCTTCCGACCGTGGCTGCGTTCCAAAACCTTACTCGAGCAACTCCTAAGCACGATCCAATAACATTAAAGAATTACTAAGCGCTTAAAAAGATAATAAATAAAATATATATATTGTTTAAAGATGTTTGGGCGTTACGACTAAAATGATGAAAACTCTTTGAATCCAAATTAATTCTATAGATTTCATCATTAAAAAAATTCTGTCAAAGTTTCAGGCTGTTTTAGGAATTATAGCTTGTTGAGAAATAATTAAATAATAAAATCACATGTAGTCTAATATAAGAGCAAATGAGGAAAAATTATTATATCTCAGTGAAAAATGAAGAAAAAAATATGAAATTTTGCAAGCAGAACGAGTAAGACATTACACCAATTTTTAGCTTCATTATAGGAGAGATCGTTTTTTTTTTATTTAATAATGTTTCCGAAAAATTTCTCGGTTTGGTTAGGTTAGCCGAAAAGTACGCTCAATACGTACTTAAATACGCTCAATTACAGATGAGGAGACTATGAGATACACGTACACTATCAAAAATGCCACGCAAAATGTCAAATTCAAAAAGTGATTAAACTTTAGAAATTGATTGTACATAAACAATTTAACTTCTGACAGGAAAAATATACCTGTACCGCCCGAACATATCCTTAAACAATTTAGTTTCACAAAAATTTTATAAAAACAGAATCCTAAAGTTATATATTACTATATGTGTGATATGTTTCGTGATCTAGAATTAATTACTTTTAGAACAAATTAAACGTAAAATAAATTTAAATTATTTTTGGGACGTAAATTAAGGCCGGGATTTTTATAGTCGGATCTTATTTCAAGACCGTCTTAAGTAATGTCTTAAGATGCTAATACGCTCTGTGATTGGTTCATGACATCTTAAGATTGTCTTAACACGGTTATAAATATAAGATCCGACTATGAATATCGGCCTTATTTCAAGATCGTCATAAGCAATGTCTTAAGATACTAATACGGTTATTTCATTGGCTGGATGGAGTCTTAAGGTACTGCTTTTGACTAGACTTAAGATAATTTTAAATATAAGATATGAATATCTATGAATACATACCGGCCTAAAAGAAAAAAACAAGCGTTTTGCGTTTTTAGCAAAATTAGCAAAAATTGATGATCCAAGATATTCTTCGCTACCAAAATTCCGAAAGCTTAATTCTATATATAATTTCAAAGGTTCGTAGATCTAAAAAAATTTTAGTAAGTATATGCAAATGCTAGTGTATAATAATAACATAAAAAATATCAAATATAAAAAGTACATCTTTACTTTTTTGTATTAACAAATAATCTAAAATATAATTATAAGATTACGACTGAATTATTAAGAAATTTGCAATAAAAGTATTGCAAATTTGAAAATTACTTTAAATAATAATTTGTCTCTGTTACTCGCAGTTATATAAATTGATTATATATATGACTCCTTAATTTTTAACTAATCCATTGCAATTGCAATGCAAATTTTCATAGAGAATATAAGGGCGATCTTTAACCGAATCTAATATAAAATTTCTCATAGCTCTTTATTTCCCGGTAAAAAAAATTTTCATATAAAAATATATAAAAACATATAAATACATATAACAACATAGAGGGTGATTCAGGGCCTCTGCAACAAACTCTGAGGAACGATAGGTCTCGCAGAAAGGATCATTTTTTATCAAGCAACTCATGTCCTCTGACGTATCGTTTAGGAGCTACACGACCGCACAGACAGATCTTAGGTGACATGTATTACAATATTATAAAATGAATTATTTATTTATTTTTTTTAACTACACTTGCAGACAGTTTACGAAAGGTGTTTAAAGTGTCTACCTTGAACCTGATTGCATTCTGCGCTACAATTGGCCTCTTGCTGCTATCTTCGTTGTTGCATTGGTATTGCATTCTGTAGCGTAGAATGCAATCAGGTTCAGGATAGACACTTTAAACATCTTCCGTAAACTGTCTACAAGTGTACTTGAAAAAATATATAAATAATTTATCTCATAATATTGTAATACATGTCACCTAAGGTCTGTCTGTGCAGTCGCGTAGCTCCTAAACGACGCGTCGACAGAGGGCATGAGTTGCTCGACAAAAAATGATTCTTTCTGCCAGACCTATCGTTCCTCAGAGTTTGTTGCAGAGGTCCTGAATCACCCTGTATATAAATATGTATAGCATCATGTAAGATATAAAGGAACCTTATGATATTTCAACAGGATTTGTTTAATTGTTTATTTTTCATTATTCTAACGGAGAAGACGTGCACATATTTCATACTCTAAACTCGATAATTAACAAGTACCACATATTGACATCATTTCTAAAAAGTAAAGGTTTAGTTTCAAAATCGTGTAACGATCAAAAAAATTGTAGAAAAATTTGAAAAAAGCGTTTTGTAGGTAAATAAAATGTTGCAGTTTATGAAACTTGAGTTTACAGTGTTCATACGCAATTTTTCGAGAGAAATTTTTTTTTCGAGCTGCAGAGGGTTAAAAATACATAAATTTGAGAAATAAAACAGTGTGTTTTGTTTTAAAGCACAGAACAAGGAAGATAAACAAAAAAAATCATCGATAGTGCGTTAAAGTTCAAACTTCAAGCTTTATATTAATTTTTTGTCTACGATGATTTTTCGCTGAGTCTCAGCGGTTTGAAAGTAGCCTAATTTTTTGAGTATGAAAAGTGTTCCCTCTTTTTTGTTGAGTAGTGTGTATATATATTATATATATTTATGTTTTTTATATAAAAAGTATTTTTCCCGGACAACAATCGAAGATCATGATGACAATCCGTATTTCATATCGCTTTTAGTGATTATTAAAGCCAAAGAAAAGTGTTCGGCATATTTTATAAATGTGCTGAATCAATTATAATTGCGTGTTATGGATGTATCAATCTTTCTATTTCAACGTATACCGTATACGTATACCGTTTTACATCTTACCCGACCGCGGTCTTATTATACCGTTGGGTAAGATGTAAAACGTGCAAACTACAATTTGATTATATTTTATTAAATATAAAAAATTGGATATAATAAATTATTTAAACAAATAAAGTCACGTATAAATCTTTATTTTATATTTATAGCACAACTTTTTACATTATTTATAATTATTATACAATTATAAAAAATAGATTTAAATAAAGTGTGCTTGAAATTAAAACAAATATTATTTAATTGTTCTTTCGATACGGGCACGCAACATCTTTTTGGAGATTATTTTCTCCTGGTACCTCTTAATTTTTTTTATAATTTATAATTTTCACCTATAAATGGAACTAGAGAATCAATTAAGAAAAATTATGGATCTTGTAGGATGTTACGGGAACGGGGACAGAAAATCAGTTAGATGTGTAATACAATGTATTTTTTCAAAACACAGTACGCGTGACTACGCGTGCACGAGATGTGCTAGTCACAGAAACGCTTTAACGCTAAAACGCTTTCTCAATTAAACGCTTGCACGATGTGCCGCTGACGCTTTTCTCGAATGTCGAGACGCACGCATTCACGAGACGCACTCTATCACGCCGTGATCGACTCTTCCCGCTTTCGAGATCTTTTTTCGCGACGTCGCCTTCCGTGCAGTCCTTTGTTTTCTCTCTCTCTCTCTTAAACTTACCCAGCCAGAATAGTCACGTCGATCCGACGTCAAATAGACGTTAAGAATTTTCTGAGATATTTCAAATTTTGTCATAACATTTTTAATATAAATTATGAAATATCTAGTAAAGTATTCACTTTTTGATGACTTTCTTAATACTTTTATACATAGAATAATCAAAGAAATTGAATAACAATATTAATTTTTATATTTGCAATTTTTTAAAATTAAGTACCCACAAAATGCAATCAATTTTTTTAAAAGAAATTTGTTTTTTAACTTCATTCGATTTCTTTCATTATTCTATAAAAGTATCAAGGTAAAGTCATGGAAAAGTGAATACTTTACGAGATATTTCATATTTTATAATTAAAAATATTATGACAAAATTTGAAATATCTCAGATTTATTTCGTCATTTAGCGTTTCTTTAGACGGTTTAATAAACTACTTTATATAGCTGTAACGTTTTACCCCTATAACATCCAGCCACGGTCTCTCCTATACTTTGTATATATTTTATATTTAATAATAAAAATATTCTTAGAATGTTGTAGAAAGTTGTAAATAGTTATAATTTTTACAATAATTTACAACTACAAATTACTACAATTTTCATAAGAAATTTTCTTAGAACGTTGTAGAAAGTTGTTAATAGTTGTGATTTTTACAAGAATCTACAACTTCTACAATTTACTACATTCTCATAAAAACTTCGTAGAATGTTGTAGATAGTTGTAAATAGTTGTGATGTTTACAATAATTTAAACTTCTACAATTTACTACGTTCTCATAAAAATGTTCGTAAAATGTTGTTAAAACTTGTAAAAATTTTATATTACTTTTTACAACTTACTACAATTTATTACAGTTTACCATGAATTTCTAAAATTTTCACAAATTTGTAGAAATTTGTGATTTGTTGTATAAGATTGTAATTTTTCGTAGAAATACGTAAATTGTTGTAAAATTATTTCCACCAGAGTAACGTTTTTAAAAGGCACACATTAGACGTCGACTAAACATCGAATAGATGTCTAGGCCGAAGCGAGCAGTCCACAAAGTAAAATCTCGAAATTTTATGAAAAACTCTCTTCCGATGGATTATATATCACAAATAGATTGCTAAAGAGACGTCTAAATTGCCATATTTCTAGACATAATCATTGTTCTGTGTCGACGTAAATTGTTTAAGATTTACGCCGTGGTTCGTTTATTATTGTTCGAGTTCACTGGATAATTAATTGTCACTGAACCGTTTGTATTCACACAGGTTGAATTGTTTATTAAATTATTTATACAGACGATATACACTGTCTCGTATTCTTTTCGCGACAACGCCTGGGGGCTAATGCCCTGAGTCGACAATCTTGTGTTCTTTTCGCGACAACGCCTAAGGACTATTGCCCTGAGTCTACGACAAACTATGACAACGCCTGGGAGATACACGGTAATATCTCTGATTCTTTTCGCGACAACGCCTAGGGGCTATTGCCCTGAGTCGACGACAAACTATGACACCGCCTGGGAGATATACGTAATATCTCTGATTCGTAGTCACGCACGCAAAAGATCTTTACTGACTGAAATTCTAAGCGCGAGTGTCTCTTGAGCCAAAATCGCGAGGCATTATATATTCGAATCCCCACTTGGGACCATTAGATCAGTCGGAGCGCAAGTTTTCAGATCCTTCCGTCAAAGGACGCCGATTAGAGATGCCGCTATGCTTTGACGCGGTCGCTTTCTTTAATGCGGAATCTTGGTATAATATTAGTAAAGATCTTTATAGGTGTGCTTGTGTGACCGTGTGTCAGCGTGTATGTGTGCGTATGGAAGCGTGATATTGTTATTTGATCATTCGCTTGCTCGCATATTCGTATATTCGTATATTCGCATATTTGTATATTTGTATATTCGTATAGTCGTATATTCGCATGTTCGCATATTCGCATAGTCGCATATTCGCATGTTCGCATATTCGCATAGTCGTGCACGACCGAACAATCATTTAGATTAGACGTAATTTAGATTTCGCCGATTAGATGTCGAACGAACGGCACCATGCTGGCTGGGTATGTATCTGACCACCCATAATTATTTACACAATCTTCATATTCATAATCAATATCGTCCCATTTATATGGGATGGACCATTTTGGATATTTTTTTTTCAACTCGTCAACGAATGAGCGACGTGTGTGACCCTGGCGCCCATATACATAATTAACATAGACCGTTTGCAATTTTGAACATTCGTCGAAAAATTCTAAACTACCGTTCTCAGGTATATCCAAGTATACTTGTTTTAAGTTTTTACACAATGTCAGTTCTTCGACGAAATTGCTCGTATCACCAATCAAATTGACTTCTTCCAGGAGTTGACAGGAGGAAAACAATCTACGCAAGCTACTACGATCGATTGCAATACCTTCATAGCGCATGACGTTTCTGAAATGTAACAAAAGCCATATACTAATTATTACGGTTTCCACAAAGAGAAAAACAACATAACCGTTTCATGATGATGGTTGGACAAGAGATGAAAATGTACATTTGATAACGAATATATGTATTTTAAAAGAAAATGTAGAACACACTTACATATATGAAATGTTCAGTTTGCGTAAATTTTTGCACTCAGCGAGGGCAACAATACCTCGTGAAGTAATAGTATTGCCTGTTAAATCTATTACTTCCAAGTCTGGACATGAATCTCCTAATTGTATTGCAACTGTGTCTAGAAATGCGAACCCCCCCTGTATATTCAAATTGCTCAAATCTAATTTACGCATTCGGCGATTTTTTTGCAGTATTTTGCAAAGAGATTTAGCTGTTATAATTGATGTGTATCTAAGATTTAAATTCTCTAGGTCTAGAAATTCTAGATTTTCGAGAGACAAAAATCCTTCGTCCACATCCTCATTATAAATATAACCGAGATCCAATACTAAAAAATATATATATGTGTATTAGTCATATACAATTTACCTGACTTAACAATTATTTATTTATGTTATACCTTTCAAATTTTTACATATCCTTGAAATTTGTAATAGGGCAGAGTTATCAAATTGGCACTTCCTTAATCGTAAGTGCGTTAAATGCCAGCCGCAAATGTTTAGAAAATTTTCGAAATGCGAATAAACAGATGAAATATTACTTGATGAAAGATCCAACTGTTGCAAAGATTCACATCTCAGTGCCAAGTAAGATATGATATTATCAATACAAATGGAATCCATATGGCGCATATGTCGTAAATTCAAAGATGTAATGAGAGAACGATCCCGTGTAAAATTATAGAAGCGTTTACTTGTTTGGTTCATGTGGCATAACGACTTTAAATCTAAGTTTTTTAATATTTTTATTACTATTTCATCCTGCAAAGATAAAAAATAAAATTTTAATATCTGTCGAGATTATATTGTAATAAATGAATTAGTACGAGAAATAGACTTCTGTGAATACTTTACAGGAAGTGCAGAAAAACTGCAACGTGGTTGCTCCTTGGATTCATGCCAGTAGAAGTCGATATCCTTTATCAACTTTGTAAAATTTGGATACTTTCTTAATAAATCGTGTTTCATACATCCCCGCTCTGAACATGGCACATCTTCTTCCCGATGTACTTGCTTGTAATAACTCTGTGCTGTATCGCTGTGAATAACATTGGAACACAAATTTGTTTTTATTATTGAGGGAATAAAAACAATTGAATATTACCTATAATTATAATTACCTCTTACAAATAATGCAATATTTCTGAAATCCTTCTTGAAGATTGAATATATCCAAGTGTGCATTTTCATTATATGGTGTTAAATTATGGATGTCTTTATGGCAAGGTAACCATATAAAATTGCAGTTAGTACTTTTTAACAGATTAGTTAAACTCTGTTTAGGATTTTTAGGAAGAATTAATTTTGATGTGCCAATAAGCTCCACAGCATCTAAATGTATGGAACAGTGCATATAACTGGGTATAAATTTTAGTCTGAGTATTTTGGTTTTAAAGTCACAGAATTGTAAAGGCGGGGAAAATATCCGTGATGTTCTAGAAGAAATAATCTGAGGCTGTCCAGTCCATAATTCAAACCAGCACTTATCAGAATCTTGAGCCAAAATTTGAGTTACAAATCCAGGATTATACACTTCATATATAGAGACTCTGATTGGATATACGGCTTTGTGAAATTCGAGATCTTTAGAGTAGAAAATTTAATTATAATCTTTTCTGAACATAGGTAATTGTATCTTTTTTAAAATATGTTATTTATTAATTTAAGTGTTACATACCAATATAATTAAAATGAATGGTGCCCTCATCTTGTGGTGTATTACGATAGTAATATGGGCATAATGTGCATGGTAAATGTGGTTCTTTCTGCCATGGAGATATTGAGATATTGAAATTATCCATTCTCTATATTAGAAAGTCAAAAGAGTGTCGAATATTACAAAGTCTTGTAGCTTAAAGTTAAATTACGATTACTCTCTACAAAGCAATATATAACACATAATATCAGAGGAAATACATGCACTTACCATGACAAGTGTTCCTGTTTCTGTAAAATCTTCGTCTTCATATAATGCATTTGGAAATTTGGTAGGTTGTCCAATTATCTTCTGACAAGTATCCATTTCCGTAATAAACTCCTCTCTCGTAGTATACTCCTTAACTCTGGCATTGCTATTCTTTACAAATTGATAGATGAAGTCAACATGATCCTCACCTACCACTGCTCTGTATTTTGTTTCGTAAGGATATTGGCTATTTTTCTCGCAAAGTAAAGAATGATAATGGTATGTCATATTCTCTATCTAAAAAACGGTAAAGATCCCGGTAAAAAATTTTTCATATAAAAACATAAAAACATATAAAAACTGAAAAACAAATATATATAACTATATATTTAATTTGTATAATTATATATCAAATGTGTATATAACAACTGTTACATTTATATATGATCATATATGAGCAAATTTTTTCATAACCTCAAACTTCATTTTTTATAAAAAATGCAATGCAAAAATAATTTTTTAAATTATTTTTAGATTTTTCTTTTGTTTATCTTTCCTGTATATACAAGCAAAGATTACACTAAGAGAAAAAAACATGTATACACAAATTTGATATACATATATAATTATATATATTTATCTATATATTTTTTAATATATTAATTATATACATTTATATATAAAAAATTTGTTACCGGGATATAAAGCGTAATAATTTTTAACTGTTTTTACCATAATATGTTAAAATGCTATATTATAATATGATATATCTGTTATATAATTATACTGCAAAAATTATATCTATAAAATATAAATTGCAAGTTTATCATTTGCTTGCTTTTATGTTGGCAGTACTAACAACTGGAAGTAACATTTTTGTTCGCTCATCAAGGTATATATTATGCAAACGCTATTTGTGTGAGCCAAACAATAATTAGCGCGTATAGTATAATCAAAATATTTAAAAAATGGCATTTAACAATAATTAACAATGATTCTTAAGATTAGTAATAAACAAATTTTATGTTTTTATATTTATTATGGAGTAAAGATAATTTTGTATTATATTCATATTAGTTTAAGGTAATAATCTTAATAGGGCATTGAAATTAACTCTGTGTTCTTGTAACTAAAATATAAAGTATAATATATGAATAATTAAATATGACTTAAAATTCGAAGTATAGGCTCCTTATGGAATAACCAAGTATAGATAGCGAGTTAAATAAGAGCCAGGCGCGGTTGGTGGTGCGAGAATATTATAATAATTAATTTTAACATATAATATTTCCAACACAAATTCGTTGGAGTAGTAAAGTCCCTTCCCTCGCCCCAATTAATTTAACTTTCAGATGTCGCATAACTGGCTATATTTAAATCGTCAATTACGATGTGACCATTTATATAGCTATAGAAATACTGCGCGCCGACTATATAGTCCGGGAGGCAGTAAATACTTTCGTTACGTCATTTTAGCAAGCTTAGCTTATGATTTTTCTTGTTACATTGGAGGTGATGATGAATAAAATAACAGTCTAGCAGCGCACTGTCGGAACACCGCGCGACGGCACCCCCCGAACATTGTCAAAGAAGCTATGCACTTACATCATAAGTAGCAAAGCTGAAATTTTGTGTACGAAAAATTTACTTAATAAAACAAAAAAAAGTGTAGTCTAGCAGCCTGCTGACGGGACTAAAACCTTGCCAGACGGTAGCGAAGTTCATACAAGGTGTATAAAAATGGTCGGACCCCAGAATAACTCGAAAGGATTGAGTTTTTGGAAAAAATGTTAAATACAAAAGTTGTTGGGCTTGAAGAAAGCTATCTGATGGATGACTTAGATTTTGGATCCGGGGTTCAGTTGGGGCCCAATCAGGCTCAAGGCGATTTTTTTAAATGAAGACCCCCATTTTTTATTGCATGTTATTGTAGGCTGTATAGGTTGTATAGGCCGCGCACGCGGTACCAATGCCGGCCTTTAAAAAAACAATGCACTCATATATGTATATACACGTCATAGTAGCAAAGCTGAAATTATGTGTACTAATAATTTACTTAATAAAATATATAAAAAAATGTCGTCTGACGGCCCACCGACGGGACTAGTGCAGCTGGATCTGCCACAGGGAATTTACTACCGAAGAAATTGAGAGATAAATATATAAATATTTATAAAAAATTTATAGAATGGAGAGCATCTAAAAATACCTCATTTTCGAAAAATGTCTTATTGACATATTTTGATGAATTGTCAAAGAGTACGACACCATCTTATTTGAATTTAATTTTAATTAATTTTTTAATCTCAAATCAAACTTTTGCGACAGGCATTACAGGCATTACAGTGCATTACAGGCATTACAGTGCTTATAGTGCATTCACACTCGTACTCGTGTGAATGTACCATAAGCCTTCGGCTCATATGCGGCAACTTCACGCGCGACATAATTCGTTGTTTTCCACACTTGCCACACAAAATACTATTAATGTTATGCAATTTGTATAGTCAATTCTGTTGAAAGAACGAAGTTTATAGAGTAAGATAGCTAAAATATGTATTTGTTCATTACATTTGTTTATAACATTAACAATTGTTCTGGACTTTTAACAAGTTATAATTAAACGTTATTTTTAAATGTATCTCATACAAAAAATTTAAGAATAATTAAGTATCAAAGTATTTTTTATCCTGAAGAAACACTTTCACTAATTTATAATTTGTTTATAAAAAATAAACAATTTTATTTAAATGTTCTAAACTACTGGATATTATTTCTGGAAAGTGTCTTTACTGATTTCTTAATATTTCAAAAAAATCGGTCCGTTAATGTGCGTTGCCGCGCGCCGCACATTAATGGAGCGCGTTCTGCCGTAAATTAATTTATTCCATATATACAGATGGGATCAAATAACCATTTTAAAAAAGTATGATTTTTATAGAAAATGAAACGAGGAATACGATGGTATTTTTTTTTACATTTTTAACCTTATGGCCTCGAGTAGTAAAATGACTTTAAATATTTTAATTGATTATAATAATTACAAGTTAACAACAAATATAATAATAATCGACATTAAAATATAGATTATTCTATTACTTTGAAAATAACCCCAAACTGAACTCTATACGATAAATAGAAGCGGAGTTATCGCGATTTAAATAAGTGCATAATCGGCAAGTTTTCAAAAACTTAATTAACCGTCTATATTTTCAAAAATATTGACGAAAAAAAATTCAGAAATACGTGTCGGCTTATTTTGTATAAGAAACGCGTAAAAAATTTTTAAAGTAAATACACTCGGTCAAAAAAAAAGCGGTACAATAGAAAAATAGGAAAAATTTATGAAATTTTAAATGCTTGTAACCGCGCAGTTAATATGATGGTAACGAGGTGTTTAAAAAAAGAAAATAAAGCTTGAAGACTGTAGTTAGAGAAACTTTTAATGTCGTTTGCGTGGGATGAGTAGTTTTTCGGTGGCAGATGTCACAGTGAGGGCCTACAAAATTGATTAATAGAAAGTCCAGTTTCCTGATGTGCACGGAGTGAATCAGTTGACGACGCTCAATGGGATAAAAAGTGGGTGAAAGTTCACATTTTTCCCTTTAAAATGCGATTTTGCGGAACTCGATACAATAATTTTTCGCTGAGTTATACAGGGTGAAGAAATGTATCGGATCAGTACAATATCTCGAAAACAAGAAATTAGGGGAAAGAAAGTTACATACAAACTGAATGCAGTTATGCAGAAAAATCTCAAGGTCAACATAAGATATATCTTACTGTCGCCTACAATCAACTTCATGTAGGTACAACCGGGCTACCTCTATGTGGTACACGTAGGTAATGCTAATGCCGGCGGTATTCTTTTTCAACCAATATCTTGAAAAGTACCTAACTAAAAAAAGTTTTATTATAGTGTTTTGAAAAAATCTCGATGTCAGCTGCAAGAATATCGAATAAAAAATAGGAGTTTTTATTTAAAATCTTATGTTGACCTTGAGATCTCCTTTATAACTGCACTCAAGGTCAAATGGGTATCGTCGTTTAATGCATTTGTTAGAACTCTACAACTTTTGCCTGTAACTTTTTTTCCCCTAATCTTTGTTTTCGAGATATTGTACTAGTCAGATACCTACATTTGATTCGCCCTGTATAACTCGGCGAAAAATTATCGTATCGAGTTCCGCAAAATCGCATTTTAATGGGGAAAATGTGAACTTTCATCCGCTTTTTATCCCATTGAGCGTCGTCAACTGATTCACTCCGTGCACCTCAGGAAACTGGACTTTCTATTAATCAATTTTGCAAGCCCTCACTGTAACATCCGCCACCGAAAAACTATTCATTCCACGTAAACGACATTAAAAGTTTTTCAAACTACAGTCTTCAAGCTTTATTTTCTTTTTTTAAACACCTTGATACAATAAGTATTAACTGCGTTACAAAAATTTAAATTTTCATAAACTTTTCCTATTTTTCTACTGTACCGCTTTCTTTTTGACCGAGTGTAGAAAAGATAACCCCATATTTTTTACAAAATCCGTTCGATTTGTAAAAGAATGTCATATATATAGGGGAAGGTTGCCGATATTGTACCGGCTCCTAAATTGTACCATCTCTATATTTCATATATCCGAAGGTGCTAAGCCTTCGGATTATATGAAATATAGAGATGGTACAATTTAGGAGCCGGTACAATATCGGCAACCTTCCCCTATATATAAGTATTGATATATATATATAAGGGTTAAAGCTATAGTGGTGTAAGTCAATTTTTTTTACCACTTTTTTTTTCTTTTTCTTTCAACATACCTGCATGTGTAGACTGCATTTATGAAGTCAACTCGGTAGGTTAAAAAAAGCGACTTACACCATTATGGCTTTAACCCCTCCATATATATATATCAGCATAGCAGTGCACACTACAATGTACGTTTTCCAACAAGCGACACAAGTGTCGTTCTGTCTTTGTTACTCACTGAATGTCAAGAAAGATAGAACGACGTTTGTGTCGACTAGAGACGTAGATAATCAGTGTCGACTTGTGTCGCTTGTTGGAAAACTCACAGTCATGCATATACTTATATGTGATCTAATTGTAAGCACGCTAATTTCAGCCATATTGATTGGTCAAGTTTAAACATATTTCTTATATAAAAACTTTTATAGTCTTGGTTTTTATTAGATTTATTTTTTTATTTTTTATTCTTTGCTATTTTTCGTGGAAACTAATATGGATATAGTAAATTGTTACAAATGCTGCTACACTGTATAATGCATTGCCAGCAATTTACTATATATCGCATGCGAATTAGTACGAAAAATTCCACCACGTGCTGTTAATTCATATTTTAAGAAAAATGTACAATTACTTTATTGGCTATTAAAATCTTAAAATTACTTAAAAACCGATTAATATCTACTGTTTTTATCTTAACGGTTTATTTATTACACTCAACGCGAAAATATATGCGACTTATAATGATAAACGCTATTAGGCGCATATAAATATTCTAACACAATGAAACACATTTACTCCGCCAGTGCAGTATAATTAACCGAATTAAAATCATTTCTTAAGTCGACGTAACTGGCTATCGTCCTAAAAAATGTCCTGACGATTATGACCGTCAGGACGATAGCCAGTCACGTCGATTTATGAAATTATTTTAATTCGGTGAAATATTCTAAAATGATAAGATTAAATATGTCCACTCGATATATGCCTTATTTGTAGTATAACTTAATTAATTAGAAAATAAATACCTTGTTTAATTATAATTATATCTAATCCTCCCTGGTATATTTTAAAATAATATAATATAAAGATATTTTGGTCGACGTGCAAAATATAACACATGTACAGACCATGCAGCTCGGCAGCTAGCGAAGAAATGGTACGAAAACACGTGAAAAGCCGAGAAGTTTAAGGGCTCTGCAATCCCACGTGGAAGAAAAAGAACCACGGAACGGGAAAGAACCATATAGTGGGAGGTAACCAATCAGGGCACGTATTATGAAACTGTTCGGAATGGATTCCCATTGGAATTGTTTAGTCATTTCCTAGATTTCTATTGTGTTTTTTAGGGAAAACGGAATCCAATCAGAATCCATTCCGAAATATTCCATAATATGTGCCCAAACGTTTCTCCAAAAGATCGATATATATACATATATGTCGTAGCCAGATTACAAAGTCCGTTTTATAAAACGTCTAGGCATTTTATAAAGTGCGATCACATTCTCAAATCACCCTAAGAGCACAAAGTCGACTTTAAGTCGAATTATATAGATACTAATTAAAAAAGTAATCTTAATTATATAAGCATTAAGAATAAACCTATTTACTTAACAGAAATATGAGAAATATGCATAAGTACAAATAATGTTTTAAAAAATTTTATAAATTAGGAAAAATTTATCTTACATCAATATGGAGGATGTGTTATAGATATATTGTAACACCTGTTATATAATGGCAGATTCCTCTGAGATTAATTTAAAATAAAAATATTAAGTATTACACACGTCGAGGCTCTTATAATTATTATATATAAATAATGTTTTTAAAATTGATCAATTGATCGACACTTTTCGATGGCCGATACTTGGATTCTTGAATAACGGGATATAATCCGGCTCTCGCCACACATAACGAGAACTGTAATCTTATTTTTGAGTGTTAATTTCTTCGGAAACGTGACAAACACGGAGTACTAAGCCAAGTACATTCGGCAGTGCCGACGAGGCGCTGCAGAGGTTCTGCAGAGCGTTATAATTATAAAATAAAAATGACTGCTATAGGTCGACTCTCCGTCGACTTTTATAAGTCGACTATCTAGAAGTCGACTTTCCGTCATTTTTAGAAGTCGACTGAAAGTCGACTTATAAAAGTCGACATTCCGCCGACTTCCCGTCAACTGTGCTCTTAGGGCATGGTTAAAAATTAAATGTTTTACAATCTAGCTAAGAATTTTAGTCATTTTATAAAACGCTAACAAGCGACCTGCCACATTGTCAAACGCAACGATTTGTACATCGTTTTAGAATCTGGCTGGTTTATTTCAGTCATTTTATGAAATGTCTTTATAGAATAATCATTTATAGAAAATTAATAGGTAAAAATAAAAAATTAATAGGTAATTATGTTATAATATTAACAGGTAATTATAGATATGTATTTTTAAATGAGAAAATTTTACGGCTTGTATAAACACATTTATTACGATTAAGATTTTATAAAAAGTAACATCAGCCATATTATAGTTTATAGAACTTAAAGCAGTGAATCATTGATATATTGAACAGTCTTTTTGTTAAAGCAGAGAATAGTTGGTATAGAAAAGTATATACCTATATGTATGTACAATTTCATGTGTTAGCATAAAGATAAAGCATTCTCTGCTTTAACCGTAATTGTACAATTAAAGATAGTGACTGTGGCCCACCCGCACAACAATTAGTTTGGATTGCACGCAAATACGAAACGTCGATAAAAACACACCGTTTATAAAATGACTGTAATGAACCAGCCAGAATTTAAAACGGATGTACAAATCGTTGCTTCTGACAATGTGGCGGGTCGCTTGTTAGCGTTTTATAAAACGACTAAAATTTTTAGCCAGATTGTAAAACGTTTCATTTTCAACCATGATTTGAGAATGTAACCGCACTTTATAAAATGACTAGACGTTTTATAAAACGGCGGACTTTGTAATCTGGCTACGACATATATGTATAGTGTGTCCGGAAATTAATAAGAATGATTTTTTTTACGCTCACCAGGAAGGCTGCGGTATGGAAAGTGGAGGTTGAGGTAGTTGAGGGGAAATCTCAGGTATACGGTTGGACCCACAGAACATATACTAAGGTTGGACCCTCCTCAGAGTCCTCAGTTGAGCCCGAGCCTTTCAAACGGTCGATACGTTACAAAAGTGCACCCTTGTTTTTCACTCTCGTCACGGACGAAAATACAGACCAGCGTCGAGCAGCGTTTGCCTGAAACTTGGAAAAACAGCTTTAGAAACGTTAGAAGTGTTGAAAACAGCGTATGGGGAAGCTGCTTTGTCGTCAGCCCAAGTTTTCATGTGGCACAAGGCCTTCAAAGATGGAAGGCCTTGTGCCACCTGAAAACTTGGGCTGACGACAAAGAAGCTTCCCCATACGCTGTCTTCAACACTTCTAACGTTTCTGAAGCTGTTTTTCCAAGTTTCACGCCAATTTTAATTGCGTAACGCTGCTCGACGCTCCTCTGCATTTTCGTCCGCGCGGACGAGAGTGAAAAACAAAAGTGCACTTCTATAACGTATACCGACCGTTCGAAAGGCTCGAGCTCAACTGAAGAGTTTCCGACCGTATACCTGAGATCGCCCGTCAACTACCTCGACCCTCATTTTCCACACGCAGCCCTCCTAAGAAGCGTAAGAAAATCATTCGTTTACTTTCCGGACACACTTATACGTATACATATATATATACATATATATCTCAGCATAGCAGTGTACATTACAGTGTACGTTTTCCAACAAGTGACACAAGTCGACACAAGTGTCGTTCTGTCTTTGTTACTCACTGAATGTCAAGAAAGATATAGAACGACGTTTGTGTCGACTTGTGTCGCTTGTTGGAAAACGCACAGTGTATATACTTATATGTGATCTAATTGTAAGCACGCTAATGTCAGCCAATTTGATTGGTCAAATTTAAACATATTTCTTATATAAAAACTTTTATAGTCTTGGTTTTTATTAGATTTATTTTTTTATTTTTTATTCTTTGCTATTTTTCGTGGAAACTAATATGGATATAGTAAATTATTACAAATGCTGCGATACTGTATGATGCATTGCCAGCAATTTACTAGATATTGCATGCGAATTAGTACGAAGAATTCCACCACGTGCTGTTAACTTAGATATATGTATTTTAAGAAAAATTTATAATTAACCGAATTAAAATCATTTCTTAAATCGACGTAACTGGCTATCGTCCTAAAAAATGTCC